>JBBPBO010000001.1:33404882-33579829 GCA_037974295.1 Cicer cuneatum
CCCCCCCCCCCCCCATTTCTTGTGTTCTTTTCGTTCTACATTCTCGACTTTCTGGAAAGTTGCCATTGAGATTCATAAGTATTTTTATAGCTCTTCTGGTACCTCTAATGGATGAAAGAGTTGTTGCCATTATCACGCTAATTTACATTAGTTCTAGTTTGTGTCTTAATTGACACAAAGTCAGTTTTTATGATTCTAATTCTCGTTGAGAGGATATTACTTCTCAAGTCCTATATCAATTTTAATAACTCTTTATTGCAAGGATTTTTCATTAATTCTTTTCTTTTGATGTGTTCTAGGCTTTTACAAAGACTCTTCTTAACACATTGCCTTTTTCATTCTCCGAATGTTTCATCTTGATTGGTTTCTACTTAAATACTACGAAATGTATCTGTTGAGGATATTATAATTGGAGATCTTGAATCAGCATTTAAGCCAACTCAACCTTTAAGACATATTAAAATATACCTTCATAACTGATTCAATGTATCTAGATTTTGGAAGACAAATCTTAGGGGATGACACTATCAGAGGATGTGATGTGCTTCTTCAGTCATAGGATTAGTCCACTATGATGAGCAGATGCTATTCAAATGTAGACTTCTTATTAGAGCATTTACTTGAAGTGTTGACCAAACGGTCAATTGGTTACTAGATTTATCAGACACATAATCATCAAAGTGAACATTTAATCAAATTCAGTAGAGGTGCATTGAGAGCACGTTTAATAGTGTCAGACACAACTTCAACAAATTTTTTAGAGCATTGCATTGATTTCTTTGTCTATCTTTTCTAGTCATAAGAGGATGCAGAGATGTTGAATTCTTCAATGTTTTGGGCTCAAGAGTTTGACTTAACTAAGGCTTCATTTAACACTTTCTTATTTGGTCTTAAGTTAGAGGATCAATGTGTTGGAACCAAGTTGGTTCTAAGTACTTAGGATTTTGAGGTTTACAAAAGCACTCCATGTAATCTTATTTTGTACTTAGAATTATTATATGAAATGTCACCAGAGGCAGAAGATAACACCACCAAGATACATCCTGAGGAAGCAATTAGAGGATATCATCAAATAAGAATAGATTAGAGGATGATGATACCAGAAGAAGAAATTAGAGGATGACATCACCAAATGATGATCATCAGAGGAATCTGTCAGAGGAATATGTTAGAGAAAAATGCTTAAAACAGAATTGGAGCAAAAGACTTGAGAAACATAATCTAGCTAAAAAGATGCTTAAAACAGAATTTGAGAAAAATGCTCAAAACAGAATTGGAGCAAAAGACTCGAGAAACAGAATCTAGCTTAAAGCATGCTCAAAACAGAAGTGGAGGAAAATGCTCAAAACAGATTAATCTAAATACAATCCAGAAGTAAAGCATCAGTGAGCAAAAGACTTAAAACATAATATGAGCAAACTACTCCAGAATATTCTCAAAACAGATTAATCGATATACACTTTAGAAGTAAAGCATCAGTGAAGTCCTAAAGTTCATCTATAAAAGGAGGCTCAAGGCAGAAGACTTAGTATCGAAAATACTTGAGAGTCATACACTTCCAAAAGCAAAATACTTGAGTTTTCAGTGAGGTCAATTGTGAGTATCCGCTTTCAAGAAGCAAGTACTCTATGTTTTTCTTTCCCTTGTGTTAGGTCTAAGTTGTTGAAGTAGAGTCTACAATCTGAGGGAGTCAGAATGAGTAGCAGATTACTTAGCAATTAGATTCAAGGTGTTAGGTCTAAGTTGTTGAAGTAGAGTCTACAATCTGAGGGAGTCAGAAGGAGTAGCAGATTACATAGCAATTAGATTCAAGGTTCTTTTCCTGAAAAGTCTGGGGTTGTCATGCTGTTTGAGAAGACTTGGCTTGTATAGTCAAGGTGTTGTTGTTCCTGAAAAGTCTGGGGTTGTCATGCTGTTTGGGAAGACTGGCTTGTAGGATCAGTGGTGTTGTAATTCAAAGGAGTTTGAATTAGTGAAAAGGCCTTCTGGAGGAGGGGACTAGACGTAGCCTAGTTAACGGTGAACCAATATAAATTGTTGTGTTTTTATTTAATTTATATCGGCTGCTAACTCTAATTTAATTCATACATAACAAGTTTTGTTTTAAAACGAAAAAGTAATCAAGTTTGACAACACAATTCAACCCTCCTTCTCGTGTTTGCACCTTCAATTGGTATCAGAGCTCGGTCTCAAGGCTAAGCACTTAACTGGTGTTTGAGGAAAGGTCCTAGGGGTTAATAACATGGCAGAATCCAAAGATGATTTGAGAGGTAACATCAACAGACCACCACTTTTTGATGGAGGCAGGTTTGAGTATTGGAAGGACAGAATGAGAAGTTTCTTCATATCTCAAGATTCTAAATATTGGAAGCTGATAGTCAAAGGATACATTGCACCTACTATTCCAGGAGATCCAACTCAAGAACTGGACATGGCAGATATGAGTCCAGACCAGAGCAGATTATACAAACTGCATCACAAGTCCAGAACCATCATGATCAATGCCATCACATTCGAAGAATTTGACAGATGCACATATAAAGAAACAGCAAAGAGCATATTTGACTGTCTGGTTCTGACCTATGAAGGAAGCCAACAGGTTCAAGAAGCAAGAGCTAACATACTGGTCAAACAGTATGAGATGTTCAAGATGGAAGATGATGAAGACATTGATGGAATGTTCTATAGATTCCAGACTCTGATATCTGGACTGAAGGTCTTGAAGAAAAGCTACACAACAGCAGATCATGTCATGAAGATTCTAAGAAGCTTATCAACCAAGTGAAGACCAATGGTTACTGCAGTTCAAGCAAGCCAGATATCTGAATAACTTAAGACTTGAACCTGGACATATCAAGTCAGAATGTCCAAATCTGGAAAAAGGCAAACAACATAAGAAGATTTCCAGATTCAAAAAGAAGGGTCTGATGGCAGCCTGGGATGTATCAAAATCAGAAGAAGAATCGTATGATGAAGAAGAAGCAGAAACAACAATGATGGCACACATCAGCTCTGCCTTTGGACTTCATAAAGGCACAGTTTTAGAAAGGAAAGCAGGAAGAAGGAAGAATGATCAAAGCAGTTATTCTGGAAAGTCTGGAAGCACATAAGAGGAAGCAATTCTGGCTATGATGGCTCATATCTGAAGGTGCAAAAACGAGAATGGGGGTTGAATTGTGTTTGACTGACTTGAATACTTTTTCTGTTTTTGCAGTTTTAAAACAAAACTTGATGTATGAATTAAACAGAGTTAGTAGTAGATATAAAGTAAAAATAAAAACACAGAATTTTATACTGGTTCTCCGTTAACGAGGCTACATCTAGTCCCTTCACCTTGAAGGATTTTCCTAATTCAAACCTTGAATTACAACAATACCACTGACCCTCCAAGTCAGTCTTCTCAAACAGTCTAAGAATCCTAGACTTTTGAGGAATGCAGCACCTTGACTTCTTAAGTCAAGTCTTCTCCAACCAATCTGACAACCCCAGATTGTAGAAGGAATTACAACGCCTTAAATCTAATTGCCACGTAATCTGCTACCCCTTCTGACTCCCTCAGATTGTAGACTCTACTTCAACAACATAGATCTAACACAAGGGAAAGAAAATAACACGAGTGCTTGCCAATCATGTCTTTAGTTTCTTCCCGCCAACAGCTTCTGAACTCCCATACGACTTCACTTTATTTTTGTAACAAATCCTTTTAATACTTTCATCAAACTAAATTAAATCTCCACCGTTAATCCTCATGATTAAATCTGGACTGTTTGATCTTCTGCGCTAGTCCACATCTGGACCATACTAAGTGATCTGATGTGATCCTCTGATTTCGGCCAACCCTGGACCACACTTTCTGATCTTTTGATCTTCGGATCTCGGCCAACCTGGTCTAGCAAACTGATCTGCTGTGATCCTCTGATCTCGGCCAATGCTAGACCACACATTCTGACCTTCTGATTTCGGCCAACATTGGGCCATGGTCTGATCTCGGCCAACATTGGGCCATATACTTAAATCTGAACCATTGATCTTGATATCTTCCCTCTGATCTGGAACAATTCTGAATTGGATCTGGATTGAACTGAAATTAAGTCTGGACAATTAATATTTCAGTCTGGATATTTTACCTTCTGTTTTGGATCAAATCTGGATCAAATCTAGAGATCATTTCTTTTGGTATGGACTTAGTTTCATACCCTGAACCATGCTATCTTCTGGTCTGGGTCAAATCTGGATTGATTCTCTTGTTCTGGACCCATTAACTTATCCTTTGATTAAGTCTGGATCAAATCTGGGCTGTTTATCATTTCACTGCCAGGCAATCTTCTGGTCAGAATAACTTCTGGACTAAGTCTGAATTATGATTCCTTCTGGTCTGGATCAAGTCTTCCTCTAGCAGGCTTCCTTCTGGTGTGGTCCAGGTCTCTTTCACACTTTGCTTCCTTCTAATCTGGGCCAGCAAAGATATCCTCTGGTAATTCCAGGATGCATCCTCTAGTACCTTCTGGATGCATTTTCTGGTGTCTTCATCTTCTGCCTCTGTAAACTTCATTTTCTGGTGGCATTTAATGTAATAATTCAAGGTTCAAAATAAGATTACATGGAGTGCTTTTGTAAACATCAAAATCCTAAGTGCTTAGAACCAACTTGGTTCCAACAATCTCCCCCTTTTTGATGATGACAAATCCTTAACTTATTTTGCTAGCTTATGACTCGAAGTACTTGAAATACTCCCCCTCAGACCAATCTCTCCCCTTAAGTCTGATACTGACTTTTTCTTCTTCTTTTCAACTCCTTCTTGATCACTCTTTCTTTTCTTTTCTTTTGATCTCCTTTTCAAATCCTTCTCTATTCATCACTTTCTGATTTATTTTTCTCTCTCCCTGTTTCTTCTCCTTTTCAACTCCTTCTCTTTTCACTCTTTCGTTTTCTCTTTTTATTTTTCTCTCTCCCTGTTTCTTCTCCTTTTCAACTCCTTCTCTTTTCATCTCTTTCTTTTTTGCTCCTCCTTTCTTTTTATCTCTCCTTTTCTACTTATTTCTCCTTTTTCTCTCTCTCCCTCTTTTTGGCATCAGCCAAAAAGAGGTCATACTATTTTTGTATTTTTGTTTTTTTTTCTTTACAAATTACAGAAATTAAAAACAAAAAATAAAAGACATAAAATTAAAAGTATTGGAAAATTAAAAACTCCTAAGAAGACTACTTGAGCTAGTCAGATATGGAGGTAATGCTGAGATGCTTCTTCATGAACTTGAACCTATCTTCAGGTAGTGCTTTGGTGAAGATGTCAGCCCATTTGGTAAAGTCCCTTTTTGAACATGGTCCCTAATGAAATGGTGTTTTATTTCAATGTGTTTGGCTCTAGAGTGTAAGATCGGGTTCTTGGTTAGGTTTATGGCTGAAGTGTTATCACAGAACAAAGGGATATTGGTTTCAAAGATGTTGTAATCTTCAAGTTGATGTTTCATCCAGAGTAACTGTGAACTGCATCCTGCTATTAATATATACTCAGCTTCAGCTGTTGACATGGCAATAGTGCTTTGTCTTTTGCTTGACCAAGAGATCAAATTATCACCTAAAAAAGTGCAGTTGCCACTTGTACTTTTCCTTTCCAACTTGTCTCCAGCATAGTTGGAATCATAGAAACCTTTTAGTTTGTAGGTGGGGGTTTTCTTGTATAACAAGGTAAGGTTGGTGGTTCCTTTAAGGTATCTCAAATTCGTTTGACAGCAGTTAAATGGGATTCCCTAGGGTCAGCTTGAAAATGGGCACAGACACAAACACTAAACAAAATGTCAGGTCTAGAAGCATTTAAATAAAGAAGGGATCCAATCACACCTCTGTATGTTTTGTGGTCTACCTTTTGGCTGGTTTCATCTTTCTCAAGTGAGCAGGTTGGGTGCATGGGAGTGGCCATAGGCTTACATTAACTAATTTTGAACTTTTTAAGAAGTTCTTTAGTGTATTTAGATTGGTGAATGAGTATACCTGATTTACCTTGGTAAATATGAATTCCCAAGAAGAACTTAAGTTCTCCCATCATGCTCATTTGGAACTCTTTCTGCATTAGGTCAGAAAACTCTTGGCACAAAGTGCCATTAGTGGATCCAAATATGATATCATCAACATAAACTTGAATAAGTAAAATATCATTTTTAATGGATTTCCTAAATAGAGTATTATCAATCTGGCCTCTATCACATTTATTCTTAAGCAGAAAGTTGCTAAGTCTGTCATACCATGCCCTTGGTGCTTGTTTTAAACCATATAAAGATTTTTTAATTTTAAAAACATCGTTTGGAAAATCTGGATTTTCAAATCCAGGGGGCTGTTTGACATAGACTTCCTCACTTAAATAGCCATCTAAGAATGCACTTTTAACATCCATTTGATATAGCATTATATCATGATTAGCAGCAAATGATAAAAGAATTCTAATTGCTTCTAACCTGGCCACTGGAGCAAAAGTCTCAGTGTAATCTATACCGCTTGTTGACTGTATCCTTGAGCTACAAGTCTGGCTTTGTTCCTTACCACTTCACCTTTTTCATTGAGTTTATTCCTGAACACCCATTTGGTTCCAATAATGTTTTTGTTTCGTCTGGATACTAGATCCCAAACATCATTCCTTTGGAATTCATTCAGCTCTTCTTGCATTGCAAGTATCCAACCTTCCTCTGCCAAAGCCTCATCAACATTGCTTGGTTCAATTGTTGTGACTAAACCAAACAGACTGGTTTCTCTACTTGATGATCTGGTCTTTAAAGATTCTGTTGCACTGCCAATAATGAGAGATTCTAGATGTGAAGACTTGTACTTCCATCCATTCTTT
Organism: Cicer cuneatum; assembly: GCA_037974295.1. NCBI lineage: Eukaryota > Viridiplantae > Streptophyta > Magnoliopsida > Fabales > Fabaceae > Cicer > Cicer cuneatum. Next base: position 33,411,715 of record JBBPBO010000001.1, read on the forward strand.
CCCTCTGACTTGTCTTCAGAGTCAGCATGTTCTTCTTCATCTTGATCTTTCTCAGATTCTGCTGCTGGTCCAGCTTCTACTTCCTGTGCCTCTAGTTCACCTGCAATTTCCTCATCTTGCTTTGACTTTTCAGAGTCAAGCTGTTTATCATCAAAATTAATGTGGATTGATTCTTCGACAGTGTTTGTTTCTTTGTTAAACACACTATAAGTTTTTTATCTATCAGAGTAACCAATAAAGGTACACTTTTGAGATCTAGAATCAAACTTAGCTAGATTGTCTTTAGTGTTCAACATAAAACAGATGCAACCGAATTGCTTAAAGTAGGAAATATTAGGTTTCTTACCTTTCCACAATTCATTGGGACTTTTATTTAAGATGGACCTGATGTAGACTCTATTCTGAATGTAGCAGGCTGTGTTGACAGCTTCTGCCCAAAGGTAGGTAGCAACCTTCATATCATTCAGCATTGTTCTAGCCATCTCTTGCAGTGTTCTGTTCTTCCTTTCTACCACTCCATTCTGTTGAGGTGTTCTGGGGGATGAGAAGTTGTGAGAGATGCCATTCTCATCACAGAATTCTTCAAAATACTTTTTCTCGAATTCACCTCCATGATCACTTATGATGGTTATGATCTTAATACCCTGTTCATTCATAACTTGCTTATAGAAGGAAATAAATACTTTGTTAGATTCATCTTTGTTCTTTAAAAATTTTACCCAAGTCCACCTTGAGTAATCATCAACAATCACAAAAGCATATTTCTTACCACCGAGAGAAGCTGTTTGAACAGGACCAAACAGATCTAAGTGAAGCACTTCAAGTGGTTGAGAGGTAGAAACACATTTTTTAGTTTTAAAATAGCTTTTATTTTGTTTACCTCTTTGACATGCTTCACACAGAATCTTTGTTTTGGAACTTACCTTGGGAAGCCCTCTTACCAACTGGAGTGTGCTCAACTCTGATATGAGTCTGGGGTTTGCATGCCCTAGCCTCTTGTGCCAAATCAGATTTTGCTCACTTACAGATAATAGGCATTTAACCTGTTGCTTAGCAAGACTAAAAAGATCAATTTTATAAACATTATCCTCCCTAGTGCCAGTAAATAAAACAGTCCCATCAATTTGACTAACAGCTTTGCAAGTTTTTTGATTAAAGATAACATCATATTTGCAGTCACTTAATTGACTTATGCTCAGAAGATTATGTTTTAGCCCTTTAACTAACAGAACATTTTTAATAGAAAGGGAAGAAGAAGTGTTACCAACAGTTCCTGTACCAATAACCTGACCTTTCTGGTTTACTCCAAAGGAAACTTTGCCTCCATTCTTCATAGTCAGATTTAGAAACATGGATTTGTCTCCTGTCATGTGTTTGGAGCATCCACTGTCAAGATACCAAGCTTTGTGTTGCTGATCAGACCTTGCTTTTTCTCTGTCACAATCAAAGTTAGAGTCAGCTTCTGTTCGAGCCATCAGAGCCAGTTATGCTTCTGGCCTGTTTGAGCAGTTTCCTTGATTCTACTTTGGTCGATAAACCATGTTCCTCTGATGATTCTGGAACATGTCTTGGTTCTGGTAATTTTGGTGAATCATGTGATTCTGGTAAGCTTGATGAATCTGGTGATTCTGGTGATTTGGGTGAATCTGGTGCTTCTGATGAATCTGGTGATTCTGGTAATTCCCGTTCTGGTTCCAGTACTGATTCTGATTCTGGTTCCAGTATTGGTTCTAGTTCTAGTGTTGGTTCTGTTTCCAGTTTTTGTGTTGTTCTGGTTCTCATTCCAGTTCCTGTTCTGGTTCCAGTTTTGATTATGGTTCCAGTTCTGATTCTGATTCCGGTTCTGGTTGAGTTGACCAGACCTTTTTCCATCAGACTCAGATTGCCTTTGTCTTGTTGTAGCAGGAACATAAACCTTCTTCTACTTGTGCATTGCCAACATCCATTGTCCAGGCACCATTGTTGGTGTCTCCTTCTGGTTGCTCAGAATATCTGCAACATAGACAATTTGATCTTTTGGTACCCAGAACTGATTGGGTACAGGTTTGTTAGTTTTAACAGTTCTCTGATCTTGTTCAGATTTTACCATTGGACAAGATAGGTCAGAGTGACCTTTCTTTGCACAAACAATGCATAAAACTTCAGAATGAACAACTTTATTTTCAGCAATCGTTTCTGTAAAACCAATACCTCTCTTTCCAGTGTTACTGTTTGCATAAATCATAGATGCATATTCACTTCTTTCCATTCCATTGGAAATAAAGTTTTGAAAAAATTGCTCATGCATATCAGATTCAAAAACAGTTTTGGAAGTGGAACACATATTACTTTTGAGAGTTTGGTTTTCAGATTTGAGTCTTGCAACTTCAGTTTTAAAATCCTTGTTTTCAGTTGCATACTCAGAATTTCGATTCTTTAAAACTTTGACTTCTTTGGTTAGATTTTTCTTATCTTCCCTAAGAGTTTTCAGTTTTAAATACATCTTATTGTTTGCATTTAAAAAGTCTTTTAAAGCCTCAATTAATTCAGATTTAGTGAGATCAGAAAATACCTCACTGTCTTCATCTTCTGATTCTGTTCCAGTGCCTGAGTCGTATCCAGAGCTTGAGTTTGTATGAGCCATCACAGCCAGAATTGCTCCATCTGATGTGCTTCCAGACTTGTTTGAATTATTGCTTCGATCATTCTTCCTTTTGCCTGCTTTCCTTCTTGAAATGATGCCTTTATGAAGTCCAGAGGCAGACCTGATGTGTGCCATCATTGCTGTTTCTGATGCATCCCAGGCTGCCATCAAACCATTCTTTCTGAATCTGGAATTCTTCTTGTGCTGTTTGCCTTTTTCCAGATTTTGACATTCTGACTTGATATGTCCAGGTTCATTGCATCCATAACAAACAATACTTTTCTTGTTAGATTCTTCCTTCCCTTTGTTGTTATGTTTCTTCTTGAAGCTTCTTCTCTTCCTGTTTTCCCAGATCTTAACCATCTGTTTGGTTAAGTAAGCCATATCATCACTGTCACTGTCGCTATCCTCTGATTCTGATGCTGCCCTTGCAGCTTTCTTCTGTTTTGACTTCATGGCCAGATTCTTCTTCTTCTTTGGTTCATCTGCTTCTAGTTCTATTTCATGAGACCTGAGTGAGCTGATCAGATCTTCAAGTTTTAAGTTGTTCAGATCTTTGGCTTGCTGAACTGCAATAACCATTGGTCTCCACTCGGTTGGTAAGCTTCTTAGAATCTTCTTGACATGATCTGCTGTTGTGTAGCTTTTCTTCAAGACCTTCAGTCCAGATATCAGAGTCTGGAATCTGCAGAACATTCAATCAATGTTTTCATCATCTTCCATCTTGAACATCTCATACTGTTTGACCAGTATGTTAGCCCTTGCTTCTTGAACCTGCTGGCTTCCTTCATAGGTCAGAACCAGACTGTCGAATAGGCTCTTTGCTGTTTCTTTATCTGTGCATCTGTCAAATTCCTTGAATGTGATGGCACTGATCATGATGTTTCTGGACTTGTGATGAAGTTTGTACAATCTGCTCTAGTCTGGTTTCATATCATCCATGTCCAGTTCTTTAGTTGGATCTTCTCGAACAGTAGGTGTAGTGTATCCTTTGACTACCATCTTCCATTATTCAGGATCTTGAGATATGAAGAAACTTCTCATTGTGTCCTTCCAATACTCAAATCTTTCTCCATCAAATAGTGGTGGTCTGTTCATGTTGCCTCCCAATTCATCTTTGGACTCTGCCATGTTGAACCCCTTGAACCTTTCCTCAAACACTGTTAAGTGCTCAGCCTTGAGACCGAGCTCTGATGCCAATTGAAGGGGCAAACACGAGAAAGGGGGGTTGAATTGTGTTTGACTGACTTGAATACTTTTTCTGTTTTTGCAGTTTTAAAACAAAACTTGATGTATGAATAAAACAGAGTTAGCAGCGGATATAAAGTAAAAAACAACACAGAATTTTATACTGGTTCACCGTTTACGAGGAATGCAGCACCTTGACTTCTTAAGTCAAGTCTTCTCCTAGAAATCTGACAACGCTTGATTGTAGAAGGAATTACAATGCCTTGAATCTAATTGCCAAGTAATCTGCTTCCCCTTCTGACTCCCTCAGATTGTAGACTCTACTTCAATAACTTAGATCTAACACAAGGGAAAGAAAACAACACGAGTGCTTGCTTCTAGAAAGCTGGAACTCACAATTAACCTCACTAAAAACTTGAGTGTTTGCTTTATGAAGTGTATGACTCATTTGTGATTTTTGATACTAAGTATTCTGCCTTCAGCCTCCTTTTATAGACGCGAATTAGGATATCTTCCAAGCTTAATTTCGTGTTGTATCTTGCTGGATTCTCTTGCTTAAATATCTTGACCAATCGGGCTTCACTTAAATAAAAAACATATCTTTTTAAGCTTCGGATTTGCTTTCGAAAATAACTGGCCAATCATGCCTTTAGTTTCTTCCAGCCAACAGCTTCTGAACTCCCATACGATTTCACTTTATTTTTGTAACAAATCCTTTTAATACATTGATCAAATTAAATTAAATCTCCCCCGTTAATCCTCATGATTAAATCTGCACCGTTTGATCTTCTGCGCTAGTCCACATCTGGACCATACTAAGTGATCTGATGTGATCCTCTGATTTCGGGCAACCCTGGACCACACTTTCTGATCTTCTGATCTTCTGATCTCGGCCAACCTGGTCTAGCAAATTGATCTGCTGTGATCCTCTGATCTCGGCCAACGCTGGACCAAACATTCTGACCTTTTGATTTCGGCCAACACTGGGCCATGGTCTGATCTTCTGATCTCGGCCAACACTGGGCCATATACAACCAGACAGAGGCAATCTGAGTCTGATGAGAGAAGGTTTGGTCAACTCAACCAGAACCAGAATCACAATCAGAATAGGAACTAGAACCAGAACTAGAACTAGAACCAGTATCAGAGGCACAAGAACTGGAACTAGAACCAACACTGGAACCATTACCAGAACCAGAATCATAGGAGGAACAGGAAATATCAAAGAAATCACACATGTCACACAAATCAGAACAGACAGAGAAATCACTCATATCAACAAACCTGGAACTACCAGAAGAATTAGAATTACCATCAGTTCCAGAACTAGAAGAATCAGAATTATCATCAGTTCCAGAATTATCTAACTACCAACAAGTAGAGAAACCACTATGTTTGGTTTACTCTCAACAATTGAACCAAGCAATGTTGATGAAGCTTTGACAGAGGAAGGTTGGATACTTGCAATGCAAGAAGAGCTGAATGAATTTCAAAGGAATGATGTTTGGGATCTGGTATCCAGACCAAACAAATCATTATTGGAACCAAGTGGGTATTCAAGAATAAAATCATTGAAAAAGGTGAAGTGGTAAGGAACAATGCCAGACTTCAAGCTGACCCTAGGGAATCCCATTTAACTGCTGTCAAAAGAATCTTGAGATACCTTAAAGGAACAACCATCATTACCTTGTTATACAAGAAAACCCCCACCTACAAACTAAGCGGTTTTTGTGATTCTGGCTATGTTGGAGACAAGATGGAAAGGAAAAGTACAAGTGGCAACTGCACATTCTTAGGTGATAATTTGATCTCTTGGCCAAGCAAAAGACAAAGCACCATTGCCATATCAACAGCTGAAGTTGAGTATATATCAGCAGTAGGATGCAGCTCCTAGTTAATCTGGATGAAACATCAACTTGAAAATTACAACATCTTTGAAACTAATATCCCTTTGTTCTGTGATAACACTTCAGCCATAAACCTAACCAAGAACCCTATATTACACTCTAGAGCCAAACACATTGAAATGAAACATCATTTCATTAGGGACCATGTTCAAAAAGGGACTTTAAGAATCCAGTTTGTGGACACTGATCATCAATGGGCTGATATCTTCACTAAAGCATTACCTGAAGATAGGTTCGAGTTCATCAAGAAACATCTCAACATTATCTCCATATCTGACTAGCTCAAGTAGTCATCTTAGGAGTTTTTAATTTTCTTGTAATTTTACTTTATGTCTTTTATTTTCTTGTTTTTACTTTTTGTACTTTGTAAAGAGAAAAAAGAACAATACAAAAATAGTAGGACCTCTTTTTGGCTGATGACAAAAAGGTGGAGAGAGAGAGAAAAAGGAGAAATAAGTAGAAAAGGAGATATAAAAAGAAATGAGGAGTGAAAAAGAAAGAGATGGAAAAAGAAGGAGTTGAAAAGAAGAGGAAACAGGGTGAGAGAAAAATAAAGAGAGAAAAAGAAAGAGTGAAAAGAAAATGAGTTGAAAAGGAGAGGCAATGTGAAGAGAGAAAAAAAAGAGAGAATAAAGAAGGAGTTGAAAAGGAGAGGAAAAAGTCATTATTAGATTTAGGGGGAGAGATTGGTCTAAGGGGGAGTATTTCAAGTACTTCGAATTTTTTTCAAGCTTTTCAAAGTCTTTTTAAATAAGTTATAAGCTAACAAAATAAGTTAAGGTTTTGTCATCATCAAAAAGGGGGAGATTGTTGGAACCAAGTTGGTTCTAAGTACTTAGGATTTTGATGTTTACAAAAGCACTCCATGTAATCTTATTTTGTACTTAGAATTATTATATAAAATGTCACCAAAGGCAGAAGATGACACCACTAGAAGATACATCCAGAGGAAGCAATCAGAGGATATCATCAAAGACGAATATATTAGAGGATGATGATACCAGAAGCAGAAATCAGAGGATGATGTCACCAGAGGATGTCACCAAAAGATGAAGTCACCAGAAGCAGAAATTAGAGCATGACGTCACCAGAAGCATAAATCAGAGGATGATGTCACCAGAAGATGACGTCGCCAGAAGCAGAAAGTAGAGGATGACGTCACCAGAGGATGATCATTAGAGGAATCTGTCAGAGGAATATGTTAGAGAAAAATGCTCAAAACAGAATTGGAGCAAAAGACTCGAGAAACATAATCTAGCTAAAAATATGCTTAAAACAGAATTTGAGAAAAATGCTCAAAATAGAATTGGAGCAAAAGACTCGAGAAATAGAATCTAGCTAAAAGCATGCTCAAAACAGAAGTGGAGCAAAATGCTCAAAACAGATTAATCTAAATACACTCCAGAAGTAAAGCATCAGTGAGCAAAAGACTCAAAACAGAATCTGAGCATACTACTCCAGAATATTCTCAAAACAGATTAATCGAAATACACTCCAGAAGTAAAGCATCAGTGAAGTCCTAAAGTTCATTTATAAAAGGAGGCTCAAGGCAGAATACTTAGTATCGAAAATACTTGAGAGTCATACACTTCCAAAAGCAAAATACTTGAGTTTTCAGTGAGGTCAATTGTGAGTATCCGCTTTCTATAAGCAAGGGAGTCATAAGGAGTAGCAGATTACTTAGCAATTAGATTCAAGGTGTTAGGTCTAAGTTGTTGAAGTAGAGTCTACAATCTGAGGGAGTAAGAAGGAGTAGCAGATTCTTAGCAATTAGATTCAAGGTTCTTTTCCTCAAAAGTCTGCGGTTGTTAGGCTGTTTGAGAAGACTTGGCTGGTATAGTCAAGGTGTTGTTGCTCCTCAAAAGTCAGGGGTTGTCAGGCTGTTTGGGAAGACTGGCTTGTAGGGTCAGTGGTGTTGTAATTCAAAGGAGTTTGAATTAGTGAAAAGGTCTTCTGGAGGAAGGGACTGGACGTAGCCTAGTTAACGGTGAACCAGTATAAATTGCTGTGTTTTTATTTAATTTATATCTGCTGCTAACTTTGATTTAATTCATACATAACAAGTTTTGTTTTAAAACGAAAAAGTAATCAAGTTTGACAAACACAATTCAACCCCCCCTTCTCGTGTTTGCAGTTTCACAATGAAGCTCTTGACTCTTGTATTGTTCTTTTCCTTTGTGATAAGAAGGTTGATCATTGATTTGTATTTCCTTTGTCTTTAAAGCGTTGACTTGGACTATAGATTATCAGATGCTTGTTGCAATGCTTCTTATTGCCCTAATTTACTCATAATTTATGCTACATTAAAATAGATAGTCATTAATATAAATTTTTTTTTCAACTTAATTGCTACACTTAGCAAATACAATTAGGGGGATAATTGTTTTTTTTTTGCTTGTTTAGTTATCATTAAAATATCAACTAGAGGATTGTAGCTAGAACCACTTTTGCACTAACAATCTCCCCTTTTTTGATGCCAACTATAGTTGGAGTTTGGATACAAGGACCACACATCACATTTTTTATTCTTTGGATTGGTATATTACGTATAGTAAAATATATGCTATAAAGGTGAGAATACCCAATGGGAACTCAGTAGAGGCCAATTTTCAAGGAAAAATTCAATTGAATGAAGGACTAATAATAGAAAATGTGTTGTATGTTCCCTAATTTTCTATGAATTTGTGGTCAATTTCTAAACTATGTGTAGAAGGATAATTTTTATTGACCTTTCATCCTAAACATTGCATCCTATAGGGAAGGACGAATATCAAGAGGGTTGGTTTGGCTAAACAAGTGGATGGCTTGTGCTATCTTGATGTGGATAAGAACTAAACAGTTCAACAAGTAGAGTAGCCTTTTTAAATATTTGGAATAAAAGGTTTGTATCCTCAAGTATACTTTGGCATCTATTGAAGGTGTAAATACAAGAAGGGGGTTGAATTGTGTTTGTCTAAGTTGGATTCTTTTGAATTATTTATTTAAGAACTTGTTCGGGTTTGGTGATTTTAAGTAAAATAGAGGCAGTAACAATCATACTTAAGTAATTAGAGGCAACAGTAAAGTAAAGAGTGCAAAAGTAAAGTGACACAAGTAGATTTATCCTGGCTCACCACCAACTTGGTAGTTAGATCCAGTCCTTTCATTTAGAAAGATTTAACCACTAATTCAAATCCTTGAATTACAAAGCATCCGATCATACAAGTCAGTCTTCTAAAAATAACTTGACACCTACAAACTTTTTGAGGCAAACAAACCCCTAGACCTTACAAGTCAAGTCTTTTCCACATAACATGAAAACCACAAATTGATAAAGGAAGCTACACCTTGACCGTACAAGTCAAGTCTTCTTAACACAACCTGAAAGCCTCAAATTGCTTAAGGAACACTAACGCCACTATTGGGCTAGGTTACACAAGTTTGGAACGAATTGTGTTTTTCTTCTTCTAAGTAGATTGCTACAATTGATTTCTTACACTAAAACACTTAGAAAATATTTCTTTGAACTAGTACTTATCTAGAACTTAAACCTTTGAACTTTGAATACTTTGGAAATTTGAGCTCTCAAAAGTTTTTCTGAATGTATGGATTTCCGAGTTTATGAGTTCATGCTTTCTTCTTCAGCCTTAAGTACATATTTATAGAATAGATTAAGGTTTCACTTTTTACCTTGTAAAATTTGGATCTTATCTTTCTTGTGAACAAACTTTTAATGTATCTTATCGTGAACAATTTATGAGTGTATCTTCTTGTGAATAATTATGAGTGTTTCTTCTTGTCAATAATTCAGAGTGTATCTTCTTGTGAATAATTCTGAGTTTATCTTCTTGTGAACAAATTCTAAGTATATCTTCTTGTGAGCATATTCTGAGCATATCTTCTTCTAAACAATATTTTGACGATAACTTTCTTCTATACAATATTTTGACGATATCTTCTTATTGATAATATTTTCACCTTAGTAAATGATTTCCGTTAATTATAATTCTTAGTCGTATCTAATTTCATATTGTGTTCAAAAACTTATTCACGCGAATTCTGATTTGGCTATGTTTTTTCTTCAGAATGAATTCTTTCAATCAAAGTCGTTGAATTTCTATCAGAGCCATTGGCTTTCTTGTTGGATTGAGATGTTGTGTTTCTTGGACAATAAAAGTCAGAGGCAAAATTGTGTGACTTAGAATTAGTGGCTTTGGGCAAATCACATTGTTGAACCATTAGTGTCAGTGCAACATTAGAGGCTGCATATTAGAGGCATATGAGCTTTAAATGCATGGCTTGAACAATCTCTTTAGAGTTAATGATAATTTGTTGGAACCAAGTTGATTTTCCACTTATAGTTTTGATGTTAACAAAAGTATTTTATAAGAAAAATAAATTTGGATTAATGGCTTCATTAAGTATGCAAAAATTGGAAGAACAAAATCAAAGGAAGGTACCAGAGGAAGCGAACAGAGGAATGTCATCAAAGGAAGTGACATGAGGATGAGATTAGAGGAACACAAAGTATATGTGTTTGCCTCTGAACATATGCCTCTAAAAGTAATGTGCTTCTGAAGGTGACGAAGATAGCCTCTAATGTCTAGGTCTATTGTATGGGTATGATGTTTGGGTTTGAAAACTGGGTCTGATGTATGATGTTTGAGTCTGAAAATTTGCCTCTGAAGACTGAATTTGAAGCATGCCTTTGTAGCCCTTGCATGTCTTTGATGTGCAAAAACTCAACATGCATATGAGGAGTTCATATCAAGGTACACTTAACTCTAAAGAGATTTTTCCAATAATAAATTCAATGCTCACAATCCACTAATAAAAATGGTGTACCACACTCCAAATGTTGCCTCTAATGTTGCACTAACACTAAAGTATCAACTAGGTGATTTGTTCAATGCTACTAATTTTCTGGTTATTTTGAGAAGACTTGGCTTGTAGAGTCAAGTTGTTTGTGTTCTTCAAAAAGTCTGTAGGTATCAGGTTGTTTTGAGAAGATTGACTTGTAGGGTCAGGTGTTGTGTAATTCAAGTTTTGACTTAGTGGATTATATCCTTCAAAGTGAGGGGATTGGACGTAACTAACAAATTGGTGGTTAACCAAAATAAATATTGTGTCACGTTAATTCTGCAATTCTTGTTTTAGTTCAGTCTCTTATCACTTAAACCGATTGCAACAACTTTTATTCTAAGTATGTCTCCAAACCCAAACTAGTTTTAAATAAATTAGCAAAAAAAGTACCACTTAGTCAAACACAATTAAACCCAAAAAACACCTATGACAATCACCTTCAAGTAAATTGATAAGTGCACTGATAGAGAAACAACAAAAAGCACCTATGACAATTTTGTTTTGACCTTTGAAGGAAGCAAGCAAGTTCAAGAAGCAAAGGACAACCTCTAAGTCATAAAGTATGAGCTATTCGAGACGAAGAAGATGAAGACATTGAAACAATGTTTTCCAGATTCTAGGCTCTGGTCTCAGGATTAAAAGTATTTGAGAAGAGTTATACTACTAATCATAGGAAGAAAATGCTTATAAGTCTTCCAAGAAAGTGGAGACTTAGGATTACAACTATTCCAGAAGCTCGGGATCTCAATACTCTTAAATTGGAAGAATTGATTAGCTCCTTGAGATCACATGAAATTGATCTTAGAGAGGATTATCCCAAAAAGAAGCAGCCAACTTTGGCCTTGAAATCCAAGTAGAAGAAGGTTTTGAATGCAACAGCAGAATCATAGGATAATGATTTAGATGATCAGAATCATAAGTCAAAGGAAGAGGAGCTGGCTTTTATAAGAAGAAAAATTCAGAAGATGTGGCACAATAGAATGAAGCAATTACGTCAAAGATATTCCAAGCAGTCCAGCAAAGGAAGACATGAAAAATCTGACAAGAAAAACATCATATGCTATGGATGCAATTTACCTGGACATATCAAGTCTGAATGTCCAAATAAGGACAAAGGGAAACATCATAAGAAAGATTTCAAATCCAGGAAGAAGGTTCTGATGGCTACATGGAATGATTCTGATGAATCCTTTGATGATGAAGAGAAAACATATTTGGCTTTGATGGCTCATACCAACTCTGCCTCTAGATCCAACACATACATTGATTTTGACTCAGGAAATGAATAAGTTGATTAAGAAATTGAGGTATTTTCTGATTTAACCCGATCTGATTTAATTATTGTTATAAATAACTACTTAAATAAAAACCACAAGTTGTCTCAAAAACGAAAAACACTTAGGAATGTAAATGCAAACTTAACTAAAGAAAATCAATGCCTTAAAAACTAAAAGTGTTGAGGTTAAATATGAAAATAAAACCTTGAAAGATACTCTTGAAGGTGCAAACACGAGAACGTGGGTTGAATTGTGTGTGACTAACTTTATAACTGTTTCATTATTTGATTAAACTGATTCAGACTTGATAATTTATTTGAAGTACAAGCTATAACAAAACTAAGGAGTGTAGGAATTAAGTGACACAAGTAATTTATCCTAGTGCACCACCAAGTTGCCTACATCATATCTTTTCACTTAGAAGGATTTAAAACACTAATTCAACAATTTGAATTACAAAGCACTTAACCCTCCATGCTAGTTTTCTCAAATAGTGTGACAACTCTTGACTTTTGAGGAACACACACACCTTGACTCTACTAGCTAAATATTCTCCACGCAATCTGACAACCCTAATCATTGAAGGCACACTAACACCACTATCGGGTTTGAATACAAAGGTATGGAATTTGAGAAGTGGCTTCTAACAAGCTGATTATAACAATGACTATCACACTCTAATCAAAACCCTTAGAAAATATTTCTCATTCGAGTAAATGTTTGTCTCTTTGAACTCTAATATGAATTTGAAATTTTGAGCTTGTGTTCTTCTACTCTTTTTTCATTTTTTGATGATCTTCTTCGTCTTCTTCAGCCTTGCGTATATATTTATAGATAAAATAAGGGCTTCAATTTAGTCTTTGTTTAATTCTAAATTGTATATTTATTCCTACATTGGTTAACAACGATATTTCTCAAAAATAACTATGAACAAGATGCTTTTTGATATTATGTTCTTTAGCCAATTCATTATTTCTAAATCCAATATGAGCAGTTCTTCCAGGTTGATTATGTTCATATTTTGTTCATATTGAGTTTGTAAATTCTTCAGATCGATTCTGTTTGTATTTTGTTTAGATTGAATTTGAAAATTCTTTACATTGATACTATTCATATGTTTTTGAGATTGAGTTTGTAAATTCTTCAGATTGATACTGTTTGTATTTTGTTGTGATTTCTTTCGCAAATCCTTCAGATGAAAATTTCTTCCTATTACTTGCTTCCATCTCAGCGGGAACATTGTGTTGGACAAATTCTTGAACTTTCACAAGTAGGAATTTGAGTAAGTCCAATTTAGTATTTTGTCCTTTGTCAAAATCTGAATCATATCTTTGAAAATAATATATGTATCTTCTTGTGATTGTTTCTTCGTGTAAACAATTCTTGATCATATCTTGTTGTAAATAATTCATATCTTCTTGCGATAAATCTTGATCAAATCTTCTTGTAAATAATTCATATCTTCTTGTAGATAAATCTTGATCAAATCTTTTATAAATAATTCATATCTCCTTGTGATAAATCTTGATCAAATCTTCTTGTAAATAATTCATATCTTCTAGTAGTTAAATCTTGATCAAATCGTCATGTAAATAATTTATATCTTAGGGTTGATGAGATGTTGATCATATCTTCTTCAAATTTGGACCATATCTTCTTTTCAACATGGTCAAATATTTTCTTCCATTATAAATCTGAATCAAATATTATTTTACATTATCTTCCAAAATATGAATCTTCTTTCATACCTCATGAAGTCAAATATATTGTTCTCATAAAATACTTTTGGTAACATAAAAACTCTAAGTATAAAACTAACTTGGTTCCAACAATCTTCCGCATTTTAATGATGACAAAAGTATGTTTTTGATAACAACTTGTCTTTTAAATACTTTGACTACCCCTAACTTAAGGCTCCGCCTAACTATATGTATTTTTCGATGTATTTTTTCTCCCCACATTATCAAACATCTTTTCCCCCCTTTGTCATCAGACAAAATGACTTCAAAGTGAAACTTGGCTTTTTATTTTTTTAATTTGCTATTTTTTTAAATAGAATGAAAATAACATAAACATAAAACATAAAATTTATCCGATGTATGAAAGTAAACTACTCTATAGTTGGCACAACATCTGTTAGGTAAAAGAATAAGGTTTAGGTTTTTCTTAATGAAGTAAAACCTATCTTCAGCTAGTGGTTTGGTGAATATGTAAGCCCATTACTATTCGATGTCTACAAAATAGAAATTAAGCATACCTTTCTGAACAAAGTCCCTATAGAAATGATGTTTAATTTCTATGTGTTTAGCTCTAGAATGAAGTATAAGGTTTTTGGTTAGGCAAATGGTAGAGGTGTTGTCACAATAAATGGAAATGTATATTTGTAGGATTTTGTAGTCTTTTAGTTGATGTTTCATCCAAAGTAGTTGAGACCTACAACCAGATGCTAAAATGTACTAAACTTCTGTTGTTAACAATGTAATTGGGCTTTATCTCTTACTTGAGCAAAAGGTTAAGTTGTCTCCTAGAAAAGTGCAGTTTCTAGTTGTGTCTTTCCAGCATAATCAATATCATGTTACCCACTTTGTTTGTACTCATAAGAATTCTTGTAGAACATGGTAATGTTGGTAGTGCCTTTTAGGTACCAAGGGATTCTCTTAACAATAGTTAAATGTGATTCCCTAGGGTCAACTTGAAATCTTGCACATACATATACACTAAGCATGATGTCAGGTTTGGAAGAAGTAATGTTAAGTAGGGAACATGTCATTCCTTTATAGGTTTTCTAGTAAACTTTTTCTGCTGATTCATGTTGTTCAAATGAACAAGTAGTGTGTATTGGTGTAGCCATGGGTTTGCCAATGGTGTATATTAACATGCCATAGGTGTTTGTTTTAGACCGTTATGAGATTTTCTAATTTTAAAAAAATGCTTTAGAAATTCAGAAAATTCAAAAATTGGGGATTGTTTAACATAGACTTCTTTGTTGGAACCAAGTTGGTTCTAAGTACTTAGGATTTTGGTGTTTACAAAAGCACTCCATGTAATCTTATTTTGTACTTAGAATTATTATATTAGTTGCCACCAAAAGATAAAGGTACCAGAGGCAGAAGACGAAAAAACCAGAGACCAGAGAATACACCTGTAGAAGACACCAGATGTAAGAACAGAGTTACACCTAAGAGGGGGGGGGGGTGAATTAGGTGTTGGACAATTTTTCTGTTTTTAGAGTTTTGGAGAATGTTTAAGTGACTGTTTAAAGTTTGTTTAATCATGCTGTGTAAGTAAATGAAAACTGTAAATAGCAGAAGGTAAAAACACACAGAAATTTATCCTAGTTCCCTTACAACCAACGGTACATCCAGTCCTCTTGCACACCACAAGAGATTTTCCAATATCTATTAGAATAAGTACAAGTTTAACCCTAAGACTTTAATTACAAATTCCTAACACTCTGCCTAAGATAGCACACCACTATCTTAGTTTACAACACTTGAAGAAAATACACCACTTTCTTCAAACAATAACTTTAATGATTTTTACAACAATGTTCTTAATTAAGAACAACAGAATATAATAGTTTGTGCAAGGATATCAATCCAATATACTTTCAAGTACAATAGAGAACCTTTCTCAATGATATGAAAATGTAGAGCATGTACATGAAGTATGAAAATATAACTTTGAAAAGATCACAAAATATTTCAGAAAGTTGTTCAAAGTTCGTGGTAGGATTGATTGGTTTAAAACTAAGTTTTGAAGTATTTATGTTCCAAGGTAACACTTCAGATCAATGGCAATGATTCCCAAACGTTTTGATGAACTTGTGCAATGTTTCAAAACTGAAAAGTTGCATTGTTTCGAAGTTGTATTCGAATACAGTCTAGGTGTATTCGAATACAGTCTAGGTGTATTCGAATACACATCTATAACGTTCTGTTTGTATTTGAAATTTGAACCTTCTAGTCGAATACAAGTACGGGATTTTTGCCACTGACTTGAGTTGTATTCGAATACACAAAGCTGTAGTCGAATACAAATGTTTAAAAATAGCTACTGACTTGCAATCTGTATTCGACTACGACACTTTGTATTCGAATACAGATCTTCAGTTTTAGCTTCTGACTTGTAGTCTGTATTCGACTACAATACCTCGTATTCGAATACAGATTTCCAGTTTTGTAAAAACTTTATTCTCAAACAAGTTTATGTTATTAAATATTTTCATAAACTATTTTAATGCATATGCTATCAGAAGGTTCTCATAATATTGTACTTAAACTGTATTTTGATTTAATATCAAATGCTTTTACCTAAATATAAATTTGAAAGATAAGTTGCTTTAAATCCTTTTTCTTTTTGATCAAGGATCTTTTTGTCTTCATCAAAAATGTAGATCTTTAAATTTCATTCTCCCCCTTTTTGATGATGACAAAAATCTTGTTGCTTGGATTTCAAACGTCTTGAGTTCTCCCCCTAGATATGTGCTTTCTCCCTCTTGAGAAATGTTTTTCTCCTTCTTAAGTGTTGGAGGATCTGTTCAACATTATTAGCAACAACAATATATATACACTTTTTCTCCCCCTTTTGACATTATCAAAAAGGAAGAGGATATCACATAGCAACCAAGATATGCACAAATGTAACAAATAAACAGAGGCAACACATGATATCTGGAAGAAAACAACTTAATTAACGATGTTCAAAATTACAATTAAAATAAACTTAAGAGTATTTAAAACAGGGAAAGTCAAACAGTAACAGAAACAAATAAAAAACTGCAAATAGCCAACTTTAATCATCTGATTTTGGTGGAATATGTAACTGGTCAACTTTATCGGTCAGGTCACTAAGTTCTTGATGAAAAAATGAATGTTGTGTATTGATGGTGTTTTCAAGATCTTGGAACTTGTGGTTGAAGGCAGCAGTCATGTTCTGAGTTTGAGTACTGAAAGACTCATTCAAATGTTGGAATAGATCTGTGACAAAAGATTGAAGGAAGTTAAGTTTGTCCATGATCATTCTGTTTGTGATGATGTCTTCAGCATGTGCTAAGTTATCTGGTTCTGGGGCTACTGCTGTTGCTGCTTCTGGTGCATCTTCTGGTAATGCTTTTGGTGCTACTGTTGGGCCTGTTGTTGGTTCCGCTTCTTCTGCTTCTTCTTGGGCAGTTGATTAACTTTGTCCAAGATCACCCTTATGAACATAAATTTGAAGTGATTCACTCCAAACTATTTTCATACTGGGCAACACACTTAAGTCCAGCAGATTGTCTTTGGTGGTCTGGTACAGCACCTCACCTGAGAAGTCAACCTTAAAATGATCCAGAATTCTTGTGACTTCTCTAGCATAGGGTAAAGCTATAGAATTTTTTGAAGTATGCCCAATTAAAATCAGCACCTTCAATCATAAAAGTCATAACTTAAAGTTCAAATTCAGAGATCTGTGAGTAGTTCCCTGCTTTTGGTATCAAAATGTAACTTAAGAAATAATGTAGTAATCTGTTGTCAACAGTCAGATTACCAACACCATATCTTTGTCTAGCATACTCCGATCCAGACTGTGTGCGTTTTCTTTCCATAGTGTCTTTGTCAAAATGACACAATGAGATATAGGCATCATACTTCGTAGTGTTTACCCATTCACATAGATGTCCTGGACACATCTTCTGACCTTCACTAGGTATGTGCAGAATTTCCCCAATAAGCTTAGTGTCTAAATCGATAATCTTCCCTTTAACTTTAGACACTAATCTATTCCCATCCTTTTCTAGGTTACAGAAGAAAACCCTAACTAGGTCAGGATAAATGGGACCATTGTATCCAATAAATTCTTCTAATTTTTTAGCCTTTAGCAACTCAGGAAATTTAAATTTAGAAAAGGAGTCAAGCGTACCAATTTTGGGGGTTACCAGTTTTTTGTCAGAGAAGTGGGTTCTGAATCTGTCCAGTTCTTCTAGGGAATGAAGTAATCTGGATAGGTCAGCCATGTTGTCGTTTCTTCGTTTCTTTGAAGGACCCACAGAAGCAACCTTGGTTCTTGGTCCTCTTTTGCGTGCATCCATTTTTGAGAAGATGAAGTTTATGGTGTTTTGGGGAATTTAGGGTTTTTGATTTTGATTTCACAGTAATCCCAGATGCGATGGATGATGAGGGGAAGGTTTAGATATGCCTGTATGAAGGTTTAGGGATAGGTTTGGATGAAGATTTTGAAGAGAAGAAATCAGAGACTTTGATTGTAATCGGCTACCAGTTTTTGTATTCGTAACCTAAAACTGTTAACAATCCCTTTAATATAAAAAAAATTTTGAAACTGTAGTCGACTACAGACTTGGCGTATTCGAATACATATTTTTCTGGGAACGTGTATTCGACTACACCCTGTCTGTATTCGAATACGACAGTAATAAATTCGTTTCTAAGGTGAAATTTTTAACAATAAGCAGACCAAAAATATTTTAAATATGTAGAAAAACATACAAAGATATCAAAGAATCAAATATAAAAAAAAATAAAAAAATTTAAAATTAAAACTGATATGACTTACAAAGCTTTCAAACCTTTTTGAGATCATTCTTATTTAGAATGCTTAGTTCCTTCTGGATATTGTAGAATGAATCTCTAGGTAATGGCTTTGTAAAAATATCCGTTATCTAAGTACCATATTTTTGAGGTTCTTGTTGTATTCCTGCAAAACAAGTTTATTTGGTACCCAGGGTGCTTTGGGTCCTTGAATGTTAGTACTTTTCTTGATCCACACATAATGCCCTTGTGGAACACCAATGTTCCTCTTCTTCATTGTCAGAATGATGAGATGCCATTAAAGCAACATTAGTGCATTCGTCATTATCTGAATTTGATGAAGAACTTACTTCATTATCTTCCCACGCTATGTATGCCTTTTTGAGTTCCTTCATTCTGTTAGCATTTTTCTTGATAAGGTTAGGACATTCTGCTTTCATATGTCCTTCTTTCCCACATTCAAAGCAAGTGACATTCTGATTTCTAGTGAAGACATCTTTCTTCCTGAAGGTTTTTTTCTTCTTAAATGTTTTATCGTTTTGAAGAAACTTACCGAACATTTTAACTAGGGAAGTGATGTTTTCATCTTCATCTGAAACTTCTTCATTTATTATTTCTTTTGATTCTATTTTCAATGCTATATTCTTTGTTTTCTTCTCCAAATTCTCATTCTTTTCCAG
Organism: Cicer cuneatum; assembly: GCA_037974295.1. NCBI lineage: Eukaryota > Viridiplantae > Streptophyta > Magnoliopsida > Fabales > Fabaceae > Cicer > Cicer cuneatum. The sequence goes on from JBBPBO010000001.1 coordinate 33,430,753, forward strand.
TCTTTCTAATTCTATTTCGTGTTCTTGTAACTTTCCAAAAAGTGCTGAGAGTGACATTTTTGACAAACTTTTCTTTTCAGAAATTGCTGTCACTTTTGGCTGCCTTGCTCTGGTTAATGATCTTAGAACCTTTAGGTTCAATTCATCATTAGTAAAGTTTTTTCCAAGTGCTGTTAAGTGGGAAAAACGTTTCTGCATGTCCAGGATTGCTTCTCCTGGTTGCATTCTAAACATTTCATATTCTTGAGATAAAGTGTTCAGTTTTGAACGTTTTACCTCAATTGTCCCTTCATGGGTTACTTCAAGTGTATCCCATATCTCTTTTGCTGTTTTGCAATGGGATATGCGAAAGAATTCATCCATACCCAATGCTGATTGTAACATATTTTTTGCTTTCTTATCAAACAGTACTTTTCTCTTTTCATCATCTGTCCATGAGGCTTTTATTTTTATTTCTCTTTATTGTTGATAACTGTTGTTGGAACATATGGACCATTTTCTACTGCCTCCCATATGTCATCTCCTTGAGCCTCAAGGTATGCTTGCATACGTATTTTCCAGAAGTCATAATGTTCACCAACAAAGCAGGGTGGTTTGTTACTGCTACCACCATCTCTAAAAACAGGTTGTGCGGAAACCATGAATCTAGGAGCAAATTACCAAAAACCTGCTCTGATACCAATTGTAAGAACAGAGTTACACCTAAGAGGGGGGGTGAATTAGGTGTTGGACAATTTTTCTGTTTTTAGAGTTTTAGAGAATGTTTAAGTGACTGTTTAAAGTTTGTTTAATCTTGCTGTGTAAGTAAATGAAAACTGTAAATGGCAGAAGGTAAAAACACACAGAAATTTATCCTGGTTCCCCTTACAACCAAGGGTACATCCAGTCCTCTTGCACACCACAAGAGATTTTCCAATATCTGTTAGAATAAATACAAGTCTAACCCTAAGACTTTAATTACAAATTCCTAACACTCTGCCTAAGATAGCACACCACTATCTTAGTTTACAACACTTGAAGAAAATACACCACTTTCTTCAAACAATAACTTTAATGATTTTTACAACAATGTTCTTAACTAAGAACAATAGAATATAATAGTTTGTGCAAGGATATCAATCCAATATACTTTCAAGTACAATAGAGAACCTTTCTCAATGATATGAAAATGTAGAGCATGTACTTGAAGTATGAAAATATAACTTTGAAAATATCACAAAATATATCAGAAAGTTGTTCAAAGTTCGTGGTAGGATTGATTGGTTTAAAACTGAAGTTTTGAAATATTTATGTTCCAAGGTAACACTTCAGATCAATGGCAATGATTCCCAAACGTTTTGATGAACTTGTGCAATGTTTCAAAACTGAAAAGTTGCATTGTTTCGAAGTTGTATTCGAATACAGTCTAGGTGTATTCGAATACACATCTATAACATTTTGTTTGTATTTGAAATATGAACCTTGTAGTCGAATACAACATCTTGTAGTCGAATACAAGTACGGGATTTTTGCCACTGACTTTAGTTGTATTCGAATACACAAAGCTGTAGTCGATTACAAATGTTTAAAAATAGCTACTGACTTGCAATCTGTATTCGACTACGACACTTCGTATTCGAATACAGATCTTCAGTTTTAGCTTCTGACTTGTAGTCTGTATTCGACTACAATACCTTGTATTTGAATACAGATTTCCAGTTTTGTAAAAACTTTATTTTCAAACAAGTTTATGTTATTAAATATTTTCATAAAATATTTTAATGCATATGCTATCAGAAGGTTCTCATAATATTGTACTTAAACTGTATTTTGATTTAATATCAAATACTTTTACCTAAATATAAATTTGAAAGATAAGTTGCTTTAAATCCTTTTTCTTTTTGATCAAGTATCTTTTTGTCTTCATCAAAAATGTAGATCTTTAAATTTCACCAGATAATGCATCTAGAAGGTACTAGAGGATGCATCCTGAAGGCACCAGAGGATACACCAGGATGTCAAAACACCACCAGAGGATATGTTTCTTGGCCCAGATCAGAAGGAAGCAGAGTCCAGAAGGAGATCTGGACCATACCAGAAGGAAGCCTGCTTGAGGGACACTTGTTCCAGACCAGAAGGTATCATAAGTCAGACTTGGTCCAGAATTTATTCTGACCAGAAGATAGCTTGGCAGTGAAATGAAAATCATTCCAGACTTGATCCAGACTTGATCAGAGCATAAATTAATTGCTCCAGAACAAGAGATTTAATCCAGATTTGGCCCAGACCAGAAGATAACATGGTTCAGAGTATGAAACTCAGTCAAGATCAGAAGAAATGATGTCCAGATTTAATCCAGACCTAATTCAGAATCAAAAGGTAATTATCTAGATTAAAATATCATAAGTCCAGATTTAATTTCAGTTCCATCCAGACCCAGTCTGAAATTGGTCCAGATCTGAGGAAATATATTCAGATCAATGGTCCAGATTTAAGCATCATTGTCCAGTCTTGGCCGAAATCAGAAGATTAGACCATATGGCCCAGTGTTGGCCGAAATCAGAAGATCAGAAGATCAGAACATGTCGTCCAGTGTTTGCCGATATTAGAGGATCAGAGCAGATCAGTTTTAAAGTCCAGCGGGTCGAAATCAAAAGATCAAATGGTCTAGATTTAATCATGAAGCTATTGGAAGGGATGAAAGAATTGTTCCAGAATTAATTAAAGACAGGATTGGCCCAAGTTATTTTCGAAAGCTAATCTGGAGCTAAAAAGATATGTTTTTTATTTAAATGAAACCCGATTGGTCAAGGTATTTTTGCAAGAGAATCCAGCATGATACAGCTCGAATTTAAGCTTGGAAGAGACCTTAATTCACATCTATAAAAGGAGGCTCAAGACTGAAGACTCAGCATCGAAAATCACAAAAGAGTCATGCACTTCCAAAATCAAACACTCGAGCTTTCAGTGAGGTTAATTGTGAGTTCCAGCTTTCCAGAAGCAAGCACTCGTGTTTTTCTTTCCCTTGTGTTAGATCTAAGTTGTTGAAGTAGAGTCTACAATCTGAGGGAGTCAGAAGGGGTAGCAGATTACTTAGCAATTAGATTCAAGGCGTCGTAATTCCTTCTATAATCTGGGGTTGTCAGATTGGTAGGAGAAGACTTGACTGGAAAAGTCAAGGTGCTGTATTCCTCAAAAGTCTAGGATTGTTAGACTGTTTGAGAAGACTAACTTGGAAGGTCAGTGGTATTGTTGTTATTCAAGGTTTGAATTAGTGAAATCCTTTAAAGTGAAGGGATTGGACTTAGCCTCGTTAACGGTGAACCAGTATAAAATTTTGTGTTTTATCTTTACTTTATATCCGTTGCTAACTCTGTTTTATTCATACATCAAGTTTTGTTTTAAAACTGCAAAAACAGAAAAAGTATTCAAGTCAGTCAAACACAATTCAGCCCCCCTTCTCGTGTTTGCACCTTCAATTGGCATCAGAGCTCGGTGTCAAGGCTGAGCACTTAACAGTGTTTGAGGAAAGGTTCAAGGGGTTCAACATGGCAGAGTCCAAAGAGGAATTGGGAGGCAACATCAACAGACCACCACTATTTGATGGAGAAAGATTTGAGTATTGGAAGGACAGAATGAGAAGTTTCTTCATATCTCAAGATCCTGAATAATGAAAGATGGTAGTCAAAGGATACACTGTACCTACTGTTCCAGGAGATCCAACTAAAGAACTGGACATGGATGATATGAAACCAAACCAGAGCAGATTATACACACTTCATCACAAGTCCAGAAACATCATGATCAGTGCCATCACACTCAAGGAATTTGACAAATGCACAGATAAAGAAACAGCAAAGACCATATTCGACAGTCTGGTTCTGACTTATGAAGGAAGCCAGCAGGTTCAAGAAGCAAGGGCTAACATACTGGTCAAACAGTATGAGATGTTTAAGATGGAAGATGATGAAAACATTGATTGAATGTTCTGCAGATTCCAGACTCTGATATCTGGACTGAAGGTCTTGAAGAAAAGCTACACAACAGCAGATCATGTCAAGAAGATTCTAAGAAGCTTACCAACCAAGTGGAGACCAATGGTTACTACAATTCAGCAAGCGAAAGATCTGAACAACTTAAAACTTGAATATCTGATCAGCTCACTCAGGTCTCATGAAATAGAACTAGAAGCAGATGAACCAAAGAAGAAAAAGAATTTGGCCCTGAAGTCAAAACAGAAGAAAGCTGCAAGGGCAGCATCAGAATCAGAGGATAGCGACAGTGACAGTGATGATATGGCTTACTTAACCAAACAGATGGTTAAGATCTGGGAAAACAGGAAGAGGAGAGGCTCTAAGAAGAAGCATAACAACAAAGAAAAGCATAATCTGTTATGGATGCAATGAACCTGGACATATGAAATTAGAATGTCCAAATCTGGAAAAAGGCAAGCAGCACAAGAAGAGTTCCAAATTCAGAAAGAAGGGTCTGATGGCAGCCTGGGATGTATCAGAATCAAAAGAAGAATCGTCTGATGAAGAGGAGGCAGAAACAGCAATGATGGCACACATCAGGTCTGCCTCTGGACTTTATAAAGGCACAACTCCAGGAAAGAAAGCAGGCAGAAGGAAGAATGATCAAAGCAGTCATTCAGGCAAGCCTGGAAGCACATCAGAGGAAGCAATGCTGACTCTGATGGCTCACATCAACTCCAGTTCTGGATACAGCTCAGGCTCTGGAACAGATTCAGAAGATGAAGACAATGAGGTATTTTCTGATATCACTAAATCTGAATTAATTGAGGCTTTAAAATATTTTTTAAATGCAAACAATAAGATGTCTTTAAAACTGAAAACTCTTATGGAAGATAAGAACAATCTGACCAAAGAAGTCCAAGTTTTAAAGAATCGAAATTCTGAGTATGCAACTGAAAACAAAGATTTTAAAACAGAAGTTGCAAGACTCAAATCTGAAAACCAAACTCTCAAAAGTGATGTTTGTTCCACTTCCAAAACTGTTTGTGAATCTGATATGCATGAGCAATTTTTTCAAAACTTTATTTCTAATGGAATGGAAAGAAGTAAATATGCATCTATGATTTATGGAAATAGTGACATTGGAAAGAGAGCTCTTGGTTTTACAGAAACTGCTGCTGAAACTAAAACTGTTCATTCTGATGTTTTATGCATTGTTTGTGCTAAGAAAGGTCACTCTGAATTATCTTGTCCAATGGTAAAATCTGAACAAGATCAGAGAGCTGTTAAAGCTAACAAATCTGGACCTAATCAGTTATGGGTACCAAAAGATCAAATTGTCTATGTTGCAGATATTCTGAGCAACCAGAAGGAGACACCAACAATGGTGTCTGGACAATGGATGTTGGCAATGCACAAGCAGAAGAAGGTTTATGTTCCAACATCTACCAAACAGAAGCCAATTGACTCTGGTAGAAGAAGAACTGGTCAACACATTACCTATCAGAACCAGAACCAAAATCATAGGAGGAACAGGAAATATCAAAGAAATCACACATATCACACGAATTAGAACAGGAACTGGAACCAGAATCAGAACTGGAACCAGTATCAGAGGCACAGGAACTGGAACTAGAACCAACACTAGAACGAGAATCAGAATCAGTACCAAAACCCGAACCAGAACCAGAACCAGTATAATTACCAGAATCACCATAAGTTCCAGAATCACCAGAGGAACATGGTGTATCAGCCAAAGCAGAAAGAGAAGAATCAGAATCAGGAGAGTTCTTCAAACACTCCAGTGAAATTTATAAAGACTACAAACCTGGAAGGGAATTCAAATCCCCTCATCCAAACCATCTACTCACAGAACATAAAGATTCAGAATCTGAAAATCAGAAACAGGAGCATTTTCAAAGTAAAACCGAAACTGTTGACATAGAGGTTACATCTTGCTGTAGATACTATTATTATTTGATATTTATGTTTAATGTGATAACAAGAAACTTGATCTTAAAAATCAAAGCTAGATAAGTATTCTGCAGGTTTTTAAACTTGTATTATGACAAACTGCTTTAGTTCAATTATTAACGTGATGTGAACACTTCAGCAGAAACAATATTTTTGTGGTCTCAAAAATCAAGCAGAAACCACCAGAAGCGAATCTAATGGTTTGGTTGTATTTAGTTCAATTATTAATTATTAAAATTTGTATTATGACAAACTGCTTGATCTTGACAAATCAAAGCAAGATAATGATAGTGCAGGTTCACCAGAACCAAAGGGAGCAGAAGTAGAAGAAACAGAAGTACTTGGAAAGGTAGAGGATACAAGCAAGTCACCAACACATGACAAATCTTCAAACGATAAATCTGATCAAATCAAAAACAGCCAAGATAAGTCAGAAGAGAAATCTGGATATTTACCAGAATCAGAAGCTGTTACAGATTTACAAGAACCAGAAGCTGATTTATCAGGATCAGAAGCTGTTACAGATTTACCAGAACCAGAAGTGATGCAAACCAAGCAATGTTGATGAAGATTTGGCAGAGGAAGGTTGGATACTTGCAATTAGATTCAAGGCGTCGTAATTCCTTCTATAATCTGGGGTTGTCAGATTGGTAGGAGAAGACTTGACTTGAAAAGTCAAGATGCTGTATTCCTCAAAAGTCTAGGATTGTTAGACTGTTTGAGAAAAATGACTTGGAGGGTCAGTGGTATTGTTGTAATTCAAGGTTTGAATTAGTGAAATCCTTCAAAGTGAAGGGACTGGACGTAGCCTCGTTAACGGTGAACCAGTATAAAATTCTGTGTTTTATCTTTACTTTATATCCGCTGCTAACTCTGTTTGATTCATACATCAGGTTTTGTTATAAAACTGCAAAAACAGAAAAAGTATTCAAGTTAGTCAAACACAATTCAACCCCCCTTCTCGTGTTTGCACCTTCATTATTCACTTATATAACCATTTAGAAAAGCACTTTTAACATCCATTTGAAACAATGTATTGTTATTATTTGTGGCAAAAGAAATTAGGATACCAATAATATCTAACCTGGCCACTAGAGAAAATATCTCAGTGTAATCAATGCCCTCTTGCTAACTATAGCCTTGTACGCCAAGGCTGCCTTGTTTCTAACCACTTCACCATTTTCATTTAACTTGTTTCTAGAAACCCATTTGGTTCCAATAATGTTCTTCTTGGCTCTAAGTATTAGATTACAAACATCATTCCTCTTAAATTAATTTAACTCTTCTTACATTGCAAGAATCTATCCATCATTTTCCAATGCTACATCAACATAGGTATGCTCAATTGATAAGAGTAAGCCAAACAAAGTGGTATCTTTTAGTGATGATCTGGTCCTCAAAGGATCACCTGCACTTCCAATAATTAGAGTTTCCGGATGAGATGACTTCTACTTCCATCTAGATCTTCCTTCTAACATATCATGACTATTTCTGACTTGATCAAATTCATCCTTTGAAGATTTATCATCGACATCTGATTTCCTTGTATTCTCTTACTTTTTAGGTTCTTCTGGTTTGTCTACATCTGCTTCATCTAGTTTCAGTAAACTTGCACTATTACATCTTACTTTGACTTATCAAGGTCAAGCTGTGTTTCATCAAATTTAATATGTATGGGTTCTTTCACAACATGAGTTTTCCTATTAAACACTATATAAGCCTTAGCACTTTCATAGTATCTAATGAAGGCACAATTTTGAGATCTAGAATCAAATTTACCAAGGTTATCTTTAGTGTTCAACATATAACAAATACAACAAAATTGTTTAAAGTAAGAGTTATTAGGCTTTTTATCTTTCCACAATTTATATGGTCTTTTATTCAATATAAGATGCAATGTTTATTGCTTCAGCCCAAATGTGTTTTACAACATTTATCTCATTTAAAATGGTTTTGGCTATTTCTAGGAGAGGAGAAGTTGTGAGGGAATTCATTCTTATGACAAAAACTTTCAAAGAACTTATTTTCAAATTCTCCTCCATGATCGTTTCTAATTGTTACAATCTTAAGACCCTTTTCATTCATTACTTGTTTGCAAAATGTGATAAACACTTTGTGCGATTCATCCTTACTTTTTAAGAATTTTACCCAATTCCACCTAGTGTAATCATCTCTTATAGAAAAACCATATTTCTTTCCACATAGAGAGGCTGTTTTCACTAGCCCAAAGAGATCTATATGTAAGAGCTCAAGGGGGTTTGAGGTAGAAACTGAGTTCTTAGGGGTAAAGGAGTTATTTGTTTGTTTTCCCTTGTGAGTGTTTCTTCTTATAAACAATTCTTGATCATATATTCTTGTAAATAATTCATATCTTCTTGTAAATAATTCATATCTTCTTGTAAATAATTCATATCTCCTTGTCATAAATCTTGATCAAATCTTCTTGTAAATGATTCATATCTTCTTATAGCTAAATCCTAATCAAATCTTGTAAATAATTCATATTTTATTGTGGATAAGATGTTGATCATCTCTTCTTCAAATCTTAACCATATCTTATTTTCAAGTTGGTCAAAGATTTTCTTCAATTATAAATTTGAATTATATCTTATTTTAGTTTCTTTCATATTCTGTGAAGTCAAATATATTGTTCTCATTAAATACTTTTGTTAACAGCAAAAGTCTAAGTATAAAACCAAATTGGTTCCAACAGAAACACATCATTTTACAAAAGATTTCAGACGATCCACACATAGCAGTAAAAGTAAAGAGAAATTAGAAAAGAAGAAAGTCATCTGGTATGAGTGCAAAGAAAAAATTGTCTTAAGCTTGAGAAGGGAAACGCTAAAAAAAACAGACTTCAATGTAAAGAAAAAGAGTCCAATGGCTCTCTGGGATGACTCTAATGAATTCTTTAATGAAGATGAAGAACATACAAATATGGCTCTGATGGCATATGTTTACTTTGACCGTGACAATGAATATGTTGATGAGGAAATTGTGGTACTATCTGATCTATCTCGCAATTACTTATAATTATGTTAAACGAGTTTCTAAACAAGAACCACAATGTTTCCTCAAAACTAAAGAACCATAGAAAAGCTCTTTCCATCTTAACAGACATTACAATTCCCTTCAAAAATATTTTGAAAATATACAAAAGACAATCTAACTCTTAAGGATATTATCTCAAAAATCTAAATAGTAAGAGCTTGTAATTCTAGTTAAGTATGAAAAGCCTTTCAAGATTTTCTAGTGAATGACATAGAAAGAAGAAAATAAGCTTCCATGATTTATAGTGTTAGTTGAAACAACAAAAAAGGTATTGGCTTTGAGGAATCAGATGAAACTCCAAAGTTTAACTTACCTGAAACTGCTTGCGTATATTTCTTAATGAAAGGTCATGATAAAATAACTTGTCCTATGATGAAAACATGGAAAGACAAGACACCTTTCAGAACTAACAAACTAGGATCCAATCAAATGTAAGTACCTAATAAAAAAATAATCTATCTTGCAGGTATCCTTAGCAAAAAAGTTGAAACACAATCATGGAACCTAGATAATGGAGGCTCACAACACATGACGCGAGAAAAGTCTATGTTTCAAAACATATCCTTCAAGGAAGGGGGATTTGGAGAAAATCATAAGGGTAAAATCATAGGATGCAACACAATATGTAATGGTTCTCTTCCTTCTATTAATAATGTTCTACTAGTAAAGAGACTAATGCATAACCTTATGAGCTTAAGTCAATCAGGTGACAATGGTTATGATATTGTCTTCAATCAAAAGTCTTGTAAGGCAATTAGTCAAAAAAATGGATCTACACTTTTTACTAGTTAGAGGAAAAAAATACAAAATCAAGTTATTAGAATTGAAAAAACAAGAAGTAAAGTGTCTCATGTTAGTGAATAAAAAACAACTGATCTTGCACAAGAGATTGGGACATGCCAACTTCAGATTAATCTCAAAGTTGAAAAGACTTGACCTAGTTAGAGGTTTGCTAAATCTAATATTTGAGTAAGATGTTCTTTGAGAGGCATTTCAGAAAGGGAAATAGACTAAATCATCATTTCCTTCAAAGAATGTTGTTTCCACTTCTAGACCACTTCAACTTTTACACCTTGATTTATTTAGTCCAGTAAAAATTGCCTCTGTTAGTGGTAAAAAGTATGGAATTCTACACAATTTTTCTTCTCTCAGAACACCTTAACAAAATGGTGTTAGAGGAAAGGAAAACAGACCTATTTAGGCAATGGCACGCACAATGATTCATGAAATAAATGATGCAAAACATTTTTGGGTAAAAGTAGTAAGCACTGAATGTTATATTCAAAAAATAATCTATATGACATCTATTCTTATTTTCATCAATTTGGTTGCATATGTTATATTTTGAACAATAAAGTGCACTTTTTTAGGATACTCTAAAAGGTCTAAAGCCTTTAGAGTATACAATAAAGAGACATTAATTGTAGAGGAATCAATCCATTTCAAATTTGATGACAAACAACTTAACCATAAGAAGTCAAAGCTCAGTGAAGATTTTGTAGATTTACAAATATTAGAGGAACCATATGAATTAGAGGAAGTAACAAATTTCCCCTGTAAAGAATAAGAAGATGTACTTGGTAATACAAGGACAAGTAATGAGGAATCATCCATAAGTCAAAGTCATCAGGAATCTAAAACTTAATGGAAATACAAATCTTCACATGCAAACTCTTTGATAATTGGAAATTTATGTGATCCCATGATGTTGAGGTTTGCTTATAAGGAAATATTAAATTTTCAGGCTTCCATCTAAAATCGAGTCTACAACAATAGAAGAAGCTATATCAGATGATAGATGTATTATGGCCATGCAAGAAGAACTAGATCAATTCAAGAGAAATGAAGCTCTATCAGATGATAGATGTATTATGTCCATGCAAGAAGAACTAGATCAATTCAAGAGAAACGATGTATGAGACCTTGTACCCGATCCGAAAGAAAAGAAGCTATTTGGAACCAATTGGGTTTTCAAAAACAGGTTAAAAAAGAAAGGTGAATAGTAAGAAATAAAGTTAGTTTCTTAGGTTAAGGATATAGTTATCAGAAAGGTATAGATTATACTAAAACTTTTGCACCGGTGGCAAGCTCTAGGAAGAGTTTTCTAAGTTAATGCAAAATGAATTTGTGATGAGCATGATGGGAGAACCAAAATTCTTTCTTGGAATCCAAATTCATCAAAGCTTAGATGAAGTATTCATTCATCAGAAGAAATATACTAGAGAGCTTTTTAAGATATTAAGGATGGATGAATGAAAACCCATGATTACACCTATGCATCTCACATGTTCTCTTGATAAGGATGAATTAGGTAAAAAGGTGGATCAAAAGGTATACAGAGGTATGATTGGCTCGCTTCCTTACTTAATTGCATAGAGTCCTGATATTCTGTTTAGTGTGTGTGTATGAGTGCATGATTTCATTCTGACCCGAAATAATTTCCTTTAACCGTTGTTAAAAGGATCTTTAGATATCTAAAAGGAACTACTAATATTGGTCTATGTTATAAGCCATCCTCTAAGTACATGTTAGTAGGTTTCTTGGTGAAAATATGATCTCCTAGTCAAGCAAAAGACAAGGAACCATTGCCCTTTCTACAACTAAAGTAGAATATACTTTAGCACCCAAGTGTTGTATATGAAATATCAACTAGAAGACTTCAAAATTAACGAGAGTAACATTCATGTCTTTTGTGATAATACTTCTACTATATGTTTAACCAAAAACATATTTTAAATTCATAGGCAAAATATGTAGAGATGAAACATCACATCCGAATAGACTATGTTCAGAAGGGTATTTTAGACATTATATTCGTTGACACTAATCATTAGTGGGCAGACATTTTTACAAAACCCAATGATGAAGATATATTTGACTTTATAAAGAAAAATTTAAACATTCAATTTATAAAGGTGATGCTAAAACCCTTATGTGCCTCTCCCTTTGGTAAAACATACTTATTGGATAAATCTCTGCCTCTGACAAATTGAATTTTGCCTTTCCCTATAGTCGTTTAAAATTCAATTTATCTCATATATGATTAATTTTTCTTGAAATTTGTGAGCTTAGTGATTTTCTGACATGTGTTGCCTTTATGTATTAACGCGTGCAAGGTAGTTGTTGTTATTCTCTTTTAGAAACTCAAACAATTTATGAAAAACATAAACACTCACTATTCTCATGTATTTTCCCAAACTTTTGATATTGTTTTTCAAATCTTAGAACCTTATCGAAACTCTTTGAATTCTCTTATGGTTTCGAGTTCTGCATCTTCTTTTGCCCTCGGTAACATTTCCTCTACACCCACTATGGCCTGTAATATGGATCAACTTAATACTCTCAATGAACTTCAAATTGATTTCACAAATCTCACTGAAAACTAGTTTGACTTCATTGAATATTTTGTTGGTATTGGAAGGAATGAGTACTTTAACCTATATCAATCGTATGCTCTAGATGTTCTAGTTAAAGAGTTATGGAGGTTTGCTGATGCGAATAAAGATGGAGAATTCTCAAGTGTGGTTTTGGGGCTTCATATCAAAGTTACTCAAAAAACCATTACTGCTATCACCAAATGCTTGGATGAAGGCATGAAAATCGAAAACGCATATGAATCTAGAATTGGGTCTTCTAAAATCAATAAGGATCTTTTTGAAGATTCCAAGGTTAACTCCTAGTCAGTTCATTTAAAACCCCAGATACAGGGTGTTCTTAAGATTCTAATTGGACGTGTGGTACCAAAAGGTGGAACATCTCCAAGAGAATTAAGACTAATTTGCCACACTTGGTACTTGAGCACATAAGGTCTTGTGTCATCAACTCTAGATCAGGAAAATCAAGACTATTTTCTACTCAAGACTCATCACGCCTGTGCTTATGAGAACCACACTCATTAAAGCTCTAGAGGATGTAAGGGGGTTATTAAAGAAGAACAATTGGTATCCTCCTCTGCACTAGTGTTCAATATCCAAAATGTCATCAAAATGGTACTCATTGCTACCATTGACTATATAAAACCAAGTAATGAAGTTAATCGGCTCATTGGACAGTCTAGTGGAACCCAAGACACTCATTTCTTGGTTGGAGATTCGTACGCTCCAATTTTTGAGAATGATAACAAAGATGTAATTCAGGAGTATTCAATGATGTATCACTCTGGTCAAGAGATGCCTCCAGTCTGCTTTCCCCTGCCAAGAACATCTCAACAGTTTGAGATGAAAATGAAAATGGCATTCTACTTGAGGAAAAGACAAAAGGTAAATCCCTTTTATAAGCTTATTCACTTTCCTTTTGATTTTGGTAGTGGTAATGAAATAACTAAACCTGAAACTATTGCAACACCATATGAACCCTTTATCTAAACAAAAAAACTCCCACTCCAATCCCTTCAGCACCCTCAACCAAATCCACCAGTCAAACATTTATTGTGTATACTAGCTCTGATTCATATGCGATGTTGGAGACAACCCTAGCCAAAAATCTTGCAACTATTAGGTATAGATCAAACCTCTACCCCTTAAATACTGAATTTCCAAACTCTACTCCATCAATTTCTCACTCTAACTTTCCATAAACACCTACCCAAACAACTAGTGCAATCTCACCTATCCATTAGACACTTGTATTTGACCCCCACTCACCTATGTTTATGGATCCTACCCACACAAAAACTTTGATAACGACTCAAGCTGTAAATGATTTTGTCTATAAAGCATCTTTAGATGACTCACCGACTTTGAACTCCACCTAACCTCAATATGAACCTAATGCTTCCATACCCCTAGACCTAGCCATTTTTTATTCCATTCCTTCTAGATTTCTAAACCTTGACTCATTCATTACCTCTTTCACTTATAAAATTTCCTTGTAACATGAATGCTCATGGTTTGGATCCTTATAAAGTCTCTAGTCAATGGGACAATAATATTTCCTTTTGCACAACCTGAATTATGGAAAACATGGATCATGGAATGTATCTGGCTGCTCAGAACTCTAGTGCTTTCAAACATATTGATGAGATCCTCTACCTTATGGATCCGAAACCATATCTATCAAGGTTTAATTTTTTGTGAAGACCTCTATTGATCTCGCACAAGAACTATACGCTTAGAAGATTCAAGGAGAATTATTTTTAAGCGCTATCTAGACCTTCTCGCACATAATTATTATAGAAGATTTGGTTGAAGATTCTTTTTGGAATTAATCAAGCTTTAACGGTCATATTCCCAACCTTATCTATAAATGTTTATTTTTATGTGAAGATCTCTATTGACCTTGTGCTAGGAAGATATGCTCAGAATTTGTTTGGGATAATATGGAAACCCTATTTCATGCTATATAAAGAGATCAATTCTAAAGATGAAAAAACAACACAACAACTCAAAAAACCTTACGAACGAACATTATCTAAGTATTTAGTTTCATGGTTTTAGTTAAGCAAATACACTCATTCATATCTTGTATTACTTAGTGGTTAGTGCTTTGTTTTGGTGTGAAGTTCATTGTAATCAATCTGCTTAGAAGAAGCAAAACATAACCCATTGTAATGAATCTGATCAACGACCTATAGGTTTTCAAAGTTGGAAGTTGAAAAGACTTGACTTGTAGGGTTAAGGTGTTGTGGTGCCTCAATGATCTGTAAGTTTTAGTCTAGAAGTTGAGAAATGTTAGAACCAAGATAGTGGAGAACAATTCCTTACCTTGTTTTGATGATAACAAAAGGTATTTTGTGGGAACAATTTAATGCACTAAGAATTTAATTAAGTGTTCAGAAAATAAGCTAGAGGAAGCATTAAGGATTAGAGGAAGTGTAACCAGAGGATACTACTAGAGGATACCACCAGAAGATACCACCAGATGATATAACTAGAGGATACCACCAGATGATACCACCAGAGGATATAACCAAAGGTAGTGACCAAATGAAGTCACCAGAAGAAGCAAATAGACCGGAGGAAATGAATAACATATGTCCTTTGCTGTATTTAACTATACATCAAAGGAAGCAAACAGATTAAGAGGAAACAGAATAAAAGGACATATCAAAGAAAAGGAACAACACACTCCCTTCGCTGTCTTCAAAGGAAATACCTCTAAGCATCTACCTCTGCCTTTAAGTATCTAAGTCTAAGAATCTGACTCTGATAACCTACCTCTGATAATTTGCCTCCAAGGTTTTACCTCTGAAGATAAGACTCTAAAGTCAAATGTAACATGATCCAATAAGTTGCCTCCAACAAAGCAACTCATAGGCAAGCATCTGACTCTAATTTAGAATGTTGACTTTGTCTCTACTAAGTTTCCTTTATCCAGTAATTCAAAACCAGAAGATGATTAGGTTTGACTTTGAACTGCACATTTCATCTGACTCTGATTTTTACACACTGCCTCCAACAAAAGCAAAGCGTCTCACTTTGAGGAAATTCAATGCCTTTGATGAAAAAGTCAACACAACTTGATAAGCCAATGTAATATGAAAAAGTCAGCACAATTTGAAAAAGTCAACACAACTTGAAAAAATCAACCCAACATGAAAAAGTGAACATAACTTTAAAAAGTCAAATCAACATGAAAAAAGCCTACGACTCTGACTCTAATAAACGTCATGACTCTGGAAGTTGACTCTGAAGACACGGTCTACACACGACTCAGAAAATAGAATCTGATGAAGGCTTACTGCCTCTGACTCTGATACTAAAGATTCAAATGACCAAGCGGTTATTTTTGTCCACTGTTGAATCGGTTAGTCTATTACATTAGTTACATTATTAATTGCACCTAACTAAATATCTCATCAAATAGAAACAGTCCAATTCAAATACAAGACAACAGATCTATGCAATCAATGATAGAACATCTTGGAATAAAAGCAACAATCAAGAATTGAATTTCAATAACTGACAAAAAAAGAATTTCAGCAATCGTCAAATCAAAGCAACGGTCGACTAAGCATCTGGACACAAATCAAAGCAACAATTATTAGAACTTGAGTGCAATGGGAAGATTAGAAAATTGAAGTAACCAGAATTACATAATCTGAACGTTGGAATCAGAACGATTGAAGAAGAAGAAGCAATTTGAAAAGGTCAAAAAGTTGACACCTATAAATGGTTCCACTACTTGAGGAACCCTACACAACCATATACGAAGCTCAAACCCCCATTTCTTTTGTATTTTCCACCTACAATTAACATTAGAGCTCGGTCTCAATGCCTGAGCACTTTATAGTGTTTGAGAAAATATTCACCTTTCAAGTATGTCTAATTATGGTAATGAGGCAACGGGAGGAAATTTCAAAAGATCACCTATGTTTGGTTAGGAACGCTTTGAGTACTAGAAGGATAGACTCAGAAGTTTGTTCATTTCCCAAGATCCAAAACTTTGGGATTTGATTGAAGAGGGGTATACTGCTTCTACAAATGCTGATTGTACTGAACTATGTAGAAAAAAAATGAATGTTGTGAAAAAGAAACAATATAAGATGCATCATAAAGATAGAACCATTATGATAAATTCAATCACGTTCAAATAGTCTGATAAGTGCACCGACAAGGAAACAGTAAAAGTATCTATGATAGTTTGGTTCCAGCATATGAAGGAAATAAGTAGGTCCAGGAAGCAAAGGCCAACCTCTTAGTTAGGAAGTATAAGCTTTTTTAGATGGAGGAAGATGAAGACATTGAGAAGACGTTCTCCTATTCCAGATTCCAAACTCTAGTCTCAGGGCTGCAGCTACTACAAAAGAGCTACACAATAGTAAACCATATAAAAAAGTTTCTTAGGAAGCTAATAAATAGAACAATCTAGGGATGAGCCTAAATAGAAGAAAAAATATTTGCCTCTCACAACCAGAGACAAGAAAGCATTACAAGGAGATGAAGCATTAGAGGATGATTCCGAAAGTTAGAATGATGATTGAGAAGCAGAGGAACTATCCTTCATTTCAAGGAGAATTGAACGCATGTGACACAAAAACAGATCCTTTTCCCAAAAGGATTCCAAGAAGTACCAGAGTAAAGACAAAGGTACTGATAAGAAGAAACCCAGTTGTTTTTAATGCAAGGAATCTGAACATTTGAAAGCAGATTGTCTGTAGCTTGAGCAAAGGAACCAAAGGAAAGAATCCAAGGCCAAGAAGAAATGTTAAAGGATTGAAGCATAAACTACTGAGCATTAGTCAATTAAGAAATAATGATTATGATGTTCTCTTCAATCAAAAGTCTTGTAGGGCAATCAATCAAACTAATGAGGCTATACTTTTTACTGGTCAAAGGAAGAATAACTTGTACAAAATAAATCGGTTTAATCTAAAATAACAAGAGGTCAATTGTCTTATGTCTGTTAATGAGGAACAACTGACTTGGCACAAAAGATTCATCTCTAAATTAAACAAATTGGACTTGTTATTGCCACTATTAAAATTGCCTCTGTCAATGGTAAAAAATAAGGACTTGTTATTGTTGATAATTACACTAGATGCACATGGGTAAAATTCCTTAGACACAAGAATGAGTCACATATGGTATTCACTACCTTCTGTAAGCAAGTGAAAAATGAAAAATTCCTTTCAATCACAACAATTCAAAGTGATCATGGTAGTGAGTTTGAAAACTCCGTTTTTGAAAACATCTATGAGGTGAATGGCATACTACATAATTTTTCTTCTCCAAGAACACCTCAACAAAATGGTGTTGTAGAATGGAAAAATAGGTCTCTTCAAGAGACGAAACTGTTGGAACCAAGTTGGTTTTATACTTAGAGTTTAGATAATAACAAAAGTATTTTATTAGAACAATATATTTGACTTCACATAGTATGAAAGAAGATTCTTGTTTTTGAAGAAAATCTAAAATAAGAGTTGATTCAGATTTATAATTGAATAAAATAAAAAATAAGATGTGATACATATTTATAACTGAAGAAAATCTAAAATAGGATTTGATTCAGATTTATAATTGGAAAAAATCTCAAATAAGATTTTGATTTAGATTTATAATTGAAGAAAATCTAAAACAACATTTGATTTAGATTTATAATTGAGGAAAATCATTGACCAAGTTCAAAAGAAGATATGGTTAAGATTTGAAGATTTCATCAAGATTTATCTACAACAAAATACGAACTGAATCAATCTGAAGAATTTACAAACTCAATATGAATAAAATACAAACAAAATCAATCTGAAGAATTTACAAACAAAATACGAACAAAATCAATCTGAAGAATATCCAAACTCAAATTGTACAAAATACAAACATAATCAATCCAGAAGAATGGCTTACATTGCATTCATAAATAAAGAATTGGCTAAAGAACCTATTATCTAAAAGCATCTTGTTCAGAACTATTTTTGAATAAGATCATTGTTGACCAAGCTAGGAATGAAGATATTTGTGTTCAAAGAGAGAAGCACTTGTTCAAGTTAGAAATATTTTCTAAGTGTTTTTTCTTAGAGTGTGAAAGTTATTATAATTTTCAGTATTTTTAGAAGCAAACACTTAAATTTCTAATCTTTTGTACCCAACCTAATAATGGTTTAGTTCATTCATCAATCTGGGGATGTCAGGTTGTTGGGAGAAGACTTGGCTTGTAGGGTCTTAGTGGTTATTTCCTCACAAATTTAGGGTTGTCAGGTTGTTTGGGATGATTGGCTTGGAGGGTCAGGTGTTTTGTAATTCAAGGTATTTGAATTAGTGGATTAAAGCCTTCAGAACGAGGGGATTCGATGTAGCCATGTTAGTGGTGAACTAGGACAAATCTATGTCTCCAATTATTTATGCTTTCTTTGTTTGTTGTCTCTGAACCCGAGATCTTCTTATCTAAGTAATTGATAAAAACCAATCAGCCTTCATCAAATTAGAAAAAAATTATCAACTTTGTCAAACAAAATCAAACTCCTTCTCGTATTTGCACATTCAATTGGTATCAGAACTCAGTCTCAAGGATAAGCACTTTACAGTGTTTGAGGAAATATCCAACGGTTCAACATGTCTAGATTCAATGAAGAAGCTACTAGAGGAATCATCAACAAACCACCTCTATTAGATGGAGAACATTTTGACTACTGGAAGGATAGGCTGAGAAGTTTTTTTATTTCCCAATATCTTGAACTTTGGACTTGGTGGAAGATGGTTATACTGCTCCAAAGAATACTAACGGTATTAAAATTCCACGAAAGGACATGAATGTTGATCAGAAGGCTAACCTCATAGTAAAAAAGTATGAGCTGTTGCAGATGGAAGAAGATGAAGACATCGAAACAATGTTTTCTAGATTCCAGACTATTGTATTAGGATTAAAGATAGTAGAAAAGAGTTATACTGCTTTAGATCATGTGAAGAAGATACTAAGAATTTTGCCAAGCAAGTGGACACCTAAGATCATTGCCATTCAGGAAGCAAAGGATCTAAATACTCTTAAGCTTGAAGAATTAATCAGCTCACTCAGATCACATAAAATTGAACTTGTAGAGGATGAGCCTAAGAAGGTGCAACCAACCCTGGCATTGAAATCCAAGCAGAAGAAAGTTCTAAAGGCAATAGCAGAATCAGAGGAAGATGATTCAAAGTATCTGAATGGAGACTTAGAGGAATAGGAACTAGCATTCATATCGAGAAAAATTCAGAAGATGTGGCACCACAGAAAGAAGAAATTTCCCTAAAGATATTCCAAGCAATTCATTAGAGGAAAGGATGATAAATATGACAAGAAAATCATCATCTGCTATCGATGCAATGAACCTGGACATATCAAGTTAGAATGTCAAAATATGGAGAAAGGGAAAGCAGATTTGATGGCTACATGGGATGATTCTGATGAATCCTCTAATGATGAAGAGCAAGCAGATTTGGCTATGATGGCTCATACCAATTCTACCTCTAGATCCAACATTGATTCTAACTCTAGAAGTGAATCAATAGATGAAGAAATTGAGGTATTTTCTCAATTAACTCGATCTAATTTAATTACTGTTATAAATGACTTTTGAACAGGAATAAAAAATTGTCTT
This sequence comes from Cicer cuneatum, assembly GCA_037974295.1. Lineage (NCBI taxonomy): Eukaryota > Viridiplantae > Streptophyta > Magnoliopsida > Fabales > Fabaceae > Cicer > Cicer cuneatum. The sequence continues at coordinate 33,450,745 of JBBPBO010000001.1, forward strand.
TAAAACAAAAAACTCTTAGGAAAGAAAATGCAAACCTAACTGATGAAATTAATATTTTAAAGAATCAAAGTGCTTATGTTAAAATAGAAAATACAACACTAAAAACTGATATTGTTGAACTTATGGCTAAAAATCTAACTCTGAAAAGTAATCATAATTCAACATAAATTGAAATACCACATGTAACTCTGATAAGCATGAGAAAGTCTTTCAAGATTTTATTGCTAATGGTATGGGAAGTAGCAAATATGCTTCTATGATTTATGGAATTACTAGAAATATTAAAAGAGGTATAGGATTTGAAGAAACTATAATTGAACCTAGATCTATTCCCTCTGATATCTTGTGTATTGTTTACTCTAAGAAAGGTCACTCCAAATTATCTTGTCCCATGTTAAACACAAGGAAAGAAAAAACTCCTTTAAAGAATAACAACCTACGACCCAACCAAATTTGGGTACCTAAGAACAAAATTTTCTATGTTGCAGACATATGATTGGAGAAAAGTCTATGTTCCAATAACAAAATTGTTTATGCTTCTACCAAATTAAAACACCAATCATGGTAGTTGGACAATGGATGCAGAGTAAAGGAGGCATATTGACTTTTGGAGGAAAGCAAAAAGACTAGATCATTGGTCATGGTACATTTGGTAATGGAACTTTCCCTGCTATTAAAGATGTCTTGTTTATCAAAGGTCTTAAGCATAATTTATTAAATATTAGTCAGTTAAGTGATAATAATTATGATATTATACTCAATCAAAAAACATAAAAGGCAATTAGCTCAAAGGATGGATCTGTACTCTTTACTAGTCTGATGCAAAACAACATTTATAAGATAAATATGTTTAGTCTAGAGAAACAAGAGATTAAGTTTCTTAAGTCAATAAATGTAGAGAAACTAATTTGGCACAAAAGAATAGGTCATGCAAACCTTACATTAATTTCAAAACTGAATAAACTTCAACTAGTCAGAGGTCTACTTATGCTTAGTTACAAAACTAAAACTATGTTTGAAGTTTGTCAAAAGGGAAAACAAACAAAGAACTTCTTTATCCATAAGAACTCAGTCTCTTCCTGAAAGCCCCTTGAGCTCTTACATATAGATCTCTAGGGGCCAATGAAAATAGCCTCTATTAGTGGAAAGAAATATGGCTTTGTTATAGTAGATGATTACACTAGGTGGACATGGGTAAAGTTCTTATGAAGTAAGGATGAATACTAAAAAGTGTTTATCACATTTTGGAAAAACATAATGAATGAAAAGGGTCTTAAGATTGTAACAATTAGGAATGATTATGGAGGAGAATTTGAAAACATTGAAAGTTTTTGCGATGAGACTGGAATCTCTCACAACTTCTCCTATCCTAGAACACCCCAACAAAATAGAGTTGTAGAAAGAAAGTATAGATCACTCCATGAAATGGCCAAAACCATGTTAAATGATATGAATGTTGCAAAACACTTTTCGGCTGAAGCAATTAACACTGCATGTTATGTTCAAAATAGAGTCTTAATTAGGTCTATATTGAATAAAACACTATATGAATTGTGAAAAGGTAAAAAGCCTAACATCTCTTACTTTAAACAATTTGGTTGTACTTCTAATATGTTCAACACTAAAGATAACCTTTGATTCTAGATCTCAAAAGTGTACCTTCATTGGATACTTTAAAAGATCTAAGACTTATAGAGTGTTTACTAGGGAAAGTCAGATTGTGGACGAATCCATATATGTTAAATTTGATGACAAATAGCTTGCCCTTGAAAAGTCAAAGCAAGATGACGATAGTGCAGGTTTACCAGAACTAGAGGAAGCAGATGCAAACAAACCAGAAGAACTTGAAAAATTAGAGAATACATGGAAATAAGAAGAAGATGACAAATATTCAGAGGATGAATCTGATCAAGTAAGAAATAGTCAAGATAAGTTAGAAGAAATATCTGGATGGAAGTACAAGTCATCTCATCTTGAAACTCTAATAATTGGAAGTGCAAGTGATCCTTTGAGGACCAGATCATCACTACCACTTTTTTTGGCTTACTCTTATTAGTTAAGCCTACCTCTACTGATGAAGCATTGGCAGATGATGGATGGATTGTTGTTATGCAAGAAGAGTTAAATGAATTTAAGAGCAATGATGTTTAGGTTCTAGTACATAGAAAAAATAAGAACATTATTGTAACCAAGTTGGTTTTCAGAAACCAGCTAAATGAAAAATGTGAAGTGGCCAGAAACAAGGATGACTTGTCGCACAAGGCTATAATCAGCAAAATGGCATTGATTACACTGAGACATTTGCTCCAGTGGATAGGTTAAAAGCGATTTTTATCTTAATTTCTTTTGTTGCAAATAATAACATCACATTATTTCAAATGGATGTTAAAAGTGCTTTTATAAATGGTTATGTAAGTGAAGAAATCTATGTTAAACAATCCCAAGGTTTTGAAAGTTTTGAATTTCCAAATCATGTTTTTAAACTTATGAAATCTCTATATGGTGTAAAATAAGCAACTAGGGCATGGTATGATAAACTTAGTAACTTCTTGCTTAAATATAACTAAGAAAGAGGACAAATAGATAATACACTTTTTAGGAAATCAATAGAAGATAACAATTAGGAATGATTTGTTGGAACCAAGTTGGTTTTACACTTAAAGTTTTGATGTTAACAAAAGTATTTTATGAGAATAATATATTTGACTTCAAAATTTTTGATGTTAACAAAAGTATTTTATGAGAATAAAAGATGTCATCAGAGGATACTACCAGAGGATCCCACCAAAGGATGTCACTAGAGGACGTCAGAAGAGGATACAACCAGAGGATCCCACTAGAGGATGTCACTAGAGGATGTCACCAGAGGATGCCACAAGAGGATGTCACCAGAGGATGTCACCAGAGGATGTCACCTGATGATGCCACCAGAGGATGCCACTAGGGGATGTCACCAGAGGATACCTCCAGAGGATATAACCAGAAGATCCCAGAGGATATCGCAAGAGGATCCCACCAGAGGATATTACTAGAGGATATCACCAGAGGATCCCACCGGAGGATATCACTAGAGGCAAAAATCAGAGGATAACTTCAGAGAGAGGAATCAGAGGACATCATTAAAGGATACCATCTGAGGTAAACATCAGAGTATGAAAGAAGACATGGTCAAGATTCTTAGAAGATTTGATTCAAATTTGAAGAAGACTTGATGGAAATTTGAAGAAGATCTGATCAAAATTTGAAGATTTAATTTAAATCAGAAGAAGATTTGTTTTAAATTTAAAAAGGAACATAATCAAGTTGAAGAATTTACAAAAGAAATCTGAACAAAATGCAAATTGAAATTAAACTTGAACCAAGTAGAAAGTCCAAATCTCAAATATAAATAGATACACCAGACTGAAGAAGAAATCATCGAAACACTGAAAAGAGTAGAAGAACTCAAGCTTAAAATCCAAATTGATCTTAGAGTTCAAAGAGAGAAACACTTGTGCGAAAGAGAAATATTTTCTAAGTCTTCTTTTCTTAGAGTGTGAGAGTCATTGTTATAATCAGCTTTCCAGAACCAACTACTCAAGTTTCTAACCTTTGTATCCAACCCATTAGTGGTGTATGTTCCTTCTTCAATCTGGGGTTGTCAGATTGTTAGGAGAAGACTTGGCTTATAGGGTCAAGGTGGTGTAAGTTCCTTTTTCAATCTGGGGTTGTCATATTGGTAGGAGAAAACTTGGCTTGTAGGTCAAGGTGTTGTTGTTCCTCAAAAGTCTAGGACTGTCAGGTTTTTTGGGAAAACTGGCTTGGAGGGTCAGGTATTGTGTAATTCAAAGTGTTTGAATTAGTGGATTAAAGCCTTCTGAAAGTGTTTGAATTAGTGGATTAGTGTAATTCAAAGTGGCTTATAGGATTCAATATGTCTGGATTCAGTGAAGAAACTGCCGGAGGAAACATCAACATACCACGTCTGTTTGATGGAGAACGTTCTGAGTATTGGAAAGACAGGCTGAGAAGTTTCTATATTTCACAAGATCCTGAACTTTGGGACTTGGTGGAAGATGGTTATATTGCTCCAGAGGATACTGATGGTATTGAAATTGCAAGAAAGGATATGAATACTGATCAGAAGAAGATGTACAAGATGCATCCTAAATCCAGAACATTCATGATAAATGCAATCACCTTCAAGGAATTTGACAAGTGCACCAGCAAAGAGACAGCAAAAAGTATTTATGATAGTCTAATTTTGAACTATGGAGGAAGCAAGCAAGTTCAAGAAGCAAAGGCCAACCTTATAGTCAAAAAGTATGAGTTGTTCAAGATGGAAGAAGATAAAGACATTGACATAATGTTTTCAAGATTCCAGACTCTAGTCTCAGGATTAAAGTACTTGAGAAGAGTTATACTACTGTTGATCATGTGAAGAAAATCCATAAGAGCCTTCCAACCAAGTGGAGACCAAAGATCACTGTCATTTAGGAAGCAAAGAATCTGAATACTCTAAACTAGAAGAATTAATCAACTCCCTCATATCACATGAAATTGAGCTTGAAGAACATAATCCAAAGAAGAAGAACAAAACCCTAGCCTTGAAATCCAAGCAGAAGAAGGTTCTAAAAGCAACATCAGAATCAGATGACAGTGATTCAGATGATCAGAATCTGAACCCAAACGAAGAAGAGATTGGTTTCCAAAAGAGGAAAGGATGAATATGACACGAAAAGTATCATCTGCTATGGATGCAATGAACCTGGACATATCAAGTCAGAATGTACAAACATGATGAAAGGGAAACACCAGAAGAATGATTCCAGACCCAAGAAGAAAAATCTGATGGAAACATGGGATGATTATGATGAATCTTCTGATGATGAAGAAGCAGATTTGGCTATGATGGCTCACACCAGATTCTTACTATGGAAGTGAATCAACAAATGAAGAAAAAGAGGTATTTTCTGAATTCACCTCATCTAGTTTAATTACTACAATAAATGATTTTTTAAATATTAATAACAAATTGTCTTTAAAACTAAAAACACTTAGGAAAGAAAATAAAATTCTAACCAAAGAAGTCAATGTTTTAAAGAATCAAAGTGCAGAATGTAAAACAGAAAATGCAGCTCTTAAAACTAATATTGTTGAACTTAAGGCTGAATATCTAACTCTAAAAAGTAATCATTGTTCAACATCAAGTGAAAATACTACATGTAATTCTAATATGCATGAACAAGTATTTCAAGACTTTCTTGCTAAGGCTATGGAAAGAAGCAAATATGCTTCTATGATTAATGGAGTTAGTAGCAATGGTAAAGGAGGTATAGGATTTGAAGAACTTGTAACTGAAACTAAACCTATTTCCTCTGATGTTTGGTGTACTGTTTGCACTAAGAAAGGTCACTCCTAATTATCTTGTCCCACGATAAATACAAGGAAAGGCAAGAAACCATTCAAGACTAACAAACCAGGACCCAACCTGATTTGGGTACCTAAGAACAAAATTATCTTTGTTGCAGATGTCCTCAACAATCAAGTTACAACACCAATCATGGTAACTGGATAGTGGATGCTCGCGACATATAACAGGAGAAAAGTCTATGTTCAAAGAACTAACCTTGAGGAAAGGAGGCATAGTGACTTTTGGAGGAAAGCAAAAAGGCCAGATCATTAGTCAAGGCATAGTTGGTAATGGTACTTCCCTTTCTATTAAAGATGTCTTATTTGTTAAAGGTCTTAAGCATAACTTATTAAGTATTAGTCAGATAAGTGATAATAATTATGATATTATATTCAATCAAAAAACATGCAAGGCAATTAGTCAGAAGGATGGATCTGTACTCTGTATAGATCAGAGGCAAAACAACATTTATAAGATAAATCTGTTTATTCTAGAGAAACTAAAGGTTAAGTGTCTTATGTCAGTAAATGAAGAGAAACTAATTTGGCACAAAAGATTAGGTCATGCAAACCTTAGATTTGTTTCAAAACTGAATAAACTTCAACTGGTGAGAGGTCTACCTTGAAGGTGCAAACACGAGAAGGGGGCGCTGAATTGTGTTTGTAAAACTTGAATTCTTTTGTTGTTTTGTTGAATATTGATGTGAATTATTTGATGAATAAATAAATAGACTTAGCAGTGGATAATAACAACACAAGAACACTACGATTTATCCTGGTTCATCATTGACTTGGCTACATGCAGTCCCTTCACTCCGAAGGCTTTAATCCACTAATTCAAAACACTTTGAATTATAATACCTGACCCTTCAAGTCAATCTTCCCAAATAGTCTGACAACCCCAGACTTTTGAGGAACGATAACAACACCTTTACCCTACATGTGAAGTCTTCTCCTACCAATCTGACAACCCCAGATTGAAGAAGGAATCTACACCTCTAACGAGTTTGATTACAAGGGTTTGGAACTCTGCAAAGTCTCTTATGGAAAGCTGATTGTTGCAATGACTTTCACGCTCTTTTGTTGTTTCTGGGAAGTTGATTGCTGCACTGAATTTCACTCTCGAAAATCACTTAGAGAATATTTCTTTTGCACTCAAGTGTTTCTCTCTTTTGAACTCTCAGATGACTTTGAATTGAAGCTTGAGTTTTTGTGTTTTTCGAAGCGTAATGCTGCTGCCTGAAGCCTCCTTTTATAGCTGCAATTAGGGCTTTGTCCAAGCTTAAATTCGAGTCCTGCTCAGATTTCCTTTGAAAATTCTGTTGGTCAATCCTGTTTCTCTTAATTTCAAAGCTTATCTTTTAGCTTCAGATTTCATTTGAAAATTCTGTTGACCAATCATGTTTCTCTTAATTTCAGATCGTATCTTTTAGCTTCAGATTTCATTCAAATTTTCTTCAAGTATTCAGTGATTTTTTGAATCAAATCCCCTTAATACTTTGATCAAATTTCTATCAAAATTCAATCAAGTCTTCTTCGAATTTTAAATCAAGTCTTCACTGATCTGCATTATGATTTAAATTTTGGACTGTATGATCTACTAATCTGGACCAAGTCTGGACCATGTGATCTGATCTGTACCATTCTGTCTCATGATCTAGACTGTGTGATCTTCTGATCTGGACCAAGTCTTCTGTTATAGACCATGTTATCTTCTGGTCTGGACCAAGTCTGGACCACGTGGACCATGCTATCTTCTGGTCTAGACTAAGTATAGACCAAGTCTGGACCAAGTATGACTTATGTTTCCTTCTGGTATAGACCAAGTTTCCTTCTCGACAATGTTTCCTTCTGATCTTGGCCAAGAGTAATATCCTCTGATGATGTCATTGTTTCTTCCCTCTAATGATATCCTCTAATTGATGATATCTTCTGATGTTTTCCTTTGATGACATCCTCTAATTCTTACTTCTGATGGGATCCTCTAGTATCCTCTGGATGCATCATCTGGTGGCATTTTTATCTTCTGGTGACGTCATCCCCTCGATACATCTTCTGCTTCTGATTTGTATCTTCTGGAGGTATCTTCTGCTGACGTCATCCTCTGGTGTATCCTCTGGTGACGTCATCCCCTCGATACATCTTCTGCTTCTGATTTGTATCTTCTGGAGGTATCTTCTGCTGACGTCATCCTCTGGTGTATCCTCTGGTGACGTCATCCTTTGATTTTTCATTCTTCTTCTAAGTCAAAATATGATTTTCATAAAATACTTTTGTTAACATCAAAACTTTAATTGAAAGAACCAACTTGGTTCCAACATACCTAAGCTTAGTTACAAAACTGAAATTATGTGTGAAGCTTGTGAAAAGGGAAAATAAACAAAAAGCTCCTTTAACCCTAAAAACTCAGTCTCTACCTCAAAGCCCCTTGAGCTCTTACATATATATCTATTTGGGCTAGTGAAAACAACCTCTCTAAGTGGAAAGAAATATGACTGTTATAATAAATTATTACACTAGGTGAACACGGATAAATTTTTTAAGAAGTAACGATGAATCCCACAAAGTGTTTATCACATTTTGCAAACAAATCATGAATGAAAAGTGTCTTAAGATTATAACAATTAGAAGTGATCATGGTGGAGAATTTTAGAACATGTTCTTTGAAAGTTTTTGTTATGAGAATGGAATCTCTCACAACTTTTCTTCTTCTAGAACACCCCAACAAAATGGATTTGTAGAAGGAAAGAATATATCACTCCAAGAAATGGACAGAACCATGTCAAATGATATGAATGTTGCAAAACACCATTGGGGTGAAGCAATTAATACTGCATATTACCTTCATTGGTTACTTTGAATGATCCAAGGCTTATAGAGTGTTTAATAGGGAAACTAATATTGTGGAAGAATCCATACATGTTAAATTTGATGACAAACAGCTTGACCTTGAAAAGTCAAAGCAAGATGATGATAGTGCATAGTCAAAGGAAGCTGATGTAGACAAACCAAAAGAACTTGAGAAAGTAGAGGATACAAGCAAATTAGAAGAATATGACAAATCTTCAAAAGATGAATCTTAAGATTAGTAAGAATAAAGATGTGGATGGAAGTACAAGTCATCTCATCCTGAAACTCTAAAATGCTTTGGGCTTTTACCGGAAACTTCTCTACTATCGTTGGGCGCTAGCAAGCTATTGCCAAACAATAAACACCCAGTAATTTATAGTGATAGGTGCCCCCCTTCATTTTCAGAACATACACATTTTGATTGTTTTTAATGAATTTTTCATCTTTCAACACTCAAATTTAAAAGCATTTCATGCGTCAAAGCTAAAAATTTAACATCAACATGAGATTAGGTTCAATAACATCAATATTTTCATTTCTATAGCATGCAAGAACAAAACCTATTATCATCCATCCCTTAATTAAACACTTTTCATCCATCACAACCACAACAACAAAAATAAGCCCAATTCAACATTTACATCAACATTATATTCATCAACACAACAAAACCATCAATACACAACAAATATATAACAATACAAGTCAAAACTGAAGGTGCAAACACGAGAAGGGGGCTTGAATTGTGTTTGACTAACTTGAATACTTTTTCTGTTTTTCCAGTTTTCTAACAAAACCTGATGTTGGAATCAAACAGAGTTAGCGACTGATATAAAGAAAAAATAAAACACATAATTTTATACTGGTTCACCGTTAACGAGGCTACGTCCAGTCCTTTCACTTTGAAGGATTTCAGTAATTCAAACCTTGAATTACAACAATACCACTGACCCTCCAAGCCAATCTTCTCAAACAGTCTAACAATCCTAGACTTTTGAGGAATACAGCACCTTGACTTCTCAAGTCAAGTCTTCTCCTACCAATCTGACAACCCCAGATTGTAGAAGGAATTACAATGCCTTGAATCTAATTGCTAAGTAATCTGCTACCCCTTCTGACTCCCTCAAATTGTAGACTCTACTTCAACAACTTAGATCTAACACAAGGGAAAGAAAAACACGAGTGCTTGCTTCTGGAAAGCTGAAACTCGCAATTAACCTCACTGAAAACTCGAGTGTTTGCTTCTGGAAGTGTATGACTCTTTTGTGATTTTGGATACAGAGTCTTCAGTCTTGAGCCTCCTTTTATATATGTGAATTAGGGTCTCTTCCAAGCTTAAATTCGAGCTGTATCTTGTTGGATTCTCTTGCAAAAATAACTTCTCCAATCGGGTTTCTCTTAAATAAAAAACATATCTTTTTCTGATCCAGATTGCCTTCGAAAATAACTTTGACCAATCGTGACTTTAATTAATTCTGGAAAAAATCTTTCTTCCTGCCAATAGCTTCTGAATTCCACAAGACTTCAATTTATTTTTGTATCAAATCCGTTTAATACTTAGATTAAATATAATCACGACTCCACTGATCATGATTCAATCTAAACCGCTTGATCTTTTGCTCTCATCCACATCTGGACCATACTAAGTGATATGCTGTGATCCTTCGATTTCGGCCAACCCTGGACCACTTTCTGATTTCTGATCTCGACCACTCTGGACTTGCAAACTAATTTGTTGTGATCCTCTGATCTCGGCCAATGCTGGACCACACGTTCTGATCTTTTGATCTTGGACAACATTGGGCCATGGTCTGATCTTTTGATCTCGGCCAACACTGGGCCATAAACTTAAATCTTGACCATTGATCTAAATCTTTTCCCTCTGATCTGAACCAATTCTAAACTGGGTCTGGATTGAACTGAAATTAAATCTGGACTTGTGATATTTCAGTCTGGATAAATTTTACCTTCAGATCTGGATCAGGTTTGGATTGAATCTGGACATCATTTCTTCTGGTATGGACTTAGTTTCAAACTCTGAACTATGCTATCTTCTGGTCTGGGCTAGATCTGGATTAAATCTCTTGTTCTGGACCAATTTACCGAAGCTCTGATTAAGTTTGGATCAAGTGGGGAATGTTTATCATTTCACTACCAAGCTATCTTCTGGTCAGAATAACTTTTGGACCAAGTCTGACTTATGAATCCTTCTGTTCTAGAACAAGTCTCCCTCTGGCAGGCTTCCTTTTGGTCTGGTTCAAGTCTCCTTCTGGACTTTGCTTCCTTCTGATCTGGGCCAGGAAAGATATTCTCTGATGGTATTTTCTGGAGTATCCTCTGGTGCTTTCAAGATGCATCCTCTGGTACATTTTGGATGCATTATCTGGTGACTTCTACAGATGTATCCTCTGGTCTGATTTTACCTTCGGATTACTCATCCCCTGCCTCTGGTGACTTCAACTTCTGCCTCTGATAACTTCATCTTCTGGTGGCATTTTAATATAGTAATTCAAGGTACAAAATAAGATTACATGGAGTGCTTTTGTAAACATCAAAATCCTAAGTGCTTAGATCCAACTTGGTTCCAACAATCTCCCACTTTTTGATGATTTCAAAACCTTAACTTATTTTGCTAGCTTGTAACTCGAAGTACTTGAAATACTCCCCTTCGGACCAATCTCTCCCCCTAAGTCTAATACTGACTTTTTCTTCTCCTCTTCAACTCCTTCTTGAATCACTCTTTCTTTTCTTCTCTTCTCCTGTCCTTTTCAACTCCTTCTCTATTCATCTCTTTTTGATTTATTTTTCTCTCTCCCTGTTTCTTCTCCTGTTCAACTCCTTCTCTTTTCACTCTTTCTTTTTCTCTCTTTATTTTTTTCTCTCTCCCGGTTTCCTCTCCTTTTCAACTCCTTCTCTTTTCATCTCTTTCTTTTTCGCTCCTCCTTTCTTTTTATCTCTCCTTTTATACTTATTTCTCCTTTTTCTCTCTCTCCCCCTTTTTGTCATCAGCCAAAAAGAGGTCCTACTATATTTTTATTTTTGTTTTTCTCTTTACAAATTACAGAAAGTAAAAACAGAAAAATAAAAAACATAAAGTAAAATTACAAGAAAATTAAAAAAACTCCTTAGATGACTACTTGAGCTAGTTAGATATGGAGATAATGTTGAGATGCTTCTTGATGAACTTGAACCTATCTTCAGGTAGTGCTTTGGTGAAGATGTCAGCCCATTGATGATTATTGTCCACAAAGTGGATGCTTAAAGTCCCTTTTTGAACATGGTCCCTAATGAAATGGTGTTTTATTTCAATGTGTTTGGCTCTAGAGTGTAAGATAGGGTTCTTGGTTAGGTTTATGGCTGAAGTGTTATCAGAGAACAAAGGGATATTGGTTTCAAAGATGTTGTAATCTTCAAGTTGATGTTTCATCCAGATTAACTATGAGCTGCATCCTGCTGCTGATATATACTCAGCTTCAGCTGTTGACATGGCAATGGTGCTTTGTCTTTTGCTTAACCAAGAGATCAAATTATCACCTAAGAATGTGCAGTTGCCATTTGTACTTTTCCTTTCCAGCTTGTCTCCAGCATAGTTGGAATCACAAAAACCTTTTAGTTTGTAGGTGGGGGTTTTCTTGTATAACAAGGTAAGGTTGGTGGTTCCTTTAAGGTATCTCAAGATTCGTATGACAACAGTTAAATGGGATTCCCTAGGGTCAGCTTGAAAACGGGCACAGACACAAACACTAAACAAAATGTCAGGTCTAGAAGTAGTTAAGTAAAGAAGGGATCCAATCATACCTCTGTATGTTTTCTGGTTTCATCTTTCTCAAGAGAGCAGGTTGGGTGCATGGGGGTGGCCATAGGCTTACATTCACTCATTTTGAACTTTTTAAGAAGTTCTTTAGTGTATTTAGATTGGTGAATGAGTATACCTGATTTACCTTGGTGAATCTGAATTCCCATGAAGAACTTAAGTTCTCCCATCATGCTCATTTGGAACTCTTTCTGCATTAGTTCAGAAAACTCCTTGCACAAAGTGCCATTAGTAGATCCAAAGATGATATCATCAACATAAACATGAATAATCAAAATATCATTTTTAATGGATTTCCTAAATAGAGTATTATCAATATGGCCTCTATCAAATTCATTCTTAAGCAGAAAGTTACTAAGTCTGTCATACCATGCCCTTGGTGCTTGTTTTAAACCATATAAAGATTTTTTAAGTTTAAAGACATGGATTGGAAAATCAGAATTTTCAAATCTAGGGGGCGGTTTGACATAGACTTCCTCACTTATATAGCCATTTAAGAATGCACTTTTGACATCCATTTGATACAGAATTATATCATGATTAGCAACAAATGATAAAAGAATTCTAATTGCTTCTAACCTGGCCACTGGAGCAAAAGTCTCAGTGTAATCTATACCTTCCTGTTGATTGTATCCTTGAGCTACAAGTCTGGCTTTGTTCCTTACCACTTCACCTTTTTCATTGAGTTTATTCTTGAACACCCACTTGGTTCCAATAATGTTTTTGTTTGATTTGGATACCAGATCCCAAACATCATTCCTTTGGAATTCATTCAGCTCTTCTTGCATTGCAAGTATCCAACCTTCCTCTGCCAGAGCTTCATCAACATTGGTTGGTCTGCATCAACTTCTGGTTCTGGAAGATCTGTAACATCTTCTGATTCTGATAAATCAACTTCTGGTTGTGGTAAATCTGTAACAGCTTTTGATTATGATAAATCAACTTCTGGTTCTGGTAAATCTGTAACAGCTTCTGATTCTGGTAAATATCCAACTTTCTCTTCTGACTTATCTTGGCTGTTTCTGACTTGATCAAATTTATCTTTTGAAGATTTTTCATGTGTTGCTAACTTGCTTGTATCCTCTACCTTTCCAAGTACTTCTGTTTCTTCTGCTTCTGCTTTTGCTCCCTTTGGTTCTAGTGAACCTGCACTATCTTTATCTTGCTTTGAATTGTCAAGATCAAGCAGTTTTTCATATAACATGATACAAATCAAGTAATTTAAAAATGAACTCAATACAGCCAAACCATTAATTTTGTTTCTGGTGGTTTCTGCTTGTTTTTGAAACCACTAGAATGTTGTTTTTGCTGAAGTGTTCAATTCGTGTGAATCACTTGGTTCCTCTGACAGTTTGAAAACCTGTAGAATACTTAAGATCAAGCTTCTTGTTATCACAGTAAACATAAATATCAAACAATAATAGTATTTACAGCAAGATGTAACCTCTATGTCAACAGTTTCAGTTTTACTCTGAAAATTCTCTTGCTTCTGATTTTCAGATTCTGAATCTGTATGTTCTGTGATTACATGGTTTGGATTGAGGGATTTGAATTCCCTTCCAAGTTTGTAGTCTTGATGAATTTCACCGGAGTGTTTGAAGAACTCTCCTGATTCTAATTCTTCTCTTTCTGCTTTGGCTGATACACCATGTTCCTCTGGTGATTCTGGAACATATGGTGATTTTGGTAATTATACTGGTTCTCGTTCGGGTTCTGGTACGATTCTGATTCTGGTTCCAGTGTTGGTTTTAGTTCCAGTTCCTGTGCCTCTGATACTGGTTCTAGTTCTGATTCTGGTTCCAGTTCTTGTTCTGATTCGTGTGATATGTGTGATTTCTTTGATATTTCTTGTACCTCCTATGATTCTGGTTCTGGTTCTGATAGGTATTGTGTTGACCAGTTCTTCTTCTACTAGAATATCTGCAACAAAGACAATTTGATCTTCTGGTACCCAGAACTGATTTGGTCTAGATTTGTTAGTTTTAACAGCTCTCTGATCTTGTTTAGATTTTACCATTGGACAAGATAATTCAGAGTGACCTTTCTTAGCACAAACAATGCATAAAACATCAGAATGAACAATTTTAGTTTCAGCAGCAGTTTCTGTAAAACCAATACCTCTCTTTCCAATGTTACTGTTTCCATAAATCATAGATGCATATTTACTTCTTTCCATTCCATTAGAAATAAAGTTTTGAAAAAATTGCTCATGCATATCAGATTCCCAAACAGTTTTGGAAGTAGAACAAACATTACTTTTAAGAGTTTGGTTTTCAGATTTGAGGCTTGCAACTTCAGTTTTAAAATCCTTGTTTTCAGCTGCATACTCAAAATTTCGATTCTTTAAAATTTGGACTTCTTTGGTCAAATTTTTCTTATCTTCCCTAAGCGTTTTCAGTTTTAAAGACATCTTATTGTTTGCATTTAAAAAATCTTTTAAAGCCTCAATTAATTCAGATTTAGTGAGATCAGAAAATACCTCATTGTCTTCATCTTCGGAATCTTTTCCAAAGCCTGAGCTGTATCCAAAACTTGAGTTGGTATGAGCCATCAGAGCCAGAATTGCTTCCTCTGATGTGCTTCCAGGCTTGCCTGAATGACTGCTTTGATCATTCTTCCTTCTGCCTATTTTCCTTCCTGAAGTTGTGCCTTTATAAAGTCCAGAGGCAGACCTGATGTGTGCCATCATTGCTGTTTCTGCCTCCTCTTCATTAGACGATTCTTCTTCTGATTCTGATACATCCCAGGCTGCCATTAGACCCTTCTTTCTGAATCTGGAACTCTTCTTGTGCTGCTTGCCTTTTTCCAGATTTGGACATTCTGATTTCATATATCCAGGTTCATTGCATTCTGATGATGCTCTTCTTACCACATTCTTCCTTTCCTTTGCTTTTATGTTTCTTCTTGAAGCTTCTCCTCTTCCTGTTTTCCCAGATCTTAACCATCTGGTTGGTTAAGTTAGCCATATCATCACATTCATTGTCGCTATCCTCTGATTCTGGTGCTGCCTTTGCAGCTTTCTTCTGTTTCGACTTCAAGGCCAGATTTTTCTTCTTCTTTGGTTCATATGCTGCAGTAACCATTTAGATCTTTAGACTTCAAGTTATTTAGATCTTTGGCTTGCTGAACTGCAGTAACCATTGGTCTCCACTTGGTTGGTAAACTTCTTAGAATCTTCTTGACATGATCTATTGTTGTGTAGCTTTTCTTCAAGACCTTCAGTCCAGATATCAGAGTCTGGAATCTACAAAACATTCCATCAATGTTTTCATCATCTTCCATCTTGAACATCTCATATTGTTTGACCAGTATGTTAGCCCTTGCTTCTTGAACCTGTTGGCTTCCTTCATAGGTCAGAACCAAACTGTTAAATATGCTCTTTGTTGTTTCTTTATTTGTGCATCTATCAAATTCCTTGAATGTGATGGCACTTATCATGATGGTTCTGGCTTTGTGATGCAGTTTGTATGCTTTTCTCTGGTCTGGTTTCATATCTTCCATGTCCAATTCTTTAGTTGGATCTCCTGGAATAGTAGGTGTAGTGTATCCTTTAACTAACAGCTTCCATAATTCAGGATCTTGAGATATAAAGAAACTTCTCATTCTGTCCTTCCAATACTCAAACCTTTCTCCATCAAACAGTGGTGGTCTGTTGATGTTGCATCCCAAATCATCTTTGGATTCTGCCATGTTGAACCTCTTGGACCTTTCCTCAAACACTGTTAAGTACTCAGCCTTGAGACCGAGCTCTTATGCCAATTACGAGAAGGGGGGTTGAATTGTGTTTGACTAACTTGAATACTTTTTCTGTTTTTCCAATTTTATAACAAAACCTGATGTATGAATCAAATAGAGTTAGCAGCGGCTATAAAGTAAAAATAAAACACATAATTTAATACTGGTTCACCGTTAACGAGGCTACGTCCAGTCCCTTCACTTTGAAGGATTTCACTAATGCAAACCTTGAATTACAACAATACCACTGACTCTCCAAGTCAGTCTTCTCAAACAGTCTAACAATCCTAGACTCTTGAGGAATACACCACCTTGACTTCTCAAGTCAAGTCTTCTCCTACCAATCTGACAACCCGAGATTGTAGAAGGAATTACAACGCCTTGAATCTAATTTCTAAGTAATCTGCTACCCCTTCTGACTCCCTCAGATTGTAGACTCTACTTCAACAACTTAGATCTAAGACAAGGGAAAGAAAAACACGAGTGCTTGCTTCTGGAAAGCTGAAACTCCCAATTAACCTCACTGAAAACTCGAGTGTTTGCTTCTAGAAGTGTATGACTCTTTTGTGATTTTCGATACTTTGTCTTCAGTCTTGAGCCTCCTTTTATAGATGTGAATTAAGGTCTCTTCCAAGCTTAAATTCAAGCTGTATCTTGCTGGATTCTCTTGCACAAATAACTTGTCCAATCGGGTTTCTCTTAAATAAAAAACATATCTTTATCTGCTCCAGATTGCCGTCGAAAATAACTTTGACAAATCCTGACTTTAATTAATTCTAGAACAAATCTTTCTTCCCGCCAATAGCTTCTGAATTCCACAAGACTTCACTTTATTTTTGTATCGAATCCATTTAATACTTAGATTAAATATAATCACGACTCCACTGATCATGATTCAATCTGAACCGATTGATCTTCTACTCTTGTCCACATCTGGACCATACTATGTGATTTGTCGTGATCCTCTAATTTCGGCCAACCCTGGACCACTTTCTGATCTTCTGATCTCGACCACTCTGGACTTGCAAACTGATCTGCTGTAATCCTCTGATCTTGGCCGATGATGGACCACACGTTCTGATCTTCTAATCTCGGCCAACACTGGGCCATGGTCTGATCTTCTGAGCTCGGCCAACACTGGGCCATATACTTAAATCTTGACCATTGATCTGAACCTTTTCCTCTGATCTGTACCAATTCTGAATTGGGTTTGGATTTAACTGAAATTAAATCTGGACTTATGATATTTCAATCTGGATAAATTTTACCTTCTCATATGGATCAGGTCTGGATTGAATCTGGACATCATTTCTTCTGGTCTGGACTTAGTTTCATACTCTGAACCATGCTATCTTCTAATATGGGCCAGATCTGGATTAACTCTCTTGTTCTGGACCAATTAACTGAAGCTCTGATTAAGTCTGGACTGTTTATCATTTCACTGCCAAGCTATCTTTTGGTCAGAATAACTTTTGGACCATGTCTGACTTATGAATCCTTCTGGTCTTGAACAAGTCTCTCTCTGGCAGGCATCCTTCTGGTCTGGTCCTGGTCTCCTTCTGATCTGGGCCAGGAAAGATATCATTTGATGGTATTTTGACATCCTGGAGTATCCTCTGGTGCTTTCAGGATGCATCCTCTGGTACCTTCTGGATGCATTATCTGGTGACTTATGGAGGTGTATCCTCTAGAGGTGTATCCTCTGGTCTGATTTTACCTTCTGATTACTCATCCCCTGCCTCTGGTGACTTCAGCTTCTGCCTCTGATAACTTCATCTTCTGGTCGCATTTTAATATAGTAATTCAAGGTAAAAAATAAGATTACATGGAGTGCTTTTGTAAACATCAAAATCTTAAGTGCTTAGAACCAACTTGGTTCCAACAAAAACAGCAAATTAACACAATAAGAACAACAACATAACATCCTTCATGAAAAATGATTTTCAAAAGATAATTTCAATCTTAACATAAACCTTTTAATCTTCTATATCGATACCAAATTTTCTAGAAATTCAAACGTGCATAGTGGTAAAGAAATAAACTCACTTCCAAACTAGATATGATGAATCATAACTTCGAAGATTAAGAATCTTGTTTCTTTTTTTTTTTTTAATCATAACTCTACTTTCGAGCTTTAATACTCCACTACTTATCTTCTCTTCGATTACTTTCAAATGGTCTCCTTATTTCTTCTTTAATCCTTCCTTTCTAATATGAAAAATGCTAATGAATTTCTTTTTTCATCCATCTACGTCTCGCTTTCTCCCTTTCATTTCTTCTTATCTTTTCTAGTAATAGCTCATCTCTTTTGATTGACACTATATATTCACAATTTTCCAACCCTTTTTTCGTCGTTGAAAATTAGCCAGTTTTTGGTAGTGGGAGTGGATGAACCACTAACTTAACCCTTAGGTAATAGGTTCGACTCTCACAGAAGGAAACAAACTTGCTAAAAGATCGTGAATAATAATGTTAGTCAAAAGGGTTATACTATTACAAAAATATGTGCCTTTTTGAAACAGGTCAACCCCTATGACTAGCATTGTACTCACGATCTTGTCGCCCCTTTTCTTCCATTGGAAATTAGTTAGTTTTTGTCTTCTGAAGGAATTGAACCCGATAATTAGGGGATAAGTACCACCGTTCATTCATTTCCACAAAAATTGAGCTTCTCGATTGGTAGTGGGAATGAATAAACAGTTGTACTTATCTTCTGGGTACCGAGTTCGATTCCCTTAGAATGAAAATACTCTCTAACTTTCAACAGGGAGAAAGGGGCGAGAAAACTGTAAGTACAGTGTCGATCGGAGAGGTCGGATTGTTACATTTGTTCTTTCTATGTGATAGTCGTTCAACAGGAGTATTGAATCATTGCAAGTAATATTAACGGTAAGACGAAGTGTCGAACATAAGGATTTCATTATTTGATCCGTTTATTGAACTAATTTGATCATAATTATTGAATTCCTTTATTGAACTATTACCAAATTCTCTTTACTATTCTCATCTTTATTCCTTAGTGACAAAAGCATTAATTCCAAAGTAACCCAAAATGTTAGGGATGAGTTTTACTTCAAATCTAACCTTGGTTCCTAATTTGATCCTAATTATTGAATTCCTTTGTGGATTTATTACTGAATTCTCTTCACTATTCTTACCCTAATTCCTTAGTGATAGAAGTAGGCTTAAATGTACAAAAATTCTCTTATCGATCTGTTGCACATGCATATATCTCAATTGGTTTCATGATCTATATCTATTCCTAGACTATAATGTCATGAATTTCTCATCACAAGCATTCATGCATTTCACTGCTATTTCAAAATATGAATTGTATAACATTTTAAAGATGATCAAACAATAAAAAGAATTAAGCGCAGAGATGAGAAAAATAATCCAATAAACTCATTCATATAAACCGAAATCAAATGAAACAATAACGGTTTTGCATCTTGTTCTACTCATCTCCAAAAAATTGATAGTCTAGCTACTCATCCTTAACAAATAGAACTTACGAGATGGAAATATTATACATGAAAGACCAATAATAAAAGTAGAAACTCAATCTCTTGGGCTGGAACCTTCAGATGTGTGCTCCTTGCTTTCGTAGGTCTCTTTAGCTTCTAAAATGTCAGAACCCTAACAAAAAGTCAATATTTCCTTTAAATATTGTTTCGAAATGCATGCTAGCACATTGTCTCTTTGGTGTGCACAAGCGCTAATGAACTGATCAGGGAACACATCAATCTAGCGCAATGCGCTACAGGCCTTGTCTATTGAGCTCAAGATACAGAACTATGTAACAAGAACACAATTCTAGTGCATTGGAGTAGTGCAATTACGCCCTAGGCCTTCTATTGTGCTCCACACTTCAACATAAAGCAGTTTTAAACTTCAATAGCTATCTGGTTTTCTTAGTAATCCTATGTAACTTCCTAAGTGCATATATACTGCAAATCATTAAAATTAAATTAAAACTAATTAAGAAAAACTTAAAATTAAGGACCAATGAAGACTCATCATTATACTAGTGAAAGGTTTTTAAGGTGGGACAAAATAGTTGGTGGTTTCCTATCTCATTTTTTTATGAATTTCAAATTGAATTCAATGGGATGGAAATGTGAGGCACTTACTCAAGGTGTCTAGAAAACACAAGATATAGGGGATTTGAAATTGAGTTTTTTATTTTAAAATGTTTCTCTTAGTTACTAACTCGAATCAAATGATTTGAATTAGATCAAAAACATTTTGATATACCTGTCTTAAATAATTTAATCCGAATATATAAAGAGATGCGGGAAACACTACAAGAAAAACAAGATTTAGCATCGGCAAAAAGTCGACGCTAACAGTCCAAAAGCCGACGCTAACGTCGTTTTAGCATCAGATTAGTTTCGGAGTCGGGCCTAGGCTAAAACGGTCGAAGCTATTGCATAGTGTCGGTCATGTAGCGTTGGATGATATATTAGTGTCGGCCTGGCCGACGCTAAACCGACGCTAGTAAATAAAAAAAGCCATCCGACGCTAAAGAAGCCTTTTGCCATGTCATTTTAAAAAATTATGTAGCGTAGGATGGCCGACGCTAAAAGTCAACAAAGAAAAAGTCAATGAACTGTTAGCGTCGGATGGGCCGATGCTACAGTCAAATAAAAGTCAATTTTTTTTATTTTGTAGCGTCAGGCATCGGACCAGGCCGGCGCTAATTTGTAATTTTTTTTTAGCACCTGCTCAAATAATATTTAAAAATTTTATAAAATAAATAATACTTCAAAAACCCCTTGCATTGACAACATAAAAAAGACAACATAATGTATCATTTGTTATCATAATATAAAATATTAACATAATATCAAATAACAACCTAACAAAGTCACCTATTGTATAATTGTTAAACAAGGACTACAAAAAGTAAGCATAACTCTATATGTGATTAAAGTTCTTGCAGTGACACGTCATCCAAATTATCATCGTAATGAGGATGCGAAGGAGGATGACTCGCATCAGATGATTCACCATCTGATTGACGCTGCAAAGTGTCAATTTTATCTACAAAAAACTGCTTTAATGCATCAAAATCATTCTCTAACTTCTTTGAACGTTCCTTAGCCTCTTCGGCGACTTTGGTAGCCGCTTGAGCTTGGGCCACTGCATCATGAGCAATTTGTTCAGCTCTAATTCTAGTTGTCCTCTATGCTTGTAAACATATTTGAGTCATAGAATTAGAAGGATTCTGAGATTGTTGTGTAATCGATATACTCCCATGTCGGAGGTTATCAAATAAGTCTCCCGTACCATAAACTCGACCACGAGTGCGACCCCCTGCAGATTGTGTCCATAACTTAAGTATTGTCGATCCATCTAACTCTTTAGCACCATCTACAGTTGTGTCGCCAAGCTGTGTTTGTACTTTCTCCATTTTTTTTTAAATGTTCCCTGATCAATGGAAAAAATTAATAAGATAATATATGATACAAATTAGTAAGGTAATATATAATTAGGTAATATACCATCTACACTAATTATACATGTATAATAAAGGGATTGCTCATGTAGGACTGTTGGTTGATTTGTAATATAAAAAATTTGTATAAAGAATTTAGATAAATAAAGAACATACATATGTAGATTATGCGCGACTATCAACCCAAGCGCCATTTTTCCTCTTGTGGGTTGTCAAAAATAACTCATCAGGAAGTAAATCTCTTTGAAGGTTATTGCTCTACAAATAAAATCAAGATTATTGGACCACAATTAAAATAAAATCAAGACTATTGGATCACAACTCACAAGTAGATATCATAACATCATTAAATTGAATTAGTTTTAGGTAAATGTCAATTTAATACTTACGAGCTCAAGTGCAACATCCATATGAGCCTTGCGGCCTGAGGTGTGGACAGCTCCACCTCTTGCTGAAGCTCGATTGATCTTATTTTGGTTTGAGATGTTCTTGAATGGTGCACCTTCCCAATATATTTGAAGACCAGTCCAAGCTTCCTCACCTATCCAATTAGGTATAGTGTGCTTCAGTATTCATTAATTTTGAACTATTAGCATAATAATAATAATAATTAGCATCGATTTTCATGACCAAGACAATAAGTCCATACTTTTAAACTATTAGCATGTGCTTTTTTTTGTTTTTAATTATTATTACTACTTTAAATTCATTATTATTATAATATTACCATTTATCTATTCATTTCCTTAGAAAAAGTATTAGCTATTAAGTTTACCTCTTTTTTTTTGTTACAACTTGTAGCCTTTTGGACCATGCAAAAAAGAAATATTTAATACCCATAAAAAAATGTCCTCACGTATCCAATTAGGTCGAGTCCCTTTCTTCCTCGCCTTTGTAAGCATATTTGAAAGATCCTTAAATTTAAAATTAAATTATGGATTTAATATTAAGTGTATTTTGGGAATATTTGCAAAATATTTAATATATGTATATATTTTTTTTACATATGTATACATAAATATTTATTTTGGAGGTTGGATTAAAATTATTGGATGAAGGATAAATTAATTTAATTACGAGTAATTAAATATCGGGCAGTTAATTAAGATGTTATCTGTTAGTTACGACGAGAGTGGTTAAATACTTGATGGTCAAGCAATATTATAATATTAATGTGTTGGGTGAGATGGCACATATATGCCTATATATATGAGTGAGAAGCAAGAAAACAAAGGCAGAAAAACATTTCCTTCCTCACTGCTTGCGCCAGTTCCTTTTCTTTTCCCATTCAGTTTTTGTAACAAAAGAGCATCCTCAAAAGTCAAATTATTTGGAAATCCAAGCGTTGAACTAGAAAGTGTCCAAAACAGAAGTTGTTCCTCTAATCGTTACGGAGCTAGAGAACTAACTTTTGTAGCGGCGACGCGAACGGGAGTTTCGCCGACTTTTGTCGCGGTAACGTGAACGAACGAAGAAAACGTAACAGAGGTAAGGGGCACCTTCCAACTTTCTAGATTGCATTTAGGGCTGTAAATGCATGTTGTTGTGTGATTATATCTTTTTTTCTGGTCTGAAAATGAACTGTTGTGCATGTTGTTATAAAATGAGAAAAATGCATGTTGTTGATGTTTTTGATGATCTGTGTTGTTGCTGTTTTGGATGGTACATTAAAAATGTTGTGGTTGTGTGGGGATACTGGAAAGTGCTTTGCATGTCGTTTTGGGGATGATCAAAATGCATGTGTTCGGAAATGGTTGTATTGTTTTGTGACAGTTTTAGAGGGTAAGATTGTTTTCTGCTGTGTTGTTAACATTCTGGTGTTGATGGTTTTCAAAAGAAAAGGATTTTAAAATGGGTGAAGGTCTTCTGGAAATTTTGATGGATAATTGTTATGAGTGATGTGTGTGTTAAAAATGGTGTTGTTGTCTGATACTGAAACTGCCCTACATGTAGTCATGAATGATGGAAGTGCATGTTGTGAGCTGTTCTGTGTTGTTACTATCTTGATTGATGCCTTGTTGCATGTTTGTGAGTTGTTGATGAGTAAACCATTTATATGTGTTGAGAAAGGTTATGAGTTTTGTTGTTCAAAAGAATGGTGATTATGTTTTGGTGTTGTGTTGGTTTTTCAAAGAAAAGAGTTTGAAAACATGTTGAAGTTTTCTGGAAAATCTCACTGTATTCGAAGGTGTATTCGAATACAGCATTGGTGTATTCGAATACGTTCCTACAAAATTCCTGTTTTTCTCAAATTTTGAACTTGTATTCGAATACGACCCTCTGTATTCGAATACAGATAAGTGATTTTTGCTTCTCACTTAGCATCTGTATTCGGCTACGACCATGTCGTATTCGAATATAGGTTGCAATTTTTGCCACTGTATTCGCATCTGTCTTCGACTACGACCCTGTTGTATTCGAATACAGATTTTCTGTTTTTGCCACTGACTTCGCATCTGTATTCGGCTACGACAACCTCGTATTCGAATATAGAATGCTGATTTTCACTGTTTTAGCATCCGTATTCGAATACAAGGAAATTGTATTCGAATACAGATTGGTTGTTTTTTTCTTTCAAAAATTTCAGTTTTAAAAAATTTTTTATGCACTTAAAGAGTTGGGGAAAACATTGGAAAGGCTTGTGATGAATTAAATGGAATTTTTGAGATGGTTTGACGTGGTGATGATGAGGTTCTTGAGATTTTTTGTTGATATGGTGATAATGAAGTTGTTGAGATGGTTTGAGGTGGTGATGGAGTGGCTAGATTTCAGCTGGTATTTGCATACTGTTTTAAGTGAAGAGAAAACATAGCATGTCCATGCATTTCATAGTCAGATGGTGACCGCGATGGGCCACAGAGTTGATGCGGTGACCGTGATGGGCTGCGAAGTTAAGTAGTAACCGTGATGGGCTACGGAATGGCCGCGTGTTTGTGTTGGTCCATTCTATCCGTGCGAGGAGTATGGAGTTTTTACGGATGCGAAGGGTCCGACTGAAAGGGTTGAGATGGAGGCCACGGTATGTGTGGTAACTCCTAACCCGGTAGCTAGTGGGGCTGTGCGTGAATCCGAGGCGGGAAAGACGAATAAAGGTCCGACGCCAGCAGTAGTTGACATTCCGGGTCCATCTAGGACAGTAGATGATTTTTTGTGATTCTAGCACCGCCGAAGCGACCCAAATCGTGGATAGATTTGACTTCGGAGGAGACTGATCCTACCCTGTATGATGAGGAGGAGGACGTCACTTCGAGGCGAGCTGCGGAGTCGGACGAGACTTGTATGGGATGTGGAGGGAACCCTTGCTACTATAGCTTTAGTTCATGATCAGTTAGACTTGTTGCATAGGGTCTTGAGATTGGGGAATGTAATTATTTATTTTGTAATTATTGTATATCCTTTCCGCTAATCTTTTCTGCACTCTGATATTGTTTTAGTGGGCCGCAGGCCGGATGTTTTTTTGAGATGTTATGACACCGACTTTTGTGACGCATTACCTTTTATTATATTGGAAGTATTAATTCCCAAAATTTAACTACTTAGTCATATTTATGACGTCATTATTTAATTAATCTTATCTTTGGAACTTAAGAGGTATTATTTTATGAAACAACTAAATTTTTAAGTTCATATTAATTATCTTGAATTAATTCGAAAATTCTTTTATTTATTTATTTTGGTTAAAAAAAAATTACACTCGCGCTGTTTAAAAACTCGGGGTGTTACAATTGTGGTATCAGAGCATTTGGTTAGAGCTTTGGTTAGATTGTTGGTTTTGAGTCGTTATCTGATCATGCATAGGAGCAAATAGTTAGAGTGTCAAGTCTTGTATAGTTGTGATGTGCTGAAGTAATGATGCTGTTAAAGTTTTATTTTGGGATTATTCTAAGTCGTGTGAGATTTCTACTTGATGATGGTTTTGTAGGAAACAATGCCTCCAAGGAGAGACGACACTGCAAGAGCCAACATCAGCCGGGAGGATAGGATGGCTGAAGCGATGAATAACATGGTTGCGTTTGTTGTTGCAGGTCCACATAGTCCACCACCCCGTTAGTCCTGCAGGTCCTCTTCAGTCTCCCCGTGTACGTCGCCCTGCTTGAGATGGGGTCTTATACCCAAGCAGTAGGCAGGAGACGATCAATGAAATCGAGCGACGTTTCCGTTGTCTGGGCACCCACTGGTGATATGGGTTTGGGGGGCATCTGAGGGCAAAGCCCAATTTCCACAATAATCGTAAAGGGTCACCGACCGAAATTAACAAATAACACATAACATTTATATCAACAGTAACAAATATATCCATGGCATATTATATAACAATGATGATAAATAAGGATGCTTTTTTTGAAATTTCATGACAAGTATGCCTTTTCAACAGCAACCAATTAATATGGAAAACATGTTGTAAGTACAACCATCAACTCGGCAATCATAACCATTCATCAGAAATTCAAATTTTATAAGATACTTACACACATCAATTTCCAATCATCAACACATATCCAAATCATGACCCACCGATCAAACACCCCGATGCAATATGTATATGCTCATGTACTCAACTTCTTGGAATTACCAAGGTGCAGTCGCTCACAGACTAGCACACGTGCGGTCGCTTACAGACTAGTACGATTTTCATATGTTAGACTTTAATGGCCAACATGACCATGGTGCAATCTCTCACAGATCAGCACCAGTGCAGTCGCTCAACAGACCAGCACTCGTGCAGTCGCTCAATAGACCAGCACCTTTCACATATACCAAGGTACAGTCGCTCACAGACCAGTACCAGTGCAGTCGCTCAACAGACCAGCACTCGTGCAGTCGCTCAACAGACCAGCACGTTTTTTGCATATCAAGGTACAAACGCTCACAGACCAGTACCAGTGCAGTCGCTCAACAGACCAGCACTAGTGCAGTTGCTCAACAGACCAGCACGTTTTACGCATTACTCTGTGGCCCATCGCGGTTACCACCTGACTATGCAATGCATGAACATGCAATGTTTTCTCTTCACTGAAAACAGTATGCAAACATTTGCAAAATTCTACCTTTCCATCATTTCCCGAAAACCATCTCAACACAAATAATTTCATTATCATCTCATCAATAAAAACATTCAAGCACCTCATCATTATCACTTCACACTATCCCAAAAACTCCATTTTTATTTATCACAAGTCTTCCCAATGTTTCCCCAACTCTTAAAGTTCATAAAACAATGTTTAAAACTGAGATTTCTGGAAAAACGAATCTGTATTCGAATACAGCTTCCTTGTATTCGAATACAGAAGCTAAAACAGTGCAGAATCAACACTCTGTATTCGAATACAGCTTCCTTGTATTCGAATACAGAAGCTACAACAGTGTAAACTCAGCATTTTTCACAACATCAATAAAGAACTCCAGAACCTCATCATCACCACCTCAAACCATCTCAAAAACACCATTTTAAATCATCATAAACCTTCCCAATATTTTCCCAACTCTTTAAGTTCATAAACCATTGTTTAAAACTGAAATTTTTGAAAAAAAACAAGCTGTATTCGAATACAGCTCCCTTGTATTCGTATACAGACGCAAAAACAGTGAAAAATCAGCATTATGTATTCGAATACGAGGCTGTCGTAGTCGAATACAGATGCGAATACAGTGGCAAAAATTGCAGTCCTGTATTCGAATATGATAGGGTCGTAGTCGAATACAGAGGCTACGTCAGAAGCAAAAATCCCTTATCTGTATTCGAATATAGAGGCTCGTATTTTGAATACAAGTTGAAAAATTTGAATAAAACTGAAGGTTTGCAGGCTGTATTCGAATACACTCATGCCGTATTCGAATACACCTTCGAATTCAGTGAAATTTCACAGAAAACTTCAACACGTTTTCAAATTCTTTTCTTTGAAAAACCAACACAACACCAAAATAAAATTGCAATTCTTTTGAAACCACAAAACTCAAAACGTTTTTCATCAACAACAGATTTTCTAGAAAACACCTTCACCTAGTTAAATCCTTCTCCTTTAAAAATCACCCTCAACATGATCAACAACAGATTTTTAACAACACAACAGAAAACAGAATCATCAACACCAGAATCACCTCACTGTTTTTCTTTAACCACAACTCAAAACATTTTTCATCAACAACAGATTTTCAAGAAAACACTTCCACCATTTTAAATCCTTTTCTTTTGAAAACCATCATCAACACCATATTGTTTTCAACATAACAGAAACAAAATCACCAACACCAGAACATCATCACAGTTTTGCTTAAACCACCCAAAACAGAATGTCAACCACAACAAAACAGACATTTTTCAATGTTTACATTTTGATCATTGCTCAAAACAACATGCAAAGTATTTTCCAGTATTCTTACACAACCAAAACAACATGCAAAACATTTTCCAGTATTCCCACACAACCAAAACAACAATGTTATATGAGCCAAAACAGCAACATCACAGAATCATCAAACATCAACAGGATGCATTTTTCGCATTTTATAACAACATGCACAAATTGTTTAGTTTTTCAAACCAGAAACCAAAATATGATCACACATCAAACATGCATTTACAGCCCTAAAATGAAAACTAGAAAGTGGAAGGTGCCCCTTACCTCTGTTACGTTTCTGCTCCCGTTCACGTTTTCACAACAAAAGTCGGCAAAGTTTTCGTTTGCCGCTACCAAAGTGGGTTCTCTACCTCCGTAATGAGGAGAGGAACAACTTTTGTTCTTGTTACTTGGTGGTTTGTTGCTTGGATTTCCAAGTAATCTCACTTTTGAGCAACTTTTTTTTTTTTTTTTATAAACGTGAAACAGAATGGGAAGAGGAAGGAGAAATTTACTGTTTCATGCAGTAAGGAGGAGGAAAAGTTTCTGCCTTTGCTCTTCCCACTCCTTCATATATATACGCACATATATGTGCAACCTCATCCCACATTAATAGTATAATATTACTTGACCCTCCATCACTTAATCAGTCTTGTCGCAATTAGCAGATAATCCCTTAATTAACTGCCCGATAATTTAATTACTCGTAATTAAATTAATTTATCCTTCATCCACTAATTTTAATTCAACCTCCAAAATAATTATTTATATATATATTTACACAAAATATACATATATTAAATATTTTACAATTATTTCTCAAAATACACTTAATATTAAATCCATAATTTAATTTTTAAATTTAAGGGTCTTACACCATTGGAATTAAGCGA
The DNA here is from genome assembly GCA_037974295.1 of Cicer cuneatum. Classification (NCBI taxonomy): domain Eukaryota; kingdom Viridiplantae; phylum Streptophyta; class Magnoliopsida; order Fabales; family Fabaceae; genus Cicer; species Cicer cuneatum. Next base: position 33,479,227 of record JBBPBO010000001.1, read on the forward strand.
GCTTAAGGGTCAAATTGAAGGTTTGTTGGAGAAAGGATTTATCAGACCAAGTGTGTCGCCATGGGGAGCTCCGATGTTTGTTAAGAAGAAGGACGGAAGTTCGCGCTTATGTGTGGATTATAGGCAACTTAACAAGGTAACTATTAAGAATCGTTATCCTTTACCACGTATCGATGATTTGATGGACCAATTGAGAGGAGCCGCGGTGTTTTCAAAGATCGACTTGAAGTCAAGATACCATCAGATTTGAGTAAGGGAAGGAGATATTCAAAAGACTGCTTTCATAACCCGTTACGGACATTATGAATATCTTGTTATGCCATTTGGAAGTTACGAATGCACCAACGATTTTTATGGATTATATGAATAGAATCTTTAGCCCATTCCTGGATAAATTTGTTGTGGTGTTCATCGATGATATATTGATTTATTCAAAGGATGAAGAAGAACATGGAGAGCATTTACCTCAAGTTCTTGAAGTTTTACGAGAAAAGCAATTGTACGCCAATCTGTCGAAGTGCGAGTTTTGGCTAGAAAAAGTGAATTTCTTGGGACATGTGATAACAAAAGAAGGAATCGCTGTGGATCCGGCAAAGATTGAGATAATTCTTGCCTGGAAATAGCCTCAGACCATCACAGACCTACGAAGTTTTGTCAGACTGGCAGGATACTACAGGAGATTTATTGAAGGATTTGCTAAGAATGTAGCTCATTTGACACAACTCACCAGAAAGAATCAGCCGTTTGCATGGACGGAGAAGTGTGAAGAAAGTTTTCAGTTGCTTAAGGAAAAGTTGACAACCTCACCAGTATTGGTTTTGCCACAGCCAGAGGAACCATATGAAGTTTACTGTGATGCATCTCACCAAGGTTTGGGATATGTTTTGATGCAACACAAGAAAGTTGTAGCCTACGCCTCAAGGCAGTTGAAAACTCACGAACGAAACTATCCTACTCATGATTTAGAGCTTGCTGCAGTAGTGTTTGCATTAAAGGTCTGGAGGCACTACTTATATGGATGCACGTTCACGCTATTCAGTGACCATAAAAGTTTGAAGTATTTGTTCGATCAGAAAGAATTGAACATGCGACAGAGGAGATGGATGGAGACTGTCAAAGATTTTGATTTTTCATTGCAGTACCACCTTGGGAAAGCCAATGTGGTGGCTGATGCATTGAGTAGGAAAAATGTGTCAGTATCTTCAATGATAATGGCCAGACAACAAGAGTTGTGGGAAGCATTTAGAGATCTACACTTGGACGTAGAGTTTGCACCAGGAATTTTAAAGTGTGTAATGATAAAAATATCGAGTGGACTACTTGAGGAGATTGCGAACTTGCAAGATGACGCATTAATCCAAGAAAAGAGGAATCTAATAGTGCAAGGAAAGACAACTGAGTTCAGGATCGGACCAGATAATATTCTGAGATGTAATGGAAGAATTTGTGTACCAGACGTTGCAGATATGAGAAGAACGATTTTGGAAGAGGCTCATAAGAGCAAATTGAGTATTCATCCTGGAGCGACCAAGATGTACTAGGACTTAAGACAGAATTACTGGTGGCCAGGAATGAAGAGGGATGTAGCGGAGTATGTATCGGCCTGTTAACTTGTCAGAAAGCGAAAGTGGAACATCAACGACCTGCCATAATGTTGCAAACTTTGGATATACTGAAATGGAAGTGGGATAGCATTTCCATGGATTTTATAATCGGATTGCCCAAGACAAGGAAAAAGAATGATTCGATTTAGGTAATAGTGGATCGATTGACAAAATCCGCACATTTCTTGCCAGTAAAGACCACTTATAAGGTAGATAAGCTGACAGAGATCTACATTGCCGAGATTGTGAGATTACACGGAGTTCTATCGAGTCTTGTATCAGATCGTGATCCAAAGTTCACATCTCACTTTTGAGGAGCACTGCATGAAGCGTTGGGAACGAAACTAAAATTGAGTTCAGCTTACCATCCACAAACAGATGGACAAACCAAGAGAACAAATCAGTCCTTGGAAGATCTATTGAGAGCATGTGTGTTGGATGATAGAGGAAACTGGGATGAGGTATTGCCATTGATTGAGTTTATTTACAACAATAGTTTTCACGCAAGTATTGGAATGGCACCATATGAGGCTTTGTATGGACACAAGTGTCAGACGCCTTTATGCTGGTATAACGATAGAGAAAGTATGATTGTTGGACCTGAGATGGTGCAACAGACTACAAAGAAGGTCAAGAGGATACATGAGAAAATGAAGATTTAAAAGGATCGTCAGAAGAGTTATGCGGACAAGCGTCGCAGACCTTTAGAATTCGAACAAGGTGATCATGTATTTCTAAGGATCACGCCTATAACTGGAGTTGGTAGAGCTATCAAATCAAGAAAGTTGACTCCGAAATTTATTGGACCATACCAGATTACTGCACGAATTGGACTAGTGGCTTATCGGATTGCCTTACCTCCAATACTGTCCAATATTCACGACGTATTTCACGTGTCGCAGTTAAGAAAATACATTTCGGATCCGTCACATGTGATCGAACCAGACACAATTCAACTGAAGGATAACCTGTCATTTGAAGTATTACCTGTAAGAATTGCGGACAGGAAGATTAAACAATTGAGGAACAAGGAAGTCCCCCTAGTCAAAGTGATTTGGAATCCGACTACTGGAGACGCGACTTGGGAACTAGAGAGTAAGATGAGGGAACAACATCCTCAGTTGTTTATCGACATGTAGTTTTGAGGACGAAACTAATTTAAGGGGGGTATTAGTATAAGACCCTTCAATTTAAAATTAAATTATGGATTTAATATTAAGTGTATTTTGGGAATATTTGCAAAATATTTAATATATGTAGATATTTTTTTATATATGTATATATAAATATTTATTTTGGAGGTTGGATTAAAATTATTGGATGAAGGATAAATTAATTTAATTACGAGTAATTAAATATTGGGCAGTTAATTAAAATGTTATATGTTAATTACGACGAGAGTGGTTAAGTACTCGACGGTCAAGCAATATTATAATATTAATGTGTTGGGTGAGGTGGCACATATATGCCTATATATATGAGTGAGAAGCAAGAAAACAAAGGCAGAAAAACATTTCCTTCCGAACTGCTTGCGCAAGTTCCTTTTCTCTTCCCATTCTGTTTTTGTAACAAAAGAGTATCCTCAAAAGTCAAATTACGTGGAAATCCAAGCGCGAACCAGAAAGTGTCCAGAACAAAAGTTGTTCCTCTCATCGTTACGGAGCTATAGAACTAACTTTTGTAGCGGCGACGCGAACAGTAGTTTCGCCGACTTTTGTCGCGGTAACGTGAACGAACGAAGAAAACGTAACAGAGGTAAGGGGCACCTTCCAACTTTCTAGATTGCATTTAGGGCTGTAAATGCATGTTGTTGTGTGATTATATCTTTTTTTCTGGTCTGAAAATGAACTGTTGTGCATGTTGTTATAAAATGAGAAAAATGCAAGCTGTTGATGTTTTTGATGATCTGTGTTGTTGCTGTTTTGGTTGGTACATCAACGATGTTTTGGTTGTGTGGGGATATTGGAAAGTGCTTTGCATGTCGTTTTGGGGATGATCAAAATGCATGTGTTTGGAAATGGCTGTACTGTTTTGTGACTGTTTTAGAGGGTAAGATTGTTTTCTGTTGTGTTGTTAACATTCTGGTGTTGATGGTTTTCAAAAGAAAAGGATTTTAAAATGGGTAGAGGTCTTCTGGAAATTTTGATGGATAATTGTTATGAGTGATGTGTGTGTTAAAAATGGTGTTGTTGTTTGATACTGAAACTGCCCTGCATTTAGTCATTAATGATGGAAGTGCATGTTGTGAGATGTTTTGTGTTGTTACTGTCTTGATTGATGCCTTGTTGCATGTTTGTGAGTTGTTGTTGTTGTGTTGATGAGTAAATCATTTATAAGTGTTGAGAAAGGTTCTGAGTTTTGTGGTTCAAAAGAATGGTGATTATGTTTTGGTGTTGTGTTGGTTTTGCAAAGAAAAGAGTTTGAAAACGTGTTGAAGTTTTCTAGCAAATCTCACTGTATTCGAAGGTGTATTCGAATACGTTTTTTCAAAATTCCTATTTTTCTCAAATTTTGAACTTGTATTCGAATACAAAGGGTGACCGCGATGGGCTACGAATACAGATAAGTAATTTTTGCTTCAGACTTAGCATCTATATTCGGCTACGATCCTGTCGTATTCGAATACAGGATTGCAATTTTTGCCACTCTATTCGCATCTGTATTCGACAACGACCCTGCTGTATTTGAATACAAATTTGCTGTTTTTGCCACTGACTTTGCTTCTGTATTCGGCTACGACAACCTCTTATTCGAATACAGAATGCTGATTTTCAGTGTTTTAGCATCCGTATTCGAATACAAGGAAGCTATATTCGAATACAGATTGGTTTTTTTTTTCTTTCAAAAATTCCAATTTTAAAAATTTGTTTATGCACTTAAAGAGTTGGGGAAAACATTGGAAATGCTTGTGATGAATTAAATGGAATTTTTGAGATGGTTTGAGGTGGTGATGATGAGGTTCTTGAGATTTTTTGTTGATGTGGTGATAATGAAGTTGTTGAGATGGTTTGAGATGGTTTGAGGTGGTGATGGAGTGGCTGGATTTAAGGCTGTATTTGCATACTGTTTTAAGTGAAGAGAAAACATAGCATGTCCATGCATTTCATAGTCAGATGGTGACCGCGATGGGCCACAGAGTTGATGCGGTGACCGTGATGGGCCGCGAAGTTAAGTAGTAACCGTGATGGGCTACAGAATGGCCGCGTGTTCGTGGTGGTCCATTATATCCGTGCGAGGATTTAACTTTTGCATGTTATGGCCTGTGAGAGGCTAACATACGTAAAACGTGTTGGTCTGTGAGCGACTGCACATGTGCTAGTTTGTGAGAGACTGCACTGGTGCTGGTCCGTGAGAGACTGCACTCTGGTAATGTTTGGCCTGTGAGAGGCTAACAAGGGTAAATCATGCTGGTCCGTGAGAGACTGCACGTGTGCTGGTCCGTGAGAGACTGCACCTTTGTAATTCCAAGAGTTGTGTACATTGACATATACATATTGCATTGGAATGGTCGACCGGTGAGTCATGATTGGATATGATGTTGACGGGTGGAAATCGTTGTGTGCAAGTAACTTATGAACTATAAGTGCTGAATTAGTTGTTGTGTTTTGTTGAATGTATTTGTACTTGCAACATGACTTATATGTTAAACTGTTTTGTGTTTTCCAAAAATGTCAATGTCATACATTTTAATAAGTGAGCATATTTATTCATTCTTGTTGTCATAAACATTGGAACATGCCATGAATATACTTATTATTCTTGACATAAATACTATGTGGTAATTGTTAATTTCGGTCGGTGACCCTTTACTATTATTGTGGAAAATTGCCCTCATATGACCCCCAAACCGGTACCACCGGTGGGTACCCAGACGACGGAAACGTTGCTAGATTTCCTTGACCGTCATCTGCCTACTGCTTGGGTATATGACCCCGTCTCAAGCAGGGCAACTTACACGGGGAGATTGGCGAGAACTTGCAGGACCGACGGGGCAGTGGCTTACGTAGAGCACACTCACGCGATGATTGATTTTCCGGTACCTTCCAAATTGATATGGGAGGAGTACGGAGTTTTTGCGGACGTGTAGGGTCCGACTAAAGGGGTTGAGACGGAGGCCACGGTAGGTGTGGTACCTCCTAACCCGGTAGCTAGAGGGGTTGTGCGTGAATCCGAGGCGGGAGAGAAGAATAAAGGACCGACGCCAGCTGCAGTTAACATTTCGGGTCCATCTAGGACAACAGATGATTGTTTTGAGATTCCGGCACCGCCGAAGCGACCCAGATCGTGGATAGATCTGACTTCGGAGGAGACTGATCCTTCCCCGTATGATGAGGAGGAGGACGTCACTTTGAGGCGAGCTGCGGAGTCGGACGAGACTTGTATGGGATGCGGAGGGAACCCTTGCTACTGTAGCTTTAGTGCATGATAAGTTAGACTTGTTGTATAGGGTCTTGAGCTTGGGGAATGTAATTATTTATTTTGGAATTATTGTATATCCTTTCCGCTAATCTTTTCCATACTCTGATACTGTTTTAGTGGACCGCAGGCCGGATGTTTTTTTGAGATGTTATGACACCGACTTTTGTGACGCATTACCTTTTATTATATTGGAAGTATTAATTCCCAAAATTTAACTACTTAGTTATATTTATGACGTCATCATTTAATTATTCTTGTCTTTGGAACTTATGAGGTATTATTTTATGAAACAACTAAATTTTTAAGTTCATTTTAATTATCTTGAAGTAATTCGAAAATTCTTTTATTTATTTATTTTGGTTAAAAAAAAATACACTCGCGCTGTTTAAAAACTCTGGGTGTTACAATATCAGATAGTCTTTTAGCAGCCTTTTGTTCAAACACACATTTCACAATGTCATTATCACGAGGATCCCACGACACCTTCTCTTGGGAATAACAAAAAGTATATATGTAGTAACTACTATCAACACTATCACATTAGTGCTATTATAGCTTTCAAACAACGAACATGATTTGCATAATAAGTCAAAAACTATTAACCTATGCAGACTTGATGCCCTTCTTCATGTTAAATAGAAATCAATAGACCATGAAATTAGCATCGTATATTTTTTTCAGAAGGAGAAAGATTCTGTTGCATTATTATATGGTTCATGGTTCAAATTATTTAGCAAATGGTCTAGATCAGACGTGTAGATAAATTATTTAGACAAGTAATTTGAATTTCAGATAATACAATTGTCCCTATATATGCTACAAAGACGAATTGAACATATAATTATATTCAAATGCTTACCGTAAATTTTTCAAACCAATCTTGTCTAATAATGTCGGTGGTTGCACTCCAACCATAGATAGGCTCACGAAATTGTTTTTGTATGGCATACCTAATGGCATCTGCAACTGTGTTGCTGGGACTGAGTCTACATTAATGTATTGAAGAAACATAGTATTAAGTTATAAATAAAATGAGTCTACACTTATGATTCAAGTATATTTCATGGCATTTTGTTGATTGATGCTGAAGAAAATAAGCGATGATGTAACTTACCCTTTGCCATAAGGCCGTATAATGACTTTTCCATTATCATCTTTCATAGACACGAGATGAGGAACATTCAAGTGACCCACCTCATCATCCTCTTGGTTGTGATCCCCAATATCAACCATATTGTCATGATCATTAGAAGTTTGTTGCACATTCTTCTCAACCAAAGTCTCACGTGGAGAATGTTGTGAACAGGCATCCATAGTCTGAAGATTTAAACCTGGAGTCGGCATAAACACAAATACCTCAGGGGTTTTAGCATGGATGGGAGATGGTGTCGGGTGAGATGGTGGTCTTACAGTATTAGCAGATGCTACAATAGTAGTTGATGCACAAGTTTGAGACAACGCTGAAGACGATCCATGAAGTGGCCTAATGGTGGTCAAATTGCGACGTAAGACATCCCGCTGCTCATTAAGTTTACCCGGTCGTATCATCTTTGGTTTACACTAAGTAGGATGGACCTTTCCTTTATCACCGCCAACTTTGTTATTCATTTGTTGTCATAAAGTCAAAAAGAGTAAATAAAAAATGTCATTTTATTAGAAAAGGGTAACTTGTAAACTATCCATATAACAACTATAAAAAAGGATAAAACAAAAATATATGAACTTCAGAAAGGAAAAATTGCAATACAAACAAAGATATAAGAACTTCATAAAGGATAAAACAAAATTATAAGAACTTCAGAAAGGGTAACTTGCTTAAGTACAACATGAACAATGCAATACAAAATACATAAAAATAAACTCTAATATTGTACAATACAAAATACTATTATAATATTATCGATCATTATCCTTTCTCCTTTCACCACAATCTTTAGTCAAAAATCTCTTCGAACACATTCACTTGTGAGTTGTCACGTAAACAAGATATTGATTCAATTTCTGCAATTGGTAGAACATTTGACATCCCATCAGATTGATAAGGCATTTCATCCTCTATGTTGTCAATCTCCACATGACCCCTTGGTTTTGTGGTAATTGCCACACACCATCCACACTTATCTCTACACATTTCTGGATAAGGGACATAATACACTTGTCTTGCTTTTTGCACAAGAATGAAAGGATCATAAAGACGATAACGTTTATCCATCTTACTATCGATAATTTGATATTGTGGATGAATCTTTGTACCCCTGTTTTTTGTAGGGTCAAACCATTCACAATAAAATAATGTAACCTTGTCCTTCGGACCAAAGTAATCTAGTTCTAAGATATAATTGATTGTGCCATAATAATCATCTTCTCCTCCTTCAATAAGACCCTTTACATGCACCCCACAATTGATTGTCTTTTTATTATTGCTGTAATCCTTAGTGTGAAACTTGTACCCGTTAACAAAGTAAATGTTCCAAGATACTACCATTGACAAAGGACCATGAGATAGTGCTATTATGTCTTTGTTGGTCACTTCATTTGCCTCGTTATTTACATATGCTTTCAGCCATATGGGAAACTCTGCATGTATACGACTAGATGTGTCTTCTTCGTTGATTGAGTGATTCACCAAAAATATGCCGTCAACAATCACATAATTCATAAGTAAATATTTATTATGATTTGCATCAATATAATGTTTCAAGTGTTGTGATGAACACTTACCCAAGATATGGTTTAATTTCATCACAATTAATCAAGACGTGTACATGAGCAGATTTCCATTCGTTATCTGTTAGATAATGTGTTCCAGACTTCCCACTAAGTCGACCACGTTTCACCAAGATGGATAGTGAAGGTTGGAGATCATCACATTCTAAATGACGATTATTACTTACATTTGTCGTTGGCAACAAATTGAATGAGTTGAAATAATGAGAACAAAAATAGGTTGTCTCGCGTTGTATATAGTCAGCGCATATGGAGCCTTCAACCCTAGCCTTGTTTGTCACTGCGCGCTTTGAGACTCCCATACATCTACACGTTGAATCATTAAAAGTCTATTAAGTAAGTTATACAATAAACATATAATCCGTTTAAAAATCAACCACAACAATTACCTTTCAAATGGATACATCCACCGGTAATGTACTGGACCACCTAACATTGCTTCATTGGCAAGATAGATTGGAAGATGTTTTATTGAGTCAAAGAAACCTGGTGGAAAAATCCTTTCTAATTTGCATATGATAACTGGAATGTTATCATTCAACTTAACTAAGTCGTCCAACTTCAATGTATTGCAACAAAGATCCTTGAAGAATCGACTTAGCTCCGTTAATGGTTTCCACACCAATTCTGGCAAGGAATGAAATGCAATTGGAAGTAAACATTCCATGAAAACATGACAGTCATGGCTCTTCATCCCATGTATTGTACCCTTTTCAACATCGACACACCTAGCAATGTTTGAAGCATAACCATAAGGCATTCTCAATTCTTTACGCCATTTACAAACCAACTTGGCATCTAATGCTGTCAAAGTGTAATTTGCCTTTGGTTTACCCATCTTTCCGTTAGATAAGACTTGCATCTCCAAGTCCCCGCGAAAGCATAATAAAGACAAGTCTTTTCTCGCATTTTCATTATCCTTTGTTTTACCTTTAATATTCATAACAGTGTTAAATATATTATCGAAGAAATTTTTCTCTATGTGCATCACATCCAGGTTGTGCCTTAACAAGTTATCCTTCCAATATGGAAGATCCCAAAAAATACTTCGTTTATTCCAATTATGACCCACTCCATACCCGTTCAATTTCTTTTTCCAACCAATTTCAGTCACTTTTGGAAAATTACTCACCACCTCCCATACATCTTGCCCTGTGTAAATGTAAGGTTGACCGTCTTTCTCATCCCTATTTTTTGTAAAACTTCTTTTACTTCTTCTGAAAGAGTGATTAGCTGGAAAGAATCGACGATGACAATCAAACCAACAATTCTTACCACCATATTTCAAGTGAAAGCTTTTGTGTCTTCCATACAATGAGGACATGCCAATTTACCTTGGGTTCCCCATCCAGATAACATACCATAAGCGGGAAAATCATTAATTGTCCACATCAAGCTTGCTTTCATGATGAAGTTTTGTTTTGTGGATATATCATAGGTCAAAATGCCGTTCGACCATAGTTGTTGCAAATCATCAATCAATGGTTGCAAGTAGACATCTATATTTTTGTTTGGATTAGAAGGTCCAGGTATGAGACAAGTCAAAAATAAGTATGGTTTGGTCACGCACATTTCAGGGGGAAGATTATATGGTGTGACTATAACTGGCCAACAAGAGTATGGAGAAGCAGACGCTTGAATGCAAGGAGTAAATCCATCGGCACATAGACCCAACCTTACATTTCTGGGGTCACTAGCAAAGTCAGGATATACATCGTCAAAATGTTTCCATGCTTTTCCATCTAACGGATGGCGAAGGATGTTTGAACTCTTTTTATTCTCGTGATGCCATCTCATTTCAGCTACAGACTGGATTGATGCATACAATCTTTGTAATCTGGGAATGATAGGGAAATAAAACATTCTTTTTGCTGGAACATCTTTGTACTTTCCCATACCAATCCTACGTGGAATGAACCTAGGAGAATGAAAAAATTTTCACTCAGATAACTTGCTATCATCCTTGTAATATAACATACATCCTTTCTTACAACAGTCAATCTTCTCAACCTTCAAACCTAACTTTGAAACCAATTGTGTTGCTTGGTAATAGTTATCGGGCAAGCATGTTTGCATTGGACATACACTTTTAAGCATTTGTGCAACAAAATCTATACCTTTTTGTGGAACAAGCCAATTAGACCTAATTTCCAGAAGTTGAACACATATTGATAATATTGATTGGGTAGCCCCATCGTAGATGGGTTTGTTGGTGGATATCAACTTGTCATAAAACCGTTTTGCATCTTCGTTAGGCAACTCATCCTCAGCAAATGTCTCATTTCCCATGTTAGCGTTCACATCAAGGACATCTCGGTAAGGCCTAAAAGCATCAAACACCATTTCATCCATTGCATTAAATTGGTCGTCATGACGCACATTCCTACTACTAGTCGAACCACCCGTTGTTTCAACAATTGGCTTCACTTCTCCGTTTTCAGTCCAAATCCAATAATCTGGTTGAAATCCATCCCGGTACAAGTGAAGTCTAACAGTAGTTGCTGTAGATATCTTGATACACTAGCATTTTACACACGGACACCTTATCCCTCCCTCAGATATACAGATCGGTTGTTTCAAAGCCCTCTTCACAAAATCTTTAACACCACTAATATACTCCTTTTTCAATCCATGTCTATTTGCATGTACCCTATTGTACATCCAAGTACGATCCATTTACTATAAGACAAAAACTTAACTTGTCAATCACTAAATAAGTTTGATGAAAAAATATCACTTACACATAGCAATCACTACAAGAAATTTTCGGATTTGCGACACTTGGATTGCGACGGTTCCTGAAAAACTGCCCTAATCAAGAAATTGCGACGGTTCCTGCGGCAGTTTATGTCAACCGCCGCCGCCTCAAAACCCTTTTCCCGCACACCGTGTTTCAGTTTCCCCCAATTTGCATTTTTCCCTCCTCCATTTCGTTTTTTCCCTTCCCCCAATTTCGTTTTCGCTGCACCAAACCTTCCATTTCGTTTTCCCATTCACGATTACCCTCCATCTTCCTTATTCATTGCGGCCTCCCTTCGTCTCTGTTTGAGGCCTCCCTTCGTCTCTGAGCTTGCTGTGCTACATAAGGTAAAGCTAGCATCTTCTTGGTTGTTGACGCATCCTTTAACTATTTCTCCCTTCTTTGTTGTTGAGTTCGAACCCTAGCTTTACTTACTGCAACAATGGTATGTGCTTGCCGGTTCATATATTATACACATATGGTTCATATTAGACCGACCCCCTTTTTCTATTATGTTAGATATATGAAGAAAATTCTTGTTATGTTTTGTTATATAAGAAAATACTCATTTTATCATTTTCTTTTCTAATAGTTACTCTCTTATCTCACACTTTATATTTTTACTGATTCCGGTATCGATAAATAGATTGGTTTTTCTTTTAATGATTTATTCAACCATGACTTTTGTTTTTTGTTTTTGTTATGGTTAGTTGGTTCATAGGACCTTTGAGATTGTGAGTTCTTTGGGTTCATTTGGGTTGAAGCTATTTTTGGAGCAGAAAAATGGGACACTTGATAAGAATAAAAGGGTTCGTGCCGCTGAATTGAAGTGCATATTCACACAGCTGGGACCCACTTTTGTGAAGTTGGGTCAAGGGTTGTCCACTAGGCCTGACTTATGTCCACCTGAATATTTAGAGGAACTCTCTGAGCTTCAGGTTTTGTCTTCTCTCCAATTTTCCTATTTTTAATCATTTATTGTTCCATTTACATGTTTCATGTATGGTTTTAAATTTCGGTCCCCAACAAAAATTACAGATGTAATATAATGATTTTAGAGGTTTCTACGTCTACAGTTACCATATTTTTAAATTGTGGGGCTGCATTTGACCATATTGGCCAACATTTCACTGCAATATAAAAGTTCACAGCGTAATTCCATTTGCAACTGCAATTTAAATCCATGGTTCTGTGTATTGCTTATAACATAATATCACTTGGTTTTCTGTTTCAGTGCACTTTGAAAAGGTGGTATGTTTTTGTTTCATAGGACAATTATACAGTATGCATTTTAGGAGGACTATAGAATGGTCCAAACAAGTTTTGGTCTAGAATTATCAACTTTTAATAATAGTTGATATATTATAAAATAATAACCTTTAACTATTTTATAATATATCAATGACAAATTGGTCCTATTATAGACCAAAACTTATTTGAACTATGCTATACATATCTTCCACTTATTACTTATTATGTTTTGTGCACCTGCCAAACCTTATCTTGAAGGCCCTGTTTGGAGAACAAACTTAAATAAATATTTACTTGAGTAAGCTTATATAAATGCAGTCTGGAGTAACTGTATAACTGAATTAACAATAGTTCGATTTTAGGGTAGTTAGTTTTTATAGTTGTTACTTTCTGCTATCATAAGCAGATCGAATATGCTATTTACTCATCTTTGTATCGTTTTCAATTTGAATGGTGAAACTCATGAGGTTATCCAAAAATTATTTTCCCCAATTTTAGAAATATCAATCACAATTGTTCAATGCAAAAGATAAGCCTAAATAAGATGAAAATAAGTCCATTCAAATGGGTCAAAAGTTAGAACTGTGATTTGTTTAGTGGCTGATGTCAATGTGCAGCTTAGCACGCACTTCTTAGCTGCTTCATCTCGGCTAAGAATCCATATATTATACACAGATGAACCATATGTGTATATGAACCATATGAGTTTGTCTACATCAGTAAAGGTATGTGCTTGCCGGTTCTATCTGTGGTGTTCACTTAATTTTGTGCACCTGCAGAAAGCTGAGCAAGAGAAGTTGGAGAAGCTTATTCAATAACAGGCTGCAGGTACTATTCGAGGAGCCGCTTCTTCTCTTGTTCGTGTTCCAACTGAGGTAAGTAATGTTAACCATGTTTATTTGGTTAGACTTTTGATGGCATTAGAATCTATTAATTAAGATCTTTAATCATCTTGATGTATGGTATAAGACACATCGTATGCTTCATTGTAGCTTGGAAAGGGGGGGAGGCTGCTGGAAGGGGAAGGGAAAGGGAGAAGAAGAGAGTGAGACACGGAATAAAATAAGAACTGTATAGAGTTATGTCTTATAATGCATCAGACAAGGGTATAATGTTAATGGCAAGGATTGAAATGAATAAAAATGATATATAGGGGTGAGTTTGAAAAAAAAAATCAAAAGGACTACAACAAGCATTATACATAAAATTTGGGCCTTAGTCGAAAGTTAAATTCATCCTTTAGTAGATAATGATTTGAATTATATTTTCCAATTTGAACCGTGTTTTTTCAACTGAATCTATAAACACTATATTGTTCAAAATAACAATAATTTTCTGAACCAAAAAGTAAAAGAATTTTACCATAATCTTCATGAGGACGTTGCCCATGGTCTCCAAGAACAGCAGTTACTAATTCCATTGATGTGCACATATGGTTTCTCTGAGAGAAAAGATATTAGTAATGTTCATTTCTTCAACTTGAACACAACAAATAATAAAGTTAAATGAAAGTAGCAACAGAATACTATAGTATATCAATTTTCAGTTATACAAGTGAATACAACAAAATGCAAGCATGCCTAGCTCCAAAACATGAAATACAGAAAACCAAATGATCATAAACCATGTATTGAAAACCTATCATATTATACAACCTAATCATTTACACACTTTAATCATCAACCCTATAGGAGGTTAGATCGTCGGAAAACACAACCCAACAAAATAAAAAATGGGAAACTTTTCAGCAAAGATTTAATAGCAAATGTTCAAATTAAGCAATTCATATTGTAATATTAAATGATTCTCCTCAAACCGCCACCACTGAACCAGGAAATGTACCCTGAATTCTGCAGATAAAATATAAAGTCTGGATGTGGAAATAGTTAACAATGTCTGGGAAAGAAAATACAACAATTTATAACTCAATATATTAAGCAGGTCTGAAAATGTCTTATTAGCAGTGATGATATTAATTTCGTCCTTTATTACTCCTTTATAATTTTACCTCCAGAAAATTATTAAATTATGCCTGCTTATTTGAAGATTCAATTCCCCAAGCATCGCGAAACTGTTTTGTTGAGAACTACCAGTTGCCTCCTAAAGCTATTCCCTCTAGTCCAGTAAGCACCTAATTTATTGATTCAATTATGCAGTATTTATTTCAATTTTGTTAAACACAGTTGTTCATTTGCTCCTTGTGCCTATAATATCAGTATCCAATCAACTGAGCAGTTCTAAATTTTTTTGTGTGTGTATGACTCATTAATTTAGCAGGTTTTGAAACATTGCTTGACAATTGCAGACAAATCTCATTACTGGGTCCCTGATTTTGTCAAGGTAATTAGTCTCCCACTTCATCTCAATTTTCTCTCCTTGTTTATTTGCTTATTACTTGATCTTGTTACTACTTTTGCATTTTCTTTAAGAGGCGAATACTACTGTTATAATATTAAGAATGAAAAGTTTTTATTAGAAGTTTATTTACTATTAATGGAACTAGAGGTATAACATTATGTGTTTCTTCTTTGAAGCAATGGATAAGTCATGGATTATGAAGCCACACACATCATATGAATATGATCAAGGGATCAAGGGATTTATTAATTTTGCCTTTCGAGATGAATTAGAAAATGGCGAAATAATATGCCTTTGTAAATGTTGTGGTTTCAAAAAACCGTAAAGTAGAAGTGTAATGTACGATCACTTAAAGTGCAAACCATTTCCAATGGGATATACAATTTGGGTACATCATGGGGAGTCCATAGGAGAAACTAGTACTATCTCACCTAGTAGTGTTTCAAATATAGTTCAAGACAAAGTTGTCATTGATGATCATATTCAGAACATGATCGACGATGCTTTTGGAGTTGAAAAGCATGCAAATGAGGTACCCATTGAATCAAATGTTGAGATTGATCGGAATGAAGATACGGTGCCAAATGCAAGTCAGCAAAGGTATGAAGAGGCGAAAGAGTATTATGAATTAAGTAGAGAAGAAAAACAACCTTTGTATGAAGGGTGTGTTAAATATTCAAGACTATCTTTTTTGGTAAAGTTGTATCACATCAAATGTTTATGTGGAATGATTGATAAAGCCATGACAATGGTTTTAGAGTTATTAAAAGATGCATTTGAATTTGCAAATATACCAAAATCATTCTATGAAGCCAAGAAAACAATCACAAAGCTTGGTTTAAATTACGAAAAGATCCCTGTTTTTCCGAATAATTGTATGCTTTATTGGGGTAATAAGGAAGATGAAGAGAGGGAGTCCTGCAAAATTTGTAACACTTCCAAATGGAAATCAAAAGCAAAAGTTGGCGCAGTTGGGGTGTCTGGTGATGGCAATAAACGTAACAAAGTTCCTACAAAAGTGCTTCGTTATTTTCCATTAAAACCATGGTTACAAAGATTATTTTTGTCCTCGAAGTCGGCCGAGGATATGAGATGGCATGCGATCGATGGTAAGAATGATGGAATGTTGAGGCATCCTAAAGATTCTGAAGCTTGGAAATTTTTTGACTTGAAACACAGCTGGTCTGCATCAGACCCGCGAAATGTGCGTTTTGCATTGGCTAGTGATGGTTTTAATCCTTTTGGTATGATGAGTACAAATTATAGTATTTGGCCAGTTATTCTCATTCCATATAACACTCCTCCATGGGTGTGCAAGAAGCAAACATCTTTTATAATGTCGACGATAATTCCCGGTAAAAAAATGCCAGGAAATGATATTGATGTCTACTTACAGCCTCTTGTCAAAGAATTAAAGGAATTGTGTGCAATAGGTGTTGAAACATACGATTCTTTTAAAAAAGAGATGTTTACATTGCATGCAACATTCATGTGGACAATTAGTGATTTTCCGGGGTTGGGTACACTTTCTGGGTGGAACACTTACACCGGACTTGCTTGTCCATCGTGTAACATTGACTCTACTCCTCGTCGTCTCCCTCATAGCAAAAAACGGTGTTTTATGGGTCATCGTCGTTTTCTTGATCAGAGACATAGATTTAGATTGAACAAGGTCCGCTTTGATGGTCAACAAGATATATGTGGTCCACCTAAAATGTTATCTGGGATTCAAATTCTTGAACAGGTTCAAAACATTGATGTCACATTTGGTAGAAAGCTAGAGAAAGAACGGTCAGGAAAAAGAACATGTGGTAGACGACCTACACAAGATATCAATCAACAATGGAAAAAGAAAAGCATATTCTTTGAACTTCCATATTGGAAGGATAATCTTCTACACCATAATCTTGACATGATGCATATTGAGAAAAATGTGTGCGATAATATCATATTTACTTTGCTAAATGATAGCGCAAAAAAGAAAAGATCATATTAATGCAAGAAAAGACCTTAAAGCTATGGGCATAAGACCTGACCTTTGGCCCAATGAAAATGGAAGAATTTCTTCGGCCGTCTTTACTCTGACTACTAAAGGTAAGAAGGGATTTTTAACAACTTTAAAGAATATCACTGTTCCTGATGGTTATTCGAGCAACATTTCTAGATGCATTGACATGGAAAACCTTAAGTTGAATGGAATGTTGAAGAGTCATGATTGTCACATATTGTTGGAACAACTACTACCGTTAGCCATTCGAGCAACATTACCTGATGATGTTTCAACTATATTGATTTAGTTTTGCTCATTCTTTAGACAATTATGTAGTAAAGTATTGAATGTTGATGAGTTGGAAAAATTGCAAAACCAAATTGTCCTCACTTTATGCCACATGGAAATGATATTTCCTCCCTCATTCTTCACTATTATGGTTCACTTGGTTGTTCACCTTGTTGAAGAAGTTAAACTTGGAGGTCCTATTCATTATCGATGGATGTATCCTATTGAAAGGTAAAATATGCGTGATCTTGTTCCTTCAATAATTTGTATTGGACAATTTTGTTCGATCTAATATTATTGCGGTTCAATAATAGGTACTTAGGACAACTTAAATCGTATGTACGTAATAAAGCACAACCAGAAGGGTCTATTGCAGAAGGATACCTTGTACAAGAGATTCTTACATTTTGTTCAAGGTATCTAGAAAACATTGAGACTAGATGGAATCAACTTGGTCGTGTAGATGATAAGCCTATTAATGAGATACAAATTGACTCACGTGTATTTGAATTATTTCCTAAAGATGGAAAATCTGTTGGTGGATCTTCATACTACACCCTTACACCAATTGAAAAGTTACAGGCTCATAGACACGTTTTAACAAACTGCATCATAGTTGACTACTATCTAAGGTAAGTAATTTTATTCTATTTGTATTATTTAACACTAATTTTTCTTTTTTATACATCTAATTTGAAATAACCAAATAGGCAATATAGAGTATTATTCGAAGCCAAATGAGGAGTGGTGCAAGGAGTGCTTCTGAGGAAGACAAGAAGGTTCATAGAGAGTTTCCTCATTGGTTCCGCAATCGTGTTAGTGTTATAACAAAATTGGTGATTGAGTTGGTTTCGTTTTTAATAAGAATGTGACTAATTGTATATTTTATGGTGTTTAGATTTGCAACAATCTCGACAACATTAGTGGATCGGATAAAAATGTTCTCACTAATCTTGCTCAAGGTCTTTCTGATAAAGTTAGAAGGTTCACTGCATATAATGTCAATGGATTCAAATTTTGAACATTGGCACGAGACAATTTATTAAAAACTCAAAATAGTGGAGTTTTTGGCATGTTCGGAACACGAAGTTACTCAAGCAATAGTGATGCCCAAATGAGATTTGGAGGGGTGCCTTACTATGGAAGATTGATAGATATCATTGAGCTTTCCTATGATGGTTTCAAAGTGCCCATGTTTAAATGCAAATGGCTAATACCACAAATCCAAGAGGAATTAAGACAGATAAGTTGGGTTTTACCTCTATAAATTTTGCAAGACTAATACATACTGGAGAGCATGAAGATGATGAGCCATACATTAAAGCGTCACAAGCTCAAATGGTTTATTATGTGGATGATGAAAAGGAACAAGGATGGAGCATACCTATTCATTGAAAGCCAAGAGACTTGTATGACATGGGTGGAGATAATGACATTATGGTACCCATTGAACCATACCCATCTAAAAATTTGGAAAAAAAATTTTCTAACGAAACCACACATATACAATTGGCAATAATGGCTACATGTGATGATCATGACACTTCAATTTTTAATGATGATTTTGATGACAATAATCATGATATGAATTTATGATATGGTAATCTTTGATCTATGTTATTTATTTACTAATTTTTTTATTGTTGCGTTGTGTGTAATGTTTAGCTTGCATTCTATCTGTTTACCTATTTGCAACGGTCTAACTTGGTTGTAATTAATGTTTGTAGTGTAAGTGTGTTTGGAGTATCAATCTTGTGATCAAAATGGATTCATCATATGAGGATGTTCGGCGCAAAACAATGGAAGATAATTACAAAAGGATGGAGGCTCTCAATCTAACTTACCTCTCTCAATCCCTTCACAAATCTTCTTCTACCATTTCAAAAACCACACCGGTTAGTAATAACTCAAAATACTAACAATATAACATGTTTCTTATTTGTATTATATGTTGATTTTTATTTATTTACTTGGATAATAAATGATTGTAGCGTTTCACGAAGGGTCGTTCGAGAGTTCTACTACCTGGAGATCTTAAGGTAGCCAAAATGAAGCACCTGCGGAGACATGGTTTACAACCAACAGTCCAAACGACAGATGTGCCACCTACCCAGGTGACAACACCACCAATAATGCAAGCGATAGAACCACTACCTTCTCCGATGATAGAACCACCAACTGCAGTGCAATCAACAAAATCATCACCTTCTCAAGCGACAACACCACCAGGAATGCAAGCGATAGAACCACTACCTTCTCTGATGATAGCACCACCAACTATAGTGCAATCGACAAAATCACCACCGTCTCAAGCGACAACACCAAGAGTAGTGCAAGTGATAGAACCACTACCTTTCCAAGAAACATCCTCTCATTATGAAGATGTCGTTTAAGATGAGCCAGAAATTTCTCAAAAAAGGAATTCTACATATTGGGATGTAGAAGTTATTAGTATGTTATCTAATGTCTAATTATATTTATATAATTTAATTGTTTTACATGGTTGACGTATGACATATTTCATTGAATTATGTGTTAGATGAGGCTGGAAATATTTCAAAGACACACTTAAGGGTAACAGACGTGCTTGAAGCTCCTCCTAATGTTAGCAGGATAATAACTAGATGGAATTCAAATGGGCAACCGATAGGATCAGCTGCTGGTTTGTTAGGCGGTTTTTTAGGTGAAATTTCAAGGAAGTTTAAAGATTTTCCTATAATGTACTTCAGTTGGAAACAAGTTCCATCGGCAAGAAAAAATGAAATATTTAGGGATAAAATAAAGGTACCAATGATAAACAACCGAATATTCTTTATTTAATGTTTTGATTGTAAACTAACTTTATTTATGATTCTTTTAGTCAAAATTTGTTGTTGATGATGGATACAACAAAAAATATATCCTTACGAGCCTTGGAAAGAAATGGCGAGATGCACGATGTAGGTTGTTTAAGAAATTTTATAAGTGGGATCTTTCTTTGGAGGAAAACCTACAAAATTATCCACGTTCTATTAATCCAGATCATTGGACTATTTTTGTCCAATATAGGCGCAAGACAGAAACAATGGTAACCATTCTTCTGTTCCATTGTCATTTGTTGTTTACTATTATGTTTTATGATGTCATTTGTTTTCACTACAGGAGAAGGCTGATAAAAATACTGCAAATAGAGAAAAGCTAACGATCCTTCATACATTAGGCTCTAAGACGCTTGCAAGGAAGAGGGATGAGTTGGTAGGATTCACTCAGTCTACTTTTAATTGCATACTTAATTGAATAACTACTTATTACATATGTTTACGTGTAAGAACTGAGAGATGGTCAAAAATACAGCAGGGGTGAAATGTATTCAATTTCTCATAAAAAGTCTGATGGGTCATTTGTCAATGACGAAGCCAAGGAAAAATATGTAAGTGTATAGAGTAGAAGTGTTAATTGTAATTATTTCTTATTGACCACTTTATAAATTCAAGATGCAATTGTTAGTTTTGGTAATAGTGAGTTGATAATAGTGAGTTACAAAGTTATAAAACTATAGGCTTCAATGTTGGTGTGCTTGCTTCAATGTTACATAGGCTTGATTTGGTGCATTATGGTTGGATGTAGTTAGTTTTGGTGCTTGTACCAATATAGTTCATCTATTTCTTGTCTTAGATGATATCAAATTGATTGTTCTTTTGCAACATATATTTGAATGTAGTATTGGCGTTTTTCTGTTGAAATGGTTGAGAATTCTAGACCTTTCTGTTATATAGAGGAATTTAGTTTGCTTCCTTTGCTTGTGCATGAACAATTGCAATCTGAAATTGGGAAGACTCATTCTTCAAATGAAGCATTTGTTAATGTGTTTCGAAAAGAACATCCAGGATATGTTCGTTGTATGGGACTTGGAATAACACCGTCTCAAATCACTACATCTACTTCTCACTCTGTAAGATCAATGTCATCCTCTTAAGCTAATGAGAAGATGGAGAAAATGCAAGCTGAAATCGATATGCTTAAGAAAAGGGATTCTGAATTTGATATGTTCAAGGAGCAAATTGCTTTCTTGTTGCAAATGCAAAATTCTAGAGAAAATAAGGTAAAATTATTTTCTTAGGAAACCTGTTTATAAAATCCCATGAGATCGAACTGTTTGTCTTTGGTTAAAAATATCAATTGTGTAACAATTAATGTTTGCTATATGAGAAATTTAGTTAATTAGTATTTGACAATGTTTATCAAGATTCATTTTCAGGCAACAGACATAGAATCCCTAATAGATGGTAGACGCTCATCTGTTTCTAGCCACCAACCTGATGATCGTGGAGCAACATCATTAGCGACTGATTAGATATTTTCATAAACTTTTATCTTTCATGGAGTTGTTTTGTATGTTTAGCCACTCCATTAATGTTTTGAATATTTAAACTACTTTATTTATTATTTTAGTTAAGTTTAATGTATGAATTTGTGTTATTTATTTTGAAAAAATTATATAAATTGAATTTAGCTACAATAGTTATTTAATTGTTTATTTAAATTATGTGGATGATATTAATTTATAAATATTTTTTATTTTATTTAATAAAAAATCAGAAAATATTGTATAATAATTTTTTAATTTGATTATGACGGTTGATAACTGTCGCAATGTTTTGGATCAAATTGTTCAAAATGAATATAGCGACGGTTGATAACTGTCGCCAAATTGCAAAAAAAAAAATTTGTAACGTGTTTTGCGACGGTTTGAACCGTCGCAAAAAAAGGAATATTAAGGCGGTTCAAATGACGGTTTTCAGAACCGTTGCAAACTGGCATACAAGTTCACAATCTGGTTTTGCATTCATAAAAATTCTGGTTCTGCATTCATAAAAATTCTGCATTCATTATGTGTAAACCTAATATAGATAGCTATGATATTTCTATGTTTAAACCAAATATAGATAGCTAATGATAGTTGGGTTACTGTGCAGCCTTTGTAGGATGCTATTGTTGTTCTTTTGGCTGACCAAACTGAGGTAATCAAACACAATCCATCATGTACAAGTTATAACTTACAATCCAAGTTCTGGATTTGGAAAATAAGTTGAATATGTGATGTTTTTGATTTGTGTCTTGTGTTCTGTTTTTATATATATATGAAGCAAGCACTTTTGAGAGTCGTTGTTGATGTGTTGTATTGCCATTCATTCAGATGCTGAGAGTAGATAACCAATATTTCTTTTTAACAGAGCATGCTTAAGAGCTTTTATGGGAAAGACATTTTCCTTTAAAGATAAAATAAATTTTAAGAATGGCCAGAAGGATTTGTAGGTGCAAATCAGCAAATATGCATGGCACCTGGCTTTTTTTTTTACTTGAGTTCAGTCAATACTATTAATGATCCTTCAAGTAGTGTGACTTTTTTTTAGGTTATCTACTCTCAGCATCTGGGTGAATGGTATTACAACAGTGATGATCAAAATAACTGGTATAACCTATTTGTGGATAGTTTTATTTAAGTGGATTACAGTTAAACTTTTAAAGTGTTTTTAAGTCTTCAAGGACATTCAAGGGGCTGTAGTGAAGTATTGGTTTTGATGAGAGGCAAATATTGTAACAGGTAAATAGGACAGTCTCCTTGTTATTCATTTGGCACCATCTACCCCGTCTGTTATGATTTATGAATGACAATGTTTGCTCCTGAATTAGAAGCATTGGTTACTGTAACTTTTCTTTTAAAAATGGGATTTGTGTGCTTTCTTTTAGTTTTCCTAATAAATGATTCATTCATGAAATTGAAGTTGTTAACAAGGTTTGCATTTATTATTTTTATAAACTATCAGACAGCAGAGTTAGATTAAGTTGGTTATTTGCTAAATTCCTTTTATTATTGGCTTCATATTTGCTGCTAGGCCTTGTAAAATATTCAGGTTGGAAAATTTTACAGCAGAGTTAGATTAAGATACTATATTAAAGTGTCTATTTTGTATACCTCTAACAAATTTACGATGTTAGGGAAATATGGTTCCCAATGCTTCAACATTTCCTTCAGGAATCAAGGCTCTAGCTTATTATGTTCACGGGAAAGGTTTGAAATTGGGGGTCTATTCAGATGCAGGGTATATATCACTCTACTTGATGAGCATGACAATTATTATTATTATTAGTTCAAGCATTTATTTATGATCATTTATAATTTTTATGCAGAAATCTAACTTGTAGTAAACGTATGCCTGGATCACTAGCACATGAAGTGCAAGATGCCAAAACATTTGCTTCTTGGGTATTATGATCCATACATTACATTATATAAAAGTCATTTTTCATTTATATAAACATTACATTCTATGTATAATCTTAAATTGTTAACGAATATCCGATTTAAAATTTTCTTTAGGGAGTTGACTATTTGAAGTATGATAACTGTGAAAATAATGGTATTAGCCCCAGATTAAGGTATGTAATCTATGGCCTTCAAAGGCAAATAGGTATCAACATACTTAATGTTTTATAAAACCAAGTTATTGCTAGTTTCATACATTTTGTCAAACAGGTATCCACCAATGAGTGAAGCTTTGTTGAACAGTGGAAGGCCAATCTTCTTCTCTATGTGTGAAGCTTTGTCACACTATTATATAGAGCATATTCAGTTACTTTTCTTAAAGGTTTTTTAGGCTACACAAACAAAATTATTTAACAAACAAACCAGCCTCCAAATAAAATATTTCATGATATTCATAGTAAATTACAAAGAAAACCATCACAAATCCACCACAATCATAGAAAATCATCACAAATCCACCACAATCATGATAAGTTTTATAAATTCAAAAAACAATTCAAATTTCACAAACTGAGGTTAAAAAAACACGAACAATCAATGAAGATGCAACATTACTGTAACTTTCACCACATAAATACCCATTTGAACCTTAGGTTTTAGGTTTTTAGGTTTTTTTTAAGTAACAGAGACAGAGAGAGTGATAGAGAGAGACAGATTACTTTTAACAATGATTAAGCTTGCAAGAGGATGTTTTGAGATTAAGAAGAGAACGGTTTGAGTGTCTTACCTTGACGGTGACGGTTGACAATGGGTTCGAGAGGGTTCATAGTGGGTTCGGTGGCTAGCTAGGGTTCAGATTGGCAGACCTTCATGGCGGCGAGAGGCTGAGCTTCAACGGCGAGGTTTCACAAGGTTCGAGAGCTTCGACGACAAAGGTTCACAGGCTTCGAGAGCTTCGACGGCGAGAGTTCACAGGGTTTGATAGCTTCGACGGCGAGGGTTCATAGGCTTCGAGAGCTTCGACGGTGAGGGTGTATCATTTCAGAGTTGACAGGGTTTGATTATTTAAGATTGTGAGTATTCTTAAAATGGTGAGTACTTTTGAGAAGGAGAGTTCGATAGTTTGGTGAATAGAAAGGTATTTTTCACATTTGATTTTTTTTAATTTTTATTTCAGAGTTCAACAGCATTTAAAATATTTAATTTTAAATAATTTATAACTTAGCGTCGGCCAATCCGACGCTAACTATTAAAATAAAAATAATTAAATTAAAAAATAAACTAGCGTGTGCCTTATTTTTATTTAGCGTCAGCCTAGCCGACGCTAACAATTAAAATAATCAAAAAATTAATTTTTACACACTAGCGTCGGTCTAGCCTACACTAGGTAGCGTCGGAGTCGTGGCCGACGCTAAATATGGCAGCTAAAATGAGTTTTTCTAGTAGTGAAAGAAGAATACAATTACTTTTATACTAGTTTGTGACAACATTTGTTATATCCAAACCTTTTCTTATAGAGAGATTTTTCCTATTTCACGTGAAGGGATTAATCAACTATTACCAAAGTCTTTTTTGTGCCTCTCTCCAAACCGAAGTTTCTTTTCTAGGTTCAACAAATATTCTCTATGTCTCTTCAGGCCCAAGTATTCATTATGTCTCTTCATATATGTATGTCATACTTTTGAAAACAACATACACTTGTAAGCCTTTCAAAGAGATGCATTCAGCCACTACTAGACTATTTTATAAAAGGGTTTGTGTTTAAGAAACAATTTTTGCTGATAACTCACTACAAGAGGATATGTGATACAATTTCTTCCAAACTGAGATTATGTTCATTTTCTTCTTGAATGATTTTAATGATAATTGCTCTTGATATACAATTTGTATTTTTCATTGTGGTTTGCATGCAAGATTTTCCTCTATTGGCAAATTACCACTAATTTCTATCAACTTGAACTTGAACGTAGAAATGAGTTTAAATAGATCTTCACAATAGAGTTGTTGTCACGTTTAGAAAAAGCCATTTGTATTTGAATCTTCGTACAAATTCATTATTTGCCTCTAGTAACTGTGTCAAATCTGATGTAAGCTTCAGTGGATGATGTCTTTGTTAAGTTGAGCTTATGATCATATGATATCTTCATGTTAATCATATCTGGTCTTTGTCTTGTAACAGATGATGTTCTTTAATTGAACAAAGAATGCCTTAATACTTTTATTCGGATCAGACTATCTTGATCATTTGAATATAATTGATCCACTCAATATTTCATCATAAGATGAGTACCGAAAGATCTTTTGTTTTCTTTTTCTTTTCTCTTTTTAGTTGGCTGCCGCACTTAATCTTGTTGGCCGAATATCCAGCTTGGGTGTCTAATTTAGGGATTAATTGTCAGTTTAATTATAAGTTTAATTGTTTAGTCTGATAATAAACGTGGCAGAGAATAGGTTAGTTTAATTAGATTTCAATTTGGTTATTAGGAGACCGAGTAAGCAGGCGCGGAATTCTGCCTCTGACCGCGTTTTCTGCTTCTGGTTAGTGTGTTGTCCGTATCGTCTGGTGCACTGTACCGGTTCGTCTGGTACTTCTGTTTTCTGTATTTCTGGCTATTTAAAGCTCCGGTTTTAATTAATAAGATAAGCATTCCATTTCCTACATTGAGATCCTTAATTCTAGCATTTTAACAATTGGTATCAGAGCTTCGAAAGAGGCCTGATAACCATGAGAGTGAGTGTGGACAAGTGAAGTCCAGAACAAACACGAGAGTTTGAGTGTGTGAGTGAAACACAATAGAAATTATCATGTCAACCTCAGAAAGGTTTGTGCAGCCGTCCATTCCCAAGTTTGATGGCCATTATGATTACTGGTCAATGACAATGGAGAATTTCCTTAGGAGCAAGGAAATGTGGAATCTAGTGGACAAAGGAATTCCAGCACCAGCAGTTGGAAATACACCAGCAAGTGAGGCTCAGAGAAAGAGTGTGGAGGAAGCCAAACTCAAAGACTTAAAAGTGAAAAATTATCTGTTTCAAGCTATTGACAGAGAAATACTGGAGACAATACTTAACAAGGAAACATCAAAAGCAATATGGGACTCAATGAAACAGAAGTATCAAGGGTCCACAAAGGTACGAAGAGCACAACTTCAAGCCTTGAGGAAATAATTTGAGTTACTGGCCATGAAAGAAGGAGAGAAAATTGATAACTTCTTGGGACGAACTCTAGCCGTGGTCAACAAAATGAAAACAAATGGCGAGGTGATGGAACAAAGTACAGTGGTTAGTAAGATACTCAGATCATTGACCTCCAAATTCAACTATGTTGTTTGCTCAATAGAGGAGTAAAATGATCTAAGCATCTTAACCATTGATGAATTACATGGAAGTTTGCTAGTTCATGAACAGAGGATGCTGGGACAACAGGAAGAAGAACAAGTGTTAAAAGTAACATATGATGAAAGATCAGGCAGAGGAAGAGGCATGAATAGAGGAGGAAGAGGTAGAGGACGAGGCAGACAAACATTCAACAAAGCTACAGTTGAATGTTTCAAATGTCACAGACTGGGACACTTTCAAAACGAGTGCTAGGAATGGGACAGATGAGCCAATTATGCTGAACTGGATGAGGAGGAAGAATTTCTGCTGATGTCCTATGTTGAGATCAACAAGTCAAAAAAGGAAGCAGTATGGTTTCTTGATTCTGGCTGCTCAAATCATATGACAGGAAACAAACAATGGTTCGTGGAGCTGGATGAACAATTCAGTCATTCTGTAAAACTGGGAAACAATCTCAGAATGCCAGTGAAAGGGAAGGGCAACATCAGAATTGAAGTAGAAGGTACAACTCAGGTAGTCTCTGAAGTTTACTATGTTCCTGAGTTGAAAAACAATCTGTTGAGTATGGGTCAACTACAAGAGAAAGGGTTAACTATCCTGATACAAAATGGAGAATGCAAACTCTATCATTATAAAAGAGGACTAATCATGCACACACGCATGACCTCTAATAGAATGTTTGTTGTTCAAGCCAATGTTCTAATGGATACACCTTCTGCATGTCTGAATGTGAGCAGTGATGATACTGGTAACTTGTGGCACAAGAGATATGGTCACCTGAGTATTACCAGTTTGAACTTACAACACCAAAAGGAACTTGTCAGAGGACTTCCCAAGTTTCAGATGTCAACATATGTATGTACAAGCTGTATGAAAGGAAAACAACATCAGAAGATCATTCCGAAGAAAAGCAAATGGAGAGCAACTCAGAAGCTACAACTTGTACACTCAGATATTTGTGGACCTATCACTCCAAAGTCATATGGTAACAAAAGGTATCTGCTAACCTTTATTGATGATCTGAGTCGCAAGCTCTGGGTTTACTTTCTGAATGAAAAGAGTGAAGCTTTCACAACATTTAAAAGCTTCAAAAATATTGTGGAGAAGGAGTCTGGTCTATCCATTTGTGGACTAAGAACAGACAGAGGAGGGGAGTTCACCTCCAAAGAATTCACAGAATTCTGCAGACTCGAAGGTATCAAGAGACAACTGACTACAGCCTATACTCCTCAACAAAATGGAGTTGCAGAACGTAAAAATCGTACCATACTTAACATGGTGCGATGCTTGCTAGAAGACAAGAAGATGCCAACTCCATTCTGGCAAGAAGCTGTGAAAACGACATGCCACATTCTAAATCGAAGCCTACTTTTGCTGTAAAGAACAAAACACCAGAAGAATGCTGGAGTGGAGTTAAACCTAATGTTGATCATTTTCGAGTGTTTGGATGTATAGGAAATGTACATGTACAGTGAAGAGTGTCAAAGTCGAAGTCAAGAGTGTGTGCTGATAGGGTACAGTGAAGAGTCTAAGGGATACAAAATGGTCAACTCGACTACAAAGAAGGTGATAATTAGCAGAAATGTTGTGTTTGAAGAAAGAAAAAGCTGGGATTGGAAAAAGACAGAAAGAGAAGCCAAGAATGACATTCTTGACTGGGGAGAAGCTGATGATGATACATATGCCTCCAGTGATGAAGAAAGTGAAGAAGAAGCAGAATCTGATCAAAGTAGTACTGCCAGTGATTCTGCTTCTGGTCACAGTAATATCTCCAGTGATACTACCACACCTACACTTGGAAAAGGACTATCAGAAGAAGATGAAGAGGTACAAAATCTAGCACTGTTTATATCTTCTGATGATCCTGTTTATTATGAAGATGGAGGGATGCAATGGATATGGAGTTCAATGCTATTGTAAAGAATGAAACCTGGGAGCTTGTTAATGCACCAAAGGAGGCCAAAGTAATTGGTGTAAAATGGATCTACAAAACCGAATTAAATGAGAAGGGTGAAGTAGATAAGTGTAAAGCTCGTCTTGTGGCTAAGGGATATGCACAGGAGAAAGGAGTAGACTACAATGAAGTTTTTGCTCCAGTAGCTAGATGGGATACTATTAGAACAGTGATAGCTCTGGCAGCAAGAAATGGTTGGACAATCTTTCAGCTTGATGTCAAAAGTGCTTTTCTTCATGGTGAGCTGAATGAAAATGTTTACATTACTCAACCTCCAGGGTATGTGATCAGTGGGGCAGAGAAGAAAGTATTCAAATTGAAGAAAACACTCTATGGTCTAAAGCAGGCACCAAGAGCGTGGTTCAGCAAAATTGAAAGCTACTTCATTAAGGAAGGGTTTGAGAAAAGCAGCTATGAGCACACGTTGTTCATCAAAAGAGAAGAAAAGAACAAGATCCTAATTGTAAGTCTATATGTTGATGATCTCATTTTTACTAGCAATGAGTTCAAAGAATCTATGAAAAGGAAGTTTGAAATGACTGATTTGGGCAAGATGAAATATTTTCTGGGAGTTGAAATACGGCAGAACTTCAATGGTATTCACATTGGTCAGAAGAAATATGCTGAAGAAGTTCTAAAAAGGTTTGGTCTGGAAAATTGCAATGGAGTCAAGAATCTCATGGTTCCAGGAAGCAACAGACTGACAAAACAAAAAGATGGTAAGAAGGTAGATGCAACCCTATTCAAGCACCTCTGGGTATGTTTTCATGCTAAGTGGAGGAGCAGTAGCTTGGTCATCAAAGAAGTAGCCAGTTGTGACTCTTTCAACCACAGAAGCAGAATATGTGGTTGCTGCTTCTTGTGCATGTCAGTGTATTTGGTTGCAACAAATACTTAAACAGATTGGAGGCACACAGAGTAGAAGTATCAAGATACTATGTGATAATTCTTCCACTATAAAACTTGCAAAGAATCCAGTCTTCCATGGTAGGAGTAAGCACATTGATGTCAGGTTTCATTTTCTGAGAAATCTCACTAAGGATGAAATAATTGACATCGAATATTGTGGTACAAGTGAGCAGTTGGCTGACATTATGACTAAACCAATGAAGCTGGAAGTGTTTGAGAAGCTCAGAGAGGCACTTGGAATGAAGTCAGCTGAAGAAATAAACTGAAATGCTTCTGACATGTTCAGTTTAGGGGAGCGATTGTTAGCCGAACATCCAGCTCGGGTGTCTACTTTAGGGATTAATTGTCAGTTTAATTATAAGTTTAATTGTTGATTTAATTGTTTAGTCTGATAGTAAACGTGGCAGAGAATATGTTAGTTTAATTAGATTTCAATTTGGTTGTTAGGAGACCGATTAAGCAGGCGCGAAATTCTGCCTCTGACCACGTTTTCTGCTTCTGGTTAGTGTGTTGTCCGTATCGTCTAGTGCACTGTACCGGTTCGTCTGGTACTTCTGTTTTCTGTATTTCTGGCTATTTAAAACTCCAATTTTAATTAATAAGATAAGCATTCCATTTCCTACATTGAGATCCTTAATTCTAGCATTTTAACAAATCTTATGTACAATACTCATACTATGAATTCACAATTGGCGTTATTAGACCCCACACACATGTTTGAAGAATTACCATAATAAATTTACTTATTATGAAAAACACAATTTAATGAGTGTCAAAAACATCCAAAGTTAACACACAATAGAAGCAGTTAGCATATTTAAAGCATAAAAGTAATAGTAGGAATCTAATATACACCTTATAAGGTGTACTATTAGGAATCTTATCACATAAGTACGTAGTAGGTCCATGTGAATATTAATGAACACATGTATGTATTTGTACACAAATAATTGTCTACATCGGTTCCACTATCGTTAACATAAAATATGATAAGTTAACATATTTACATACGAAAATAATAGTAAGGATCTAATATACATATTTTCCTTGTTATCATAATATTAACAATCTAATTCACATAAATGTACTTAAGTCATGTGTCTTTTTCATATTAATGTGTCCAAAACAAGTATTTCAAATGTGAAAATTACATAATGTTGAAATTTTAGGGACAAAAAAGTTAACAAAATTTTCTATGACTAAAATCAAAATGTTTGAAATTTTATCATCAAAAATGTTTTTACTTCAAATAGATTATAATCTCTATCAGCATTGAATCTTATTACAATTCTTTAAATATATATATAAATAGGCTTAAAGATCTACTACAATACATTCCTAACATTCACTACTTATCAAGTAGTTCCCATTTATGCTACCTCTTGATCTCATTAAGTGCTTTCTCGAAGGAAAATAAAGTGTCTAATTATTAATTAACAAATTGTTTGGTGACTTACCACTTTACAATAAATACTAATAAGAAGCATAGACTATATTATGTCTTATCCAACTCAATCTTTCTTCAAATAGACAAGACATCATATAACAATTTATACTAATTTGAAATATAATATTTGTATCATGTCGTGAACAAAGATCATATCTTAGTTACTTTATCAATTACAACATCTCATGAAATCTTATAATTAACAAATGCAACAACGATTTCTAAGAATTTATCGTGCGTAAGTAGCTCAGTTGGTAAGTTAAAGGACATCGAAGGAGTATTTAGAAGGAGGACTTAGGTTAAAACCTCAGAAACTAACATAATTAATGACTTATTTCTAACATTTGCTTATTAAAAAAAATCTACAAATTTAAATTTTACTTACGAGGCCAGTAAAAATATTAATAGACTTCAAATGATTGTATAACATGATAAGTCTCTATAAATAATATTTCTAACTCGAGAATAGCTTTTTTAGTCCTTCAAATAAATTTGAATTTGAAGTATGCTCAAAAATAGCATAATCTATCAATTATAACGTTATTTAAAGTAACAATTTTTCTACCCTATCAGACAAACTCTAATTTTTATGAAATTCAATATGTAGGTCATTGACATGCATAAGTTCATTACCATAATTTTATTTTGTTAGAAATCATTTCATGTAAGTTTCAAATTCTACCTTGAATTTTTCAGCGAACACTAATTGGGGTATAGAGGGTCATAAGAGGGTCCCAACTCATAATTAACCTAATTTAATATCTAAGGTTACAAGACACTCATTAACAATATCCAAGTGATCCCAGGTCAAAATAATTTTCGAAATATTTAAAGTGAATTCAAATAGCAACATCTTTATCCTAAAAAATCAAAGAATTGTAAAGTTTAAGTCATTCCATTTTACATAAAAGCTCAGATAATTCAAATATAATCCAACTAACATGCATGAAACATCATAATTTCATATCTAAACATGCACCTAAGGTATAAATTTGATAAACAAGGAATACACTATGATATAAGCATCTCATATAAAAATCATTCTTTAGTATTACATAAAACTTTTGCGACATGAAAACACGACGTCGTGTATAGTCATTCATTCTCAGTATTTCCCATATGAAATTCAATAATTTCATGGAAGGAAATTACATCATATAATCATACTTACATAATAAATGGCAGTTTGGAAGGTTTCTTTACCTTCTATTGCGATAAGGGATCAAGATGTTAAAAGTGATTCATAGTATAGTTATTTATATCTTTATTATTTGCTTTTGTCATTTATCTCTTATCAACGCCATCGATTAATGGATTAGAAACTTTGTGTGGTCTGGTACCATTAACCAAAGAAGGATGATTACATTTTTTAGCATAAGTTGTGCACTCCTATCAAGGATGGTGGCCTTGAGCAGAGGTCTATAAGGGGAATTTATGAGGTTGACACCCTTGAGCTTTGTTGGGAGTTGGTATCTTCAAATAACCAATGGGCTATTCTTCTAAGGGCTAGAAGTTGAGCTCTAATGGTCTTATTTCCTATCATATTTTTTCTTCTATTTTGACTGGTATGAAACACAACTTTCCCATTATCAAGGAGCATAAGCAGTGGCTTGTTGGCAATGG
The DNA here is from genome assembly GCA_037974295.1 of Cicer cuneatum. Classification (NCBI taxonomy): domain Eukaryota; kingdom Viridiplantae; phylum Streptophyta; class Magnoliopsida; order Fabales; family Fabaceae; genus Cicer; species Cicer cuneatum. Next base: position 33,512,123 of record JBBPBO010000001.1, read on the forward strand.
TGAGAACATCAAAATTTGGCATGAAAAATGGAGAAATGTAGTTAGACGGGTCTTTTCAATACTCCTAATTAAAGGCATAATCTTCTTAATTCTAAGGTAAGAGATTTTATTACAAATTACAAGTGGTTTATCCCTTATTCTTTTTTGCATAGAAACTTTGATTTTATTTTTTTATCTATTTTGCAAAATGTAAATATTCCAAAATTCTTTGTTGAGGGTAAATTTATTTGGTAGAAATTCACCAATGGGGAGATGAGCTTTAAGGATGCTTACATGTTTCAAAAGTCTCCCGTGAATGTGCAGCCTTCGACCAAGTATATTTGGAATCCATCTATTCCTTCTTCCAGATTTCCATTGATTTGGCGGTTGTTGCATAATAAAGTTTCAACTAACATGTAGTTAAGGGCTAGAGGTTGCAACATGGTCTCCATGTGTAGCTTGTGCTTCAAGAATGAAGAATCTAGCAAGAAGTTTTTTTAAATGTGATTTTGCAGGTCAGCTTAGGCATTGGATTTCTTCCATTTTTAATAGGCATGTGGACCTCAATAATGTACATAATGTGTATGGAATTTGTAATAAATTTTGGTCACCACACTACGACAAAAATTGCCTTTTACAGCGCTTTAAAGCGCTATAGTATTTAGTGTTGTAAAAGGATACAACAACGCTATTGAAAATACAAAAAAGAGTTGTAATAGGTCCCATATATAGTGCGCTTCCTATAATAGATTTACAACGCTTTTTTAAAAGACCGCTGTAATAGGTCTCATATATAGCACACTTCTTATAATAGATTTATAGCTCTTTTTCAAAAAATCGTTGTAATAGGTCTCATATATAGCGCGCTTCTTATATTAGATTTACAACGCTTTTTCGAAAGAGCACTATAATAGGTCTCATATATAGCGCGCTTCTTATATTAGATTTACAGCGCTTTTTCAAAAGAGCGCTGTAATAGGTCCCATATATAGTTATTTAACTTAGATTTACAGCACTTTTAAAAAAAACGCTGTAAAAGGATTTAAAAAAAGCGCTGTAAAACGTTTAAAAAAGCTCTGTAAAAGGATTTTTTATGGCATTTTTTAAAAAAGTGTTGTCTTTTTTATTACATATTATGAACATCAAATATCACATTCAAATTCTTCTTTTCAACATTAAAATTCACATCACAGCAACAAATTCATATTCACATTCAACAATATCAATTACAAGTGTTTCACAGCATCAAATTACAATAAATTACAGTATGAATTACACATATTATCATAACAAATTACATTCAACATATTCACAGTATGAATTACATATTCACAGAACAAATTACATCATGACAGTAGCAATATATTCACAGTATGAATTACATATTCACAGAACAAATTACATCATGACAGTATATCAACAAATTAATTACAAATTATATAATGTTCATTTCGAGGACAAACTGACACCATTCTTCTTTCATTTCTTTGAGATCATTTTCAGAGTAAGTTGGGTTGAAGTTGTCAAAATACTGAAGCAAAATAAGTTAGAATCAAATATATATAGTTTATATGTGAAAATCAAAATATAATGAAAATAACGTACCATTTTTGGAATTATATATTGATTCAGATCAACAATCTCCTTCATGAACCTCATTATATAGTATCCGCAGTCTATGTTGTTAGTTTGAGGCTGACACTATAAAATAAAACATGTACGCCAATAAATATTTATGCATTGATTGTAAATGAAAATATAAAGGCATATAATTAAGTTCTATAACAAAAATTTCAAACCGTTACTGGAAGCCATCTGATGTTGTTTGACTTATTCTTCGACACTGAAGCACCCCTTTGAGCGCGGAAAACATGCAGAGCACTATCAAATAAATGTGATTATTATTCAATGACCAAACACATTATTTATATACGTAAGAAATAAATGAATATTACTTACATGTCGAAGATGTTCTTTATATCAGAGTGATTGTTGAAATGACCATGCAATGAGTCTAAATTATATACAATTTCAGAAGTCGCATTTATGGCAAACAACACCCAATGTTGCCTATAACAACACAAATTTGGTTGGCAAAATTTGTTTACACAACTCATAATATCATAAATTAAAAAATATATAGATAAAGTATCTAATTACGTACCTTGAATTGTATGGTGCCAGAAACATCTTGTCTTTCTCTTTATTTTCTATAAGTCTATCAACTACATATTTATTTACATTATCTAGATCGAGTTTAAACATGGATAGTTTATGCGGAGATAAGAATGAAAATCTACTTGACAATTTCTGTGCGCGCACCAACTTCTCGTACAAAAACCTTCAAATATAAAATTAGATTATAATATCAATAAATTAATGTGGCAGTGATGCAATGAAAAGGTAGTTTATATCTTAAATAAAATATTTATATTACGTGAAGTATATGTTGATTACAATAGCACTCAGCTCTTTATGATCGAGAAGTTCGTATATTTGCTCTTTCCCAAATATTTCTAAATACTCTTCTCCAAATATACTTTTTTCCATGTCTATCATACGTGTATCATTGTTGCGCTTCATATTCATCTTTGTTGTTGTGTCAAGACACTCCCCAAATCGAGCAAGGCGTGGTTGACTTATTTTAGGAAGAGCAACTGATTTTCCTCGATCTAGTTTTTGCATTTTGGAAGGTTTATTTTTACCACGGACCTGCACCTGCGGTGCATCAGGTTTATTTTTTGTTTGAATCTGAAAAAAATGAGGTTGATCAGTTTGTTATTTATAATAGTAAGCTAATCATTTCATATACATGAATTGATGTATCTATCAAACCTTTTCTGGTGCCTTTTCTGGCGAAGTGACAGACTCGCTACGAGGGATCTTATCATCATTCCCTTTAGCAACAATCTAAATAAATGTGAAATATAAAAGCGGAAAAATCAGAAATTACATATAATCAATCATAATCATACAACTAAACATACATAGCAATTAAAATATACATCCTGATCAGTGCCAACAAGATGTTTCAAGCATGCCACATAGCTACCTGTTGCTTCTCCCAAAAGTTTCATATCTCTGTCGTTGTCGGGGATAGGCAACGGTGCAAGTGGTTCTAAAGCCACCACAGGTGACACTTTAACATGGCTGGCAGGGACATCTTTGTTGTGCAATACTTCTCCCAAAGTATTGTACAATGTTCCTTTTCCAACCATGCTGGTAGGGGAAGACAAGTATAGGCAGCAACGTGAAACACCATAAATTAAATCAACGGTTAATACATAAGTATGTGAAACAATTAGGTTGAATGAATTTCTTATTTCGTTAAGTAACTAATCAACTTCGGTAGACTTTTACGACCAATGTTGCAACTTCCATCTTCACTTTCTATTTGCATTTCACGTTGAAGTCGTTTTTCCTTATCTTTTTAAACCAAGTATGCAACTTGCTTTGATAGGATTTTCAATGCTTCTAATACTTGATCATTTGAGGGATTTGTGCGCTTCTCATGTGAAAAATAACTTTTGGGAGTCACGCCAAATCCCTTACCCCTCACACGGCCAGAATATTCAGGAACATTGAATACCTTGCCGAGAATGTCCCTGCATCTAACTTCTTTATTTCCATCTTGATTTTCAAGACTTTGTTCCAAATTTTCCTAAAATACATGTAGTATTAAAAAGATAAGTTCAATATAATTTTTAAAAGGCAATATTAAAAAATATTAAAGTGATAGTATACTTACACATTCTTGAACAACTTGTTGAACATTTTTGTTATCCACTATTCCATCTTTATTTACACAAGCCTCCTTCCACAAGATATGACGACCCAATGATTGATCAGATTTCGTCTCTTGCAGCTGTTCGTTAAGACATAAACAAAATATTAGTTATAAACTATAGTTTATAATCTAGCTAACACAATGTATAAAAGTGATGTTTACTTACAATTTTTTGCTCTAAACGCGCATACCCCATACGCGATCTTTTGTATGGATGCATTGAGTTTTTTGCTCGCTCCTGATTTGCTGTACTTATATTCTATATATATAAAAAAATAACAATCATGTAAAAAATATAAGATACGAATATGAATAAAACACACATACTAATAAAATAAATATTACCACAAATGCGGGGTCTGAGCGTTTAGCAACAAAATAGGTCCACTCTTCAGGTGTTATGTAGTGTTTGTAAATGTTTGGAGCTTCAACATTCACATTTCACACTTGTCTCTTAGGTAACAATTCGACATATGAGATCTAAATCCTCTGTGAATTTTACCAGAAACTCTGAGTACGTAATTTTTACGCAGATCTTCAATGTTAAAAGCGCTTTGAAAACCAAATAAATAAGAGTTTGAATAAAAGTATTTCAATGGAAAAAATTATAATTAAGTAACAAAAAAGTGGAGTAAAAAAGTTGATTACTTGTACATCACTTCACAGTATGTCCTTAGCATCCTTCAATGCTTTGTCTCTCCAGTCATCGATTGTTATTGGGATATTTTGGCGGACAACAGCACCGATGTAGCTTACCATCATTGAACTGTTGGGCTCAATTGGCTGGCCACTTTCATATCATCCCACCTAATAAACTCATAGCTAGAGTGTAACTGATTGCTTTCAAAAATGAAAAATAAAATAAAATCTAAACAAAAGTATAGTATATATACCAGAAATTTTATTACAGTACTTCTTGCTATAATGACTTTTTCCATTATAGTTGCCCCACACTTCACTTCGCCTTAATAGTCTTTAGCATTGACAGCTTCATTGTTTACAACTTCAGTGTTTACAACCATGTCGTTTTGACGACCTAAATCGTTGTTGGAATCCATTTATCTACACATTTCACACAGTATAAGTTTAACATGCAGTATAAGTTCAACATGCAGTTTAGTGACAACAACAGATTGAATAAATACAACATGCACTATATGTTTAGTGACAACGAGATATGAATAACAATACCTGTAGTTTAGGGTTACGATGTCGCAGAAATACAAATAGAAATGTCTTGTTCAACGAGAAGATAGCACTAGGGTTCCACATAGCGCTTTAAAAAACTGAACAAAAAGCGCCTTAAAAACCTTTATGGTCGTCGGGATAGAACTTAGTGAAAATGTAGAATAATGAAAACAGAGAGTACGTAATGAATATAGACAGAGAGAAGGGTTCGCACTAGGGAGAAGAGTTTGTATATGGAGAATGGTTCGTATAGAGAGTACGTAATGAATATAGACAGAGAGAAGGGTTCGCACTAGGGAGAAGAGTTTGTATATGGAGAATGGTTCGTATAGAGAGTACGTAATGAATAAGGGTTTCACACTGTCAAGTTCGTAAGGGATGAGAATATACGTAATGAAGAAGAAAATGAAGAGGCAGTTTCTTATATTATCAGTTTACATAATATTATAAAAAAACCCTTTTATGGCGCTTTTCCAAAGAGCGCTTTAAAAGACTATATAAAAAGCGCCTTAAATAGTATTTTATAGCGCTTATATACACACTATATAAAAGGCGCTATATGAGCATTTTACAGCGTTTTTTACACATAAGCGCTGTAAATGTTTTGTACTTGTATTTTATTTTGCATTTTACAGCGCTTTTTCCCATAAGCGATGTAACTGTTTTGTCTCTTGTAATTGTAATTTATTTTTTTGAAACCATTTACAGCGCTTATTGGCAAAAGCGTTGTAAATGTTTTGTACTTGTATTTTATTTTGCATTTTACAACGCTTTTTTCCATTAGCATTGTAACTGTTTTGTCTCTTGTAATTATAATTTATTTTTTTGAAACCATTTACAGCGCTTATTGGCAAAAGCGCTGTAAATGTTTTGTACTTGTATTTTATTTTGCATTTTACAGCGCTTTTTCCCATAAGCGCTGTAAATATTTTGTCTCTTGTAATTGTACTTTATTTTTTTGAAACCATTTACAGTGCTGTGATATAATATCCATACTCATGGATACCAAATTGTTCATATAAACTTATATGATGAGTTCAGATTATAGTTAAAAAAAATTTCAAATTGTCATCTCTAAAATAATTAAATAATATAATTAAAAAAATTATATGATGAATTATATAAGCATAAAATCAAATACTCAGCTCTGGCAGGTCAAGTTACATGAAATTTTACAAAATGAGTACAGATCATTACATGACTTATATAAAACACATATACACACTTAAGATGCCCTTCTTCTTTTCCTGGTGGGATTCACATTTGTTTGTCCATTAACGATACGAAACGATGGATTAATCCAAATTCCCTCATCATGATCATCTCTAAGATATAAACCATCATCAGTTGAATCAATTTCACATGTTTGTGATGTCACAAAGAAAATATCATTACCAACATCTTCAACATTGTTGTTATCATCACTTATTTTATTGGTCGATAGGACAACAGACCATTTATCATCAGTAGGATCAGTGACATAAAACACTTGTTGAGCTTGCGACGCTAAAATAAAAGGTTCATCTTTGTATCCCACCCTACTAAAATCGACAAGCAAGAACCCGGACTCATCAATCCGAACGCCATTATTATTATCGACCCACTTGCAACTAAAGATGGGAACACAAAACATTGTGTAATACAACTCCCATATGTGCTCGATAACCCCAAAATATGATAGATTTGCAAATATTGGGTTTTTGTCTTTTGCACTTGAGATATGCATCGCTTTAGCTACTAGAGTGACTCCTTTATTTTGCATAGTGGTTTGCTCATCTTGTTTTATGGTATAAAATGTATAGCCGTTAATTACATAACCGGTGTAAGAAAAGACATGTAAACTCGAGCCATTTGCTAGCCACCTCAATCTCTCTGAAATTGAAACGGGGTCTATATCAAACATTGAGCTAATGTGATTTATTAGCCAAGGGATAAAACTTCGATTGTGCTCTCGTGTTATCCAATTTTTATTACTGTTCATGTTCAAACTAGATAACTGATCAATGTGTATTCTAACATACAGTTGAACCTCATCATCATTGTGCATAACATACAATTGTGCTTGCTCCCATTATGTTCTTGATATAGTCATTACTCTCTTTCCAATTATCCCTTCTCTTGTTATTCTTCCCGAATGACGATACATAGGAAGTCCTATGGATTCAACATTGGATAGATATTCAGTACAAAATTCAGCAGCTTCTTTGACAATGTATCGTTCAGCAATACATCCTTCTGGTCGACTTCTACTTTTTACGTACCCTTTTAATATTTTCATATATCGTTCTATCGGATACATCCATCTCATGTAAGCTGGGCCACAAAGTTGTGTCTCCCTAACAAGATGAATAGTAAGGTGAACCATTATATCAAAAAACGAGGGTGGGAAATACATTTCAAGCTCACACAAAGTAACAACAAATTTCCCTGAAGAAGAAACATAGTTTAGTTATGGCTCGTCGAACTTTTTCAGGTTAAATGGAACGTATACCTATTGGTAGCAAATGCTCCATTAGAACATGACAATCATGAGTCTTCAAACCTTTTAACTTGAGGTCTTTCATACAAACTAAATTTTTTATGTTTGAACTGTATCCTTCTAGAACTTTAACTTCGTGTAGAAATTTACATAAAACAATTTTTTCCTTTCTATCTTGCATTGATGCCATCCTTAGACTTTCCCGAAAGACTCTGTAACGTACCAATAACACTATCAAAGACATTTTTTTCGATATGCATCACATCGAGAAAATGTCTTATATACAATGACTTCCAATATGGCAATTCCAAGAAAATTGACTTTTTCTTCCACCCAGTTTTGACAAGCTCTCCCGCAAATGGTTTGCCAAATTTATTGGTCAAACCTTGTACTTTTTCCAATATTTGATATCCAATCGGTGCTTTTGGAGCAGTACCTTCCTCTGATTTTCCATTGAATGCATTTATCCACCCACGATAATGATGACTAAAAGGTAAAAATCTACGATGTCCATGAATGACGTTCTTCTTACAATGTTTCAACTGCATCCAATCAGTACTCTCTTCAGATATAGGATATGCACACTAACCTTTAATGCTATCCCCTGATAAATTACCATATGCTGGAAAATCATTAATTATCGAACAACATATCCCTCAAATTGAAACATTCTTTATTATACCCATCATAAACTTCCACACCAGACTCCAATAACATTTTTAAATCTTCAACTAAAGGAGCCAAGTAAACGTCAACATCATTCCCTGGTTGTGTTGGGTCCAGAAATTAACAGAGACAACATCATAAACTTGCGCTTCATACATAACCACGGAGGTAGGTTATAAATCAACAAAGTCACAGGCCACGTGCAGTGTGATATGCTTTGAAGACCATGTGGATTCATTCCATCAGTAGAAAGTGAAAGTCGTAGATTTCTTGACTCTCTACCGAAATCAGGATACTCGTCATCAATTTTTGCCCATTGTGGAGAATCTGCAGGGTGTCGTGACTTTCGATCTCTAATTTTTTCATCTGCATGCCATGTCAAGTGTTTTGAATCTTCTTCACTGCGATAGATTCGCCTAAATCTTGGTATTATAGGAAAATACCATACGAATTTTGTTGGAGTAGATTCTTTCGTCTTATATCGAGAGACATTGCATTTCGGACACGCCTTTGGTAATTCATATTCGTTTCGAATTAAAATGCAATCGTTAGGACACGCATGAATCTTTTCGTAACTCATGCCAATAGAGCACAAAATTCTTTTAGCCTCGTAGGTTCGACTGGGAAGTTCATTATCATCTGGCATCATATCTTTTAGGAGTGTTAATAATTTTGTGAAGCTTTTATCAGACCATCCATTTCTTGCTTTTAAGTTGTACAACTTTAATATCGCCGAAAGTCTTGTGAATTTAGTACAACCTTTATATAATGGTTTCTTTGCATCACTCAACAAACTATCAAACATTTTAGGACAATCTGAAGATCTTCTTCAACTGCTTTTGCAATATCTTCAACTCGGTCCCGCTCATATGTATTTGTGTCGAAATCATTTGAATCATATGTCGCATCATTGTCAAAATAAGTGTTGCCTTTCTTTTCTCACCATGTTTTATCCAACATGTATAGCTTTTATCAATTTCATGCCATACTAAATGTCCTTCCGATTCATCTGCTCTAACGTGTTTTCCAAAACAACATTTTAAACAAGGACAAGTGATTCAATTTGGGTCTTTTGCATTCTTCACTGCAAATTGAACAAACTCCTTCACTCCATTTTCATACTCTTTTGACAATCGATTGGCAGACATCCATTTCCGGTCCATTTTAATTATATAACCTATATGAATGTAGTAAGAACAAATCAATCTATAACAAATTTATCAATCTATAACATTATATATATATGCATACAAGTTATATATATTTCAAAACATAACAGAACAGATCGAACAGATTTAATATGATTTATCATGTAAGAATTTATGAATGCAGCTTATGAATGCAGTATATATGAATGCAGTGTTACACATATTTATCAATCTATAACATCATACAAATCTATAGTATATATAGACTAATATTGGAAAATGGAAACCAAGGTCCAAGGTCATGCATACAAGTCTGATTTCAAAACAGAACAGATCGAACAAATTTCAAAATAGAACAGATTTATCATCTATAATTTTATATGATTTATCAGGTAACAATTTATTAGTTTTAGAGACAATAACAAATTAATAAATACAGTACCTGAGACAACAATCACTCAGTAAAAATGGACGCAAAGTAGAGGAGAGAAAAGTTCGTAATAGGGTTCGAAGGGATAAAACATATTAAATATGTTTTTATTTATTTATATATAACTTCTTGTAATTTTACAACGCTTTTATCCATAAGCGTTGTAAACGGCTTTTAAAAATTAAATTTCAAAACATTTACAGCGCTTATAAACAAAGCGTTCGTGAAAGCACTGTAATTATAGTGTGTGTGGGCGCTATATTTTACAGCACTTTTATCCATTAGCGCTGTAAACGGCATTTAAAAATTAAATTTTAAAACATTTACATAGTTTACAGCGCTTTTATACAAAACGCTGTAAATGTAGCGCTCTAAATGCGCTGTAAACTTTATATGAGAGCGCTATATTTTACAGCGCTTTCACGCAAAGCGCTTTAAAAGCGCTGTAAACATTATGTGAAATCGCTATGACCCTACAACAACGTTTTTCTGTAAATCCTAAACCCTTCATGACCCTACAATAGCGTTGTTGCTAAAGCGCTTGTCAATAAAGCGTTGTTGTATCCTCCGTTATTTTTAAAATATTATACAACAACGCTTTTAGTTATTAAGCGCTTTCAAATGCGCGCTGTAAAAGGCCATTTTTGGCGTAGTGCCACAATGTAAAATGGTTGTCATTACATCCATTATCAATGTGATAAACATGACCTGGTGTTAATACTAATTGTTGTGTTCTAATACTTTCCTAGCTGAGAATCATACAAAGGTGTATTCTTATTATGACAAATGCAAGATTTCTTGATTTTAAAAGCTTTCTATGTCAGGGTTTATACGCCTAATGTTCCTTGCATTAAGGAGGTGTTGTGGCAACCTTATCCTTACTTGGGTCAAGTGTAATATTGATGGTACTAGTAAGGATTGTCCAGATCCTGCAGCATGTTAAGGGGTTTTCAAGGATAAAAATGCTAATTTTTTAGGTGGAGTCGATGTCAATTGGCATATCACTACTTCTTTTCAAGAAGAGCTCCATTAGCTGATGAATGTTATTGAGATAACTTATAAGAAGAATTGGAGTAGGCTTTGGATAAAGATTGGCTCTCAACTAGTTACAATGGCTTTCAATTTCTAGAATTGTTCCTTGGCCCCTGAGTAATAGATGGTTGGATTGTATGGAGCTATCAGTGTGTACACAAAATTGCTTCTAATGCGCTTCTTTCGCATATTACATTCTTCAAATCAGAGCAAACTAGGTTTTATTGAATTCAGATTTTGTTGATGTTAACCTTTGTCATTACGCCAAAAAGACCATTTTAAAGCGTTTTTCTTAAGCCCTTTACTGCGCTTTTAAGCATTGTAGTATCTAGTGTTGTTAAAAGATACAACAACGCTATTGAAAATAAAAAACCGCTGTAATATGTACATATATATAGCGCACTTCTTATACTATATTTAAAACGCTTTTTTAAAAAAGCGCTATAATAGGTCCATATATAGCGAGCTTCTTATAATAGTTTTACAATGCTTTTTTGAAAAAGCGATGTAATAGGTCCATATATAGCGCGCTTTTTATACTAGTTTTACAACGCTTTTTTTAAAGAAGCGTTGTAATAGGTCCATATATAGTGCGCTTCTTATACTAGTTTTACAGCTTTTTTAAAAAAAGCGCTGTAAAAAGCTTAGAAAAACATTGTAAAACGTTTATAAAAGTGCTATAAAAGGATGAGATTTCAATTTTTGACATTTTTTAAAACAACACTGTCTTTTTTGTGGCATTATTATCAACATCAAATATCACATTCAGATTCTTATCAACATTAAATTCAACAACAAATATCTATTTCATATTTTCTATTCATAATATCAAAATTCATATTCTTATCAAAATTCACAATATCAATTTCATATTCACAGCCACAAATATCAGCAATATCAATTACAAATTCACAATATCAATTACATATATATTCACAACAACAAATTACAAGTTCATGACAGTAGCAACAAATATAACAATATTGACAATAGCAACATATGCACAATATCAATTACATATTCACAGAACAAATATCATGTCAGCCCAATAGCAATTTCTCTAGCAATTTCTTTATTTACCCTACTGTAACAAAACATAAAATAAATTAATTAGAATAATGATCAGTTCACACCAAAATATACAATAATAAATTACAATTTCCAGCAATGTGAAACTCACCTATTAACAAATTATATAACTTTCAATTGGAGCACAAACTAACACAACTCTTCTTTTATTTCAATGAGATCACTTTCAGAGTATGTTGAATTGAAGTTGTCAAAATACTATGCGATATAATATTTGAACATAAATAAATTAGAATCAAATATATATATATAGTTTATATATGGAAATCAAAATATAATGAAAATAACGTATCGAATCTGGAATTATATTTTGATTCATATTAACAATCTCCTTCATGAATCTCAATATATAGTATCCACAGTCTATGTTGTTAGTTTGACGCAGACACTATAAAATAAAACATGTACGCCAATAAATATTTATGCATTAATTGTAAATGAAAATTTAAAGGCATATAACTAAGTTCTTCAACAAAAATTTCAAACCTTTATTGGAAGCCATGAGACGTTGTTTGACTTATTCTTCGACACTGAAGCACCTATTTGAGCGCGGAAAATTTGCAAAGCACTATCAAATAAATGTGATTATTATTCAATGACTAAAGATATTATTTATATAAGTAAGAAATAAATGAATATTACTTACGTGTCGAAGATATTCTTTATATTCGGGTGATTGTTATAATGACCCTGCAATTGGTCTAAATAATATATAATTTCAGAGATAGCATTGATGGCAAACAACACCCAATGTTGCCTACAACAACAAAAATTTGGTTGGCAAATTTGTTTACAAAACTCATAAAGTATCATAAATTAATAAAGATATAGATAAAATATTTAATTACCATGAATTATATGGTGTCAGAAACAACTTATCCTTCTCTTTATTTTCTAAAAGTATATCAACTACATACTTTTTAACATTAACTAGATCGAGCTTAAACATGAATAGCTTATGGGGAGATAAGAATGAAAATCTACTTGTCAATTTGCACATGCATACCAACTTTTCATACAAAAACCTTCAATGAAAATATAAAATTAAATTAATTATCAATAAATGTGGTAGTGATGCAATTAAAAAATAATTTTTATCTTAAATAAAGTATTTATATTACCTAATGTATATGTTGATCACAGTAGCACTCAACTCATTATGATTGAGAAGTTCATATATTTGCTATTTACCAAGTAATTCTACATACTCATCTCTGAAAATACCTTTATCCATGCTTATGATATGTGTATCATTGCTCTCCATATTCATTTTTGTTGTTATGTCAAGACATAACCCAAATCGAGAAAGGCGTTGATGACTTATTTCAGGAGCATCAATTGATTTTCCACGATCCAGTTTTTGAATTTTGGAAGATTTATTTTTACCACGGACCTGCATTTACGGTGCGACGGATTTATATTTTGGTTGAATCTGAAAAAAAAAAGAGGTTGATCAGTTTGTTAGTTATTATAGTAAGCTAATCATTTTGTATACAATTGATGTATATGTCAAACCTTTTCTGGTGAAGTGACAAACTTATTGTGAGGAATTTTCTTATCATTCCCTTTAGCAAGAATCTAGATAAATGTGAAATTAAAAGTGGAAAAGTCAGCAATTAATATAATCAATCATAATCATACAACTAAACATACATAGCAATTAAAACATACCTCCTCTATGCCAATAAGATTTTTCGGCCATGCCAAGTAACTACCTATTGCTGCTCAAAAAAACTTCATATCTTCGTCGTTGTCGGGGATAGGCAACGGTGCAAGTGGTTCTAAAGCTATCATAGGTGACACTTTAACATGGCCGATAGGGATGGGATTATTGTGTAATACTTCTCCCAAAGTATTGTACAATGTTCCTTTTCCAACCAGGCGACGAGTAGGAGAAGACAAGTATAGCACGCAAGATGAAACACCTTAAATTAATGGTTAATACATAAGTATAAGAAACAATTAGGTTGAATGAATTTCTTATTTTGTTAAGTAATTAATTACCTTCGGGAGACTTTTATGACCAATATTGCAACTTCCATTTTCACTATCTAATTGTATTTCACGTTGACTCTCTGGAAGTTGCTTTTCCTTATCCTTTTTAACCAAATATGCAACTTGCTCCGTAAGGGTTTTCAACGCTTCCAATACTTGCTCATTCGATGGATTTGTGCACTTCTCATGTGAAAAATAACTTTTGGGAGTCACGCCAAATCCCTCACCCCTCACACGACCAGAATATTTAGGAACATTAAATACCTTGCCAAGGATGTCCCTGCAACTAACTTGTTTATTCTCATCTTGATTTTCATAACATTGTTCTAAATTTTCCTAACATACATGTAGTATTAAAAAGATAAGTTCAATATCATTTTTAAAAGACAATATTAAAAAATATTAAAATGATAGTTTACTTACACATTGTTGGATAACTTGTTGAACATTTTCATTATCCACTATTCCATCTTTATTCACACGAGCTTCCTTCCACAAGATATGATGACTTAATGGTTGATCGGATTTCGTCTCTTGAAGCTATTCGTTAAGATATAAACAAAATGTTAGTTAGAAACTATAGTTTATAATCTACTATAATGTATAAAAGTGATGATTACTTACAATTTTTTGCTCTAAACGTGCATACCCCATACGCGATTTTTTGTATGGATACATTGGATATTTTACTCTCTCTCGATTTGTTGTACTTATACTCTATATATAAATAAATAAAATAATATTTTTGTAAACAAATACGATATGAATATGAATAAAACACACGTGCTAATAAATTAATATTACCACAAATGTGGGGTCTGCACGTTTAGCTACACATGCTAATAAATTGATGTGTAGTGCTTGTATATTTTTGGAGCTTCAGCATTTAAATTTCCATCACGATCTCTTAAGTCGCAATTTGACAAATGAGATCTAAATCCTCTGTGCATTTTTCCAGCAACTCTAAGCACATACGTTTTTCGCACATCTTCAACGTGAAAAGCTGACTGCAAACCAAATAAAGAAAGAGTTTGAATAAAAGTATTTCAATGGAAAAAATTATAAGTAACAAAAAAGTGGAGTAAAAAAGTTACTTGTATATCACTCCACAATATATCTTTAGCATCCATCAAAGCTTTATCTCTCCAATCATCAATTGGTATTGGGATATTTTGACGAACAACAACACCAATATAACTTACCATCATTGAACTGTTGGGCTCAATCGGCTGGCCACTTTGATTCCATCCCACCTAATAAACTCAAAGAGTAAGTGTCTGCTTTCAAAAAAGAAAAAAAAAATAAATTCTAAACAAAAGTATAGTATACCTCAAATTTAATTCCACTACTTCTTGCTTTGATGACTTTTTGCATAATAGTTACCTCACGTTTAACTTCGTTTTCATAACTTTTAGTGTTGAAAACTTCAGTATTGACAACTTCATCTTTTTGACGATCTAAATCATTATTGGAATCCATTTATCTACATATTTCAACAGTATAACTTCAACATGCAGTTTAGTGACAACAACATATTGAATAAATACAACATGCACTACAAGTTTAGTGACAACAAGATATTAATAACAATACCTGTAGTTTAGGGTTATGACTTCACAGAAATACAAGTAGGAATGACTTGTGCACCGAGAAGAGGGCACTAGGGTTCCACAAAGAGCGCTTTAAAAAACTGAATAAAAAGCACCTCAAAATCCTTTATGGTTCATAGGGATAGTCGTGAAAATGAAAATAATGAAAACAGAGAGTACGTAATGAAGATGGATAGTAGGGTTCGCACTAGGGAGAAGAGGGTCGGGTTCGTATC
This sequence comes from Cicer cuneatum, assembly GCA_037974295.1. NCBI lineage: Eukaryota > Viridiplantae > Streptophyta > Magnoliopsida > Fabales > Fabaceae > Cicer > Cicer cuneatum. The sequence goes on from JBBPBO010000001.1 coordinate 33,527,741, forward strand.
GAGAGTATGAAATGAAGAGGAAAATGAATAGATTTTACACTGCCAAGTTCGTAGGGAGAATATGTAATGAAGAAGAAAATGAAGAGGTTTCTTATTATTAGTTTACATAATACTTAAAAAAACCTTTTTACAGCGCTTTTTCAGAGACCGCTTTAAAAGACCTAACCTATTACAGTGCTTCCACAAAACACGCTTTAAAAGAATATATAAAAAGCACCTTAAATAATCTTTTACAGCGCTTATAGATCATTAAATAAAAGGCGCTATATGAGCATTTTACAGCGCTTATGGGCGAAAGCGCTGTAAATGTTTTGTAATTGTAATTTATTTTTTAAAAGCCTTCTACAGCGCTTATGGGAAAAAGCAATATAAATGTTTTGTAATTGTAATTTATTTTTTAAAAGTCTTCTACAATGCTTATGGACAAAAGCGTTGTAAATGTTTTGAAATTTAATTTTTAAAAGCCTTTTACAACGCTTATGGAAAAAAGCGCTGTAAAATACCTATATATGGATTTTTTTTCCAAATAATTAATTAAATACCTATATATTAATGCTAAATTAGATGATCAGTTCAAGTTCTAGCAGAAAAACAGTATAAGCAAAAAATCAAAAACAGTTCAAGCTAAATGCTCAGTTCTGGCAGGTCAAACAAATTGCTAAGTATAAATTACATGAAATTAGTTCTAGCAGTTCAAGTAACATGAAATTAGTATAAATTACAAGATGAGTTCATATTACATGGCTTATATAAAACACACCAACACCTTAAGATGTCATTCTTCTTTTCCTGGTGGGACTAACATTTGTTTGTCCCTTGACGATACGAAACGATGGATTAATCCAAATTCCCTCATCATGATCATCTCTAAGATATAAACCATCATCAGTTGAATCAATTTCACGTGGTTGTGATGTCGCAAAGAAAAGATCATTACCAACATCTTCAATGTTATTGTTATCATCACTTATTTTATTGGTCAATAGGACAACGGACCACTTATCATCAGCAAGATCAGTGACATAAAACACTTGTTGAGCTTGTGACGCTAAAATAAAAGGCTCATCTTTGTATCCCAGCCTATTAAAATCGAGAAGCAAGAACCCTGACTCATCAATCCGAACACCATTATTATTATCGACCCACTTGAAACCAAAGATGGGAACACGAAACATTGTGTAATCCAACTCCCATATGTGCTCGATAACCCCAAAATATGATAGATTTTCATATATTGGAGTTTTGTCTTTTGCACTTGAGATATGCATCGCTTCAGCTACTAGAGTTACTCCGCTATTTAGCATAGTGGTTTGATCATCTTGTTTTGTGGTAAAAAATGTATAGTTGTTAATTACATAACCGGTGTAAGAAAAGACATGTAAACTCGGGCCATTTGCTAATCACCTCAATCTCTTTGAAATTGAAGCGAAGTCTATTGTTTGTTTTGTACTCTTTTTTTCTTGCCAGATTTTATATATGTGGGTTATTGTTAATATAACTTGTGTTTAATTGTTTAATGTACTTCTAATTTTATTGTTATGTCAACTATAGGTCGAGTACCCTATTAGTATTAGAATTTTGTATGCCATAATATTTGTACATTGTTTTTATAGTTTTTATTCATTATTGTTGAGATTCCCGGGATTAAAATAAATAAGAAATTATCTTAAAAAGACATGCAATAATTTATCTTCATTTTATATAATCTAATATTTATTTTAAATCTTGTTTTGGATTGTACGTAATCATCCATATAATTATTGTGTGATACGGAAGATAGTTGAAAAGTTGTTTAAATACATTTGGAGAAAAAAAGAGAGCTTGGATTAATTATTCAACTATCATTGTCTATGAAGTGGGAGAATCTTAGTTGTCACTAGAATTGAGAAACAGTTTTTTGTGTTTAATAGTATTATGGTGATTTATATTGAGGATAACATAGTATTATGTTATTTTTCATAGTTTACAACTATTTTCTCTTATATCCTCAATAATAGTAAAAAATTTAAGCCTCATGTTTTTCCACTGCGTGTAACCTAATTCTCACGTGTGTGAGTACAAAAATTGTTTTTGGGATAAAGAATATTTAGGGTGAGGGAATGGTGCCTCGGTCCAAGTTAGAGACAACCTTAAGGCTCATCGAGCAGTTACATACGAATTTACAGTTGTCTCCCTCCAATGGCAGTAGCGGGGATCAAACACGTAACATGTTTGATCTAATACATATCTTTTTACCACTAGGCCAAACCATTGGAATTGTGTGACTACAATATTTGTAGCATTTGAGGTTTGAGTGAATTATTGATACATGCATATAATCTCACATTCTTTTAAGTATTAAGGATTTAGTTTTACTCATATAATGATAAATGTTTTCGTATAATCATCATATTCTTTTATGTGTAAAGGTTACTTTGCTTATCAAATTTCCTTTGTTAATTTTATTGTTGATAAGAAATTTTATATTATGAATTATTAAGTGAAGAACTTACAATCTCTTTAATTATATATCTAGAATATGTTGTTAACTATGAAACCGAAGTCTTGATAAAATATGTCACTGATAAATTATTAATATATTAGGTTTCATATTGTCATCATGTAACCATTTGTCTTAATAATTCTGCTATATTTTGTTTTATGTACAAAATATATGGTTGAGTTTGTGAAACTCTATTAATGATAAATTCTTTAACCACTTCTCGTGATAATTTTGCACATTAAATTTGGTATCTCACTATTAAATACGATATCATTAGATTATTATTCATACTAGTGGGCTTTAACGAGAATATAAAGTTATGTTTTATATTTATATATATATATATATATGACACAAATTCATATATATAGCAATTCTCCCCCACACTACTCAAGTCAAGCAAATCATTGTCATTTCGACAACCATGTCGCAAGTCTTAACATCATCAACATATGTATCTCCAACCAATACAAATACTCTAACATCATTCAAATTGGTATACTCTTCAACAGTGTACCTTTTTAAATGCTTTCTTTTTATAGTGGCTTTTCTTTGTGCATCAGGCTCAACATTTGATTGCATTCGTTCTTCGCGACAATTTTTATCTTTAGTAGGATCATCACCATTAACTTCATTGGGTTAGTAAGAAACCTTAAGCTTTTTTTATTCTTGTCTAGACTCACATAAGACATTTGCAATTACAACGTCCTTCAACTGTTGGACTTCTATGAAGTCAGCATCACAACTTCTAACAATTTCTTCATAACAAGATCATAAAACCTATACCCAACTCCATCTAGACCATAACCAATGAACACACACTACTTACCTTTAACATCCTCTAATGGGTATGCACAAATGTTTTACATCCAAAAACATGCATATGATCTTTAGAAACATTCTTACCTGACCAAATCATCTCTGACACTTCATTTTTTAAGGACTCACATGGTGAAAGTTTTAGGACATGGACAATTATGTTCAATGCTTCACCCTAAAATGATAGTCGAAGCTCTGCTTGCGACAACAAACAATTAACTCTTTTAACCAATGTTTTATTCATCATCTTAACAATGCCATTCAATTTTGGAGACTTTTGATTTCTAATTCATCTCTCTCTAAAATATGTGTCAAATGGTCTCAAATATTCACTTTCATTATTTGTGCTTATGCACTTCAACTTCTTCTTAGTTTCACGCTCAACTGATACCATATATTTCTTGGCTACACTCAAAACATCATCTTTACTCTTCAAACTGTAAATCTAAGTCTTTATTGAATGGTCATCAATAAACATCATAAAATATGCATTGCCCTAAAGCGTTCTTATCTTCTATGTGAGTGACTCTGAAAAAAGAAACTAAATTCTTGTTTTCTACAAAACAATGATCACATTTCTTCAAGTGTGGATTTCTCATGTCCTACAACACATCTCACTTAGTTAACTCAACCATGTCTTTTACACTCATGTGACGTCCCAAAAGGATGATTGAAAAACTCACACCTTTATGACTACGCTATAGGGAAGCTCACATAGAGAGTGCTTCCTTGATGTCCGATAAGGATGACCAAAAGAGTCATACATTCAAGACTACATTATAGGGAAACTCCTATTGAAAGTGCTTCCTTGACGTCCGATAAGATTGACCGAAATATAAGGATATATATCGAGCAGATTGACACCTAAAGATTGACAAATAGAAAACATACAAAATATAAAAGATAATGTGTAATGTTAAACAACAAGTTAATAAAGGGCTCATAGGTCACAATAAAGGAAGAGGCACGCAGGCCATAATGATAAAAGCACACAAGCTTTAAAAGAAAAACAAGGTACACAAGCCATAAAGATAAAAGGCAAATAGGCCACAAAACATGAAGAAAATATTTCAAAAAGCCAAGAGTCCAACAAACATACAAGTTAACAATACACCCACTAGCAAACACCATCCAAAACCACTCATCCATAAACAACCCATCTATAACCACTTGTAAAAAAACACCTTACAATTCTTCACTCAATCATCCACGCATCTCCTCCTCTGAACATCTGTCCTCAGACTCGGCAGGATTAAGAATAGAATTCACGATTTGACCTTTCCAAACCCCCCAATCATGGCTTGTACCACTTAGATCCGAATTGGTATGCAAGATTCTGACATGCCTAACAACCATTGAAAACTCGGTGTCGAACTCCTCCATGTTCCCTTCCTCTAATAACTTGATGCAAACCTTGGACGCGACCATCTCAGTCTGTAAGGCATCACGGGTCTGAATGGCCTCCATTTTAGTGTCTTCGCATTGGATCTCCTGGCATAGGAGTCCTTCAATGAAGCTTTAACTTTCTTGTAGTTGGTCTTATATGTGACCAACTCCGCTTCATTGCTTTCACTATGCCTTCATTGCCAATCTCAATTATTTTCTTCATTGTGCTTCAGCATTTTGGCAATGCTAGTAGACAAAAACCTGTATGACTCTACAGCTTCAAGAGATTTGTAACAACCCAAACTATGCACTTTTTCCACATCACTCGTGTAGTGAATTTGACCACCTATTTTACAAAAAGGGAATCTCTCATCCCATGCATAATATAGAATGCTTTATTTCTCCTTCCCAAGGGCCAAAACAGAGCACCATAAGGGAACCTCCTCAAAGGCGCTGCAAACATCCTTGAAAGTTAAGGGTGACAGGGGCGCACCGCGGGGAAGTAGGGAGGCATGGTTGTAAGGCGAGTTTTTCGACGGGAGCATTTGTCACTAGAGACAACAGGAGGAGTGGAGGTAGATGCAAGGACACCTTTACAAGCAGAAGAGGAAGCATTTTTGCCTCCAATAGAGAAGAAAAACCTTTTGTTCGCTAGCATCATAGAGGATATATGTAAAAGTAAATCACGGAAGAACACGGTAAAATCCATATTTGAAATGTTTCCATAACCGAACTCATGTTCCAATAAGATGATGGAGGGGGAAGTTACTCACTAAGAGCCAAGTCATAAGATTACTCTTTTTGACCTGGAAGAAGTGAAGAAACTTTCAAATAAAGGGTCGTACACCCAAACCTTTGCATATTATTTCAAATGCTTTTACAAAGGCCCACAGGTTAGGATGGAGCTATGACGGGGCCGCATTAAGAGTACGAAAAAGATTGCATTGGAATGTCGAGAAAGGAAGTCAGATATAGAGTTTGTTAAAGATTTAATTGTATAACAAGACAGAACGCACTGAATCTACATTAAGGGGAATAGCACATACTATCTCGTCAAAACTACATGGTCGAATCTCAAAACAATCTTGGTAACTCTTATAAGCGAGATGTTTATGATAATATCGAAGGGATTCGTAATGGTGTAGTATGATTTGTTACAACAAACATCCTTGGCTACCCACTCAAAACCGTTAAGGGTGCACTAAGTGAAATGGAGTATGGGCGCCCTAGAGTGAGCCCTTCTTTTCACAAAAAGGTTAAAAAGTAAGAACATGTGTAAATATTTTGAAGAAGTTCGGCTGTGAATTTTTATTACAAGGGGCAGAAATTGTGTGATAGTTTTAAGTTGATGGGGAGAGGGGCTGCACGTCCTCCTATGCAATGGGGAGGTCTGTGCAGTTTTTATGTAGTTTAGGGGAGGGGTTGTGCGGCCTCTTTTGCAAAGGGGAAGTCCGTGCAATTTCTTATGCAGTATGGGGAAGCATCGTGCGACCTCTTATGCAATAGGGAGGTTTGTGATTTTCTATGCAATAGGGGGAAGGGGTCGTGCAGCCTTTAATGTAAAAAGGAGGTTCGCACGGATTTTTATGTAGTGGGAAAGAGGTTGCGCAGCCTCTTATGCAATGGGAGGTATGCGTAGTTTTTTATGTGGTGGGGAGAAGGGTCGTGCGCCCTCCTATACAAAGGGATGTCTGCACTGTTTTCGTTGTTTGTCAAGAGGTGTCGCACGACCTCCTATGCAAGGGGAGACCCACGTAGTTTTCCTTGTTCGTGGGGAGGGGTTGTACACCCACTAAGAATGTTGTGATGCAAAATGGTTCATCTGGCTGAGTGCAATGAAGAAGCGCAAAAGGAGGAGGCGAATGAAAATTAATGATAAAAGAGCAATGGGGGAGGTGAAAATTTATCTATTGTATAGATGACATAAGGGAAGTAATGGAGTGTGTGCGTGTTGCAGTTACAAGAGGTGAGCAACGCTAAAAAACAAATCTTAAGTGAAAATGAAAAATAGGAGGGTGATGGTAAAAAATGGGAGATATGGAAGGTGTTATATGGGAGGTAATGATGAAAATGTTAAAATCCTAAGTTTGGACGTGTGAAACAAGAAAAAGGGGGGAGAAAAAGGAGGGAAACGAAAATTGAAATTTTGTGAAGTAAATAAATAGAAACAAAAAGTCTCTAGTTACTGCGCGAAATAGTGCTAGTACAAAAACTCGATCAAAAAATGAAATGACATATTATAGAAATACTTTTGTGCATCAGAACAATAAAAAGGAAGACTAGTTAATGTCCTAGGAAAACTCGACTTTACACTAGATACAAGAAGTTCCATGTGAATGCATTCATCAGCGTAAGGTTGGGCAAATGAGATAAATTAAATAAGGACGCATGCAGTTAAGGGTGATAAGACTGATGTACAATCATGTAGATGTGCGAGTGACACCCCTACCGATCTGGCGCACACGGAAGGGAAAATGCAAAATGTTGTGTGTGTGAGTATGTAGATACATGAAATACGATAATTCGGAATGCGAAGATGCGTGGATAGATTTACAAAATGTGTTGATAAAAAATAATAAGCAAGCCACATTCATGAGTTAAATTGGAAGTTTATTAAGATAGGGAAATCACCAGATACTTGACTCTAAATTGGAAGTTTATTAAGCAAGCCACTATCATGAGTTAAATTGGAAGTTTATTGTACTCTAAAGTAATATCTAAGCAAACAAAAAAAAAGTGGGAAGAAACAACTCCTTTTAACGACATTACCCTATTAGTAATCAGTTACCTAAAAACTACCGCCCTTTTCCTCCCAGCTCCAATATATTCATCAGCACTTCGAGATCCTTCATTTGTCCTTCAAACCATACTCTAGCGATTGGAAAGTAAAACCAAAGACAACCACACAATGAGATAATTTCCACACAAAACAAGATACATGATCATCTCCTTATAACCCTTCAACAACTAAAAAGTATAGGTGAGAACTATGAGACGTCTATGCACCAAAGACGACCGATAAACCCATCAAGATTGAGACAAGCCATCAAGGTCACACTAGCAAAGGAGGGCAGATGGTAACAGACTCTAAGCTGCCATTCTCAGATCTTGTGAAAAAGTTTGGCAGCAAGAAATACTAGAGAATGGAAAAGGATTTCAAAATTTTATGTCAAAACTTGATCAAGGTAGGTTTCTACTTCAGCGTTAGATCTCTTGACATTTTTAGGTCATATATGAGAATAAAAAAATGTTCAAAAGATCTGAATATGAAAAGTAAATCTTGAAGGTGATAGAAAAATTGACATGTTGTAAGAAGAGAGGAAAAAGAAAATGAGAATTGGAGAGATGGGTGTAAAATGAAGAAGGAATATCCTCCTTTTATAATGGGATAGTCATACAACTAGCCTCGTGTATTGCTAATACAAAGCAAGTTCCATTTAATGTGGTAATAACTTCTGGTCAAAAAATAGTTAACCAACATTTATGAGAGTAACCAATAACCCACCAAACTTACTTAAAAAGTTTGGACAAGACAGTGGAAAGCTTACATGGAGTAGCTCATTCTCAATTGAAGAACCCAGGAGCAAGAGACTTGTGGACTCCTTCACTCAGTCGGAACCAAAGATGTGAAGAATCCAAAAGCAGAAGACTTGTGGAGTCCTCAACTCAATCGCACCTGAAGATGTGTCCTCCTCTCGGTTGCACCCAAAGATGTGAAGAATCTAAGAGCAAAAGACTTGTGAACTCCTCCACTCGATCGCACTGGAAGATGTGTCATCCACTCAGTTGCACTCGATGATGCGAAGATTCCAATAGTAGAAAACTTGTAGACTCCTCTATTAAGACAAACTCTCAATTTAAGTTTTGATACAAATAAACAAAGGTTAATTAAGAATGTTACTTATGATTCTAAATGTTATGTTAATTTAACATGTGCTTTTGACTATGATAATCAAATATAGGACTCAAGCAAAGCAAATAAATCAACAATAAAAGATAAAAATTGAACAGACAAGAACGAAGAACATTCTTGACAAATTTTTGAAAACAGAGAATGTTCTCCAGGTCCAAGAATGATCAAAACAGCCTCAAGATCAATCAATCTCCATTAATTAAAAAAAGATATTGCTTATGCTATTAACATCAATGTTATCAGCACTCTTCAAAGAGAAAATAGGATTCATTCTAGTCAAAGAAACCATTCAAATTACAAAGGGAAAAGGTCATGAATCAAGCAAATGCAAACAAGTTTGAACCTTCTCCAACTTGACTGCCAAGAATGTTGAACGATATTGAAATATACAAGACATCAGGGAAGATTCAAGAATGATCAGGAAAACGTCCAGAATGATCAAGACTGAACCTCTAAATTGATTATCAATCTCCAGAAAGTTCATAGACTAGAACTCCAGATTGATTATCAATCTCCAAAATTATCACTAACATTCTACACCAGATCATCATCAATCTACATGCTATTTTGACAAAATCAAAACTCCGTATCAAACCAATGGCATCAACAAATATATATGAAGAATATAGGATCATTAAACTCAAGAGAATCTGATCAAGAACGAAGAAATCAGTCCAGTCAAACAGAACTCAAAATGTTCAAAGGCTGGAACATTTTTTTAATCATATATTTTGGTCTTTAGTCAAGACTGAAAGAGCACTACCAATAGCTCTTTTTGACCATCATTAAATGTTCTCATGCATATAAAGAAAGGCCAATGCTCAAGGAAAATGCAGAAGTTCAAGTGCTAACAAATCTAATCAAATCACTCACATTCACATACTTGAAATTCTCCCATTCTCAAAGAGAATCAGTTCTGATCCTATTTTAATCTCTTGTTATATTTGTAGTGAATCTCTTGTAAAGAATCTAATCTCAAACACGAGTTGAGACATCTTAGATTCTATCAAACAATCTTATCATTATTGTGTAAAGCTCAAGACTATAATTGTTGAGTATAGTTTGAGTAGATTGTAAGAAATCCTTTTATGGTTAAAAGGTAAAGTGTAAACTCGTATCTAAAGATTGATAGGTGACCTTTTCTTTCTGGGTGGAAAGATCGCAGTTTGTAAATAGATCAAGGTTGATCTAGACTAGGTGCTGTAAAACCAAAAAGGTTCTTTGTTTTGAACACTTAGTGCAAAATCTCACAGTTGTGAAGACTGGACGTGGCACGGGTTTGGTGAACCAGGATATATCCTTGTGTGGTATCTCTTATCCTTTCTCTTTTTATTAAGTCTGGTTGATTTTCAAGTTAAAAATACAAATTGATTTTCTGATTTTTAACTAACCAAGAACGTTCTCCGTTTTCTAGTAAAAAACCAAGAACATTCTCTGTTTTCTCAACCAACATCATTCTTGAGTCAAAATCTTAAGTTTTTTCACGAAATTTTAAATAGGAAGATTTACAATACAAACCCCCCTTCTTTGTAAATCGACATTTCCACTTCAATTGGTATCAGTGTCTAGTCTCTAAAAGAACACTTAACAAGTGTTAGAGAAAAAGATCTAGAAGAATGTCAAAAACAAAATACATTGTTGAAGGAGGATCCTCAAACAGACCACCATACTTTGATGGCACAGACTATTATTTCTGGAAAAGCAAAATGCAGCAAGTTCTGAAATCACAAGATACAGGAATGTGGAACAACATAGTTAATTGAAATTTCATTCGAAGAGTGAATCAAGAAGATTCAACATCAACAGAAAAGAAAGAAACAAACTGGACAGCTAATGATAAAGCTAAGGTAGTCTTAAACTCTAAAGCTCAATTATTCTTATCTTGTGATTTGAGCAGGGAAGAAAGTGAAAGAGTAGATGAATGTGGAGCTGCTAAATAAGTATGGGACACACTGCAAACTCACCATGATGGAACAAGCCATGTCAAAGAAACAAGAATAGACATTGGCATAAGAAAATTCGAATTGTTTGAGATGCAAGAAGGAGAAACTATTAATGAAATGTACGCAAGATTCACAACAATAATAAATGAGATGCATTCCATTGGCAAAGCTTAATCAGTACATCACAGAGTAAGAAAGATCTTGAGATTTCTTTCTATCGTGTGGAGACCAATGGTAACAACTATAAGCCAAGCCAAGAATCTTGAAGCACTTCCCTTGGAAGAACTAATTGAACCTTAAGAACACATGAAGTATTACTGCAAGAAGACAAACCAGTCAAGAAAGGAAAGGCAGTAGCTCTAAAAGCATCTCAAGAAAGTGTCATAAAACAAACAGATGAGGAACCTGAAGAAATTGAACAAGTTGATGTCGATGAAGAAATTGATCTTCTCACCAGAAGAATACAAAGAATGATGAGAAGAAGAGATCAAATCAAAAAGGGATTTCAAAACAAAAGTCCCAAAACAGAAATGGACAAAAGTCAAGTAACATGTTTTGGATGCAATAAACTAGGAAACTACAAAGCAGAATGTCCCACAAATAAAAAAAACCACCAAAACGATTTCCCTTTAAGAAGAAATCAATGTTGGCCACATCGGATGAGCAGAAGAATCAAACACAAAAGAAAGAGAAGAAGCCAACATATGTTTGATGGCTAATACAGACAAAGAAGAGGTAACTAATTATGAACCTTGCTCTTTAAGTGAACAACTGGGAAAAGAATTTGACAACTTGCTAAATGATTCAAACCTTCTTGTTCAAAAATGTAGTTCTTTAAAAGAACCGTTTTTTTAAAGAAACGGAAGAAAAAGAAAAAGCTCAGGCTATGAATGATGTTATCAAAAAAACTATTTAAGAACTGAGAGAATCAAAGCAGCAAAATTATGAAAGTCAGAAAGGTCAAGAACGTTCTGCAATCAAAACGGAGAACGTTCTCCTTAAAACGGAAAATGAAATTCTTAAAAATGACTTTTTAAATTTTATTAAAGCTACTAAAAAATTCCAAAAAATCATGGGATCTCAAGTAGGAATATTTGATAAAGCTGGTCTTGGTTTTAATCAAACTCAAAAAATAAAAATGTATGAAAACTTTTATATTCCATAAAGCAAGATAGAAAAATGTAAAACCAAATACTCATATTGTAAGAAATTTGGACATCTGGAATTTGCTTGCTACTTTAAGAAAAGAGATGAAAAGATTAAAAGCAAAAGGATTTTTAAAAGGAAATAGTGTTATGCAAATAATGTTGAACCAGTTTTGAAAAATCTGCGGAAAAGAGAACGTTCTCCATGTTGTTCTCAAAACGGTGAACGCTTTGGAACAAAAGCTGAATTTTTTCCAAAAAGTCTGAAAAAAGGAGAACGATTTGGAACTTCTTGAAAACCAAGATTAAGACGTTTTAAAACCCATATTTCGAAATCAATTCCAAGATCAACAATTAAATGCTCCTACTGTCTCAAAATTGGACATTAAGAATCAATCTGTTATTTTAAAAAGAAAGAAAAATTTAAAACTAACTCTCAAGGACCCAAAACAAAATGGGTACCTAAAGTTGATGTAAAATTTAATGTAGGTTGGATTTCCAAATGTCAAGAGAAAACCTTGGTTCTTGGACAGTGGTTGTTCAAGACACATGATATGAGATAAAAACTGCTTAATGTCATTCATCAAAAAGGATGGAGGATCGGTTAGTTTTAGAAACAACAATCAAGCACAGATTAAAGGTAAAGGTGCAAACACGAGAAGAGGGGTTGAATTGTGTTTGACTAACTTGAATACTTTTTTTGTTTTTGCAGTTTTAGAACAAAACCTGATGTATGAATCAAACAGAGTTAGCAGCGGATGTAAAGTAAAGATAAAACACAGAATTTTATACTGGTTCACCGTTAACGAGGCTACGTCTAGTCTCTTCACTTTGATGGATTTCACTAATTCAAACCTTGAATTACAAATATACCACTGACCCTCCAAGTCAGTCTTCTCAAACAGACTAACAATCCTAGACTTTTGAGGAATATAGCACCTTGACTTCTCAAGTCAAGTCTTCTCCTACAAATCTGACAACCCCGGATTATAGAAGGAATTACAACGCCTTGAATCTAATTGCTAAGTAATCTGCTACCCCTTCTGACTCCCTCATATTGTAGACTCTACTTCAACAACTTAGATCTAACACAAGGGAATGAAAAACACACGTGCTTGCTTCTGGGAAAGCTGATACTCACAATTGACCTCATTGAAAACTCAAGTATTTTGCTTTTGGAAGTGTATGACTCTTTTGTGATTTTCGATGCTGAGTCCTCAGTCGTGAGCCTTCTTTTATAGATGTGAATTAGGGTCTATTCTAAGCTTAAATTCGAGCTGTATCTTGCTGGATTCTCTTGCAAAAATACTTTGACCAAACGAGATTCATTTAAATAAAAAACATATCTTTTTAGTTCCAGATTTGCTTTTGAAAATAACTTGGGCCAATCCTGTCTTTAATTAATTCTGGAACAAATCTTTCTTCCCACCAATAGCTTCATGATTAAATCTAGACCATTTGATCTTTTCATTTCGACCACGCTGGATTTGCAAACTGATCTGTTGTGATCCTCTGATCTCGGCCAACACTGGACTACACGTTCTGATCTTCTCTCGGCCAACACTAGGCCATATGGTCTGATCTGCTGATTTCGACCAACACTGGATCATAATGCTTAAATCTAGATCATTGATCTGAATATCTTCCCTCTGATCTGGACCAATTCTGGACTGGGTCTGGATTGAACTGAAATTAAATTTGGACTAATGATATTTTAGTCTGGATAATTACCTTCTGATCTGGATCAGGTCTGCATTGAATCTGGACATCATTTCTTCTGGTCTGGACTTAGTTTCATACTCTAAACCATGCTATCTTTTGGTTTGGGCCAAATCTGGATTAAATCTCTTGTTCTGAACCCATTAATTTATCCACTGATTAAGTATGGATCAAGTCTGGACTGTTTATCATTTCACTGCCAGGTTATCTTCTGGTCAGAATAAATTCTTGACTAAGTTTGACTTATGATTCCTTCTAGTCTGGAACAACTCTCCCTCTAGCAGGCTTCCTTCTGGTCTAGTTTAGGTCTCCTTCTAGACTCTGCTTCCTTCTGATTTGGGCCAGTAAAGCTATCCTCTCGTGGTGTTTTGACATCCTGGTGTATCCTCTGGTGCCTTCAGGATGCATCCTCTGGTACCTTCTGGATGCATTATCTGGTGTCTTCTGGAGGTGTATCCTCTGGTCTATTTTTATCCTCTGGTAACTCATCTTCTACCTCTGGTGATTTCACCTTCTGCCTCTGGTACCTTTATCTTCTGGTGGCAATTAATATACTAATTCTAAGTACAAAATAAGATTACATGGAGTGCTTTTGTAAACATCAAAATCCTAAGTACTTAGAATTAACTTGGTTCCAACAATCTCCCCCTTTTTGATGATGACAAAACCTTAACTTATTTCTTTTCTTCTCTTCTTCTCTCCTTTTCAACTCCTTCTCTTTTCATCTATTTCTTTTCTATCTTTATTTTTCTCTATCCCTGTTTCCTCTTCTTTTCAACTCCTTCTCTTTTCACTCTTTCTTTTCTTCTCTTCTTCTCTCCTTTTCAACTCCTTCTCTTTTCATCTCTTTCTTTTCTATCTTTATTTTTCGCTCTCCCTGTTTCCTCTCCTTTTCAACTCCTTCTCTTTTCATGTATTTCTTTTTCACTCCTCCCTGTTTCCTCTCCTTTTCAACTCATTTCTCCTTTTTCTCTCTCTCTCCCTTTTTGTCATCAGCTAAAAAGAGCTATTACTATTTTTTGTTTTTCTCTTTACAAAGTACAGAAAGTAAAAACAAGAAAATTAAAAACTCCTAAGGTAACTACTTGAGCTAGTCAGATATGGAGATAATGTTAAGATGCTTCTTGATGAACTCAAACCTATCTTTAGGTAGTGCTTTGGTGAAGATGTCAGCCCATTGATGATTAGTGTCCACAAACTGGATGCTTAAAGTCCTTTTTTGAACATGGTCCCTAATGAAATGGTGTTTTATTTCAATGTGTTTGGCTCTAAAGTGTAAGATAGGGTTCTTGGTTAGGTTTATGGTTGAAGTGTTATCATAGAACAAAGGGATATTGGTTTCAAAGATGTTGTAATCTTCAAGTTGATGTTTCATCCAGATTAACTGTGAGCTGCATCCTGCTGCTGATATATACTCAGCTTCAGCTGTTGACATGGCAATTGTGTTTTTGTCTTTTGCTTGACCAAGAGATCAAATTATCACCTAAGAAAGTGCAGTTGCCGCTTGTACTTTTCCTTTCCAACTTGTCTCCAGCATAGTCAGAATCACAAAAACCTCTTAGTTTGTAGGTGGGGGTTTTCTTGTATAACAAGGTAAGGTTGGTGGTTCCTTTAAGGTATCTCAAAATTCTTTTGACAGCACTTAAATGGGATTCCCTAGGGTCAGCTTGAAAACGGGCACAGACACAAACACTAAACAAAATGTCAGGTCTAGAAGCAGTTAAATAAAGAAGGGATCCAATCATACCTCTGTATGTTTTCCGGTCTACCTTTTCATCTTTCTCAAGTGAGCAGGTTGGGTGCATGGGGGTGGCCATAGGCTTACAGTCACTCATCTTGAACTTTTTGAAAAGTTCTTTAGTGTACTTAGATTGGTGAATGAGTATACCTGATTTACCTTGGTGAATCTGAATTCCCAGGAAGAACTTAAGTTCTCCCATCATGCTCATTTGGAACTCTTTCTGCATTAGATCAGAAAACTCCTTGCACAAAGTGCCATTAGTAGATCCAAAGATGATATCATCAACATAAACATGAATAATCAAAATATCATTTTTAAATGATTTCCTAAATAGAGTATCAAATTCAATCTAAAGCAGAAAGTTGCTAAGTCTGTCATATCATGCCCTTAGTGCTTGTTTTAAACCATATAAATATTTTTTAAGTTTAAAAACATGGTTTGGAAAATCCGAATTTTCAAATCCAGGGGGCTGTTTGACATAGACTTCCTCACTTATATAGCCATTTAAGAATGCACTTTTAACAACCATTTGATACAGCATTATATCATGATTAGCAGCAAATGATAAAAGAATTCTAATTGCTTCTAACCTGGCAACTGGAGCAAAAGTCTTAGTGTAATCAATACCTTCCTGTTGACTGTATCCTTGAGCTACAAGTCTAGCTTTGTTCCTTACCACTTCACCTTTTTCATTGAGTTTATTCCTGAACACCCACTTGGTTCCAATAATGTTTTTGTTTAGTCTAGATACCAGATCCCAAACATCATTCCTTTGGAATTCATTCAGATCTTCTTGCATTGCAAGTATCCAACCTTCCTCTGCCAAAGCCTCATCAACATTGCTTGGTTCAATTGTTGAGAGTAAACCAAACAGACTGGTTTCTCTACATGATGATCTGATCTTTAAAGGTTCTGTTGCACTGCCAATAATGAGAGTTTCTGGATGTGAAGAGTTGTACTTCCATCCATTCCTTCCCTCTGACTTGTCTTCAGAGTCAGCATGTTCTTCTTCCTTGCTTTTATCTTTCTCAGGTTCTGCTGCTGGTTCAGCTTCTGGTTCCTGTGCCTCTGCAATTTCCTCATCTTGCTTTGACTTTTTAGAGTCAAGCTGTTTATCATCAAACTTAATGTGGATTGATTATTCCACAGTGTTATTTTCTTTCTTAAACACTCTATAAGCTTTTGATCTCTTAGAGTAACCAATAAAGGTACACTTTTGAGATCTAGAGTCAAACTTAGCTAAATTATCTTTAGTGTTCAACATAAAACAAGTACAGCCAAATTGCTTGAAGTAGGAAATGTTAGGTTTCTTACCTTTCCACATTTCATATGGAGTTTTATTTAAGATTGACCTAATGTACACTCTATTCTGAATGTAGCAAGCTGTGTTGACAGCTTCTGCCCAAAGGTAGGTGGCAAGCTTCATATCAATCAGCATGGTTTTGGCCATCTCCTGAAGTGATCTATTCTTTCTTTCCACCATTCCATTCTGTTGTGGCGTTCTGGGGGATGAGAAGTTGTGAGAGATACGATTCTCATCACAGAATTCTTCAAAGTATTTATTCCCGAATTCACCTCTATGATCACTTCTGATGGTTATGATCTTGACACCATGTTCATTCATTACTTGCTTACTGTAAGACCCTTAAATTTAAAATAAATTATGGGTTAATATCAAGTGTAATTTTGGAATGTTTGTAAAATATTTAATACATGTATATTTTACATATATATATATAAATATTTATTTTCAGATGGATTAAAATTATTGGACGAATGATATATTAATTTAATTACGAGCAATTAAATATCGGACAGTTAATTAAGATGTTATCTGTTAATTACGACAGGAGTAGTTAGTTAATTGATGGTCAAGTAATATTATAATATTAATATGTATTATGTGTGAGGTGGCAAGGATATATCCTTATATATATATAGAAGTGAAAGGCAAGAAAAGAAATCAGAAACATTTCCTTTCCTTCCCTCACTAGCCGTGAACCTTCTTCTCATTCGTTCTCTTCTTTGCAAACTGTTTTGTGTTGGTGGTAACAAAAGAGGGATACTCAAAAGTCAAATTACTTGGAAATCCAAGTGTCGAAATAGAAAGTTCCAAGAAGGAAAGTCGTTCCTCTCATCTTCACGGTGCTAAAGAACTAACTTTCGTAGCGACGACGCGAGTGGAAGTGTCGCCGGCTTTTGTCGTGGTAACGTAAATGCACAAGTAAACGTAACTAAGATAAAGGGCACCTTCCAACTTTCTAGATTGCATTTAAGGCTGTAAATGCAAGATGTTGATGTTGTGGTTGCTGTTCTGAGTTGTTGCTGCTTTGGTTGATGCATTGATAATGTTTTTGTTGTTGTTTCGGATACTAAAACTGCCTTGCATGTGGTTATGAATGATGAAAATGCATGTTGTTGATGTTCTGTGTTGTTGCTGCTTTGGTTGATGCATTGATGATGTTTTTGTTGTTGTGTTGATGAGTAGAATCAGTTATATGTGTTGAGCATGTTCTGGGTTTTGTGGTTAAAGAAGTTGTGATTATGTTTGGTGTTTGTGTTGGTTTCTCAAAGAAAAGAGTTTGAAAACATGTTGAAGTTTTCTGGAAAATCTTACTATTTTCGAAGGTGTATTCGAATACGGTATTTAGCTTCTGTGTATTTGGCCTGTGAGAGGCTAATACATGTAAATGTAGTAACCGGGATGGGTTGTAGAATAGTTCCCCGTATATTAGACGGTCTATTCTATCCGAGTTGAGAGTAGTTCCGCGTGTATTAGACGGTCCATTCGATTTGTAAAATCGTGTTGGTCCGTGAGAGACTGCACCTTGGTAATTCCAAGAGTTGGGTACATTGGCATTTACATATTGCATTGGGATGGTTGACTGTGAGTCATATTTGAAAATGAGTTGATGAGTGGAAAATTGAGAAAACTGAGAAAAATGATCTACTTTTTGTTCAAGTATATGTTGATGATATCATCTTTGGTTCAACAAATGAAAATATGTGTGAAGGGTTTTCAAAACTCATGCAACGTGAATTTGAAATGAGCATGATGGGAGAGTTAAGGTATTTTCTTGGCTTACAAATTAAACAATATGAAAATGGTATCTTTATGTGTCAAGAAAAATACATTAAAGATTTGTTAACTAAGTACAAAATAAATGAGGCAAAAATTATGTCTACTCCCATGCATCCATCTTCCTCATTAGACAAAGATGAAAATCGAAAATCTGTTTCACAAAAGGAATATAGAGGAAGATTGGTTCTTTACTTTATTTAACTACCAGTAGGCCTGATATTGTATTCGCAGTAGGATTATGTGATAGATTTCAATCCGCACCAAAAGAATCACATTTAACAGCTGTAAAACGAATCTTTAGATATCTTGTTGATATTGTTGATCTTAGCCTTTGGTATAGAAAAGGTTCACATTTTGATCTTGTAACTTATTGCGATGCTGATTATGCTTGAGATAAAATTGAACGTAAAAGCACAAGTGGTGCATGCCAATTTCTCGGGGAAGCATTAATCAGCTGGTCATGTAGAGAGCAAAATACTATTGCCCTGTCAACAACTAAAGCTGAATACGTATCAGCAGCAAAATAATTGTTCTCAAGTAATTTGGATAAAAAATCAACTTCAAGACTACTCTGTAAGTTGTTTAAATTTTCCAATTTACTGTGATTTTACTAGTGCAATAAATCTGTCTAAAAATCTTATTCAGCATTCAAGATCAAAACATATTGAAATAAAGCATCATTTTATTAGTGATCATGTTAACAAGAAAGATATTGAATTAATCTTTGTTGATACTCAAAATCAGCTTGCTAACATTTTTACAAAGCCTATAGTTGAGGATAGTTTCAATTTGATTAAAGAGAAACTGAAAATTGTGAAAAATCAAGAAAATTCGCGTTTATTTCTGCTTCTGCAGAAAACGGAGAACGATTATCAATCTTTGTTTTGCACGCATCATTCTTGGTTTTTCAACCAACGTTCTCCTCTACATCATCACTTTCTCTCTTGCGCAGAAAAAGAGTAAAGGCAAATCTTGGCATTTAATGCACATGTCTCCCTGCCACTAAAAGCTTCAATGATGCGTTGTCAAGTGACTTCCCGCCTCCATTCATCATCCTTCCCTAGGTTCAATTCATCATTGCGCTTTTCCCCCTTCAAAATACGAAACGGTTGCTGCACAACCCCACGCAAACCCCTATGTCTTCTTTTTGAAACCAGACCTTCATCTTCTCCAAAAATTCTTCTTGTCTTCTGCAAACTAAAAACAACAAAACTTCTAAAAATGGCAAGAATTAAGGAATCCACTCGTAAGAACCCTTACCCTAAATCTCCATCTTCATCATCCCCGTCTTCTTCCTCTCCATTTCAAAATCGTTAACCATCGCTGCCGCCCAGACCTTCACCTCCTAAAATGCCCTTTACATTTTCAGATTCTACGTCCTCATCTTCCCTTGAATCTAGCCCTATTCCTCTCCCTCTTTGACCCCTTGCTACTGTAATTCTTCCTCTCTTCTATCAACCACAACCAAGTGATTCTCAAGCCCCTCCACACTTGAGAAAACCTGCAACAAAACCCACCAAAGCCCAGCGACGATCTATGCGCATCCTTGCTGGAATAGGAACATCCAAACCTAGACAATCTGACCCCACTGTGTTGATCATCTCTGACAGTGATGATCTGAGAACGATGCCCCTCCTGAACCTACTCAAACATCATTTCCTTCCCACACATCTCCATCTTCAAGGAAGAACGTTCCTCGACTCCAGAACGTTCTCCATCTCCCTCTCAAGAACGTTCTGCGGCAACTGAAACCTCACCAGAATGATCTCTACCTGCTCCTCAATGTTCTCAATTCCAAAAATCCAAAAACACCCCACTAATTCCCTCCAAAATATCAAAACTCTTCAAAGAGAAATGGGCTCAACACCCCATTAGTGTTGGAAGAGTTTTCGTCTTTGACAACCTGATTATGGATGGAAATGCAGTCAAACATCATACTGATGTCTTGGGATGGACTTCATTTCTGCAAACATTTGAATGCTTTTATCCAGATGTAGTTAGGGCTTTTTATTGTCAAGCCAAGACATTCCCTGTCAAATCCCTAATCATTTCCAAAGTTAAAGGGATCGAAATCAGACTGACACCAGATATTCTGGCCTCCATCCTCAACCTTCCAACAGAGGGGCATGCCATTTTTGGAAGCAAATGGTATGATGCTCTAAACTTGAATCACACAGAGGTGATCTCTAATACGTTCCAAGAAAGGTCCACTCACTACCTATCAACCTATCTCAAATACTTTCCCAAGGTTTTTAACAGCATCAGCCAACATGCCATACTTCCACATTGTGGAAATCATGAGTATGTATCTAACAACGATGCTTTTATCATCTATCATCTTCTAAACTACAAACGTCTCAACCTTCCACACATCATCATCCACCACATGATATCTCATGCCAACAAAGATTACAAAAAGAACACAGTCCCTTATGGGATGATCTTCACCAAAATCTTTAGGCACTTCCAAATCCCTCTCACAAATGAGAAATATCTCATTAAAATCTCCAAGTTTTCCTCAAAAAACATTTCTCACATGAGGAAAACCACATCATAAAATAGTGCTCCTTCACCCTCTTTCCCACTAAAATCATTAAAGAGGAAGCGCTTAGCAAGGAGACGAGTTGTTGCTGCACCAGATCTAGCCTCACCACACCAATCCCCTGAACAAACAACAAATGCAGTTATTGAACCTGATCAAGAACATTCTCCAGCAAATCGAGAACGTTCTCCAGACCAAACCAACAATCTCCACACCTTCTCCATTCTTCCCCAAACTTCCATTCTATCCTCCACTGACTTTATCTCCTACTCTCAATACTTCCAATCACCGTTTGATGACATGTGTACTCTACTACTAAACCATCATTTGTCAACCATGTCACCCGTGTTCATCTCCCCTCAAAAAACCAGTCCCTCCATTTTTGGAATAAGCCAATTTCTGGTTTTTTCATATACCCCTAGACCTTCCATTAATCAAAAATTTGTTTCTGATCCTTTACCCTCTATCATCATTGCCTCCACCTCTCTACCTACAAACTCCACAACTCCCGCTCCTCCTATGCCCATTTCTCCTCCTCCTACACCCAAGGAACCCACCAACTTTGAGATCATGACTGCCCTTCAGACTATCTTGGCACGTCAGACTCAACAAGATATGGAGACCACCTTGCTAAGAACTTAGGTCTGGACCCTCTTCCTATTCGTCCTTCTCCCACTACTTTGATCCCTGACCCTGTCAAATCTTCATCTTCTGAAGGGTCTTCTCCATCGCTTGCTAAATAGGGATCTTTTTCTCCTTCCTTTTTGTTGTGACAAAGGGGGAGAATTAAGTTTAAGTTTTTAATAGATTCTTCTATGTAATTAGAAGTCCTTTTGTATATGGCACTTCTGTATATTTTGACTTGACCTTATGCTGAAATTATGTATCTATCTTCTGAATACATCAATGGAAATTTCTTTATGCTGAAACTGTGTATGCTTTATTTGATTTTCTGTCAAAAATTAATTACTACATGAATTGAGGGGGAGCTTTTAAGCACTTCAAAATTAAAATTAGAATCAGAATTAAAATCTAAATTAACATGTTTGTCATCATCAAAAAGGGGGAGATTGTTAAGACAAACTCTCAATTTAAGTTTTGATGAATTAAAAACAAAGGTTAATTAAGAATGTTAATTATGATTCCAAATATTCTAACTCTTAACAATAAACAGAATGTTAATTAATTAAGAAACAGAACCGTACCCTAACTCTATTTCCTCTTCATTCACTCATCACGATCCCCCTTTGCACAATCGGAACCTTCAC
Source organism: Cicer cuneatum (assembly GCA_037974295.1). Classification (NCBI taxonomy): domain Eukaryota; kingdom Viridiplantae; phylum Streptophyta; class Magnoliopsida; order Fabales; family Fabaceae; genus Cicer; species Cicer cuneatum. The sequence goes on from JBBPBO010000001.1 coordinate 33,549,781, forward strand.
TCTTTCCGGTATCAACAGTGCACAATTGGAACCTTCACTTTTTCCGGTATCAACAATGCACTGCGCTCGGAACCTTCAATTGGAACTTTCAACCTTCTCTATTTTCGGTTTGCACTGCACATTGCTCCGGTATCAACATGTGTTCGTCTTCTCCGTCTTCGCTCATCGAGGTATTCATCTTCTCCCTCTTTGGTTATTACTTATGCTTGCTCCTTGCATTTTGGAATGATTTGGTATATATTTTCTTATTCGACTATTCAATTAGCTTGTTCCTTTAGTAATAATTGTTTGTTCCAGATTTATGTTTTGAATTAACACAAAATGTAAAATTAATCAGCTCCATTGCCATACTCATTCCTCCACTACCATAAACCCTAACTCTACCTTCACTATTTCCTCTTCACTCACAATCACAAACCCTAACTCTACCTTCACACTTTCCTCTTCACTCACCATCACAAACCCATTCACTCTTTCATCTTCACTCACTATCGCGTTCAAATAGGTTGCTCCGGTACTGTCATTTTCATTTTCGTGCTACGTCTGTCTTCTCCCGCTTCGTGCATCCAGGTATTCGTCTCTTCTCCCTCTTTTCTTGCTCGTTGCCTTGAAATTTCACTTTGTTTAGATTTTTTATCTTGACTATTTCACTCCAAAAGCTGTAATGTATCTGTCTTGATAAGCGTTAACATTACTTCTCATATCCGCAAGGTTTTGCATAAGGTTTTGCTTGTTCTTGCTTTGATTGGAACTTGTATGGTTATTGGTGATGGTGTTATTACACCTGCTCTTTCAAGTGATTCTTCTGTTCTCTTTCGACAAGTCTTTGTTTTTGGGTTCAATTGCTTTTATAAAATGTTATTTGGTTTATCCGGGTGGTAAGAGACTCGTCGACCTTAGGTAAGTGGTCAGGGGTTTGATCCTTGACCATTGCGTATGGAGAAAAATTCCGTTGGGAGGGGAGGGGAGAATACACTTTGTGTGTCCCACTGGTTCTCCAACAGAGATTAGTTATTGTTAAACAACAGCGGATATTTCATACTTAAAACATGGTTATCAAGAAAAAGATGTTGTGTTTTTATTTCACGTTTTGACTGTTAATTACAAAATTGACACTTGTGTTTCAATATAATTCCTGTTTGTAAGATTTGTATAGGAAAATTAAAGTCAGTGTTTTTTGTTTTTGGGTTTGAAATAGGAATTGTTTTACCTTTATGTCACTGAGATAGTGTTACTATTTTGAATTAGTCCAGTTTTCTCAGCAGTATCAGGATTAGAGCTTTCAATGTCCAAGGAGCATCATGCATGTAAGTTTTGTTCCAATTCTGATTTTTTGTTTTAGTTTTAAAAAAACACCCTTTATTTCTTCAATAGATTTGTTTTAATTTCATTATGTCAATAGTAAGTTATATCTCAGTTGTTTATATGCTCTCTCTTTTTTTTAGTTTGACAATGTTTCTTTAAGCCTTTGTTCGAATGTTTGTGAAAATTTGTATTAAGGACAAAATCATGATGTTGTATTTGTCTTAACACGTTTAGGGTGTGACCTATATTTGTGTCCTTGAAAGTTTAAATCCACATGATCACATGTGATGGACTCTGCATGTTTGTACTGTATCATTTAGGCATATAACTTAAAATAACATGTGAGATGTGTTTGATTGAGCTGTGACATGATGAGTTGGAACTTTGAACTCTTTGGACTTTGGAGTTTTCCATACAGGTTTCTCTTAATGCCAGAATCTGGCTTTAATTAATTGAAACAAGAGTTTTATGCCTAAATACTAAAGTTAATTTCAATACATGTTTTTAAGGATCCTATGATCAATTTTTGTCTCCAATAATAAGGTATTATATTGTTCACCTTTTTATGCAATTTTGTGTCAATTCAGCACTGTATTTTTTTGTCATAACTCTTTGGTTTCAAGGGAAAGGGGACCTGGTAATCCGAAGTTCGGTCGGGAGGGAGGTAAGTAAAGTCTGAATAAAGGATTGTTCCAGTCAAAGTTCGAATTTAGGTACTTCCGATCAATTCAACTTTCACTGAAGCTCATTAACCAATTGGTGTATGATTTTATTTGACGAAGAGGACGAAACACTTGTAAAATAGCAATTTAAGTAATAGGACTTCTTTGGACGTGCATAGTCATCACAAATTTGATATTTTTTGACAAATTAGAATTCAGTTCTATGAATTTGTGAGAAAGGATTAAAGAAGACAAAAAAATTGTTGTTGTCTCATTATGCCTTAATTTTGTTTGTCCGTTATATAGCTTTTTCACTCTTATATACAATTCAAATTTTGATATCACACTTCTTTATCTGAGAGATGTAACACATCGCTCATTAATAGTGCTTTTGAAACTTGTTATTTGGCAGATGTAGAAGTTCCAGTTGCATGCATCATATTGATAGGGTTGTTCACGCTTCTAACATTTTGGCACACATAAGGTTGGCTTCTTGTTTGCTCTGATAGTCATTATATGGCTATTTTGCATCAGTGCTATTGGAGTATATAATATATTCTACTGGAACCCTCAGATATACCATGCACTCTCTCCGATTCATGTTTTTCGATTTATAAAGAAAACTCAGCCCGGAGTATGGATGTCCCTTGGTGGAATTTTGCTGTCGATAACAGGTCTATGTGTTTTCTTGATGATTAACTTCGATTTTATACTGTTATTCTCACCGTTCCTTTTGCACTTGTAATGGATCAGAAGCCATGTTTGCTGATCTTGGTCACTTCTCACAATTATCAATCCAGGTATGTTGTTTTAAATTTGGTTTCGTTTAATAGAGGATAATTGAATCTGCTAGGATAATGGATAGGCGTTAACATTACTTCTCATATTAGTTTTAGAGCCTGTTTTGATTGACTTATTCGATCTTATCTATTGGCATAAGTACTTGTGAGACTGTTTTGAAGAGTTTATGAAAATAGCTTATGAGAATAGCTTATGAAAACAACTTTTAGTTTATATGAAAAAAGATTGACTATAATTTTTATCTTTACTTATAGGAATAACTTATACATAAGCACTTATCACTTATATGAAATTGATCACATGTATCAACTCGGGTTTTATGTATCTGTTCCAAGTAAATTGTGCGAACACTTTCTTTTTTTGAGAGGGTGTAGATGATGAAGGAGTTCTCGGTTAATTGACTTTTTTTTTGCTCTTTTGCTCTCCAGAGAAATTGAGATGGCCTGTTCTTGTGATAGTCGTATTCGCTGCGGTCGTGGGAAGCCAAGCCATCATAACTGGATCATTCTCAATTATCAAGCAATGTTCTACATTAAATTGCTTCCCAAGAGTTAAAGTGGTTCATACATCATCAAAAATTCATGGACAAATATATATCCCCAAAATCAATTGGCTATTGATGATCTTGTGTTTGGCTGTTACAATTGGTTTCAGAAACACGTAGCATCTCCGTCATGCCTCAAGTATGACAATGATTGCTAATTACACATACATTAATTTTGCAGCAATATGACAAGGAACTAGAAGAATCAAAGGGATGCAATAGAATTTTGAATGCAACCCACATTAACATCGCCACATTTATAATTGGCATGGCTTTATGTACTTTATACATGTAATCTACGTAGCACCGACAACTTGGATTGTAGATAGTGTCTGACACGTGTCAATGTCACACACCGAGAAATGAAATTACATTTTATTACTTCATCATCAATTTCTTCATCATCAAATCAATGACTATGCACGTCCATAGAAAATTGTTAATAAATTAAAAAATAGGGCTGATATAAAATTATTAAAAACTTTCCTCTAAATAGTTGTTACTAATACTTACTATTTTCAGGTTGGACTTGAAGATCATCACCAAGATACAGGAAGCTAGTGGAATGTATCAAAGACTTGGTTGTTTGATAAGACAATTGGTTTTTTTATGCCTAGGAATAGAGCTTATACAATACTTTGATAAGTAAATTGTTTGATTATCATGTATTGGTTTTTCTTGGATGTTTATTAATCTTTATGTTACAATATTTTGATAAGAACATAGCCTAAACATGTTACAATATTTCTGTTACAATATTTTGATAAGACCGTTGACAAAACCAACTCATAAAATATTTATGAAATATTTATAGCTAAACATCTAAAATATTTATGAAATGTTGGCAAAACCAACTCATAAAATCGTGGCCTAAACAAATAGCCAAAATCTAAAACAATTGTGGCCGAAATGTGTTACTAACGTTTCGATAACTGTGATCTAAAGTTATATGCAACACATACAAATCTATTGCCTTAAACCAAAAAACTGTTGCCTATGCTTTTGACAACTTTATAAATGTGTTGCACCACACTTTTTTATTGTTGCCACAACTTATAAAATCGTGGCCTAAACAATTAGGCAACATTTAAAACAATTGTGGTCGAAATGTGTTACCAATGTTTCAATAACCGTGGTCTAAAGTTATATGCAACACATACAAATCAATTTCCTTAAACCAAAAAATGTTGCCTATGCTTTTGACAACATTATAAATGTGTTGCCTGAAATAAATATAATATACACAAAACCGTGGCCTAAATGTATATGCAAAATTTATGAAATGTTGACAAAACAAACTCATAAAACCGTGGCCTGAAACATTCAAAAAAAAACGTTGTCTCTTTGAGTGCCTTCAGCAACGGTTTTTTAGAATTCGTGAGCAAAAGTAAAAAACCGTTGCATTTGCTAATAGGCCACAGCCACCTACACCACACTTTGTATACCGTTGCGAAATCGTTGCCTAATCTTTAGGCACGGTGTATTTGGTTTACACCACACTTTTTTATTGTTGCCACAACTCAAAAATGTAGTAGTGAACCTTGGAATGCACCACAATCCATTCACTTTAAAAAAAATTATAAAAAAAGTATATTTATAAATTTATTAAGAATTATTAGAGATAAATTTGTATACATTTATAAATCAATCAACGGTTATTTTTATATTGTTAAAGAATTATTAAGGAAAATTTTTGTGATAAAATAAAGTTTTGAAGTTTTCAATAATTTAATGTTCTGGTTATTTTTTACATTTTCAAATGACATTTTTATTACAATTATATTCTATCATTTAATCTTTAATTTATAGAGTTTACACAACACTACTCTTATATATAGCCACATTTAAGCCATCAACTTAAAGAAATTACTAGTCCTTCATAGATGGACCTGCTCAATAAACAACTGATTTTACACTTCATTTTGGCTTTGGAAGAATTGCTCTTTGTACGATCAGTTTGGAACTATTGATTTACCAGTGTCTATTTTAGTTCAGGTGATCAATTAATAAAAAAAAGGAAACCGGTTTGGGAGGAAAGGAGCGAAATGGTGAGTCCTTAATTATTAAGGTTAGCCGCCGCTTTACCGGGGTCGCCTCAATGGCTGCCAGCTTCACCTATCATCTCCACGCTCAATTTGTGATCAAGCTCATATAATCGCATCTACCGTAAACATGCATGGCTGCTTCAAACAATGCATTTGATACCAAACAAGCATATCTTCTAATTACATGCATGCCTCGTCGTGTATGATATTCCATTGGATAAATTGAGTGTATTTAAACAATGGAAAGAAGATTGCCAACACATTAAGAAAAACATTAAATGTACAGGTTAATTGTGAGCACCAACATATTTGTTTCGAATTTATCAAATTCTATACATGCCAACCTTAAAATGTTGCCATTCGTCCGTACAAAAACACTAGGGGTTGTGAGGAGTGTTGGTCATTGGTCCAAATCATTTGGACCATGAGATTCATTCTCATATAAGTTCTTATGATAGATTGTTTTCATGGCGCATTAAAGAAGTCATAGAATCTTTAAAGATAACAAGTTTGGATTCTCAACCTTTGGAGAAATAGATGTTCATACTAGATATGAGTTACATGATTGCGACAACATATAATGTTATTCTTATCACGTTTGGTCGGATATTCTCCATGACTTTATTTCCTATGAGGGGTCAGCATTCAAGATCGAAAAAAATGACCATGGTTTTGTCAACCCAAGTCATTGGGTTTAGGTAAAATGATACTCTTATTTTCATAATTAATAATTTTTTCAAACAACAAAATTAATTATTATTATCGATTTTGCAATTAAAGATGAAAGATGAATTTCTAATATAAGACATTGCACCAGGTTAGAAGAAAATTTGTATTGACGAGACAATTTCTTGGGTAGTAGCATATATATGGTGTCTACAACAATGGGGGTATTTACTAGGGTATAGGACACGTGTTACACGGGATTCACCAATAGAATTCGTAGATGTCATGTCATTATATGAAGATTGATATTGTATGGTCGACATTGCTACAACTTATTTTGTATGGTTGAGATTGCACCGACACATTTGTATGGTGGAGATTGCACTGACATTTTGTATGGACCACAATATTTTAAAACTTATATAAAATCACTTATTATTAGTCCGTGTTAGACTTTTAGTTACTACTTTTTGTTGTTTTTCTTCTCCGATGGATATGAATTCAATCCAAGCTTTTGATTATTTTAACTCTGGTAGACTAGAATCTTTCAGAGTTTATGAAGGCATTTCACTTAAAGATTTGAAAAGAAAACTAAGAATTACTCAAATATGGTGATAGTAGGAATGTGGTTCGTGTTGAATATCATTATCCATCTATCAATCCAGATGGATTTATACATTACAACCCTTTTCATCTTGCAAATGATGATGATGTGAAAATGATGTTCTCAATATATGCTCGTTACGAAACTAGAGGACCAATTGATTAAAATACTGCACAAGAGTAATGTTGCCTTTTCACCAAAATTCACTAATGGACTAAACCAATAGAATAATACAAAACTACACAAAATAATTGGTTAATCAAGAAAATGAAAGCATAAACACCATATTTAATCAAAGAATCATTTGTTCAAAATAACTCTAAAACGAACATTAAAATGGAATAAATAAGTTAAACAAGTGACTCAAAATGACTATAAAAATAATTACTTATAAAGGTTCATCACCAATAAATTTGGATGCTACGTTGGATAAATCTGTCAATACTATCGAGGCATCTTTGATTACTCCCAAGGGAGTTGATGAAATATTAGCTGATCAACCATGATCACTTCGATGTTATATCTTTAATTATCTACTTCAATGTTATGTCTTTAATTATCCCCTCCGTCGTTATGTGTTTTCATCTTATATTATCGGTAGTTGTTAAGTTACGTTGTTATATCATTATATTTTGAATAATAATAGTAGTTAGTAACAACAGTTATCAATACAAATAATAATAACGATATTTATCACAAATAACATTAAAAACTACTAACTAGCGTCTCTACACGCTAAATGTAAAGCTCTATAAAATTAATTGTGCAATTTTTCATCTAGTTCGGCACCATGTACTTCTTACCTCCGCTTTATAAGGTCACCCACCTGCTGAAGAGTAGATGGCAGTGAACCAGAAGCTTCTGCAGTAGTGGTCAGGACACCAAACTCTAGAACATGTGGTACACCGTATGGCATTAATAAAAGTAAATGAGATACCATGTTCAACCACACCAAGTATCCATCTTGGCACTCTGATGGATATGTAGATGGACATATCTTATGATATAGTTCAGTGACAAGGCTCAAATATCCCATGCACTCTATATCTACATTGAATAATATGTCAACAACTAGAGCTGGTGGTGGTGGAATATGTTGAATATAGTCAATCTCAAACATCTCTTTGGCAAATATGTCACTATTGTACTGTACAATCGAAGGTGACTAGTATATAGCATGATATCGTCAAAGAGAGTGGCGTCTCTGTGATTATCCCATGGTCTCCATATGACGTCAGCATGTGTCAAGACATCTAGCATATGTATGTACTCAAGGAGTTTTTGTTTCCCTTGTTCATAGCTCCACCTATTCATCCTAGCAACGCACTCCACATCAGCACCTAGGTCTTCTCATTTAAAATAAATTAATAAAAATAAATTAATGATAATCATATAATTTAAATAAAATAATTCCTGAATTAAAGATATATATTCACTCAACTGCTTTGTATCGTAACAATTGTCATCTGAGAGGTAGTCATAAAGCACGACAAGTGCAGTAGGACCCCAAGCATACCTACCAGTACCTTCCAAATTCTGAATAAAGGAAGGTATTTCGCATCAACTAATGTATGGCTCTTATTTTCAAAAATAATACTCTCTCTACCAAATTCAGCAAGTACGCTCAAGCAACACAATCAAATATATCTTCAACACATTATCTTATGAAAACATCTTTTAACCAATCTAACCTATAGTGTGCACCCTTTGTCTATATATTTCATCTCATATCTCAACAGCAGACACCCCTTGTCATAACTTTATCTAGGTCGAACGGTGGACTGTAGAACCACCTCTAATACGTATGTCTAATAGGTTAACATCATCCAAAGTAATCGTCATTTCACCAAATGGCATGTGAAATGATGAAGTCTCTGGGTGCCACCACTCCACATATGCAAAAATGAGGTTATTGTCGATCAACTTCAGATTATCTCGTTGTAGTGAGGCTAATTTAGACAAATTCACCCACTGTCTATATCTCACAGGAGTATTTGAGGAGTAAATTGTTGCAACTTCTTACCATGGGCAGATATCTTTCGCATTGATCGCTCATGCATACAAAAAAGATATATGAAATTAAAATATAAAACTAACATAATAATTAATTTAAATATTTTAAATGCATCATAAATAATTTCAAAATAAAATAACTAACATATTATACCAAATCATATTCTCCCGGCTACATGATATCAGTATCGTGGAATGACAAACATACATACGGTCCTCTGGGATACCATGTAAGCTATTCTTCTTGTTGTGTAGACTCCTCTTGTTGTATAGCCTCCTCTTGATGCATATGGTCCTCATGCCTCTTTATTTGTACAACATCCTCAATATACTCATCCTCCTCCTCTTGCACAACAACATCAGCCCCCAGCTGTACAGGCTCCTCGATCATAGATAAATTACCTTGCACTCCCTCACCATCCTCCTCCCAAATAAATCGATGTTTCCTCTTGGATGTTGTCGGTCAATTCCTTGTCGGCGGAGGATCCATCGAAGATGATGAAGTATCAGCATTGCGTGTCCGACGTACTATTTTTCCGTCTCGTCCTCTAGCACTATAACCCATTGAAAATAAACAAATTAAAAAATTTAAAAAAAAAACAATTTAAAAAAACTTGGGGTTTCAAGTTTCGCAGTAGATAACTTGTTCTTAGAAATTTGAAAAAAGTTTTTCGAAGTATTATTTGTATATAAAAAACTTGAAAAAACTTTTCTAATAATTTAAAAAAATTTAACATTCACTAGTGTACTGAAAAATTTTAATAAAAATGAAATTTTTTAATATTTATATCTGAACAAGAATAGAATTTCGTCACATTTATAAGGGTAGGAGTACAATCGTGGGTTCCTCGGTAAAATTTTCATTCCATCTCTATCTATCGTTATGAACGAATCCATCATCTTTCCTATACCACTTCCTAATTTAATCCAGAATCCATTGAGCATCTAGAGGGTGATATAGGGTTGTTACATTGGGTCACTAGTGGAAATTCCCAATAATTGCTCTTCTCAATTAATATGTATTTCATTCTAACAATAAATAACTACTTTCATAGTAATATATTCTATGCACATTTAACTTGCATTCAATTTAAATTTTGGTTTTATTTTTTGAAGTCATGCATTAATTAATAAAATTACAAAAATTTCATACATATATTCATTACACTTTTATAAATAATTATTATATTTTTTATTTGATACCATTTTTTCCTGAAATATTTATCTCACTATTTTATTTCTTTTATCGATATTATAAATTAAAAAAATTCAAAATTTATTTTATTTTATTTGATACCATTTTTACATGAAAATATTTATCTCACTATTCACTACTAACACTGATTTAATGTTGGTGTTGGCTAAAAGCCCACGCTCTATAATAAAAAATCGACGCTAACACTGACTTAGTGTCCGTAGGCCAAGTCAAAGCCACAACATTATTATCAAAATTAATACATCTGATGCTAAAGTCAACTCTTCAAATATAGTTGCAGCGGAAGAGCCTACCCTATTGTCAACAACTTAAAGGTCAACAGCTCGTTGAGTGCTTTTTTTTTACCTGCACTTAATACCATTTGTTTTGTAGAAACATTTAAAACAAGAATACCACATCAGATTTGTCACAAATAGTCATAATGCATTAACAATATAACAAAAATGCTACTAAATAACAAAGTAGTTATACTTTTGAAACTACAAAATAACAAATAAAACCTCACTTATTATTATTTATGAAATAGCAAGCCAATGATGGTACACGGTCTGAAAATTATACAAGTTAGAAAGTCACTCTTAAAAGTGAGAGCTGCAAACAATAATTTGTGGCTTGGTATACACAAGATATAACTCCTTTTCGTTATCACCACATATATGATATACACAACATAGTAATACTACTCTAGACCAAATACATATACCTTGCTTCTTAAGTAAGCCATTTGTTCTTCAATCCCAACAACATGATCCCTTTCTTCCAATACCAATACGTATTGAAGGCTAAGCTCCTATAAAAAAAGAAGACTAAGCTGGCAAACAAGAAATAGATTGTTAATGATATATAATTAACATTCTATTTAAGCAACCATCAAGGAAGCCATCCTCTTGTTAAAAAAATGAGTCCACCCTGCTACATCTATCACCACATGAATTGAATATGACATTAAGCATATATTTCATAATTCTTATAGCAAGTGCTGCAACAAAAGTAAGAATATGTTTATATACTGAAAAAATATCATTAAATTGAAGTATGTATACGTGCAATAACAATTTTCCAATGAAGAAAATAACAGGAAATCCACAACCCCGCAACCAATAATTATAAGAACCAATGTCTTGTAAAGCTAAATTATTAGAAAGAGAAAAAGAAAGGTATGTTTTTCAATCAAAATATAGTTCCATTGCAAAATAATATTTTAAAGTTTCACATACAAAAAGGCTCACTTATTTGTTAAAAGGTGCATATATATAAACAGATTCCAACATTTCAAAAACTAATATCTTAGAAAAGGGCAGAGGTATCATCAAGGAGGAACGAAAAACAGATGATTAGTGTGACTCTTGCTGTTTATACTTTAATATATGTGTAAAATTCAGGCTGGGATGTAAATGGAAAATGAGAAAGAAAAATAAAACACAGTTGTGATGAGAACAAATCTTCGGCTGTGAAAAGTCAAATAGCTAGAATGAGACACTCTCAATGCATATTATAATTATTTTAGAACAAACATAACCATATATAATTATAAAGCAAGAGACATTTTTATCCTATTATTATTTCAAAACATATAGAGTGAGAAGAAATCTTGTAGGACTATGGTTATGAACCAAATGCAATAACGTAAAACACAATTTTCACCGGATTAAGAGCAAACTCGAAAACAACAACAAAATTTTACCTCTTGTGACCTTGCTTTAGATTCCGTTATTAATGCAACCAAAGCTCAGAAGGAAAGTGATTGGTGATTAAAAATTGAATGCATTCAGCTGCAAATGGAAAAAATAAACTTAATTAAGAACATTGATTTTGAATAAAAAAACAGTTGTACCGAAAAAGAAACTTTAAGATTGTATCAAACTGAAATTGCTATTGCTATTGAGATTTCAAATAAAAAAAAGAATGGGGTACCAAACAGATATTGCTATTAAGAAAAGAGAACAAATCCCTAAATTTCATTTCACAAAAATCCTAAAAACATTTTACCGATGCTATTATAGACGTAGGGTGCGCTAGGCTGACGCTATTAGCGTCGGTGGTGGCCTACGCTAGATTTGGACGCTGATAACATGTTTTCTAGTAGTGATTTTGTTGCAATGTATAACCATTTTATGTGATCATTTATAATATTTTATGCAATACACATGTCAACTAATTTAAGGGTTTTTATGTTTTCTCAATTATAGGTGTATTATTTTGTGTAATCTAAACAAAGTCTCTTTTATAAGTATTATCATAAATTTATTTTATGTCATATTTACCCACACAAATTTTTATGATAATTTTAATTAAGTTGAGATCTTAGATGTATTTTAATCTACAAATATTTATACGTTTGTGGCACATATCTCACACTAGTTTTTATATAGTATAAGGAAAATTTATTTTTCTTATGGTAAATTCCATGTGTAACCAATAATCATTCAAATTTCCACCCATTCATATTTATTTAATTTAGTTAATTTAATTGATAAAGAGAATAATAAAAATGAATACTCTGAACAAAATATAAATCAGCATTATTACCTGTGAATCAATCATGATTGTGATTAATATTCAAAATAAAATATCACTATATAATTAAATCTAATATTCATTTATTTAGTATTATATTAAAAAATTAAAATTCTAAACTATAAATTAAATTTCAATTAAAAGTATAATTTTCTTTTGATTGCTGTTTACAACCATTAATTTTTTATTCAAGCGTGTTTCCAACTGTTAAAGTAGTTTAATACTAAATTGAAATTTCTATACAAATATATATTTTATTATATTATATTAAATATAGTTTATTTCATGTATAAAATTATGTTACATGTCAACACAAGAGTCATTTTATTTCTTCCTAATTCAGCTTTTTATACTTTATTATAATCATACTAAATAACATTTTCGTACTACAGACTCTAAATAGATTTTTTTGGGACAGGTGGCATAAATAGTTATTACATAAATATTATTAACAATCTATATTCTCTGCTAAAAAAAACAATCGATAGTCTAAATATCCAATCTAATTTTTTTTTTGTACAATAAACTCCTATTTTAGTTGTTTTGCAATATTACAACAAAATAATGTATTATATTATATAAAATTATTGATAGCTTAGTTATGAAATGGTTATAAAAAATATATTTAATTATTTTACGTATCAACATATAATATTTTTTCATTTTCCACCTAATTCAACTTATATATACAATTAATATATTACTGAATATTTTCTTACTAATTATTATAAACATCATTAACTATATATATATATATATATGTATATATATATATATATTGTAAAAAAAAAATATCTATATTTGTATTTGTATTTTTAAAACAGATTTACATTGATGATTGAATTGTTTATACTCTGTAATTATCTATTAAAATAAAACAAATATATTAGATGAGGAATCAAGTTACTCTATTGAATAATAAAAATTTCAATAACTAGATATATGATTATTGACATATTATATTAACTATCGCACACACAAAGTTTTAAGAAACTATTTGGTAATTTTGAATACTTTTCTAAAATCAGTATGATGATTTCGTAATTTTAAGACATAAGACCTGTATTTATTATATATATAAAAAAGGAAAGTGTAAATTACATCAATATCCATTCATTTGAGTAGTTTTTTAAAAGAAATAGTTGAATATTTTAGACCATAAAAAGAGGTGACTGTAGAGTGGAGGATGGAGGGAGAGAGGGAGGGTCATAGAACTCATAATTTTAATGGAAGAAAAAAGTATATTATTTTTTAAAATTTAGAGTAGTATCTCTTACAATGGCAAGATTGTGAAAGGATGCCGAAAGAAAAAATAAACCAGAGTTTTAAGAACTCCTAAACCAGAGCGAAATTGCTCATAACTAGAGAAAGAATTCTCCTATTTATTTCTTAAAATATTTTCTGCCTATTTCCCCTCTTCCCATTCCCTCCTTCTTATAACATAAAATAAGAGACATTATTAATTTGCTTTTACTCCCTTCATTCATTCTTCTTGAAACTGAATGTCTTTCCACTTCCCCTTCCATCATTCCTTTAATAGAATATTATTAGAATAAGAGACGTTATTAACTAGCTTTTATTCTCTCCATTCAGCATACTAGAAACTAAATGTGTGTGACTTGGGTGAGTGGGGTCCACTCTTTGGGCCCTCATTGCTCTTAATTTGCATTGTTTTATCATTGTCACCCACTTTAAAATGAGCCTTGTCCTCAAGGCTAACATTAATACATTGATTTTGTGGCAGACTTCCAGGTTACCAACTGATGGTTTCCTTATTCACTTCCCATGTTATGATTTTTCTTGGCCTTAGTATATTCGTGGTAACAACATTCAGTTCTTTTTCCTGATTGATTCTCCAATTCTCCGGAATTTGACATTGCAACTTCACAGCTTTCCCTTTGCATTCCAAGCAAATTGCCATTTCTTCCCAATCAAATAACACCTTGCCTAGCTTATGCAGCCAAGCTACTCCCAAAATCATGTCCTCACCTTGTAATTCCACTATGTAAGCGTCAGCAGTGGTCTCGAACCTTCCAATTTGAATGTCAAACTTCCCACACTTCTCTGTTATAGCCACACGAGAACCGTTTCCAAATTTCGCGTTCGTAACTGGAATTTGTTCTACTAGAAGCTGCAGAACTGCAGCCATTTGAGGAGTCATAAAATTATGACTAGCACCAGTGTCCACCATCATCGTAACTGGTATGCCCTTCACGGTACCTTCCAAATGTAGGAGAAAAGGGAACGAATTTTGAGCTCTGCCTTCCTCTTCTATTCTAAAGAGCATCGCGGAGTTGCATCTTAGTGCAACGTCTTCTTCCCCTTCCTTCAGTTCAATAGCTAGGACTTCACCGGCATTTTCTGTCACTTCATCATCTTCCAGATTCATCAAACACAACTGTTTTTCAGCACACTGATGAAGGGGATGGAACCTTTCCCCACATCAAAAACAGAGGCTTCGTGCCTTACGATCCATTAATTCGGAATAGGGAAGATTCTTGGTTCCCCTTTTGCGATTTTTGTGGTTCGTGTTTGGTTCTGATTACGGTTGGATCCTTGCATGCTCAATTCTAGGTTAGGATTTCACCCAGTTTGAGTATTTCTGGATTGGGTTCCCCCACTTGGCCCAGAACTCGTATTTCCCTTGTTTGGGCCTAGAAAAATACCCACTACGGACTCGTTCCTATTAGTAAGCTCATTACTTCCTTCTCTTCCCCCTTTCCAGTTTCGTGAATGACCTCTACCTCCGCTTCCTCTGTAATTCAACACACCTCGTAACTTCATCACCTCCACACGTGTCACCAACCGAAATTTCATCGCCTCCACACGTGTCTTAGGGTTGAAGGTCCTTACTCACAAATGTACCTCTGACCGGAGGCCACCCAAAAAATACCCAAGGTATTGTTCTTCGGGGAGACGCATAACCTGGGAAGAGAAATATTCGAAATATGAAATGTGCTCTTCCACATCTCCAATTTGTTGAAGATCTTTTAATTCTTTGAATGGATTATCGCTCTTTCTTCCTCCATATCTCTCAATCAGCACTTCCTTTAACTTTAACCATGTGAGGTCATCCTCCGTTTCTCGTAGAAGATTAAACCAATGAATTGTTGCTCCATCCATGCTAATATTTGCCAAATGAACCTTCACTTCTTCAAATATTCCCTGTGCCTCAAAATATGTCTCTGCTCGTGTGATCCACCCCACTGGATCGTCACCATCAAATGACGGTAGATCCACCTTTTTCACTGCCATCTTGTATTCCGTAATTTGCTCCCCGGTTGTCTGCGACACCCCAAGTGTAGGCCGATTCAACAATTTTGCAAACTCTTCCAAAATAGCATGACGAAATTCATCCAAGGTTTGGCGCACCGAACCTTCCATCTCAGCCATTCGTATCTCCAAAGCCTCAATTTTGTCAGACATTTTCGGTGGCATTCGGTTTCGCTAGCTTCTATCTCTATCTGGCAAGTCAGACCAATGATAGAACTCAGAATTTTAATAGAAGAAAAAAGTATATTATTTTTTAAAATTTAGACTAGTATCTCTTACAATTACGAGATTGGGAAAGGATGCCGAAAGAAAAACTAAACCAGAGTTCTAAGAAATCCTAAACCAGAGCAGAATTGCTCCTAACTAGAGAAAGAATTCTCCTATTTATTTCTTAAAATATTTTCTGCCTATTTCCCCTCTTCCCATTCCCTCCTTCTTATAACATAAAATAAGAGACATTGTTATTTTGCTTTTATTCCCTCCATTCATCCATCTTGAAACTGAATGCCTTTTCACTTCCCCTTCCCTCATTCCTTTAATGGAATATTATTAGAATAATAGACGTTATTAACTAGCTTTTATTCTCTCCATTCGTCATACTAGAAACTAAATGTTTGTGACTTGAGTGAGTGGGGTCCACTCTTTGGGCTCTCATTCCTCTTAATTTGTATTGTTCTATCAGAGGGGGAGAGAGAGAGAGCGAGAGAGATATGGATGCTAATTTATATATATATATATATGTGAGTGTAAATTACCAGACTTCTTTCCCAAGGGGCAAAAAGGAGAATTTCCTTCTTTCTTCTCATTTTTATTCTTTTCAGAGAAAATACTCAATCATTCTCTCATTTTCCCTTTCTCCTTCCTGTAACCAGTTTGAAGGATAACCCCATTGTTATTGTTCACATTCTCTACCAAATCCTCCTTTTTTCCTTCTCTTCCAAATCTTCCAAGACTAGAAGTTGAATAAAGTCCTCCAAAGTTGTACATTAGCCTTGTATGCAGGAATTTGTCTCTTCATCCTCACGAATCAACTCAAATCAGTGAAGTAGGGAACCCTTCTTCAAGAGGAGCTCAAAGCTACTTTAGAACAAAATCTTCTTCTTTGGTGCCATTTATGTAAGTTATGTTACATTAACTTCTTTTGGCAAGAGGGTTCAGGGAATTCATTCTTTGAAATTTGTTACTTCTTGTCAGAAACTGTTTTGGGGGTATTACGGGTTAGAAGAACTTAGAGCATGAGGAAATGAAGTTTTTAGCATATAAGTGATTTGAAACTGCACCCAAAAAATATTAAAACATCATTGTATGTTGTTTGTTTGATCATTGCATGATTGTTATGTTGCAAATTTAGGAAGTCTCATGATTTCAAGTAAGAATTGTAGTTTAATATGTGAATCCTATTACTGAAGGCAAATCTGTGTGCCTTGGATGCTCTTCTTGCCTCTGTAGTTTTTCCTTTGGGTGTCATTATATAAATTTGGGGTTTAGGGTCCGGGAGAATTTTTCAAAGGCAACAGATGGGACAATTTTGTTTCAAAACAAAATTTGTATACCTAGGGACCAAGAATTAAGGAAAATAATATTAGAGGAAGCTCATAAGAGCCACTTCACCATTCACTCAAGAGCCACCAAGATGTATCAAAATCTTAAGAAGAATTATTTGTGGCCAGGCATGTCGAATGATGTGGCTACCTTTTTTTCCAGTGTCTGACTTATTGAAAGTCTTCCTAAACAATTCCCATGTTTCTCCACTTCTACAAGTAGCAGCAAAATATCCTAAATAGAGTCCCCGAGAAAACTCCACGATGCTCATGCTCAAGTATGTTTTCCTTGAGATTATGGAACTCTCATTCCCTGCAAGAGAAATACAAAAATTGTGTCATTGTATTAATAAGAACTAATATAATTCATACATGATTGTGTTGTGTATGGGCAATCGTGAAGCACATGGAGCATGGTTTCCTCGGCATTCGTAAACCAATTGCAATAAGTGAATATGGCTTGGTTCTACTTGGTAAAAACTTGGATTCTATGAGGGTCTTTCCAATCCCAAATAAGGTGTCACTCTACATAAATACCAGTATTATTCCACGACAGATAGTTATAAGTGTTTCTCAAAAAATCATTGGATCTATCCTCTCACCATCTAAACTTGCCATCCTCATCGTCAAAAGGAAAAAAGAGGGATATCCATAACAAATTTAGGAAGATCTGGGCGTGAACCAATTTTGAATCATATACAAATCCTATTTCCCATCCTGGTTGATCACATCCCTAACAATTAAGGTAGTGTCCACCACCACATTTAATTAAAAGAGTTGGAGAGTGCTCCATAGGGATCCATTAATCAAGCAAACAATTTTTACTCATGTCGTTTCCATATTTTCACTTGATATTTTGCTTAAAAGTGTACCACACCGACAATAGAACCGTCTACAAAAGAGAGTCAAACAATTTTTAGTTCATAACCTCCAAGAGGTTTTTAATTTGTTCCATACTTTTGAAAAGAAAGGCTTATTTTATTAAGTGAGATCTTTTAATGTATAGACCATTATTCTCCTTAGGCATAGAACAAATCTCCCAACTGACCAAGTGTGCTTGACAGGTAGTCTCTTTGTCACCCCAAATAAACATCCTCTAAAGGCTTCTCAAACTCACCAAAATTAGTTTTAGTTATTTTACCATATTGCAAGTGGAAATAAGGGGTGGCACTTATGAAAGACTAGCTAAGAGTGATCCTTTTGACAAAACTAACACAATGTCCCTCCCATCCACTAAGCTAACCTTGAACATGCTTAATGATGCAGCAAAACCCATTTTTGGAGCTTTTCTCATTAGGGATGTTCGCAACCAAGTATCTAATCAAGTTAGGAACTTATTTAAAACATAAATGTTGCACCATGTACCTTCTATGTTGGGGATCCATATGATTAGTTGAGAAATAAGTTTGAGTCTTCTCAACGTTAATTTTCTACCTTAACACTTAGAACAATTGACCAAGAAAATGCTTCCTACAATAAGTTGGCTCCATAGTGGTTTCATAAGAAAGAAGAAGATCATCTACGAAAATATGGTGAGAACCTTGAGGTCCCTCACGCTCTACACACATGCGCTTCTTGTAACTTGTTTCAATATGATCTATAGAAAAGTGAGAGAGTAAATCTATGCAAATGATGAAAATAGAAGGAGAAAAGGGATTAAATTAGCAAATGCCACACAAAGGGAAATAACTATCGAGTTTATCCTCATTTCGTAAGATTTTTAAAGATGATGAAGTTATACATTGATGGATAATTCTGACTAAATTCTCATGGAAGTTACAATCTTAAAGACATTGAGTGAAATAACTTCCAATAAGTTTAAATCCTTTTAGATTGACATTTTGATGGTAATAAAACAAACAAATAAGAACAATTATCCCTTAACTATATTTGTTAGGTATGTAGATTAAGTTACAATACAAATATTTATATTACTGACTATCTATTTTAAGGTAGCATAAATTATAAGTTAGAGATAATAATAAAAGTGTTTTTAACACAGAATATTATCACCTAATAAGCAATTATGTTTATTAATAGAGTAAGTCATAATGTCACAATAAGAAGTATTGCAATAAACGTCTAACAATCTATAGTTTGAGTCAAAGCATCAAAGACAAATGAAATTTAAATTAATAATTGATCCTTTGATCACAAAGGAAAATAATGCTTCAAAAGTCAAGACCTTCATTGATCCTCTAACTAAAGACCAAAGAAGAAAGTTTTGAATGAATCCTCTCTTAGAGTCAATACTCATATCTAAAGTCAACATTTTTGCATATTCTAATGACTAGAAAATATAAACAAAGAAATCTAGGCAATGCTCTAAAGAATATGTTAAAGTTGTGTATGACACTAATAAATACACTCTCAAGCGCCTCTATTGAATCTGATTACAAGCTCACTCTAATGATTTCGAGTTTCATAAAATTGGTAAACCAGTTGACCATCTAGGTTAACACTTCAAGTCAACACTCTGATAAAGTCAATACTCTAATAAAAAATTAACACTCTGATTAAGTCTATTTGGATTGAGTTTGTAGGCCTGTTGAGGCTGTGATAATACAGGTTGTAAGCTTGCTAAGGCTTTGATAATATAGGGTCTATTAGATCAAGTTATGATCTACAAAAAAGATTGTAAAGGTGTGCTGAAAGAACATACTCTTCAGCTAGATAGTAAAAAATCTCACAAGGTGTGAGGACTAGCGTAGCCCAAGGTCAAGGGTGAACTAGAATAAATTTGTGAGTGATTCTCTTTACCATAATCTCTTACTTTAGCACATTAAAATAACCACATCATTGCCATGTACATTTTTCATTATACACTTATGTTAAAGAATATTCTTTGTTTTAAAATGACATTCTTATGAAAGTGATAACTTGAGGTATTTGCATTTGATTTAAAAAATTTAAAGGTCACAATTCAAACCCCTTTTCTTATGAACTTTTATTGTTCTTCTCAGTTAACTTTTATTATTCTACTTCAGCTTTCATATCTCATTCTTCACAGTTAACTTTTATTGTGATAAGACTTATTTTCTTTCTTCATATTTGTTTTATCTAAGTGAGTTAACAATATCTGGATAAAGAATAACAAATTGTTTTTTGTAATTCTAAAGACACTGTTAGTGATCATTCTATTGAAGCTCTTCTTTATGACTAGAAAATGGAGTTTCAAGAATACCCTCCCTCCCTTTTGTGCCTGCAAAAAATTTGCATTGACTATGTTATTTGCATTCAATGTACTTATACATTGTTTTTCTATTTTTTTACTTTGAAGATTAGGAGTAAGGTCAGGCTTTGTTCCCTTAGTGGTATCCCAAGTTGTAGTGTTTTCACTTTTTTTCTTCATCTTTCAAGGACATCAAACATAAGTTCTTCAAGATTTTATCTATTCCTAGTGAATTGTATTACTTTCATATGTTGGATGGTAAGGTTTCCTTTCTAGTGGATTTAGAGTCTAGTTCCTACTAAATGTTGTGATGAATCCCATCTTTATGTTTATATTCTATGCTTAGGTCATTTTCTGGGTACTTTACCGACTTTAAGAACTTTTAAGATTTTGAGACTTAAATCTCATTGGAAAACTTGAAGAAGAAAATGAATACAATAAACGTGAATAAAAAAAAGGGAGTTTGAATTGTGTTATTATTTTAAATTTTTTTGGTAAAAACACATTATGGATAGAAACTTAAAACAACTTTAAGAAAAGTAAAGAGATAAGAAGAGAGATAAAAAAATAATAATTTATTCAGGTAGCTATATTCAGTCCTTCACTTTAAAGGATTTCATCCACTAAATCAAATTATTTTCTCAACCACTAAAACATCTACTAGTTTCATGACTATGTTCTAATCTTCCCAAACTTGTAATTTTGTATAGTCAAGCTTTTGATGTTGCAGCCACTATAGGGCTAAGTTATAGATATGAAGGGTTGAAGTGTTTTTGGGTAACTCTATCAAGATGATATTATAATGTAAACATGAGAAAGGGGGAGGGCGGTTGAATTGTGTTTGCCAAACTCGAATTTTTGTGGTTGTTTTGTTGATGTGAATTATTTGATGAATAAATAATCAGATTAAACAACGGATAATAACAGCAAAAGAAGACAACAATTTATCCTGGTTCACCATTAACTTGGCTACATCCAGTCCCTTTATCCTGAAGGCTTTAATCCACTAATTCAAAACCTTTGAATTACAGCACCTGACCCTCCAAGCCAGTCTTCTCAAACAGCCTAACAACCCCAGACTTTTGAGGAACGAGAACAACACCTTGACTCTACAAGTCAAGTCTTCTCCTACAAATCTAACAACCCCAGATTGAAGAAGGAATCTACACCACTATCGGGTTTGATTATAAGGGTTTGGAACTCTGCAAAGTTGCTTCTGGAAAGCTGATTGTTGCACTTAATTTCTCTCTCGAAAACACTTAGAAAATATTGCTTTTGCACTCAAGTATTTCTCTCTATTGAACTCTCGGATAACTTTGAATTTCAAGCTTGAGTTATGTGTTTTTCGATGCATGATGCTGCTGCCTTAAGCCTCCTTTTCTAGCTGCAAATAGGGCTTTGTCCAAGCTTAAATTCGAGATAAATCTTGCTCAGATTTCCATTGAAAATTCTGTTGGCCAATCTTGTTTCACTTAATTTAAAACCGTATCTTTTTAGCTTCAGATTTCACTTGAAAATTCTGTTGACCAATCTTGTTTCACTTAATTTAAAACCGTATCTTTTTAGCTTCAGATTGCACTTGAAAATTCTGTTGACCAATCTTGTTTCTCTTAATTTCAAACCATATCTTTCTAGCTTCAGATTGCATTCAAATTTCTTCAAGTCTTCAGTAATTTTTTGAATCAAATCCCCTTAATACTTTGATCAAATTTCTATCAAAATTCAATCAAGTCTTCTTCGAATTTTAATCAAGTCTTCACTAATCTGCATCATGATTTAAATTCTGGACCGTATGATCCTCTAATCTTGACCAACTTTGGACCATGTGATCTGATCTGGACCATTAATCTTCTAATCTGGACCATTTATCTTCTGATTTGGACCATTGATCTTCTGATCTGGAGCATTTATCTTATGATCTAGACCAAGTCTAGACCAAATCTAAACTAAGTCTTATGTTCAGGACCATTCTATCTTCTGTTCTAGACCAAGTCTTATGTTCTAGACCATGCTATCTTCTGGTCTGGACCATGTCTGACTTATGTTTCCTTCTGGTCTGGACCAAGTCTCCTTCTGGTCTGGACCAAGTCTCCTTCTGGACTCTGCTTCCTTCTGATCTGGGCCAAGAAAAATATCCTCTGATGATGATATCCTCTGATGTTTACCTTTGATAACATCCTCTGGTATTCTCTGGAGGTATCTTCTGGTACCCTCTAGTGACATCCTTTGGTATCCGCTGGATGTTTCCTTTGGTATCCTCTGGATGTATCCTCTGGATGTTTCCTCTGGGCAAAAATTCTGGTGGCATTTTTATCTTCTGGTGATGTCATCCTCTGGTGACATCTTCTGCTACTAATTTGTATCTTCTGGAGGTATCTTCTGGTTGTAAATTCTTGAGGTATCTTATGCTAATGTCATCCTCTGGTGACGTCATACATCTTCTGATTTTTCATTCTTCTAAGTCACAATACGATTTACATAAAATACTTTTGTTAACATCAAAACTTTAATTGAAAGAACCAACTTGGTTCCAACAGATATTATAATGTAAACACCTAGTGAAAACACTAAGATTGTTTCAATAACTTTTTCTAATTTTGTATTGCAAAGAAGTTTCGCTCGTGATTTGTATATTTGAATGATTGCTTACACTTCTTTATTTAGAGAAATGTCATTAGGGTTTCTAACCAATGCAGGAATTGTGGCATATATCTTGTATGAAATGTAAGGATCGCACTGTTAGTCAGATTTCTTGAATCTTCACATTTATTCAATGTCCTTTTTTAACTTTATAATGAACCAGTGTATCTTAATCATTAAGTCAAAAAAATCAAAGGATCTATGCATCAAAGTATTTTGTCACATTATTATGGGTGCTTAATTAGAAGATAGCTTCGAACAGACGATAACAAATGATTTGATTTGGGTCAATTGAGAGACAATGAATGTTGAAGTGTTGACTGTAAGACCCTTAATTTTTAATTAAAATTATGGAATTAATTTTAATTGTATTTTTGGGAATATTTGTAAAATATTTAATATATGTATGTTTGAGTGAATATATATATATATATATAAATATTTATTTTGGAGGATGAATAAAAAAATTATTGGATGAAGATTAAATTAATTTAATTACGGGTAATTAAATTAATCGGGCAGTTAATTGAGGATTAGTGGCTAATTGCAAAACAATTAAGTGCTGAAAGACTCAGCATTATTTTAACATTATTTTTGGGTGAGGTGGCACCACAAAAGCCTATAAATAGGAGTGAGAAGGATGGTGAAATCATAACACCATCTCTCCTTCCTCACTGCCCATACTGCATGTAACAGTACCCAATTTTTCCCTCCCATTCTGTCTCTGTTTTCTGTCCCAGCTCACGATTTCAAAGTGAAAAAGAGGGAGTTCCTCAAAAACACCATTACTTGAAAATCCAAGCATCAAGCCAGAAAACCCCCAGTATTAAAGTTAATCCCCACATCATTACGGAGCTAGAGAACTCAGTTTTGTAGCAGCAAACGCAGGCGGGAGTTTCGCTGTTTTTGACGCATACACTTTAGCAGAAGCAGAACACGCAACAAGGGTAAGGGCACCTTCCACTTTCTAGTTGCATTAGGGCTGTAAGTGCATAACTTTCATGGCATTACTAGTGTTTTCAGTACTGTTTGAAACTGGTTTGTATGTTGCTTGAAAGAAATGAAAAATGCATTTTTTTTTATGTTTTAAAAGCTCTGTGATGATTGTTGTTTGGGTTGAATGCACTAAAGTTGTGTTGTTTATGTGGGAAAGTGGAAAATGTCTTGAATGTTATTTCAAACATGATTTAAAAATGCATGTTCATAAAACTGTTTTGAAAATGGTTTTGAAATGCAAAAATGCATTCTGTTTGTGTTTTGCTGCTCTGTGATGTTGCATGTTATTCTGATGTGTTGTGAAAGCTGAAATGCTTGCATGTTATTCTGATGTGTTGTGAAAGCTGAAATGCTTGCATGTTATTCTGATGTGTTGTAAAAGCTGAAATGCTTGCATGTTATTCTGATATTGAGAAAGTTGAAATGTTGTATGATGTTCTGATGGTTTGAAAGTCTGGATGATTTGTTGTTGATGATCCTGATTCTGTTTCTATTTTGAGTGATTTTGATGATGTTGATGATTTAAAAAGAAAAGGGATTTTTAATGAGGAAAGTATTGTCTGGAAAAAATGCTGAATATGTTTTAATGTTGGTGGTTTGTTTTTAAAAGAAAACAGTTTGAAAAGGGTTGAAATCTCAGAAAAATTTCACTGGTTTTCGAAGGTGTATTCGAATACAACATGTGTGTATTCGACTACAACCTGTCAAGTTTCTGTTTTACTTAAGTTTTCAAACTTGTATTCGAATACGAGCCCCTGTATTCGAATACAGAGGAAGGATTTTTGCTTCTGACTTAGCATCTGTATTCGACTACGACTATGTCGTATTCGAATACAGAAGTGGGATTTTAACACTGTATTCGCATCTATATTCGACTACAGGCATGCTGTATTCGAATATATAATGCAGATTTTCACTAGTTTCAGCTTCTGTATTCGAATACAATGAGTCTGTATTCGAATACAGATTCGTGTTTTTTCAGAAGCTTAGTTTTTAGCTTCTGTATTCGAATACAAGGAAGTTGTATTCGAATACAGATTCGTGTTTTCCAGAAAATCAAGTTTTAAGCATTGTGATATGCATTTTAAAGTATTGAGAAACCTTGAGAAGGGTTAAAGTGATTTTAAATGGAGTTCTTGAAATGTTTTTAAGAGGAGAGGATGAAGTATTGAAAATCTTTAATGACCTGGGGGAAAATGCTGAGTTTTTCAAGGTTTGGTCTTCTGTATTCGACTACATGCATGCTGTATTCGAATACAGAATGTTAAAATTGCAGTTTTTGACTTCTGTATTTGAATACAAGGGGTCTGTATTCGAATACAGATTCGAGTTTCCAGAATTTCCAAGTTTTTAAGAGTGTTTTGAAAACCCTGAGTGTTTAGGGAATGTTGGGATTGTTGTGGTGAATTAAAATGGAACTTTTGGTAATATTTTGAAGTTGTGGTGATGAAGTTTTTGAGATTTTACTGATGTAGTGAAAGATGTTGTTTTGTGCACTGAGACTGCCTCTGTATTCGAATACCAGAGGGCTGTATTCGAATACAGAGTGTGATTCTGCACTTTTTTTGGCTTCTGTATTCGAATACAGAGAAGCTGTGTAAAATTCCAGAAAATCCCAGTTTTGAACACTGTAATTGAATTTTAAGAAGTTTAGGAAAACATTTCAAAGTGTTAATGATTACTTGACTATTTAATCATGATTGTGATGATGATAATTCTGACTGTGCTGAGATATTTTAAACATGATGAAAAGCATGAATTTTCTGATTTTGCATACTGTTTCTAGAGAAGTGAAACACTGCATATTCATGCATTGCATAGTCAAGTGGTACCTGCGATGGGCCACAGAGTAATGCGCAACCACGTGCTGATCTGTTGAGCGATTGCACGAGTGCTTGACTGTTGAGCGTGTGCACTAGGTACTGATCTGTTGAGCGATTGTACCTTGGTATATAAGTGCTGGTTTGTTGAGCGACTGCACTGGTACTGGACTGTTGAGCGTTTGTACCCTGAAATGCGCAACCACGTGCTGATCTGTTGAGCGATTGCACGAGTGCTGGACTGTTGAGCGTCTGCACTAGGTACTGATCTGTTGAGCGATTGTACCTTGGTATATGTCAAACGTGCTGGTCTGTTGAGCGACTGCACGAGTGCTGGACTGTTGAGCGTCTGCACTGGTGTTGATCTGTTGAGCGATTGTACCTTGGTATATGTCAAACGTGCTGGTCTGTTGAGCGACTGCACGAGTGCTGGACTGTTGAGCGTCTGCACTGGTGTTGATCTGTTGAGCGATTGCACCCTGGTCTTGAGGGCTGTTAAAGTCAAACATATTGTGCTGCTCTGTTGAGCGACTGCACCTTGGTGATTCCAAGAAAATTGTATACATGAGCATATACATCTTGCATTGAGGGATTGACCGGTGGGTCACATTTGATTATATGATGAATGGTTGGAAATTGAATGTGTGTGAGTACTATCCAGAATCTGAATTTCTGATTTAATGATTGTGTTTTGTTGAGGTGTTGTTTGTACTTACCACATACTTCATAATAATTGGCTGCTGTTTTTGAAAAGGCATATATGTCATTAAATTTCAAATGAGCATTATTATTTTCCTCATCATCATATGTTATACCATGGATATAATTGTTGCTGTGAAATATATGCTATGTGATTATTTGTTAATTTCGGTCGGTGACCCTTGCTATTATATTGTGGACTTTGGGCTTTACCCTCAGATGTTACCCGAACCCGTCCTACCGACGGATACACTAACGACGGAAGCGTCGTTAGTTTCCCCTGATCTTTACGTACGGAGTATCCGTGGACAACGCAGAAGGACGGACGGTTGGCTGAAGATGAGACTTATAGAGGATACGGTGGAGATCGTGCTACTGTAGCTTAGTGCATGATCAGTCTAGACTTTTGTATAGGGTCTTGATGTTTTGGGAAATGTAATTTTATTTTGGAAATTTATGTAATGATTTTTCTGCTGTATTCTTCCGCACTCTAAAACTATTTAGTGGCTACATGCCGGGTGTTCTCTTTTGAAATGAACTGATGAAAATCTTATTTTAATTCCCTTGAATTAATTCGGAAAATTCTTTTATTGATTTATTTTATGTGAAAAGAAAAAAAAAATACGCTCGTGCTGTCTTTTAAACTCGGGGTGTTACATTGAACATTTCTTTAGTCTGGACTTAGAGGATTAACTTTTACATAGAGCTGACCAAATAATCAAATTTATCTTTTGTTGCGTTTAACAGATAAACATGTATCAAAGTAAGCGTGCGTTATTCAGAGTGATAATGAGGCGCGTTGATCATAGTCATAAACAAACGCAAGAAGAAGAAGAAGGGGAGGATAAGGAGGAAGAAAAGGATTAAAAAACTAGAATAGGAAGAAGAAATAGTGAGTGATGAAAAAAACGAAAAGGTGGTCGACAATGATTAAAAGAAGTGGTTCGGAGGTGGTGTTCAGAGTGTGACCGACAATGGCTGGAGTGGTGGACAATGGTTGTAAATAGTGGTTGTTAGTGATGGTGATAGTGGTCGGAGGTGGGTGGACAGTGGTAGTTGTGGTTGTCAGAGATGGTGGTCGGTAGTTGTTAAAGGAGTGTTTACATTTATTGGTGGCAACATGTTAATTTTAAAATAAAAACAAGAATTATCAAACCTATTTATTTGGCTTTGAGTGTTAGGGAAAATGTTTTGAAATTAAGTAAAACAATCAACTCAAGCCAATTTTATTAGAGCATGTTTTGGTTTTGAAATTGACATTAAAATCTAAAAACAAAAAACTCACAACCACTTGAACGGAATCCAAATAAATTAAGTTTAATTAATATGCAAGTCGCTAAACTATTTGTAATTTTTAAAAAAGGTCCTTAAACTAAAAAAAAGTTGTAACTAGACTCGAACTATTTTATATTTTTTAATTAGGTCCTTCTATTAAACAACTATCACTCAACAATTAGTCATAGTTGATATAATGTATAGGCTAAATAGCATATGTGGTCCCTTAACTTAATTTCAGTTAACGTTTTAGTCATTTATCTTATTTTTTTTCCCGATTTGGTCCTTTATTTTAATTTTAAGTGAAGTAAAGAATGAAAATATGAGTTTATTTGAATATTTGAGATACGAATCTGATGAAATTTGTATTATATGAAAGAATATAATTTATTTTATGGTTTTGGTTGAAAATTTTGATGAATTTTTATAAAAAAAAAAGATAATATTGTTGACATTTTAAAACATAAAAGATCAAATTGTCGCTTAAAATTAAAATAAAGGACCAAACGGAAAAAAAAAAACGTTAACTGAAATTAAGTTAAAGAACCAGATGTGCTATTTAGCCTAATATATACTATATAAATAGGTTTCTAAACTAATTTGCAATTTGTAAATAGGTCTCTAAAATATTTTAAATATATTAAACATGATTATATGTATATATAATTTATTATTATATTTTTATTTATAAATTATATATATATATATATAATAATTATAAATTGAAAAATAAATAATTTCAAAATGCAAGTCACAGCTAAACCAAAATATAAATGTCAACAAACCAATGAAATCGGATATTGTTGTTGATCTTGATAAGTGGAGCATAAAGTATCATAGAATAGAAGAGCGCAACACGACCGATTTTAGTAATTAACTTTTGGTGTTAGATATTTCATTTTTAATTTTTATAAAATGTATTCATATATGAAATTGGTCTGTAATATATAAAATATTTAATTTTATTCATAATATACTTAATCCCCTTCTAATAAAAACGAAAATGATATTAACATGTATATTTTCAAAGACTAAAAAAATAATTCCAAAGATCAATATAAAAAATTGTTATTCCCAAGGATTAAAATTTTTCTTACAGAGCCTGTCAAAAAGTAATTTTTTACAGAAATTAAAAATAAAAAATAATATATCTGTAATAATAACAAGATATTTAAACTAATATTAAATATAATATTACCAAAAAAATGATATTAAATATAATTATTATTCTCTTAGGAGTACATTGTAAAAAGTGAAGTATGCATAGAATCACGTCCATTTAAAACATTTATGAAATCTAAGTTTTTATATGTAACAAATGTTTATATTATATTGGATAAATACTTTTAAAATCAACGTTGAATTGAAAACTTCTATCATGTATATCCTATTTATAAATTTATTTAAAGATAATCATTGGATTTTTATAGATTTCTTATAGAGAGGTTTTTTATACCATGTGTTGCTTTCTCATTGATTCTCATTTTTTAATTTTTATATATTTATAAAAAAAATATTATTTATCTATGTAAACTTCTTTCAACAAATTATCTATATTTAATTTTTTATCATTAATTTATTAATTTATTTTTTTATTATACATGGTCTTTTAGAACTAAATTATTAAATTATGATTGTTTTCTATTGATAAAAAAAACATTAATTATTTATTTTTATTTTTCTAAAATTGAAAAACATAATTTTATTTTAGAACTTTTCAAACTCGACTTTCATCTATATATTTGATTTTAATTATTTTCAAATCACGGGACTAAACAATTAAGTGTATTTTTTTAGATGTTTTTTTTATAGTTTTTAACTTAATCGATTGTGATTTTTCTAAATAGTGTATTCCAAGAGTGTTGAGAAAGATATCAATAACAAGAGTTGAATTAGCTATCTATGCCACGTGTAATTTCTTCATTAATTATTAATTTTTTATTGTATTAGCAACCCAAAAAAATTTCAACAATTTTTTTTTTTATATTTATGAAACAATTTTTTATTAAAGAAAAATTTTTGTAATATATATCTAATTTTCTAATCATTAATTATTAATTTATAATTTTATTTTATATAATATTTTCAATAAAATTTAATTATTTGATTTAACGTTTCAAATTTAAAAAAAATATAAAGTTATTTTTAAATTTTACAAAATTGATCTTTAGCCATCTATTTCATTTTTAGTTATTTTCAAATCAATAGTATTTTATTTTTAAATTTTACAAAATTGATATATATATATATATATATATAT
>JBBPBO010000001.1:33580069-33688084 GCA_037974295.1 Cicer cuneatum
ATTGATTAATTTATTAATTAATTGTTTGCATAAATAATTGATGTTTAATAAATTTTGTATATATGGTGTGTTATATAAGAAATAAATTTTTATGCTTAAGTGTGTTTTTTTTTTGTCACTTGTCGCTTGCTTAATATTTCCCTTTTATTTTTTCAATGAAAAATATTCTCAACAAATTCCATTTTTTAATTTTCTTATCAACAAACTATTTATATCTAAATTTGTATCATTAATTATTAATTTATAATTATATTTTACATAATCTTTTCAATTAAATTTAATTATTTAATTTTATTTTTTCGAATTTGAATTTATTTTTGAGTTCAATCTTTATCCATCTATTTGGTTTTTAGTTATTTTTGAAATGATATTATATATTTATATAAAATACATTTAGAATTTTTAAATTTGCTAGATTTAAAAAATTCTCCTTCTATAAATAAATAAAAAATTGAAATTATATTTGTCATTTTTTACAACCAGATCTATATACACATTTTTATTCAATGCAATGTATAATCTATATAAAGTTAACTGTATAATTTTTATACACACACGAATAATATTCTTATATATGTCTTACCTCGAGCATTGTCTGGGAAATACAGTAGTTTAATTCTAATAAAAATATCATTTAAAAATGTAAAGACTAATCAAAACATTAAATTATTGAAAACTTTATTTTTATCACAAAAGATTATTGCAATTGTAACTTCCACTATAGCTAATCTTCCCATATATATATTTAATATTTTTTAAATAATTTTTAGAAAAAACCCAAGTATTTTATTTACTATATAAAAGTAAAAAAAGATACTGGTTTGATTTTATATAGATTTCACGTAATAAGAAAGATACGTTACTTTGAGAATTTAAATACATGTTTTTATGCTATCGACTTGTAAAATAAAAAGAGAAAAGACGAAGGTTTAAAGTGTTTTGGTACTTGTAATTATATTTTTTTTAATATAATTTTATTTTAAAATAGTCTTTATATTTAACTTCTATTTTAAAAATTATAATATTATTAATTTTAAATATAATTAAAATATAATTTTTTTTTAATATAAACATAAACTCCAATATACCTAAAATTAATCTAAATATTTCATTCTTCTTCCCTTAAAAAATTTAAAATTAACGACTTCAAACTATTTCTTTTGAAATTTTGGTTCAAGTTTAAAGTATCACTGACAGGTTAATTGCAAGATAGCAATTTGTATTATATTATGAAAGATAACGATGATATTAAGATAATATTAGTGAATTTCTTTCGAAATTGTTGATTCAACATTTTTTATTTTTTTTCTTCTATAATAATCTTTTCATGGTCAATCCTGCTATGAGATTTATTGATTGATGAGATTTTTCAAATTCAATTTGTTGATGACCAAACAATTGGTTCATCGTTTTGAATCAATTTTCAAACGCTAACTTCAATTTCACTTTTTTCATCCATCCACACAAAGAAAGTTAAAGCGAATCAATCAAAAGAAGAAACAAACATTCGCAATTTTGTACTAACATTGTATTTGGAACCCTAACCCTAATTTAGGTAGGAGTGTAGTTTTTTAGGGAAGAAGAATGAAATATTTCGAGTTAATTTTAGGCTTTTTTGATGAAAAAGAATGAAACATTTAGAGTTTATTTATGTTATAATTTAATTATATCGTGGGTTTATGTTTAGGTTAGCAAAAATTATGTTTTATTTATATTTAGATTTAAATGTGTTACATTTCTTGTAACAAAATTTGAATGAAATGACTATTTTAAAATAAAATTATATTTGTAAAGATGTAAACCAAACAAAAAAATTATATTACGAAGGATCAATAACATATTTAAACTAAAAAAAGAAATATACTATTAATAAAAATTAATTTTATACTATCATTCAATAAAATAAAAATGAATGTCTTAGTAGTTATTTTAAAATAATAACTACAAAATATGCTTACTAGCAATATGATTAATTGATATTTAGTTACGACGTAAAACTATTTTATACTCGTGCATAAGTCATAAACCGCTAAACTTACATAAAGTTCACTATCGGTTAAAAAGGTCGCAATATCACTATTAGTATAAAAATATTTAGGCCATTGTACGCAGATTAGTAGCAATATTTAAATGAAATCTAGCTGTGCAGTTCAAATATAACAATTTGCCCCTTTGTTACCATTTTTTTAAAATTGATTTTTATAGAATTCTATCTTTCGATTATATTTAAAAAAAAGAATTTTAAAAGTAAAATTTTAATGAAAATTTAGTTTAAATATTTTACTATAAAATATCATTTTAAGTATTTTATTTATTTGTTATAATATTTTTTAATGAACTTTTAAAATTTTATTAAAATGAAAACTATTTTAAGAAACTCTTAAAAAAATCATTTCTGAAATATATATATTTTTTTAAAATATATTTTTTTAAATTAAAATCTTTCATAATAAATATTTAAATTATTAAATGATAAAATTAATTTTTTTAATCAATAACAAATGAATTCAAAATAATTTTTATTATTTTGAAGTTGTCATAGAAATCATTTTTAAAACATAAAATGAAAGTTACTTTTAAAAAATCAAAAACAAACATGCCCTTACCAAAAAAAATATCAAACAACTTATATTTTTGTATTTCATAAATTTAAAATATTTTATCGTATGGCAATGATTGTCTTTTATTTTTTTGGGGACAAATGTCTATATTTTGTTTATAACGTTGATAACACTGAGCGATTGATCAAGTTAATTTGTAGAACCCAAACTTTTTTTATTTATTTATTTATTTATAGAGTTATGTATATTTTTAATCTCAATAAATTTGTAAAATAATAAGTTAGCCTGTCAATATTATTAACATTTAGTTCGATTTTTCTTTTTATTGGGACTCTATTACTCAAAGTATTTTTTAAAATTTAATTAGTAATAAAAGTGAATATAGATTATTTAGAAACTAAAGTTGAAATTTCATGATTTAATTAATAAAATCTAAAAAATATATCATGACAACAATATAAATAAATAAAAAACCGTATATCAGTGATATCAAAATTTCAACCAATAACTATCACTAATTCATTCATAATTATATTAAAGATTAATTAAATAAATGGTATTCATTGACAAAATTATGTCTTTTAGTTAGTGGTCAATTAATTTGATTATTCAATAGAAGTCTCCCTATATTATATTTTTTTAAATAAATATAAGTAATGTATGTGATGAAAAAATTGTATATATTTTATTGAAATACGTTAAAATTGTATTTAAAAATGTAATGATTGAAATTTGATGAGTATTTCGTTGTATATATATGTATTTAAAAATGTAATGATTGAAATTTGACGAGTATTTCGTTGTATATATATGTATGTATATTATATTATTGTGTTTCACAATATAAGGTTTATTTTAATTTAAACTTTTTTACTAAAATTAATTAATTTAATTTGATTGTTTGAGTTTTAGAATATTTTTTTTCTAAATTTATCTGATTTTCAGTTTCAATTTATGTTGTTTATTTATAAATTTAAATTTAGAAAAGAATTGTGTTATTAAGGAAAAATTTATATACATAAAAATCCAAAAAAATAGATAATAACTTTAATTTGGAATTTTATTTATGATATAGATATTCAATTATTCAGTGGATATAAGGTTTATTTTGTAATTGGGGTGAAAAAAATTAAAGAATTGAATGATAAAATGATCGCAGCTCGATGATTACCTTTGTCAAAATAATAACAATATTAAAATTACTAATATTAGCGGTTATAAAAAAAGAGTATACAACTATACTCTTATTTTTTGTGCAACTTTATCTTGTAAAATGCAACTAAATAACATGTTATTTTTTGTGGTATCCTTTCCCATTTTCATCCCATTTGACAAAAAAAAAAATACTTGTCCAAAACAAATTTTCTTTATTATTTAAAACTAATTTTGTTTCTCTCCTAATTGTTAAATATTTTTTAAGAAAAACATTATAATTTAATTAGGGGGTAAGATGGGATACCAAAAGCGGCTGATTCTTCCATTCATAAAATTCACCACATTTTATAAAATTCAAATCATGTAATTATTACTACAAAATTTTTGGTTTTAAAAAAATTGAGAACGATAAATTGTTATTAATTAAAATAATATTATAATGACTATTTTACCACCATCCTAAGAGAAATTAAAAACATTATTGAAGAAAATGTAATTTCAAGATCTACATAATAAAAGAAATTTCATTTAAACACACTTTTGGACACAAATACAAACAAAAATATAATATTTATTTTTTATACATACTATAACGACATTAGGTCATACTCCCTCGTTCTCTCTCTCCTTCTTTAAAAAGTATTTTCATAAATTCAAAATAAAATAAAATGTAATTTTGAGATCTGAATCCACTCAAGCTTTATATTTCCACCATAAATAGACCCATTCACGTAGCTCTTGTACCCATATAAATATTCTTCTCTTTTTAATTTTCTATCAAAATCTTTCTTTAACCATCTAAAGTCTCATTTTCAGAATGGTGAAACCAGAGCCCATCTTTGAGGGTGAGATCAATCATGGAAGTACTGAAAATAATGGTGGTATTGGCTCTTTCTTATGCTCTTACTGTTCTAACCAATTTAGATCTAAGGAAGAGCTAGACCATCATCATTGCCAAAAGTTGTATCACATGAAAATGGAATTGCTGAGGAAAAAGTTGATAGAGGCGACTCAACTGACTTATGAGTTGCAAAGCCCAAATTTTTCATCTTCACTCTCACAATTCCCCTTTTCATCAAACTCTTTAGAGGAGATGGTGACAGGGTTAACATCCTCATCACAAACACCTGCTTATATTTTTAATCATTTTTCCTCAAACACTAATGAGGAGACAGTGACAGGGTTAGCCCCCTCACCACCTATCCATGAGTTTAACTCAATTACTCCACCACAATTTACCTTTCCACCAAACACTTTTTCAGGAATGGTAATGGGATTATCCCCATCACCAACATTTGTCCATGGCATTAACCCTTTCTCTCACCTACAATTCACCTTTTCACCAAACACTGTATTTCAGGGGTTAGCACCACCACCACCATCTATCAATGACTCTAACCCCATCCCACCACCTCAGATACCCTTTTCAACAAACACTTATATGGGGGTGATGACAGGGCCAACCCCACCACTACCACCTACTTCCGATTTTCAATTTAATGAGGCCATGAACTTTATATCCCCCATGGATCAACCTATCATGCCCATTCCACCTCCTACATCTACTCCTCATCACTTCACTTTTGAGGGTCAATCATCCACATCAAATTTGGTTGAGAGACATGGACCAGTCCCAACACAAGCATACAAAACATCAACATCTGAGGCAGTAACAACAACCTTGTCACTTGCACCGTCTGCATCTTCCCCAACAACAATTGCAAAGGGCAAGGAGTTAGTTGATCTTAACCTAGAGTTAAAACTCTAAGGTGTTTTATTATTAAGGCTTTCAGATGAATCTCTATGTTTTGGATTTAGCTATTAAGTTGGGTATTCCATGGAGTGTCTTATCTTTAATTTATGTTTTTTTTTTTGTTGCTTTGGTCTAGTTCTTTGTTGGTCGTGTTTAGTCTGGTCTAGCATATCTATGTATTTCAGATGTTTTATTTCATATTTTCATTATGCAATCTTGTTGTTATATATGGTGCTTAACCAAGAATTCTCTAGTTTTTGTGTATTATCATTTTAGTTATGTATTTGTGCTTCTTCGTTCATAAATGGTATGAAAAAAATGAAATCCCAATAATTCAAAATTAAATTTATACAATCGAAAATGACCTATTACCCTCACTAAAATGAAAATTGATATGCTGGATATTATATTTCTACATATCTTCGCTTAAGTATTCGTTCTCCCTTTTAATTTAAATATTTTCTGTCTTTTGATAAAAATATTATAAAATGTATAAACTAATGAAAATCAAGTATTTTAGGATTACTTTTGGTTACAAAGTGAGTGTATATAGCAATATAATGAGTTTTGTTTGTTAGATATAGATGTAAAACTAATTTACACCATTAATGTATTATTATTAAAATGATGTTTACTATTAGACCGTAAGAGTCTAAAATGAGTAAAATAGCTAGAGGGGTATATAAGGGAAAACATAAATATGCCAACTAAGATTTGGCTCATAAATTTTGGCAATACATCACTAAAGGTGTTGGACTAATGTTAAATTAAAAAGAAAACTTTCAGTTTTTTTATATTTCACCATTTTTTCGAATTGGCCTATTTTTTCTAGAATTAGTCCTTTATATTTAAATTTAATGTGCACCATTAACCTTAAATTATATTAAATTATGTACTAGCTCTTTAAGATTGTCCATTTTCTTGAATTATTATTATGAAATGTTAATATCTAATCCAAATAGCGTGATAAGTTCACTTTTCAAACTACTTTGAAAGTAAAGGAAGTTAATAATATTGATTATGTGTATATAACTTTCTTATCAATTGTTTAGAGGCTACACATGTGTATAAATAGTTGTAGAAAAAATAAAAAATATAGATCATTTATTATATTTGATAAATGTATTTTAAAGGATTAGTAAAAAGGTCATATGTACGTTTCACAATTTAGTTGAGTTTTAAGATTATATATTTTTAATTTTACTAATCATTTTTTAAAGTGAAACAAAAAAACTAACATAATGTAAATTAAAAACTCAAAAAAATAGTCAAACTTTAGAATTGCGAACGTAGCTTTGTCAAAATCATATCCTCACAAACAACTTGATCCAACTCTACCCCAAGTAATTGCACTATATTCAAAGGAAGCAGTACAAACTTGAGAGACCATATTAAATTAGCTTTATTTGCATATATGAATTGGTGAGAAAAATGATTCCAGAAATTTTCAGTTTTTCATACTTTCCGGCAAAAAATGCCAAGAGAACGAGGGAACCTCGGAAAACTTTATTTGAAAAAGGTCAACATAAGGAACAAACATGATGTATATATGTGTCCTTTGTCCTCTCTCACAAGTCTTACGATATCTATGTTATCTATGTCTTAGCAACTCCTAATAGTTCCTTGCACCAAAGTAAATACAAAATATAATAATTACGAAATAAAATATTATAAAATTAAATCTTGAAAAATAGGTTACAATGAAAATAAAAAATATACATTTACTGAAATAATAGTGTATTAATTTATTGCAACAAACATGAATGTAAATATGATACAAATAAACTTGATTATAATATTATTATTTCTGTGATTGTTTATATTAAATGTAAATGTTATTTAAATTATTCCCTTTGTTGCTCGAAAAAATTTCATTTTAAAATATTATCAAACACGAATGATATTACGTCTTAATATGTCAACAATATTATTATATTTTACAAAAACTTAGAAATTTCATCATCATCTTCAACAAAATCTAAATTTTTATCAAATTCATAACTTAAATCTTCAAATAAATTCATGTTTTCATCTCCAACAACCACAACATATACAACATCAAATCCATCAAACAAAGAATTTACATTTTCAACATCAAATCTATCAAACAAAGAATTTACATTTTAAGTTTTAGGTTATTCTCTTAGTGATTTGGGGATCAAATATTAAAATGTGAGTTCTTTATTTGATAGAAATGATTTTGTTATTGTTGTTGGAGATGATGATATAAGTTTATTTGAATATTTTTGAGTTATAGATTTAATAAATATGACTTTTTTTGAAATTGATAATGATTTTTTTTTAGTTTTGTTTGTAGATGATGATAAATTCTATGAGTTTCCGTAAAAAAAAAAAGATAACATTGTTGATATTTTAAAATAAAAAATTAAATTAGAAAGAAAAAAAAAAGATAATGAAGTCATGTTACTTGAAATCAAGTTAACAATATATCAAAGCGGCATCTTCCATTATGCCGTAAATTTGCCTACCGCTTGGAATAAAGTGGCAGTTTATTTGTAGCAGCAGTAAAAACTGCCATTTTAAACTATGTTTCAACTGCCGCTTGATACATTTTAAAAACATGCAACCTATTTATAAGTCATTGCTAACCGCCATAATAACCTGCAAATATTGACATTGCAAACTGCAACAATTCACCACTATTTATTTTATTAATTGTTCAATTCACAAAAAACAGCCATAATATTTAATTTTAAAATGAGGTATATTGGACAAAACTATATATTAAACTTATTATTGTGAAAATAATTAAAAATTAAAGTACAAATACATTAAGAGCATAATCAGTTAAATTATATATATATATATATAAGTCAATGTAATTGTTAAACATCTTTCAAAATGAGATCATAAACCTAAAAGTTTGATACAAATATGCTTAAGTATTCTAAAAGAAACAAGTCTCAACCTAAAAATGACAAAACATTCTCAACGTCCTTATCTTAAGCCATTCTCAAAATAAACCAATTTCAAAACATAAAAACCACATCATGTCATTATCTAAAGCTATTCCTAAAATAAACCAGTTTCAAAACATAAAATAACATAAGCAATTCAAGTGTCATTAGAAAGACTTTGATCTCCTCCATGTGCATTACTTGCATCTCATGATCTTAATTATATATGTCATTAGGTGATGAAGGTTCACTTTCTATATTTGATGCCTACAAAAATATATAAAGACATTCAACATACTAGAAAAGTAGCATAAAAAAATAGTAACTGAACAAACATTATAAGGGAACCACACAACAACACAAGTGATTTTTCATCAAGGGTGCATCTAAATATGTGGAATTGACTTTGGTTCTTTAAGCACAATGCAGTTCAATCATCAAGAATGCAACAAAATTGAAATTATCCATATATATATGCCTTTACTATAATTTAAGATGGTATCAAAATATAAAACGTTTTGCCAATTTAAACTACTTGTCAAATTAATTTAACACATAAACAAAATTTTACAAAAGAAGGAAAAAGAAACCATTTTACATGTGGGAGATGAGACGGTAGTTGATGATGCAACGTGAATTGTGGCGTAGGAGTGAGAGGTGAGACGTGCTGCGAGCATGCATACAGTGAGAAATGTGGCACATATGGTGACATACAGCGAGAAATGTGGCACATATGGTGAGAGGAGATTTAAAATTTTAGGATTTAGAAAGAAAAAGAGTAAATGAAAATAAAATGTATGAAATATGGAATAAAAAAACGACAGAAAATAAATATCCAACGTCACTTAAAATTGATAAATAACGGCGATAAAAAATCGCCGTAACATACTCTATTTGAGTTGGTAAAAAAATCTTATAGATAGTGGAGAGTGTAACCGCTACAAATTATGTTTGTCTTGATGTGCTGGATAAAGGCAGAATTTGAAAACTCTTAAATAAAACAGCCAAAATTCCCCCATTTTTTTAGTGATAAATGGCATGTCTTTTCTGTCAATAAATTCCTCAGTAGACAAAAAGGTTGTGTCAACCCATACGATTTGTTATTTGACGCTATTGGATTGATATGCAACAACAGCTGCTTGCAAAGTGCTAAAGAACTCCGTGAAGATTCGATGATACTTCACCATCTCTTATTTTGGTACACTCTCTTCGCCCTCTCTTCCTTTTTATGATAATAATTTCAATGATGAATTTTATTATTATTATTATTATTATTATTATTATTATTATTATTATTTTTATGATAATATTTACGAGTTAGAAATATTATTTATAGAGACTTAGCATGTTATACAATCATTAGAAGTTCTTAAATAAAATGTTGTTTGGATTTACTTGAAATGTTTGGGAAAT
This sequence comes from Cicer cuneatum, assembly GCA_037974295.1. Taxonomy (NCBI): domain Eukaryota; kingdom Viridiplantae; phylum Streptophyta; class Magnoliopsida; order Fabales; family Fabaceae; genus Cicer; species Cicer cuneatum. The sequence goes on from JBBPBO010000001.1 coordinate 33,589,870, forward strand.
TATTTGACTTTGAATCACATGCATATTGTTTATTAGTGTGTTTGGAAAATTATTTGACTTTGGATCACATGCATATTGTTTATTAGTGTGTTAGGACCTTCAATATTAAATTTGATTAATTTTTTATGACTTTGGGCTCTCCTATGACCCTTTATACAAAAAAAGTGTTTCCTAACGAGTTTTGATTGGATCTTTTGTTGGAGATATGTTGTAACTCTTAAATAAGATGAAGATCAAATTGATGATGATGAAGGTTGTACAAATAAATTACAAAGTTTGTGTATCACACTAAGTTTTAGATTTTACTCCCTCCCTCCAATGTATATATATTGAATGCAAACTGGTTAACCAATGAATCTTTTTCAGGATACTTTGGAATCCTTGAACTGAATGGCACATTTATATCAAACCTATTGATCAATGATAGTTTATAGAATAAAGTTCTTTCACTTACTTTTGTGTACTAGATTAAAAAAGAAATGACTTAAATATTTTTAACAGAAATATGACTCATATCACATGAAAATTGTGTTTTGATGTCTACCTCTAAAGTGTTTCTGTTTATGGATAAACTCGTACCAATTAGTGGAAAAAAACATCTCTTGAAAAAGTTTATAAACCTTGCTAACCTAATAGATACATTGGTTTGATGGCTAACAGATGCATTAAACCCAAACATCGCAACCACTTCACAAAGTGATACATTAACTTATTTAATTTCGCTACATTAATATAGTTATTTGATAATTCCAAATATATTTTAGAAATTCTCCATGGTTTTAGTAATAATTCGAAACTTACATGTTTTTTTTTTGTATTTTTGATAATGACATGTGACAATAAAATTATGGAAATGAACATATACATGTCAATGACCTACATATTAAATTTCATAAAAATTATTCTTAAGTCCTAGCTCAACTTGTAAATGATCATATTGTTAGGTTGAAAGTCTTGTCCCAGATTCGAATCCAAATCTCGTAGTTGCATGAGTTAATTATTATAATATTTACCATATCTTCTAACACTAAAAAAATTCATAAAAATTAGGGTTTGATAGCGTACACAAATAGTTACTTTTAATAGCCCAATAATTCACAAATTCTTTAATTTCTGAGCATGCTTCATATTTAAATTTATTTGAAGTACCGAACAAGCTATTCGCAAGTTAGAAGTATTATTTATAGAGATTTATAATGTTATACAATCATTTGAAGTTTATGAATTATATTTTTATCAGCCTCCTAGATAAATTTTAAATACATAGATAGAAGTTGTTGTGTCATGTGTTGTTTATAAGATTCCATGAGATATTGCTATTAATTAAATAACTAAGATACGATCTTTGTTCACAATATGATTATAAATATATTGTGTTTATATGAGTAATATCAAGTATTATGTCATGTTCTTTCTTTGTGAAGAAAGATTACGTTTGAGGTGGGTAAGATATAATAGCATACGCTACTTATTAGTATTTGATTGTAAATTGTCAAGTCACCAAGTACGTACTTTGTTAATTAAGAATTAGACACTTTGGTTCGCTTACGAGAGAATACTTAATGAGATTAAGTGGTATAGAATAAATGGAACTACTTATGTTATGAATGAATTGGAGTAGATTGTAGACCATCAAGCTTACTTATATTTAAAGAATTGTAATGGAATTCAATGTTGATGCGTATTCTAATCTATTTGAAGTAAGAATTTTGTTGATAAAATTGATGTAATACTTATGATGGTAACATAGGAGTTTAGAAGAGATACAATATATTCCATTAAATATCCTAACCACGACAATTTTATTTTGAAATATCCTAGTCGATAGTTTTGAAAACTTATTACGTATTCTTCAAATTGATTTGAAAGATATTTGTTGGTATCATGGAAATAATTTTTTAGAGATTGAAATTAAATCCTTTGATTTTAACTACTATTCAAGATTCTTAAATAATAAATGTATACTAGAATTTACATGTTTGTAATTCTTGTTTTGGACGATAATGTGGAAAAAAACATAGGAGTTAAGTACTTGGACATTGTTCGCTTATGGACTATTAGGTCCATCTTACTTTGATTATTCACATGATATTGGAACCCATGTAGACAATTTCTTGGTACTAATACATATTATTCATGGATTAATTAATATTCGCATTGACTTAGTATACATTATGATGTCTCCTTCTGTAAATTAGATTTTTAATATTACACTAACAAGGAAAATGTGTATATTTAGATTCTTGAGTTGAATAAAATTTTAATCTATATAAAATTTTAAAATTTTATTTTTAGTCTTTATAAAAATTTTAACTTTTTAATTCTTATGAATTTTTTTTATTCATTTTTAGTTTTTATTGTGAAATTTTTTGTTAAAATAGGATACTTTTAGTCTTTAAAAAAAGTCCATATAAAATCAAAATAAAGACTAAAAGTGAATAAATATTTTTATGAACTAAATTTGAAAGTTCAGAATTTTGTAGGAACTAAAAACGTATTTAATCCTAAATTCTTAATTACTATGATTTTCATAATTAAATATGCTAACTCTCTGATTCTATATTAATTTAAATTTAACTTTGAATGATCGATATTGGAATGTAGACAATTCTCTGGGTATTAATACATTTATTTGTGTATTCATCAATATTAATATTCACATTAACCTACTACAAATTATGATATCTGCTTATTTGAAAAAGATTTTTAATATTACTCTAACAAGGAAATGTGTATATTAGATTCTTACTATTATTTTCATGCTTAAATATGCTTACTTTAATCGTATGAGTTTTATATTTAGTAAATCTATTATAGTTTATCCTTCAAATATGTGTGTGTGGTCTAATCATATCACATGAGAATTGATAGCATAAGTATTGTTACTATTGTATATAAGATAGCATGTATTTTACAAAAGTGTTCATAGTATGTTGGAAAAAACTAGCGTCCTAGTAAATTATTTAAATGTCAAACAAAATTATATTGATTAGAGTATGTCGTGGAAGCTTAGAGACTACTAGACTAAGAACCTTGTAGGAAGTTATTTAAGAATCAAAATATAGAGCTAGAGCGTCATTATTCATATTGGTACCCTAGGAGAGATATACTTTTAATGTGTAAATGTATACATACCTGATTTAAACTAGCTTGTTCGTGTTTTCAACTTTTGATTTGCACATTTTAATTAAATTATCGCAATGTAGAAAGATATTTGTTAACAATTGAGACCAAGAAAAAAATTAATTAAAGAAAAAAAATAAAATCTAGAATGATTATGTGAAAAATTCTTATACAATTAGAGTATAATGCACTTTTATATAGCACTTTTATTTTTAATGTAACTAACCTAATAAATTTTACCTAACCATAAAAATCTTTTAACTACCTCGAACAATCTTCAGCAAGTTGGAAGTATGAAATAACATTTCCAACATGGAAAGAACAATACAAGAAAAAGAAAAATACATTGAAACTAATGAAAGAAAGTTAAAAAAAAAAATACAAGTCGTAATCACATCGGTTAACAACAAAATTATGTAGAAAATGGTAGCGGTCGAAGTGCACCACTCTCTTCGAAGTCTTCGGCCTACTTTGGACTAACTTGAATATCTTCCAGTGGCTCCACAACACTCACTCCAATATAGAATAAAAAATTTCAATCTTGGATCTTCAATATCAAATTTGGCCAACAAAATTTAACCATATCATAGGTAGGGGTGTGCATGGTCCAAAAACCAAACTGAATTGCACCACATTAATAGTGCAGTTCAGTTTTTAAAAACCACTTAAAAAAAAACCGATTATTTTTTTAATCAGTTATAGTTCAGTTTTAAACCAGTTTAAAACCAATTTATATTTATAAACCGGTTTAGTATGTTTGAACCGGTTTGAAACCGGTTTTTATCAAAACCAATTTGAACTGGTTTTTATTGAATTGTTTAAAATCGGTTTTTATTAATTTTTTTATACTTTTCTATTTTTTTTAACATAAAATTATACTTTTTTTTAGAATGTTCATTGGCACTTCTTTCTGTTAAGTATAGTCTTTTAATATCTATCTTTTGATTTTTCAAACATAAAATAAAAAATATTGAATTGAAAATACTAGTACATGTAGTATTAATTAGAGCGTTCAATTTAAAAAAATATATTTAAATATTTCTATAGCATAGATATAAAAAAAATTAATATTTTCTCAAAAATGAAAGCGGCGGTCATTTTAAGATAACTATTTTTTACAAATAGATCAATCATTATAGGACGGATGAAATATTATATATTAATTAAGAATATTATATATATATATATATATATATGTATAGTTGCATTTTTTTTACTCATATGTATATAGCTTATATAAAACTGTTTTTACAGTAAGAAAAATGTTATTTTCAACAAAACAATGTTAATTTTCCATAACTTAATTTCAGTTAACGTTTTAGTCATTTATCTTTTTTTTCTTTCCGATTTGGTCCTTTATTTTAATTTTAAGTAATAATTTGATCTTTTATGTTTTAAAATGTCAACAATGTTATCATTTCTTTTACAAAAATTCAAAAAATTCATCAAAATTTTCAACTAAAACCCATAAATTAATTATATTTTTCAATATAATATAAATTTCATCAAATTCGAAACTCAAATATTCAAATAAACTCATATTTCTATATCTAACAACATCAAATAAAGAATGAAAATATGAGTTTATTTGAACATTTGAGTTATGAATTTGATGAAATTTGTATTATATTAAATAATATAATTAATTTTATGGGTTTTGGTTGAAAATTTTGATGAATTTTTGTAAAAAAAAGGATAATATAGTTGACATTTTAAAACATAAAAGATCAAATTGTCACTTAAAATTAAAATAAATGACCAAATAAAAAAAAGATAAAGGACTAAAATGTTAATTAAAATTAAGTTAAGAAACCACATGTGCTATTTAGCATTTTATTTTTTATATTAACAATGTTAATTTTAATTTTATGATATTAAATACAAAAAGGTTTGAAAGTGGTTCAAACTAGTTTTTTAAAAAAAAGTTTAGTTAACTAGACTTTTTAAAATTTATGGTGCAGTTCATAAACCATTTAATTGGTTTGGTCTTTTATGGTGCAGTGCAATTCAGTTTATGAATGTAGTCCAATTAACTACATTTTTTGCATACCCCTAATCATAGGATGGAAGTACAAAGAATTTTCAATTGGAATGAGCCACTTGACACATATGAATTGATGCAAAATATCGATCTATATGCAATAATGTGACTTATTATTGTACATATAGTAGTTCTCCAGTAAAGCTGTCAATTTGTCAAGTCCCCTCTATATTGGCTCTAACCCACGTATTAGAGGGGGTAAAAAAAACCTTATAATATAAAGGCTCATTAAAAGAAAGCCCCCAATATAAAAAAGCCCATAAAATTGTGTGGGCTTAGAGGGCCCATAGGCCCATCAAATAATCAATTATTTTTTTGAAATAAAAAATATTTCAATTTTTTTTTAGAATTTTTTTAGAATTTTTTTTGATTTTTTTATGTTCTGAATAAAATTAGCAAATTCAATAATTTTTGAATTTCAATTTTTTTTTCGAATTTTACTTGATTTAGAAATTGTCGATTTTTTTATGTTCTGAATAAAATTAACAAATTCAATAATTTTTCAATTTCGATTTTTTTTTCGAATTTTGTTCGATTTAGAAATTGTCGATTTATTTTTTGATGTTCTGAATAAAATAAAAAAATTCAATTATTTTTCAATTTCGATTTTTTTTCTGAATTTTATTCGATTTAGAAATTGTCGATTTTTTTTATGTTCTGAACAAAATTAACAAATTCAATAATTTTGATTTTTTTTTCCGAATTTTATTCGATTTAGAAATTGTCGATTTTTTTTTATGTTCTGAATAAAATTAACATATTCACGAATTTTTCAATAAAAAAAAATCTAAATAAAATTAAACTACGTCATTGATATTTTTTATTAAACTATATTCTTACATGTCATTTCATGTATCTATCTTAATGAAAACATGAAATGGGCCATAGGCCATCTCGGCCCAAGCTCACAAAAATTAAAAAATATGGGGCTGGGGCTAAAGGAAAAAATTCATTAAGAGGGGCTTAAAATTTGGAGTATAATAAGAAATTTATTAAAAGAGACTTTGAGATTATGAACTTTTTTGACAGCTCTATGATATCCTGTAACTGAAAAAATATTTGTAAATCCTAACTAAACGTAAATTCTTTTTCCCCACGCGTTGCACAGGTTAAGAATACTAGTTAATTATATGTATTGGTTCCTTTCTGCATATGAATTACCAGTAAGTCGATGAATGAAGAGAAGTTTAACCAAATAAAAAGGCTATTTAGTCTCCATTGGTTTTGATCTAATGTTATGTTTCTACCTGTAGGATGGAAGAGCTTGGACAATGCAATTGTTGCTGGTAGTCTGCTTCTCTGCAGCCACAATAGAGGAGAATGATGTTCCTATGAATCTTGGTTTACTGGTAGGAACTTGTATTTTACAATGCTTGGTGTTTGTTATGTCAATCTATTATATTCATCTTGCATGTATTGATCTATGTGGTCGAATTGAAGCTAAAACTATATAGAAAATGGAGCTTTTAGTACTGAGCACATTGAAGCAGAGAATGCAAGCAAACACTCTTCACTTCCAAAGGTTCAAAATTTTTTACTCCCAATTTGTTTTGGATTTCATGGTTGGGTTGGCTATACCAGATGGTCCTCCATTAGGAGCAGCACAAGTAGATATGTTTGAAACTTTTTTCATGCCCTCCTTCGAGACTACCATTATTTGATAGGTTGCTTTTGTTGCATGGCATTCATAACTAAAGTGTTCATAGTACAAAAATTGAATTGAATTGGATGATATTAGTGGTTTGATTTAGTTCTTGAAAATCACTCTTATAAAAATTGATTAATTTTTGAACCAGTTTTAATTTAGAATCGGTTTGAAACTAATTTATAAATATAAATCAGTTTAATATTTTGAATAAATTTTTAGTTAAAATCGGTTTCTAACTAGTTTTTTTAGTGATTTTTATAAAAAACATCAGGAGTTCTTTTGACAAAATATTTTCAATTTTTTTCGAGAAAAATATCCAAGAAAAAATAATTTAATATTTTTTTATAATTTTTTCGAAAATTTTTTTTTATTTTTTCAATATTTTTCTAAAGGAAAACAAATTTCAAAAACTTTTTAAAAAAAAAAATCTCAATTGAGGATAAAAACGTTTTAAAATAGTTAAACCGATTTTTAAATTAAATTTAATTAACTAATTTATTTTAAATATGTGGTTTAATTCATGAATCATTTAATTTATTTGACTTTTTTAATACAGTACAGTCTAATTTATATTCAATTAACTATATATTTTACAAATTCATAAATTATTTGTTGCGTTTGCATTTATCTGCGAATACATAATAATTGAAACAAACTACCGTTACTTATATACTTGAAACAAAATTCTTCTTCATAATTTGGTACTAAGATTGGATGTAAGTCTTCTAGTAGGTGAGTGCTGAGAATAGCATGGTAATGTTGGTGTATATATTAAATAGGAATGCTTAGCCTCCTATTTCAATTTCATTCATTAATTATATGTTCCACAATCTCAAAGGCAAAAATCTCAGGAACTATATTTTAGGAACATTTTTCTCCTCATAGAGGCTTATAATTAGGAACATAGCAAATAGTTGATAAAGGATGCAACCCTAAAACCATATATACATATAATGCATGGCCTATGAGTCTATCACACTTTATGAGGTTTCTGTATGAATAAGGGGCAATAGAAAGGACCAGAGAGAGAGGAAGATTGTGATGGAGAAAGATTCGAACAAGAACAAGGCAGTGGACTGCAAAGAGAGAGAAACACATGGAGATAGTAAGTGATAACATTACTTAGTTTTATATTTGATAGGATCTTTATTATTTATTATTGTTATTAGTTAGTTTTAATTTTTGGGCTTGGTTGCTTTGTATTAGTTAGCCTGTTAACTGCCCATTTACCAGTAAGTTTTATTAGTTGGTATAAATACTTGGTGTTTGGCTATTTTTATAAAAATCATGAGGTAATTCAGTAAATAACATGGTATCGGTTGTCAAATACCAATTTTAGCCTTCTCTTTATCTTCTTTCTCTTCTTCGTTCTTTCCATTTTCTGTTTCTTTTTTCCATGGCTGACATACCTTCATCGCTGCTGCCGCCTCCTCCTCCTTCTGATCCTTCCATATTGAGATCCCAGCAGTCCGGCCCTTTTACATTCATCCCAATGAAAATCCATCTCTTGTCTTGGTGTCTCCCGTTTTGGATGCTTTAAACTATCATGCATGGACTCGCGCGATGTATATTTCTCTTGAAATGAAAAACAATATGGTATCCGTTGTTTGGCAAGAACTCAAGAACCGATTTTCTCAAGGTGAACTAAAACAGTGCAAAACATAAATATATCTAATGATACAAACTAATACATATGCCAATGACTCTTGGGTGACAGATATTCATATCGCTTATCTAAACAGAAATTTCTAATTAATAATTATGTTTGGTCATCATGCAGTCAATGAAGAATCCTAAAAAGATAATATTTATATAACTGTTGATAAATAATTCAATTCTTCATTAATATGATTCAATTAATCAATCTTCTCTAAATAAGCCAATGACATGTTTTTCATTAGTTCTTTACAAAAGTAGGTTAAAAGAGATTCGTATGTAGTGCACATGTAAATTTAAATAAAATAACGTGATGGCATAATAAATTTGGGAACCTTTGGTTGGAAAAGTTTATGCAGAGCCCTTGACCCTTGTTGATGTCACTACTAGCATTTTTGTGAATACATGCGGATTTTCATCGGATTTTTGTTAATATCTAATACATTCATGGATAATTTATTTCCTGCAAATTTCAAAATCCTCAAGTGTTTGCGGATATTTCTCCCAGCAGGTAATTTACTTTGGAAATTTTCCCAACAAAATTCGTATGTGACTTCTTGGGGATATTTTTTAAACAAACATTAACAATAATTTCCTGGGGATATTTCTCTATAAACAAATTTTCCAAATGATTTCCGCAAGAATTTTTCAACAATATTCACAGCAAAATCCGCAATTTTTCAACAGAAAATAATGAACATAGACAGACACATATTTATTGAATTTATTTATGCAATCTGAAGTATTTAACGCATGTAATCTTAAGAACTCAATAATCAAGATAAAATATATACAACATTAAAATTTGTTCCTTGTGGAGCAATTAACCACAGTACAAAAAGAAGTAAAATAAAAACACCATCTGAGCTATAAAAGCTAGAGAAGTACTAGTACATTGTATACTTCATCTCTTAGATAATATATTTAAGAGCATTGTTTCTTGTGTAATTAGAAACTGTTTGAGTTTAAGCTACTTGTATGTATCTCAATTGTTGGTCTGGTTCGGCTGTAAAATGATTATTTTAATAGAATTTAAATAAAAATATAGATTAATTTGACGGTAAGTGACCTTTAATATACTACGTCAATACAATTAATATCGTCAGATCACAAAAACTAACAAAAATACTTAATTGAAAAATATTTGACAAAGACAATAATTAATTAAAAATATTAATAGAGTCAATGACATGTTTGAGAATGACTCATGGAGTTAAATTCTAGTTACTTACAAAAAATGGAGTAACACCATGTACTCTCATGACCAACAAAAATATGTTAAGTGTACTTAATATATAAATCAATATTGAATATATTTATGCTGCCATATTATTTAAATAAAAATAGGTGAAATAAAATACAACCAACATTAATCAGTAAACTACATACGATTATACTTCATCAAAACCATTATTTTTCGTTGATTAAAAATAAAATTATAAAGACATATTATCATGAAACCAGTGCAACGTACCAATTTAATCAAATATACAATAATTATATTATGGTTACCAAAGCAGCGAGAGGGGAGGGAAACACTGGGACAGGCATGAACATTGTTGTGGTTAAGGATCATAATAGTGTGATGGAGAGATATTTGTTGATGTTGTTAAAAATTCTGGTGTGGATGGTGATGGAGGCTGCCTTTGTTTACATAACACTAATAAAAAACTATTATTAATTTTGTCTTTGTTTACATAATAACCACCTTTCATATTAAAAAAATGTCTAAATGAAGTGGAAGCATTGGGAAAAACAAAACAACTATAACATATGCAGCTCCATCCAAGTGATCCAACTTCACCAACAATAACATTTTTTATTTTCTTAAAAAAAAAGCAATAACATAACACCTTTAAAATAGTAGATGTAGTTCGTAATCTATATAATGTAAGAAAAAAAATAAGTTATGAAAATTACAATATTAAACATAAAAAACTGCACACAAAAATTGCAAATAAATAAATAAATAAAATAATGTATACCATGCACATAATACTGTATAGAAAATTGCAAAAGAAAAATATTAACCAAAAAGCTGCAATAAGAAAGTATAACCGAAACATGATTGTCATCTATATAATTTATGTATAAGGTAAAAGTATTATAGATGCATTAATGGGACAACAATGTAATTACACATAAAAAATTGGTAGTTACAATAAAATTATATAACTGATAAATATAAAAAATGACAGGAGAAATATTTATTGCTCTTTTATTTATTTATTTACTTTCTTTCTTCTAATTTCAAATACTATTAAAAAATATATGATAAATATTTGTGAGTATAAATATAAAAAATTACACGGGACAAATACTATCGGTGACAAATATAAAAAATTATAATACACATATTTGTCACTAATACACAAAAAACACGGGACAAATAATTATCATTGATAAATATTAAAAAACACAAGGAACAAATCTTTATCTTTGATAAATATAAGCTAAATATTTTTCACTAATACAAAAAAAATATGTTGTCAGTGATAAATATAAAAATTACGAATAAATATTCGCCATTAATATATAAAAACACGTAACAAATTTTATCATTGATAATTATTAAAAAAACATGAGACATATATTCGACATTGATAAATATAAAAATATTGAATAAATATATGAATTGAAAACTCTTTGATATTTTATTTTGCAATAAGATCACCATATATGATAGAATAAATTTGAATTATTTTTTTATATTATTTACAAATAAGAATCAGAATTGAAATAGTGTATAACATATACAATTAAAAATGTATATGAAATCAAAATTTGACACAATATGTTCGTATTCCTTTATAAATTTCAAATGATTGTGATATATTTGTTTAAAACTTCTTTTACATATAATTTTGATTATTTATCTTTTATTTAATATTCGTGTTGGTCATTTATCTTTATTTTGATTCGTTTTCACACACACATTTAATATTCGTGTTAATCATTTATCTTTATTTTGATCCGTTTTCACACACACATTTAATATTCGTGTTGGTCATTTATCGGTAGATTCTATAATAATATTGTTTAAATTAATTATTTTACTATACTCTGAAATTTATTATATATTTAAAATTTAGTCTGAATTTTATAAAGAAAATATTGTTAGAACCGATGCAATATTCCAATTTAATAGTTTCACGCTGTCGTATATTTGAGTTTATTTTGGTATCTGTTCGAATTTATTTTCTCACATATTAAATCAAATTACCTTTATGATTATTCTATTATGGAATCGATTAATCATATCATAAGCCTAACTGCAAATACATAAATTATATAACTTGTTCTTATAAAAAAATCATCTATAACTTGTTCACAATTTTTAATAATAGGTCCATTTGTTTAAGATTTTTTTTAAAATTATTTTTATAGTATTTTATCTTTTTGTTATAATATTTTAAAAAAAAATTTTAAAAATAATATTTTAAATAAAAAATTAATTTAAATAATTTATCTTAAATTATCAATTTAATTATTTCTAAATATCTTTCTAATCGATAGCAAATAAATCTAAAACAACATTTTGTATTTTTAAGAAAATTCTTGTAAAAATCATTTTTAAAAATATAAACTGAAAATCACTTTTTAAAAATTTTTAAACAGCCCAGCCCAATATCATAGATCATAATACAGCTACAATTTTATTTAAGCAATGGCAACTACCTTAACACCAAATAATAAAAGCCACATCAAATTAAAGACTATCAAATACTAATAACACTCACTCACTCTAATATTTTTATATAAACACTTCATCTCTTTCGATTAATGAAGTTCACATAGATGACTACACTGAAAATAGATTTGAAATGACATATAAAAATTTCACCAAATAAGAGTAAGTGTTAAAAAGAGATTATTAAAGCATTGTGTTGGTGACACTTTTCATAATAAAAATACTAGCTAGCTAGGTATAGGTAACTACTAAGATACACTAGAGGTTGAGGAACAAATTAGGGGATGAGGGTGAAATTTGGCGCCCAACATAGTGAATATTGTCATTATTATTCTGTGGAGTAGTTGGAGTACCCCAAGAGTTGTTCATCATCCCAAATGGGTTAGAATAACCTGCAGGTGCAACAGATTGAGTCCATGATGGAGCCATATTGGGGTAATGCATTTGATTATGAAAAAATGGTAACCCATTTGCATATTGATGATGATTTGGAAGACGTGAGTATGGTAACCCAGCTGCATATTGACGTAGTCCAAAAGTTCCCATTTGAAACTCTTTGTCCAATTTTAATAGCACCCTTTCACGCCTATGTGCGTTTTGGTGTCCTCCTAATGCTTGAGAACTTGAAAACTTTTTGTTGCAAAACTTGCATGGGTATTCGCTCTTCTCTTCATTTCTCTTAAGGAATTTCAATGTAGAAAAAGATCTACCTCTTCCTAAACTTAGAGATAGTGACACATCTGAATCAGCTGCAGAAGATAGTGTTGTTGTTTCCTCCATCTTGCGCTTTAACTTTTTGTTGTTGTCACCATTGTCAAACTGCATTTCTGACATTAATTATATTATGTAGTGCAGTGCTCTAAAGATGATGGTTGATTGTTATGTGTGTTTCAAGGGTATTTATCAACACAAATCATTATATTGCATTATCCATTTTAGGTAATATATTCGTAATGCATGAACTTAGTTTAAAATAAATATAAACAGAGAAATATAAGGTGATATTTTCATTATTAAAAATTAAAATATAAAATATAAAACTAATTTTTTATTCAAATAAATTGAATATATCATTTGTTAACTATTATTATTATTACTATTAGAGAAAGATAATGTTTAAGAGACTTTGAATTGTCAAACTTGAGGATGCATGAACCTAAAATCTAGTGGTTGTTTGGATATACCAATACAGTCAATTTAACAAGTATATAATATTACTTACATCTTTAAAAATATTAAAAGCTTTGATATTTTTTATATAGTAAAAAAGAATATGGTTGACCAAATTTAAGATATTATATTTAAGAGAAATAAAAAACAATACTTAATAGTAAAAAAAAAAAAAAGATGCTTGATAGACATGAGATGCATTAAGAATAAATATAGATTACCATAAGTTACCCCCACTTCATTATCAAAACTAGAATTATCACACTTAATTAACAGAGAAAAATTTGAACTTAATATGAAAGAATTTTAATGGAGTAAGACCATAAGAAAACATGTATTACTCCTTCTAGAAGAAAATATAAGGAAAAGTTGAATAAAATATAAGCAAATTTTAATATATATCTTCTCTTCTATTTATCATTAATAATAGCTCTAAATTATCTTTTATTTAATTAAATTTTTTTTTTTATATTTTTAATGACCTGATTTATTAATTTATTTTTGAAAGACAGTCCAATTTATTAGTCCATAGAGGATAATTAGAGAATAGATTTAATTTTTATTGAAATAGCACATGAAATGTGAATAACAAGCTTTCTTAACATGCATAATTTAATTTATTTTTATTTATAAATTCATTCGACCAACAGTATAATATTGTTCTGATTTCATGTAATTTTAAACTAATTGACTAATTATACATATATATGATTAAGTAAGTTTAAGGTTTAAAATAAACAAATCATATCAACTTCTCACAAGGAGAAAAATCACCGATACAAATTTAATTATAGTGTCTAAAACTACTTCTAATACTTGTTATCACTCCCTCCGTCTCATATTAAATGTCATATTTGAGCAATACACGATTTTTAAGAAAATGATTAGTTGACTTAATTTTAATATTAAAATTACTATCCTTTACAAAAACACTCTTATTTATTATAGCAAGTGGAGTAGTTAAGTGGATTGAAATTCAATAAACAAGAGTATAATAATGGAAAAAATAAAATAAATGTTGCATGAGTATTCTAAAGCTATAAAGCACAAATACCCCTAGAATTAGGTGTGCTGCATGTCCGACACGTGTTGGTGCTCGACACCTGTATTGTTGAGACAAAATCTCTCTCACATGGTTTTAATGATAACAAAATTGATTGATTATGACTCTTGTTATATCTAATCTGTGCTCTTGAGTGTTTTATAATTAGAAAACAGGTTATTCTTCAAATAAGATAAAAACTTTGTAAATCAACAAGGTTTCAAACAAGAGGATGGACCAGAGGATGAACCCCTCAAAGAGGATGAACCAACTTTGTCCAGAATCACGTTATCTGTATTTTCCTTCCATGTGCAAAGTCAATTCAGTAATTAAAGTTTGAAAGACAAACAAGTCAATTGAAGCAAAGGAAGGCAGAGGATGAGCGCAGAATATTTGGAACATAGTAGGACTGACCTCTAGCTCTAATACATAGGCTTATGATAAAAATGGTTATACCTTTTCACCTACACATAAAGGATAAACTAAACATAGCCTAAAATAGAACCTGACATGCCTTGGTGAGAGAGAAAGAGAAAGGACAGCCCAGACACAGACTTCAAAAAGGGCTTGCATCTGCCATACAAGGATGAACGGTACTCTCATCCTCCTGCAATCAAACAAGTCAAAAGACAGCTGGATGATATTCTTGTAATTCAAACTTTGACCTTTTTGATCACTATGCCCAACGGTTATGCAGCATCAAGAACCATTGTTAGTCTATCTTCAACTCTATAAAAGGATTGATGCACTTCTTCATTATATACACAACTACAGCATTCAAAGATAAAAAGGCCAAGAGCTATCAAGTCTCATTCTCATCCTCTCTTCACACTTTCTATTGTATTAAACTAGATTTTGAATCATCCTCTTAGAAAGTGCTAGTTAAGAGAAACATCAAAACACCTTCAAACTTACAGTAATTTCTAAGTGAGTTACACTTAGAAATAGTAGAAATTCGTGAGAAGATATTGTAAGCTTGGTGAAGCTTGAAAACACAAAGGCTGTAACCAACCTCTGATAGAGGTTGACTATTTTTTAGTGAATTCTCACAAGTGTGTGAGGACTGGACGTAACCCTTTTGGGTGAACCAGTATAAAGCTGTGTGTGTCAATCTCGAATCACTCTATCTCTTTTACAATTAATTTGTTCATTCACTTAACTTGAATTTCTAACCTCTTACCTTTATCCTCTAGAAGAGGATAAAGTTTTAAAACTTAAAAGAAAATTTTAAACGCCAAATATCCCTATTCAACCCCCCTTCTAGTGATATTCTAGTCACTTCAATTGGCATCAGAGCAAGGTTCTCTAGAAAACTACACCTAACAGTGTAAGAGAAAAAGATCAAAAGAAAAATGTCAAAAGCCAAGTATATTCCTGAAGGAGGATCATCCAGCAGACCTCCCTACTTCGATGGCACAGATTACTATCACTGGAAAGGAAAGATGAGACTGTTCCTCATATCACAAGACAACAACATGTGGTCTGTGGTTGAGAATGGAAATCACGTCATTAGAATCAACAACATAGATTCATCATCTGATGAAAAACCTCAAGCACAATGGACAACCGAAGAAAATGCTAAGGTACTTCTAAACTCTAAAGCTCATTTATTTCTAACGTGTGCTTTGAGCAGAGAAGAATATGACAGAGTTGAAGAGTGCCAAAGTGCTAAAGAACTATGGGACACTTTGAAAATCCATCATGAAGGATCAAGTCATGTTAAAGAGGCAAGGATTGACATGGGTGTTAGAGAATTCAAATTATTCGAAATGAAGGAAGAAGAAACCATTGATGAAATGTTCTCAAGGCTAACAATCATTTTAAATAACTTAAGATCTCTTGGAAAGGAATATTCTGTACAAGAGAGGATAAGGAAAATTCTAAGGAGTCTACCAAAAGAATGGAGACCAATGGTGACGGCCATCACAGAAGCAAGAAACTTGGCCACCATGAGGTTAGAAGATCTGGTTGGAACTCTTAGAGCTTATGAACCGTTGCTACTTGCTGATAAACCAACCAAAAAGGGAAAAATGATTGCGTTAAAATCTAGCCAAACTGAAAGTACTTCCTCCAAAAAGAATGAAGACATCATAAAAAGGGAAAACTCAGAATATCCTCTATCTGGTGAGGAGGATGAACTCGCTCTGATTTCGAGAAGAATTCAGAGGTCGATCATGAGAAGAGGACAAGAAAAAAGGTCTCCTCAAAAAGAAAAAACTGACAAAAGTCAGATAACATGTTTTGGGTGCAACAAAATGGGACATTACAAAACTGAATGTCCTCTAAACAAAAGAAACACAAGAAGATTTCAAAATAAAAATAAAACTTTGATGGCCACCTAGGATGACAGCAATGGATCATCCTCCGAGCAAGACAAGGAAGAAGAAGCTAACCTCTGCCTTATGGCAAACTCAGATACTGATGAGGTAACCATTACTGATCTATGTCCCTCTTGTGAAAAACTAGAAATTGAATTTGACAATCTCTTAAATGACTCAAACACTTTATCTCATAAATGTGGTTTTCTTAAGAACCAACTTTATGAAATAAAGAAGTTAAATGAGGAACTCCAAGCTAAGAATGATAAATATCAAAAAATCATTCTTGACTTGCAGGCATCTCATAGAAAACTATCAGAACAACAAAAAGTTCTGAACAAGAAGATTGTCAACGTTCATCCTCCAAAAGAGGATACTGAAAAGAGTGTTCTAAAAGAAAAGGTAGAAGAACTAAAAAAAGACATTACCAAATTTGTTAAATCCACTGAAACATTCCAAAAAATTATGGGATCTCAATCTGGAATTTTTGACAAAGCTGGTATTGGATTTAAAAGTTCTCAAAAACAAAAATTATATGAAAACTTCTTTCTACCAAATAAACAAGAGGACAGGCCTAAATGCACCTTTTGCAAAAAACATGGACATACTAACAAAGTCTGTCACGCTAAGAAAAGGGCTGAAATTAACAAGAGGAAATGTTCATTTTGTGGCAAGTATGGACACCATGATTCCATTTGCTACCATAAAAAGAAAATCCTTACAAGAGGACGAACTAACTACCAAGGACCCAATTCTATATGGGTACCTAAGTCACTACTAAACTCTGACACAGGCATATCCTCTGATCAACAAAAGAAAGTCATGGTTCTTGGACAGTGGCTGCTCAAGGCATATGACAGGGGATAAGCATTGTTTCATCTCACTAGAAACAAAGGATGGAGGATCAGTCACATTTGGAAACAATGACAAAGCTCAAATAAAAGGTACAAGTGTTATTGGTAAAAATAATTCTGCAAAAATTGAAAATGTTTAGTATGTAGATGGTTTAAAACATAACTTACTGAGCATTAGCCAACTGTATGATAGTGGATTTGAAGTTATCTTTAAACCCACTCTATGCGAGGTCAAACATTCATCCTCGGGTAGAGTTTTCTTTTTTGGTGTGCGTAAAAAGAATTTATATGTACTATATCTTGATGATTTGCCTGCTGAATCTTGTTTTATTTCTCTTGAAAAAGATAAATGGATTTGGCACAAACGAGCTGGGCACACAAGTTTAAACACCATTTCCAAACTATCAAAATTGGAACTAGTCAAAGGTCTTCCTAAAATTAATTTTGAAAAAGACAAAGTGTGTGAGGCTTGTGCCAAAGGAAAACAAGTCAAAAGCAGTTTTCACTCAAAAAATATTGTTTCAACAAATCATCCTCTTGAACTTCTTCATATTGACCTCTTTGGTCCCATTAAAACTCCTAGTCTTAGTGGAAAAAAATATGGATTTGTGATAGTTGATGACTTCTCACGTTTTACATAGGTCTTATTTTTAAAGCACAAACATGAAGCCTTTGAAGCATTTCAATATTTTTGTAAAAGAATTCAAAATGAAAAAACAACTAAAATTATCTCTGTGAGAAGTGACCATGGAGGTGAGTTTGAAAATGAATCATTCAAGATATTCTTTGATGAAAACGGTATTTCTCATAATTTTTCTTGTCCAAGAACTCCTCAACAAAATGAGGTTGTTGAAAGAAAAAATAGAACTCTACAAGAAATGACTAGAACTATTATGAATGAAGCCAACATTGAAAAATACTTTTGGGCTGAAGCCATTAACACAGCATGCTATGTTTTAAATCGTGTGTCCATCAGAAAAAATTTAAATAAAACTCCTTATGAACTTTGGAAAGGTAGAAAACCAAATATTTCATACTTCCATATCTTTGGCTGTTATTGCTACATATTAAATAACAAAGAAAATTTGGGAAAGTTTGATCCAAAATCCGATAAAGGTATATTTTTAGGATACTCCACATCGTCAAAAGGTTATAGAATTTATAATCTTAAGACTCAAACTGTGGAGGAATCCATGCATGTTATTTTTGATGAGTTTGATGACTTGTGTCCAGAAAATTTGGATAAAATAGAAGAAGATGATCTTTCATCCTCAAAAATACACAGTCCAAATGAAGAGGATGATTCTAATCCATCCTCACAGCAGCCTCCAAGAGGATGGAAGGTAGCAACGCATCATCCTCTTGATCTGGTTATTGGAGATACGGCAGATGGTGTGAGGACCAGACAGTCTTTTGCAAATAACATGGCCATGATATCACAAGTTGAACCAAAAAATATTGATCAAGCAATTTGTGACAAATCATGGGTTGAAGCTATGATGGAGGAAATTTCACAGTTTGAAAGAAATAACGTATGGGATCTTGTACCCCATCCTATGGATAAATCCATCATTGGAACAAAATGGATTTTTAGAAATAAATTAAATGAAGACGGAGAGATCACTAGAAATAAAGCAAGACTAGTGGCTCAAGGATACAACCAACAAGAAGGAATCGATTATGATGAAACATTCGCTCCTGTTGCTAGACTTGAAGCCATTAGAATCCTCCTAGCTTATGCCACTCATAAAGGCATCAAACTATTTCAAATGGATGTCAAAAGTGCCTTTCTGAATGGATTCTTAAATGAGGAGGTATATGTTCACCAACCTCCTGGCTTTGTAGATGAGAAAAAACCTAATCATGTTTTCAAACTCTCTAAGGCTCTTTATGGATTAAAACAAGCTCCTCGAGCTTGGTATGAGAGGTTAAGTTCATTTTTAAAAGAAAATGGTTTTTCAAGAGGACAGATTGACACCACACTATTTAAGAAAACTCTTAAAGAGGATCTGTTAATTGTGCAAATACATGTTGATGATATAATCTTTGGGTCTACAAATGAAAAAAATGTGTGAAGATTTTTCTAACCTTATGCAAAGCGAGTTTGAGATGAGCATGATGGGAGAATTAAAATTTTTTCTTGGGTTACAAATTAAACAAATGAAGTCTGGCATCTTTATTTCCCAAGAAAAGTACACCAAAGATCTTCTAAAGAAATACAACATGGATTCAGCTAAACCCATGGGAACTTCTATGCATCCATCCTCTATATTACACAAAGATGACGAAGGAACCTCCATTTTTGAAAAGGAGTACCGAGGGATGATTGGTTCATTACTATACTTAACTGCTAGCAGACCTGACATTGTGTTTGCTGTTGGACTTTGTGCAAGATTTCAATCCTCTCCAAAGGAATCTCATCGTATAGCAGTTAAAAGAATCTTGAGATACCTTATTGGAACAACTGATGTTGGAATTTGGTATAAGAAGAGTTCAAACCTTGACCTCTTAGCTTACTGTGATGCAGACTATGCAGGAGATAAAGTTGAACGAAAAAGCACAAGTGGAACTTGTCAATTTCTTGGGGAGTCTCTCATAAGTTGGTCATGCAAAAAACAAAGCACAATTGCTTTGTCTACTACTGAAGTAGAATATATATCAGCTGCCCAATGCTGTTCACAAATACTTTGGGTAAAAAATCGACTGGAGGACTATTCACTAAGGTATGCAAAAATTCCCATCCTATGTGATAATACAAGTGCCATAAATCTTTCAAAAAATCCCATACAACATTCTCGTTCCAAGCATATAGAAATCAAACATCATTTCATACGTGATCATGTTCAAAAGGGTGATATTGAGCTAATTTTCATTGAAACCGAAAAACAATTAGCTGATATTTTTACCAAGCCTCTTCAGGAGGACAGATTCAAAAATATTTTGGAAAACCTCTCTGTCATAAGTCTGTCCAAAATTCATTAAAAACTTACTGTTTAATTCAAGTTTTATTTATGTTTTTGTCAAACTTCCTGAAAAAATCCCTGTGAGTCTGATAGGTATCAAGAGGTTCTTTCACCAAATAAGGCCTTAAGCTTGTCCTTCTCAAACTCCTTATTATTTAAAACCTATTGTGTGGTTAAAAATGCATTTTAATTTGCCAATTTGATTATGAAAGTTTCAAAATGTGAAAATGTTTGATCCTTTTTGGTGAAACGCACCAGAGTCAACAAATGCCAAATCACGCTTCCATCTACGTGCAGTTTTTCCAGCCAAACTCCTTGGCTTCCGTCATGCATTAAATGCTGACGACTGAAAAAGTAATTGTTCTTGTCACGCGCTGCCTAGCCTCAAGCCTATCCCATCATTCCCCTCACGTCCAATCCTCAACTACCGTAACCTCTCTCTTCCAAAATCCCTTCTGTCTCCCTTTCACCAATTCGTAAAAACCCTCTCTCTTTAAAATATTCCTTCATCCTTTTTCTCTCAAAATATCCTTTCATCTTTTGTCTTTCAAAAATCTTTTCATCCTTCTCTCTCTCAACTTAGCAAAATTTCTCATGGCCCGCACCAAGTTCACTGCAAAACGAAAAGTTATTGAACAACACTCTGAAGATGAATACGATAAGTATTCAAGTACGAACGAAGAGGATGAAGAAATTCTTCAACCTGAACCTATGACTACCATTCATCCTCCTCTTCATACAGCCACTATCCCTAACCTTGCTTCTACTCCTCCTCACCTCAAACGAACCCACTCTTCTTCATCCAAGAACTCCATTCCTGCTCCTGTACGACGATCCTCCAGAATCATGTCTGGAATCCTCTCATCCAAAAAACCAACTCAACAGGACGACACTGTTCATGTTATTGACTCTGATGATTCAGAGAAAACTCCTTCTGCTGACTCCATTCCACAACCTCCCCTCAGCAATACTTCCTCTACCTCACCTAAAAAATCATCCATTAAAAAACCCACTTCCAAACCTAAATCTACTTCCTCTGATTCTTTGTTTGAAACTCCTGCCTTAGAGAAAGTGTATCTTTCTAAATGGATTGACAAATCGGTTGTGAACGGGAAGTTCATTGATTTCTCTGACCTTAGGAAAGGAGGATTTAATATTGAAGATATTTTTGATCAACTTGGCTGGACTTCTGTGTTAAAAATCAATGAACCTCAATATCCTCGCCTTGTGTGAGCGTTCTACGCTGCAGCTTCTGGGTCAAAAGGAGATTCTGGGTTCAGCATTGTACTTCAAGGTGTGCATAGGGAGATTAACCCTATCCCCTTATGTCACATTCTAGACATTCCAGATGAAGGCTCCCTATATTTTTCTGAAAAATGGTACTCCCAGTGCCAGGTCTCCAGAACTGAGGTGCTTCAAAACACACTCCTTAACTCGCCTAAGCCTCAAGTCGCCTCTAACCTTCAGCCTTTATGCAGATTTCTCCATAACATTTGTGTCCATTCTATTGTCCCAAGAGCAGGCAGCTTTGAAAAGGTTACTGAACTTGACCTCCTCCCCATTCATCATCTCACCACAGGTACTCCTCTTCATTTGGGGAATATCATTTTCAATTTCATGTTAAATGATGTTGTTCTGGGAAGGTCTGCCCCCTATGGGATGCTCTTAACCAAAATTTTTAAATTTTTTAAATTACCTCTTGAGGATGAACCTTATGTCCTCTTTAACAACTGGTTTTCCATGCGTAACATCAAACAAATGAGACTCAAACCTCTAGATATATTTTCCTCTATCAAAACATCCATTGCTCCAAAACGAAAATCATCCAAAACTCCACCAGCCAAAAAGTCGAAAAAACTCAAAAAATCCACTCATGCCACTTCACCACCCTCATTAGAAAAAATAAATCCTATCACTGATGAGACTCCATCTCCTAATCTGGAACCCTTGGTAAATCCTGAAACAACTCCATCTCCTCCACGAGATTCTGACATTCCTTGTCCCACCTATTCTTCACCACTAGCTATAATTCCATCTACATTCATATATGGCACTACTTCTCCAGAACCATCAGAAGATGTTCCTCTTCAACTTATGGAGGATGGGGCTGAACTCTATCATGATCTTATTTTGCAAAATCTATCTGAACCAGTCACACTTGACTCATCCTCTCCACTGCCGCTTCATGAAGAATTGACCACAGGTACTCCGTCTGTTCCTACTCCTCACACTTTTTGTTCATCATCTTTTAATCCTCTTGCTGGTGAGCCCTCCAAACCTCCTCCCGAGGTCCCAGGGCAGGTTGACTCCACTCACCCCTTCATGGAAACCTCTGCTGCTCCCAAAGAAGATGGCTCTAACAACTTGAAGAAAGAGCACAAAGAACTGAAAATGCTGAAAAAGATTCGTAAGGACTAAAAGAAAATGTCGGACAGCTTCAACAATTTTCAACATCAACTGAATCATTTTGGGCTCCTTCTCAATTGGATCACAAATCACTTCATTCCTACCATTCTCCCTGGAGACCGCCCTCCAGTTCCCCAAGCTCAACCACCTCCGCATGATGCATCTCTACCTTCTAACTCCTCTGATGACTCATCATCCTCGTCGTAATCTTTCTCCATTCATCTGACCTCTTCTTTTTGCTGCTGCCTCAATTCAGGGGGAGTAAGATTATGAAGACTATTTTGAAGATTGTTTAATGAGTCTTATTTGCAATTTCTTTATTTTGTTAAAAACATTATGCTTATGGTATGTAATAATTTTGTTTTATGGTTGTTATTACTCTACGGTTCATTACTTATATTTGTCCTTTCATTATCAAAAAACTTCACAGTTTTTTTAAGAAAAATATTTGAAAAAAGAAATTGTTTTAAAAACATTTCTGATAATATTGAGGGGGAGCTTATACTCTGTTCTCTCAATATCCATCATAATCTAAAAAGAATTTTGTCATCATCAAAAAGGGGGAGATTGTTGAGACAAAATCTCTCTCATATGGTTTTAATGATAACAAAATTGATTGATTATGACTCTTGTTATATCTAATCTGTGCTCTTGAGTGTTTTATAATTAGAAAACAGGTTATTCTTCAAATAAGATAAAAACTTTGTAAATCAACAAGGTTTCAAACAAGAGGATGGACCAGAGGATGAACCCCTCAAAGAGGATGAACCAACTTTGTCCAGAATCACGTTATCTGTATTTTCCTTCCATGTGCAAAGTCAATTCAGTAATTAAAGTTTGAAAGACAAACAAGTCAATTGAAGCAAAGGAAGGCAGAGGATGAGCGCAGAATATTTGGAACATAGTAGGACTAACCTCTAGCTCTAATACATAGGCTTATGATAAAAATGGTTATACCTTTTCACCTACACATAAAGGATAAACTAAACATAGCTTAAAATAGAACCTGACATGCCTTGGTGAGAGAGAAAGAGAAAGGACAGCCCAGACACGGACTTCAAAAAGGGCTTGCATCTGCCATACGAGGATGAACGGTACTCTCATCCTCTTGCAATCAAACAAGTCAAAAGACAGTTGGATGGTATTCTTGTAATTCAAACTTTGACCTTTTTGATCACTGTGCCCAACGGTTATGCAGCATCAAGAACCATTGTTAGTCTATCTTCAACTCTATAAAAGGATTGATGCACTTCTTCATTATATACACAACTACAGCATTCAAAGATAAAAGGCCAAGAGCTATCAAGTGTCATTCTCATCCTCTCTTCACACTTTCTATTGTATTACACTAGATTTTGAATCATCCTCTTAGAAAGTGCTAGTTAAGAGAAACATCAAAACACCTTCAAACTTACAGTAATTTCTAAGTGAGTTACACTTAGAAATAGTAGAAATTCGAGAGAAGATATTGTAAGCTTGGTGAAGCTTGAAAACACAAAGGCTGTAACCAACCTCTGATAGAGGTTGACTGTTTTTTATTGAATTCTCACAAGTGTGTGAGGACTGGACGTAACCCTTTTGGGTGAACCAGTATAAAGCTGTGTGTGTCAATCTCCAACCACTCTCTCTCTTTTACAATTAATCTGTTCATTCACTTAACTTGAATTTCTAACCTCTTACCTTCATCCTCTAGAAGAGGATAAAGTTTTAAAACTTAAAAGAAAATTTTAAACGCCAAATATCCCTATTCAACCCCCCTTCTAGTGATATTCTAGTCACTTCATGTATGACATCTCAAACAAGTATATCCAATTTTTTTCTTCTTTATATTGACACACTTCTTAGACATATCTCTAACACATGCATCTACAAGGTTAAAATTGTTTAAAAGTAATCATGATCAATGAAGAGTTTAAAAACATTAAATTTGATTGCATCACGTTTAACTTTTTAATAGTAAATGGAAGAATAAAAGTGAAAAACTAGAGAATTTAGTTGCCGCTTTTATATATATATATATATATATTATGATTCTCAATATAGATATTTTATTTAATTATAAATAAATAACTATATGTGTTGTTCTCCTATGTTTTTTATATTAATATTGTCGAGGTGTTTGTGTTTGTATCATTGTCAAGTATCTATTAAAGTTTGTATTTTATAGTTTTAAAGTGACAATTATTTTAGATGCTTGAAAAACATGTGACATTAATATAATTTGAGATAATAGTAAATAGATAATAGAAGAATCAAGAGGGTTGAACTTATTTCTTAATTAGAAGTAATGACATATATATTTAAATTATGAGAGTTTTGTTTATTTAATTAGAATAAATAGAGATGTTGTTGGAAAGGAAGAGGAGGCCGTTATTGATTACAAAGTGGAAGGAAGAGGCCAAACTCTCCAACTTTTGAATTTCTTAAAAAGGTAAAACTCTCTGAACTTTTAATTGGTGTGTGAATTATGTGATAATAATATAAATCTCAGTTTTAAGACAAATTCTCGATAGATTTCAGTTAATTTCTTTAATTTTTCAACATTAAAAGCGTTTGTTAGAAAATTATGGATAAAAGTCAAATACTTTAGCACCAACAAAACACAATACAATCAACAATTATGGGTATAATTACAATTTATGCTTGCATATTTACGTATATTGTTCTGCCGATAGTAATTCATTATTCATTTTATTGTTTAATTAATGATAATCAAATTACTGCTCCCAAATTCTTTTTTTAGAAAATTAGCCACTGCTTCTAAATTCTGTTGACATATATAATTTGAAAGTCAATCCTTTCTATCTATTTTGAATTATAAATTTTAAAAATGGAAATTACATTTGGACAATGGCCACATATCAAGAACAGTTGTTACCTCTCTTGCTACCAATAAACTCTTTTTGATTCTTCCAAAGTTTTCTTCAATTTATTCGGTTATTCGTTAAGATTTGTCATCTTAGCCATATTTGTCTCAGATTCAGAAAACTTCTTTTTCAGGCTAGTTTGGAGTGCACTTTCTAATTCTAAACTCCTTAACTTTTTAATTATACTTTTCTTACTTAAATGTTTTTCAATAAGGTCTCCAAATGGAAAATGGTCATCTGAGATTGATGTGGTATCAACATTACTACAAGAACACTCAAGTCCACATTTCATCCACTACAATAACTAACTTGGTTGCTCATAGGTTTGATTGAAATTGAAGGATATTAAAGAAGTTTTAGATTGACTGAAATTGTAAAGGAAGAAAGAGCTCAAGTCTATATATATGAGTCTAGTTTTTCATTACAAATTGCATAAGTGAAAAACGTTTTAAGTTTTTATCTAATTATTATTTTTTCTCTTCTACTCTTGTATTAGAGTATTGTGAGACGTAGTTAAAATATTTGTTTTGGGGAGTGTGTGTACCGGGGCCATGAGGAATTTGAGATTAGTATATCTGTTGTAACAATTTTCACATAGTGTTATTATCTGGTCATATTTTTTTATATGGTTTTGAGTTTCCATATCATTTTCTTGTGTTTTGATTGTTATTTAAATTTCTTTTGTGTGCTTATTTTTCCAACATCTTGTATCAGAGCTTTTAATTCGGTCTAGGAAAATAAAGTTCTTAATATACTTTGTGGTTGCAACTTTGTCTGATCTTCCACATAAAAAATAAATGTTATACTGTAGAAGTACTATTTAAGCAATATTCTGGTTAAAGAAAGATTTAGTTATTAAGTTGTTCTTTGTGGGCACCTCTCTTTTCTGGGAACTAGCTGATGCACGATTTAAAGTATGTCAAGTTCTGCTATGAAGTTTGACTTAAAGTTCTGCTAAAAAATTTGATGGAAGAAATAATTTTGGCTTAAATAAATTTAAAATCAAAGATGTGATGATACAATCAAGATTACACAAATTATTGATTAGTACATGTGTATTGGTTGATATTAATGTAAGGTGTGTAGCGCTATCGGTTCCAAAGAACTTCCTAATAATGCCAACATGAAAGTTGCACCATAAACTTTCAATTGAGTTTTCGAAATGTAGAGAAAATTGTTGTTATGGTTTAATTTCAAGTGAATATTTTTGAAGTGAATTTGCTACGAGAGAAAAGTCTTAAAATGATTATACTTGTTACTATGTAGCATGATAGTTCTTTGGAACCATGGTTGTTAGTGTAAATAATGGAAGTAAAAAATGCACCAATTTCAATTAAAGTAGAGATTGATGGGTTTGGTTGAAATTCAAGACTATATATACAATTCTAGTTTTTCATTTCAAATTACACCGGTCAAAAACATTTTAACTTTGTATTTGATTATTTTCTTTTCTCTCATGTGTGAAAGTTTTGTAAAATATAATTTACATATTTGTTTTGAAGAGTACGAGTATCTGATATAATAATTTTTACTTGTTGCTATTCCCTTTTCCTTTTTTTTGTTCAATTAGTTATGTAAATAAAAAATATATAGTAATAATATTATTTAAATTTTTTGTTTGCTTACTTTTTAAAACTGTTTTCACATACCAGGAGGTGCACCGGAAACCTCTAATCGCTTGAACATTCACAAATGGTGTGGCCGGGGAATTATTGGTTGGATCTTCTTGCGAAGAACTCTTCATCATATCAACCACTCTCTTACTTTTGCCATGGAATTCTTGCAACTCTTTCCTAGACATATACAACAACATCGTGGTTATTGTTTCTGAAAAAGCAAACGGAAAGCCGGTTAAAAGTAGAAAGAAACAAAAAAGAAAAATAGAATATGAATATGAATATGAATGAAGGAATATTAAAAGAAACTACTCGAATACTGCCATAATAAAAATAGAAGAAATTTTGTCTGAAAGTATACATTTTTCTGCTCAACAAGGGATAACAACTTAACAATTGTTGCAACACTAAAGACTTTAGTTTTGAAATATTTATAGGGCAAGCTGTCAGAATACACTAAAGACTTTAGTTTTGAAATTTTGTTTTTAGTATTTATAAAAAATTCATATTTTTTAATTTCTATAAAATTATTATGTTAATAATTTTAGTTTATGATGCTGGAATATCAATATATATTATTAAATGATTTTTTTATATACATATTAAAAACACTATAAAAAAATTTTCACAAAAAATAAGCTTAAAAGAATAATAAAAAATAATTAACGATGGCTTTGAATTGAAAGCATACTTATTGATAGACTTCCTCATTATTCATTTTCCTTATACAAGACAGACCAATGACTTACTGCAAACTGATTTTGAATTAATTTCATCATCAGCTTATTGTTTTCATGAAAACATTTATCTCCAAACAAATTTTAGATTATTGGTGTGGATATTTATGACCACATTTAATCAAAAAATGTTTAGATATATGAAGACGGAGAATGGAAAGAAAACTTTTCCCCTTGTATAAATTAGTTAGACATTAAAAGAAAACTCTTCCTCTCTATATAGTTTAGTTAGAAAATATGTATTCTATGGATGAAAATATTACAGTATTGTTGTAAAATATTTAATAAATTTATAATAATATATAACAAATATTTTGAAACATAAACTATCTACGCACCATTGGCCTTGTTAAGATGTTTATTATAACATGTAAACTATATTATAATTATCAATATTATCAATGGATATCTTTATTTTAATATAGATTAGAATAAAATATCGTCAATTCACAAAATTATACATACAAATAAAAATTGTGTATTTCACTTGATTCTATAAAAATAGTTAATTTTTACTCGGAGTGTATTTCACTCGATTCTATAAAAATAGTCAAGGTGTATTTCACTCGATTCTATAAAAATAGTTAATTTTGATAAAATGAATAAATTAAATTAACTAATCCATTAAGTTTTAGTTTAGCTTTCTCATATTGTAGTTTTTCTGTTAATATTTTGTATTCTATATAAACACATGAGACATTGATCAATATATACATCATAATTTTCTTCCAATTTCATTCTCTGCATAATTTCTTTACAAACATCAGACTGAGCATATAAAGAATAAAATGCATAATCATTGCACATCAATTCCACTCTAGAAGCACATGCAAGTCCAAATCCTTAATTTTAGAACACAATTTTTGGTTGGATCTTCTTGCGAAGAATTCCTCATCATATCAACCACTCTCTTACTTTTGCCATAGAATTCTTGCAACTCTTTCCTAGACATATCTTTCAACAACATCCTGGTTATTCTTTCTGAAAAAGCAAACGGAAATCCGGTTAAAAGTAGAAAGAAAAAAAAAAGAAAAAAGAAAAATAGAATATGAATATAAATATAAATATAAATATGAATGAAGGAATATTAAAACAAACTACTCGAATACTGCCATAAGATCTCTTCATCATCCTCCAACTTTATAACAGAGGAAATTTCGTCTGAAAGTATACATTTTTTGCTCAACAAGGGATAACAACTTAACAATTGTTGCAACACTAAGAATTTAGTTTTAAAATATTCATAGGGCAAGCTGTCAGAATACACTAAAGACTTTAGTTTTGAAATTTTGTTTTTAGTATTTATAAAGAAATTCATATTTTTTAATATCTATAAAACTATTATGCTAATAATTTTAGTTTATGTTGGAACATTAATATATATTATTCAATGATTTTTTTTGCAAATATATTTAGAATATTATAAAAAAAATTTCACACAAAATGAGTTTAAAATTCAATTTATAAATTTATATTTTTAGTATTTTTGTCTTGATCATATTACAATTAAAAAATTTATATTTAGTTAATCTTAATTTAAAAAATTATAAATTTGTATAAATAAACTTTAAATAGTGTTATAAACATGCAAAAAATCATTAAAAAATTTAAAAAGTTAATGATATTTTGATCTAATAAGGACTAAAAGAAGTTTTATAATAATTTTGTAAATATTACAAAATGTGATTTTTTTTTTCTACTAAAAACGAAATTTTAAAAATTTATAAAAATTAAAAACTTAATTTATTCTATATATACACCAACTCTTCCATTTATTCGTCCACCACCACTTATGCAAACTGATTTTGAATTAATTTTATCAACAGCTTACTGATTTCATGAAAACATTTATCTCCAAACAAATCTTAGATTATTGGTGTGGATATTTATGACCACGTTTAATCAAAAAATGGTTAGATATATGAAAACGGAGAATGGAAAAAAAACTTTTTCCCTTGTATAAATTAGTTAGACATTCAAAGAAAACTCTTTCACTCTATATAGATTAGTTAAAAAATATGTATTAATAGATAAAAAATTACATTTTACAACTGTACTATTATAATTATAAAACATCTAATAATTTATAATAATATATAATTAATATTTTGAAACTTAACTTTTAGGATGCTCAACCTAGCTATCTATCAGGCTTGTTAAGATGTTTATTATAATATTTAACTATATTACAACTATCATTATTATCAATTGATATGTTTTTTTTAATATAGACTAGAATAAACACTACAAGAAAATTTTAGATTTGCGACACTTGGATTGCGACGGTTCCTGAATAACTGCCCTAATCAAGAAATTGCGACGGTTCCTGCGGCGGTTTTTGTCAACTGCCGCCGCCCCAAAACCCTTATCCCTCCAAACCGTGTTTCAGTTTCCCCCAAATTGCGTTTTTCCTCCTCCATTTCGTTTTTCCCAAAATAGCGACACTAAACCTTCCATCCTCCATTTCGTTTTCCCATTCACGATTACCCTCCATCTTCCTTATTCATTGCGGCCTCCGTTCGTCTCTGATCTTGCTGTGCTACATAAGGTAAAGCTCCCACTTCTTTGTTGTTGACGCTTCCTTTAACTATTTATCCCTTCTTTGTTGTTGAGTTCGAACCCTAGCTCGAACCCCAGCTGAAACAATGTTAGAGAAGCTTTACTTGCTGTATATGTTGTTTGATCTTTTTTATTTCAGGCTTATTCAAGAGTTTGATAAAGAAGTTCAAGTTTTGGAGGCTAGCTTTGATAGAGAAATCTGGTTTGCTAAACTCTAGTTTGCTTAGGTATTTTTTTAACATTTTTTTTGCTTCTGTTTCTGCCTGGTTTGCTTTCCTCAACATAACAAGGCTTTCCCTCCTTCGTCATTGTTGGCAATCCTATGTAAAATAATTGAAAGTTTATTTATCAATCAAAAAATGAACAATCAATTAAAACATTGAGTAAAGACTCATTCTAATCCTCCATAAAAAATGTGAAATTTAGTTTAGTCCTAAAACAAATATTTACAAACAACTTCTCATAATTACAAAATCAAGACATTATAGTTCGTCTATTAGTGATATATTGTTTGAGTGCCACTTTTTTTTTATTAAGCCATCAAATTCATCTATGATTACAAATATTTCAAATATGTCTCTGGTTCTGTCAAACGTTGGTCATATATGTCGTGACTTGAAATGTCTACTAGCATTTAATGGACACATCACATACTAAAACAGTGTTAATCAATTGAAACTGGCACATAAGACAGATGAGTAATGTTTGACAGAATCAAAGACAAATTTGAAATATTTGTAATCTCACATATGTACTTGGAAGCATCTTACATAATCAGAGACAAATCGGGTGGTTTACTCATTTTCTATCACACTAAAATAGGACTTTACTCTTAAAATATGTATATCTATCCACAAATGTACACAAAATTCTGTAGAAAATCCATTATTGGTCTGTACGTAACTAAATCATGATACTCTATATTTAGGAAGAAACAACTTACCAAGAACAGGAGAGGATGAAACTGCGATCTATTGCTTTGACTTTATATGCATTCATTGTTGTGGTAGGGCATACTTGCTGTTTGTTTGGTGTTTGCAGCTCCTAAGTTTGTGTTTACTAGAACATTTATTTGTAGAGCCACTGTGATTTTGTTTATAAGGTTTCTGGTTGTGATTATGGTACATTGTTAGTGCTTTAGAGGTTAGTTTAAGTATGGTTGTTGTGAATCTTGTGGTTGACATTTGATTTCATATGTCACAGCTATATTGGTTTCATATCTTGTGGTTGACATTTGATTTCATATGTTGTGAATCTTGTGGTTGACATTTGAATCTTGTGGTTATCTTTATATGTGATGAAAGTTTCTTTATGTGACTTCTTTTCATGTGGAGAACAATGTTCTAAATGATATAGGTTAGCAATAAAGTAAGGACCAGTCCAATTGATTTTACTATTTACTAAAATTGAATTATTTGTCTCAAAATGAAATTAGATTATGGTACATTGTTAATCCATATACTATTCAGTTTGGTCCCCCTAGATTTTAGTAGAATTTTTTTTGAAGTTATTGATAAGTTGGTGGATGTATTTTATAGAGTAGGATTTTGAGCCACTGAATTTTTATGATTGGTTATCAACTTCTCACTTTACTTGTCTCTAGAGCGCGTCTTGCATTTTTTAGGATCTCATCTCAATTTCAATCAGTACTAGAAATAATGATGTCAATAACGAAAAGATGATATGTGCACTGACGAAACTCCTATTCATTGTAAAGTTTTGTATTTTTAGAATTCATATTGGCTAAAGAACCCAGCTGAAAATGGATAAGTTATGCTGGAATTGCTTGACTGAAGTAGTGATATCTGAAATGTGGCTGGGAAAATGTTATTTGCATTTACTTCTTTTGAGTGATAGACCTTTTATAAGTCTCAATATCTTCTACTAGAAGGTGGTCTGTCACATGAATGGCGGTTGCTAGTTTCTTATGTTGGCAATTAGGTGGAAATTGGTTGACAGAAGTTGATTCTGTCTAGAGAAAGTAGATGAATGCAGAAAATTGTAGTGTATAGTTTGTAGTGTTACTTTAAGATTTCAATTCAATATATTAACTACTAAAATAAAAAAATTGAAATATGCAAGCCACTTCCATTGAATTCAATTGTATCAACTGGGAATTTGGGCTCACAGTTCATATTTCCACTGATCTATATTCTTTTTTGTTCTTCATTTTTTTACAAATACTGCAATTGCTTGTTTTTTGCAATAATAAATTGAGGCTTCTTTAACACAAACATCTGATCAGGACCAACACGTGGATGGTTTAAGTGGTGAGAGAGTTGGTAATTATTGATAAAAATGAATTATTGATATAATGGTAGTATCATTTTTATGATGGAATTCTAGCATTTCAGTCTATATTTTAAAAGTTTAAAGCTTAGTAATTGTTGTAGATATGCATACAGTTGGGATGAATCTTGTTTTCTTGAATTGTTTGATGCATACAGAAATTGCTGAAGATTTTCCCTGAGAATCTAAACGCATTGGCTCATATTGTAAGCTGGCTTTCTGAATTATAAAATAGATAATCTATTCAAATTATGTAGGCATGTCGTACA
Organism: Cicer cuneatum; assembly: GCA_037974295.1. Lineage (NCBI taxonomy): Eukaryota > Viridiplantae > Streptophyta > Magnoliopsida > Fabales > Fabaceae > Cicer > Cicer cuneatum. The sequence continues at coordinate 33,623,119 of JBBPBO010000001.1, forward strand.
CAAATTTCATCTTTTAATGTTTGTATACTGACATGATGATGTTCAGAGCATTAAATTAGTTGAGATAAATCATAGGATACACAAACCAGGATTAACTGTATTCGAATACAACTTTGAAACAATGCAACTTTTCAGTTTTGAAACATTGCACAAGTTCATCAAAACGTTTGGGAATCATTGCCATTGATCTGAAGTACTATCTTGGAATATAAATACTTCAAAACTTCAGTTTTAAACTAATCAATCCTACCACGAACTTTGAACAACTTTCTGAAATATTTTGTGAACTTTTCAAAGTTATATTTTCATACTTCAGGTACATGCTCTACATTTTCATATCATTGAGAAAGGTTCTCTATTGTACTTGAAAGTATATTGGATTGATATCCTTGCACAAACTATTATATTCTGTTGTTCTTAATTAAGAACATTGTTGTAAAAATCATTAAGGTTATTGTTTGAAGAAAGTGGTGTATTTTCTTCAAGTGTTGTAAACTAAGATAGTGGTGTGCTATCTTAGGCAGAGTTTTAGGAATTTGTAATTGAAGTCTTAGGGTTAGACTTGTACTTATTCTAACAGATATTGGAAAATCTCTTGTGGGGTGCAAGAGGACTGGATGTACCCTTGGTTGTAAGGGGAACCAGGAGAAATCTCTATGTGTTTTTACCTTCTGTCATTTACAGTTTTCATTTACTAACACAACAAGATTAAACAAACTTCAAACAGTCACTTAAACAATCTCCAAAACTCTAAAAACAGAAAAATTGTCCAACACCTAATTCACCCCCCCTCTTAGGTGCAACTCTATTCTTACAATTGGCATCAGAGCAGGTTTTTGGTAATTTGCTCCTAGATTCATGGCTTCCGCAAAACCTGTTTTTAGAGATGGTGGTAGCAGTAACAAACCACCCTGCTTTATCGGTGAACATTATGATTTCTGGAAAATACGTATGCAAGCATACCTTGAGGCTCAAGGAGATGACATATGGGAGGCAGTAGAAAATGGTCCATATGTTCCAACAACAGTTATCAACAATAAAGAGGAAATAAAAATAAAAGCCTCATGGACTGACGATGATAAGAGAAAAGTACTGTTTGACAAGAAAGAAAAAAATATGTTACAATATATCCCATTGCAAAACAGCAAAAGAGATATGGGATACTCTTGAAGTAACCCATGAAGGAACAATTGAGGTAAAACGTTCAAAACTGAACACTTTATCTCAAGATTACGAAATGTTTAGAATGCAACTAGGAGAAGCAATCCTGGACATGCAGAAACGTTTTTCCCACTTAACAAACCACTTAACAGCACTTGGCAAGAACTTTACTAATGATGAATTGAACCTAAAGGTTCTAAGATCATTAACCAGAGCATGGCAGCCAAAAGTGACAGCAATTTCTAAAAAGAAAAGTTTGTCAAAAATGTCACTCTCAGCCCTCTTTGGAATGTTACAAGAACACGAAATAGAATTAGAAAGACTGTAAAAGAATGAGAATTTGGAGAAGAAAACAAAGAATATAGCATTCAGAATAGAATCAAAAGAAATAATAAATGAAGAAGTTTCAGATGAAGATGAAAACATCACTTCCCTGGTTAAAAAGGTCGGTAAGTTTCTTCAAAACGATAAAACATTTAAGAAGAAGAAAACCTTCAGGAAGAAAGATGTCTTCACTACAAATCAGAATGTCACTTGCTTTGAATGTGGGAAATAAGGACATATGAAAGCAGAATGTCCTAACCTTATCAAGGAAAATGCTAACAGAAGGAAGGAACTCAAAAAGGCATACATAGCATGGGAAGATAATGAAGTAAGTTCTTCATCAAATTCAGATAATGACGAATGCGCTAATGTTGCTTTGATGGCATCTCATCATTCTGATAATGAAGAAGAGGTTAGTAGTAATACTATTTGTTATGATAATGATGATTCTTGTGTTGAAGATAATGATGCACAACAAGCCATTAAAGAACTACTTAATGAATGTAAAAATCTGTACAAAGTAGTGTCAAATCAAAAGAAACAGATTTTATCCCTAAATGAAAAGATTGACACTATGGAACAAAATTCTGAAAAACAAAAATAGATTTCTACATGCATTAAATGTGATTCACTTTCTTTTAAAATTGTCCAAATGAATAGAGTTATAGAAAGGTACGAAAAGGGACAATTCGGATTGGAAAATATACTTAGCATGCAAAGATATTCAAATGAAAAAAGTGGACTTGGTTACTCAAAATTTGATAAACCAAGTATTGGTAAAACTACCTTTGTAAAAGCAAGTAACCAATCTAAAGATGAGAAAGAAATGGCTGTTCAAAAGAATCATTTTTGTTCTAAGAAAAGTATTATTCAAAAGAAACCACGCTTTCCTGAAAAGAGTCCAAAATGTTTTTATTGTGGTCTTAATGGTCACACACCTAATGCTTGTTACTTTAGGAACATTGGTGTTCCACAAGGGCATTATGTGTGGGTCAAGAAAGGTACTAACATTCAAGGACCCAAAGCACTCTGGGTACCAAATAAAACCATAAACTTGTTTTGTAGGAATACACACAAAGAACCTCAAAAATGTGGTACTCAGATAACGGATATGTTTACAAAGCCATTACCTAGAGATTCATTCTACAATATCCAGAAGGAACTAAGCATTCTAAATAAGAATAATCTCAAAAAGGTTTGAAAGCTTTGTAAGTCATAGCAGTTTTAATTTTACATTTTTTGTCTTCTTTTACTTGATATTTGATTCTTTGACATCTATGTATGTTTTGCTACATGTTTAAAGTATTTTTTGGTCTGTTTATTGTTAAAAATTTTACTTTGAAACAAATTTTTTACTGTCGTATTCGAATACAGACAGGTTGTAGTCGAATACACGTTCCCAGAAAAATCTGTATTCGAATACGCCAAGTCTGTAGTCGACTACAGTTTCGAAATTTTTTCTATATAAAAGGGATTGTTAACAGTTTTAGGTTACAAATACAAAAACTGGTAGCCGATTACAATCAAAGTCTCTAATTTCTTCTCTTCAAAATCTTCATCCAAACCTATCCCTAAACCTTCATACAGTCATATCTAAACCTTCCCCTCATCATCCATTGCATATGAGATTACTGTGAAATCAAAACCCTAAATTCCCCAAAACACCGTAAACTTCATCTTCTCAAAAATGGATGCACGCAAAAGAGGACCAAGAACCAAGGTTGCTTCTGTCGGTCTTTCAAAGAAACGAAGAAATGACAACATGGCTGACCTATCCAGATTACTTCATTCCCCAGAAGAACTGGACAGATTTAGAACCCACTTCTCTGACAAAAAACTGGTAACCCCCAAAATTGGTACGCTTGACTCCTTTTCTAAATTTAAATTTCCTGAGTTGCTGAAGGATCAAAAATTGGAAGAATTTATTGGATACAATGGTCCCATTTATCCTGACCTAGTTAGGGTTTTCTTCTGTAACCTAGAAAAGGATGGGAATAGATTAGTGTCTAAAGTTAAAGGGAAGATTATCAATTTAGACACTAAGCTTATTGGGGAAATTCTGCACATACCTAGTGAAGGTCAGAAGATGTGTCCATGACATCTATGTGAATGGGTAAACACTACTAAGTATGATGTCTATATTTCGTTGTGCCGTTTTGACAAAGACACTATGGAAAGAAAACGCACACAGTCTGGATCGGAGTATGCTAGACAAAGATATGGTGTTGGTAATCTGACTGTTGACAATAGATTACTACATTATTTCTTAAGTTACATTTTGATACCAAAAGCAGGGAACTACTCACAGATCTCTGAATTTGAACTATAAGTTATGATTTTTATGATAGAAGGTGCTGAGTTAAATTGGGCATACTTTGTTCGTTCAGTTCTATATGCTTCAAAAGATTCTATAGCCTTACCCTATGCTAGAGAAGTCACAAGAATTCTGGATCATTTTAAGGTTGATTTCTCAGGTGAGGTGCTGTACCAGAACACCAAAGATAATCTGCTGGACTTAAGTGTTTTGCCCAGTATGAAAATAGTTTGGAGTGAATCACTTCAAATTTATATTCATAAGGGTGATCTTGGACAAAGTTCATCAACTGCCCAAGATGAGAATGCAGAAAAAGCAGAACCAACAACAGGCCCAGCAGTAGCACCAGAAGCATTACCAGAAGATGCACCAGAAGCAGTAACAACAGTAGCCCCAGAACCAAATAACTTAGCACATGCTGAAGACATCATCACAAATAGAATGATCATGGACAAACTTAACTTCCTTCAATCTTTTGTCACAGATCAATTCCAACATTTGAATGAGTCTTTCAATAATCAAATGCAAAACATGACTGCTTCCTTCAACCACAAATTCCAAGATCTTGAAAACACCATCAATACACAACATTCATTTTTTCATCAAGAACTTAGTGACCTATCAGAAAAAATTGACCATCTACATATTTCACCAAACTCAGATGATTAGAATTGGTTATTTGCAGTCTTTGATTTTTGTTTATGCTACTGTTTGACTTTCCCTGTTTTAAATACTCTTAAGTTTATTTTAATTGTAATTTTGAACATCGTTAATTAAGTTGTTTTCTTCCAGATATCATGTGTTGCCTCTGTTTATTTGTTACATTTGTGCATATCTTGTTTGCTATGTGATATCCTCTTCCTTTTTGATAATGTCAAAAGGGGGAGAAAAAGTGTATATATATTGTTGTTGCTAATAATGTTGAACAGATCCTCCAACACTTAAGAAGGAGAAAACATTTATCAAGGGGGAGAAAGCACACATCTAGGGGGAGAAATCAAGACGTTTGAAATCCAAGCAACAAGATTTTTGTCATCATCAAAAAGGGGGAGAATGAAAATTAAAGATCTACATTTTTTATGAAGACAAAAAGATCCTTGATAAAAAAGAAAAAGGATTTTAAGCAACTTATCTTTCAAATTTATATTTAGGTAAAAGCATTTGATATTAAATCAAAATACAATTTAAGTACAATATTATGAGAACCTTCTAATAGCATATGCATTAAAATATTTTATGAAAATATTTAATAACATAAACTTGTTTGAAAATAAAGTTTTTACAAAACTGGAAATCTGTATTCGAATACGAGGTATCGTAGTCGAATACAGACTACAAGTCAGAAGCTAAAACTGAAGATTTGTATTCGAATATGAAGTGTCGTAGTCGAATACAGATTGCAACTCAGTAGCTATTTTTAAACATTTGTATTCGACTACAGCCTTGTCTAATCGAATACAACTCAAGTCAGTGGCAAAAATCCCGTATTTGTATTCGACTACAAGATGTTGTATTCGACTACAAGGTTCAAATTTCAAATACAAACAGAACGTTATAGAAGTGTATTCGAATACACTGAGACTGTATTCGAATACAACTTCGAAACAATGCAACTTTTCAGTTTTGAAACATTGCACAAGTTCATCAAAACGTTTGGGAATCATTGCCATTGATCTGAAGTATTATCTTGGAATATAAATACTTCAAAACTTCAGTTTTAAACTAATCAATCCTACCACGAACTTTGAACAACTTTCTGAAATATTTTGTGAACTTTTCAAAGTTATATTTTCATACTTCAAGTACATGCTCTACATTTTCATATCATTGAGAAAGGTTCTCTATTGTACTTGAAAGTATATTGGATTGATATCCTTGCACAAACTATTATATTTTGTTATTCTTAATTAAGAACATTGTTGTAAAAATCATTAAGGTTATTGTTTGAAGAAAGTGGTGTATTTTCTTCAAGTGTTGTAAACTAAGATAGTGGTGTGCTATCTTAGGCAGAGTTTTAGGAATTTGTAATTGAAGTCTTAGGGTTAGACTTGTACCCTTGGTTGTAAGGGGAACCAGGATAAATCTATGTGTGTTTTTACCTTCTGTCATTTACAGTTTTCATTTACTAACACAGCAAGATTAAACAAACTTCAAACAGTCACTTAAACAATCTCCAAAACTCTAAAAACAGAAAAATTGTCCAACACCTAATTCACCGCCCCCCTCTTAGGTGCAACTCTGTTCTTACAGTTTAAAGCTTAGTAATTGTTGTAGATATGCATACAGTTGGGATGAATCTTGTTTTCTTGAATTGTTTGATGCATACAGAAATTGCTGAAGATTTTCCCTGAGAATCTAAACGCATTGGCTCATATTGTAAGCTGGTTTTCTGAATTATAAAATAGATAATCTATTCAAATTATGTAGGCATGTCGTACACAAATTTCACCTTTTAATATTTGTATACTGACATGATGATGTTCAGAGCATTAAATTAGTTGAGATAAATCATAGGATACACAAATCAGGATTAACAAACAAAAAAAATCCTAACTTGACCAAAAACAAAAGAGCATAGTTCTTTTACAGGCCACCTTTTTCTAATTCTAAAACGTTAGACTTACCATGAAATCAAATATTTTCTAAAATTTTAGTTATTCACCAAATTTAGAGTACATGTAAACAGATGCATATACAAATAAAACATAAAATTTACAAATGACTAATTAAATTTTTGGTTAGCTGCTATGTTCATCATTTCAGTGCCTAGCTTGTCTTAAATGATTAACACACAAGCAATCTATCCAAGATTAGAACTGTGAATGAGATTTCTTTTCTAGTTTTTGTTAAGATGTTATTCCTAATCTGAGTACAGGTTGCAGGTACTATTGGAGGAGCCGTTTCTTCTCTTGTTCTTGTTCCAACTGAGGTAAGTAATGTTACTTTCGACATTGCCAATTATTTTCTGCTTCCTTGAGGTTAGAATTGATTTTTGCCTTTCTAGGTTGTTAAGCAAAGGATACAAACCGGTCAATTCAGTTCAACAACAGCTGCTGTCAGACTGATCATTGCTATCGAGGGTTTTAAAGGTCTTTATGCAGTACATATTTATTTCATATCTTAGATGACCATTTAATTAGTTGTTCTTTAATTTGAGGTAGCATATAATTTCTGCTTTAAAATATCGTTCTAGTAAGTAACTAATGTAATACTTATTCAATTTCCCTACCTCGCTGGTGGAAAGGGATTTCATATTGGTTTATATAAGAAAGAAGAGATATGATTTTGTATGTAGGTTGTAGGATTATGTTAGTTTGGAAAACAGAGCATAGAGGGTCTATTTGGCAAACAGAGCCAAATTAACACAAAAAACATAAAACTGTTTTTCTTTTAATTACACATACCGACGATGGTTCTGGTAAAAATTACCAAGCTGATAATATACATAGACTGGTGTGACACCATAAACCCCAAATTAATTTTTATGTTTATTATTTATAAAATTGTAATTCTTCAAGAGAAATATACGAACTTCCAAATATTTTATAAGGTAAAGAGTATCACGCAATCATAAACATATCACATTAATTCAAAATTCTCATCAATGATCAAGAACTCGAAAACATGATAGTAGTCAACAAAATCCTTTTTAAAACACACGTATATAAGTTTACTGATAGTGGTAAATGTAGTCCCAACCCGATGTCACTATCAGAACAGAAATCCCCAATTTAATAAACGTTAACAATAACAACAACAACAAAAAACTTATAATAAAAGTCTTTGAGACAAGATGGCTCTCGCCACTCGGATGGTACTAGCCGTCACCTGCAGCTTACAACTCGTCTGCGTCCATCGCAAACGCCAAACACACACAACGAGGGGTGAGTATCGAAATTATGTAATAGTATAATATATATGAGAAGAACACGCAAATAGTCAAATTATTACAAACATGAGAAACACCCAAGAACATTATATCAAGGTTAATCTAAGTTAATCACAATAAATTAGTTACAAGGATGAAATGTTATGCATGTCCTATACTCTATACTTCTTCATCACTTGGTACCATTCTACTCTGAAGTACTTGGTTAGGAGGCCTGATGCTATGCCACTACAAGAGTGGACGGACAATTCATGAATGACCAAGTCCTCATAGATCACCTCAACTCAACCCGAGACACATATACGCGACGGTCGGGGTACTCTTGTTTTTGCACGGTAGCTCCCGGCCTTAGGGAATAACCCACTAATCCACTTAGGAATTCCCAACTAGATGTACCCCCAAGGTCTATCAGTCTTACCTTACGGTTTGACTATAGCCATCCACGATCAGGCTCATTCAGTTGTACTTCCCCGAATCACTAGGTTTGTCAGACCCTCCTTATATGATGACAAAATAATCCTCACTTCAAACTACAACATCTATCTCATACTTACTTGATTGTCACAACTCAATAAATTTCAACTCACAATATACATCAGAATTACATCGTTATATATATATATATGTATATATATATGTATATATAATTAGTCAATCACAATAAAATTCCAATTTTATCAATCATAGAATAAATCAAATAGGCGGTGCATTCAAGTAATATCACAGTTTTAAATCCAGTAAATCAGAGCACTCAAGTACATATCATTTACACAATAACAATCAACACAAGATTTCATAAAATTAAACAATATGAAGTCTTGATATAATTAAACTCACTACAATTCTATAGGTTACTAAAATACATTTTAGTCCTCATTATTACCATTTATATATTATTAATTAATTATTATTACTCAATAGGGCTCGACCGTACGTAGTAAGACCCGGGTGAATATATAGGAATTTCGGTATTCCCGTTCATCTCATGTTATTTTATACTCATAAAATCGAACCTCATCTCACCCCTTACCTCAATCGAAGATTTCGCCCAACGAATCTGATTTACTAACTTGCCACTTCTTCGTCAATCCTTGTCTCTAATAGTTCGCGAAAATAAATAAATAAATATATTAACGCAACGACCAAATACTAATTAACTACTTGCCCTAATAGATAAATAATCTATTTATTAATAATACATAAATAATTTATTTTCTATTTGTATTATAACCCAAAAATATATTTAATATCATCAAAATATATGTATTAGTATACTAACCTAAAATAATTTCTAATTTTAATTAAAATAAGACAGGATCACGTATTAAAATATTATGACGTATATCCGTAGTTTGGGTATTTAAAAAAAATAGGTAAGCAATATAGCTACCAAAATTAATTACTAAAAATAAATAAATTATCTAATATTTTTAATATAATTAAAAAAATTTATTTAATACTATAAATAATCCTATATTATCCCAAAAATGAATAGAATTTTTATCAATTTTTCCCCTATACTCTTATCTACATCAAAAATATATATATCCACACGATGTTGAAAAAGCTAACTATGACTATCCATATACTGCCAAACATTATTATAATTAGACCAACAGTCCTATATTGATATAATTGATAGAATTGGGAAAAAATATATCAATTGATGGAATTAGGAAAATAGGTTCTCTTCTTTTTATTTAGATCAAAGTGTATCGAATTTTGAAATCAGAAAGTGTATCAAATTGATGTAATTAGGAACATATACTCTTTTTTTTTATTCAGACTAAATGATATCAATTGATGGGATTAAGAAAAAAAGTATACCTGCCGTATGATATGGTACTACTATTTTGATGTTAGAATCCCAAATATTGGAATCCGATTGCAGCTAAGTTGTTTTCTCTATTCTTTTTGTTTCTTCTTTTCCTCTGTGGGTATGTGTAGATTAGGCTAATGGAAGTATATATATGGTATACGTAATAGAGCGAAGCTTTTGTTGGTGGAGGCGGATGCTAGTTCTCAAAGGTTGCTACGTAGTATTTATATATGCGGCATATGTTTGGGCAATATATATAGCATAACCTAGTACTTAAGAATATATATATATATATATATATATATATATATATATATATATATATATATATATATATATATATATATATGACATATGTTTGGACCGGCTACTATATATATATAATTAGTAACTCAACTCTAAATGAATTTTATTCTTCGTGCAGGCGCCAAGTTTAAGCCAAAGACAACCAACAAACCACGTTGGTCTCCAATACTTTTATTATTATTATTATTATTTTATGTTAAATATAGTTAATATTTATTATTTAAATCAATTACTAAGACAAACACACAAGACACACATGAAGAAATTATAGCATATATTAACACTTATATAATATTAGTAGTGTACTATTATACTATTAAAGCAAAATAATAAAGGAAAATTAGGTGTTACATTTCTCCCCCTGTAAAAAAATTTGGTCCTCGAAATTTTCCTGAGGAAAACAATTCGGGATACGAATCACGCACTTGACTTTCGACTTCCCACGTAGCACTTTGACCAACAGCACCTCCCCAGACAACCTTAACCAATGAAATCGTCTTACCCCTTAATTCCTTGACCTTGCGGTCCTCAATCCGTAGCGGTAAGGTCTTAAAAGTTAGATTCTCTTTTATTTGGACTATGTCTGACTCAATCACATGTGAAGGATCGGGAATATATTTGCGAAGTTGAGACATGTGAAAGACACTATGAAGATTAGAAAGAGACGGAGGTAACACAATCTGATATGCTACGTTACCGACACGTTTAAGAATTTGGTAAGGTCCTATAAACCGAGGAGTAAGCTTTCGCATTTTTAATGCCCGACCAACTCTAGTCGTTGGAGTAACTCTCAGAAATACATGATCACCTTCTTGAAACTCGAGGTCTTTCCTTCTTTTATCATGGTAACTCTTTTGCCTACTCTGAGATGCTCTCATCTTTTCCTGAATCATTTTTATTTTATCGGTAGTCTGTTGGACAATCTCGGGTTCTAACACAAGGTTATCCCTCGTCTCAAACCAACACAGAGAGGTCCTACACCTTCTCGCATACAACGCTTCAAAAGGGGCCATTCCAATGCTAGAGTGGAAACTATTGTTATAGGTAAACTCTATAAGTGGCAAAAAGCTATCCCAACTTCCACTTTGTTCCAATACACAAGCTCTCAATAAGTCTTCCAGAGATTGATTGGTTCTTTCAGTTTGACCATCTGTTTGTGGGTGATAGGCTGAACTCATCCTAAGGTTCGTACCCAAAGCGCTTTGTAAACCTTCCCAAAACTTAGAGGTAAATCTAGGGTCTCTATCTGACACTATACTTGATGGGATTCCATGCAACTTCACAATTTCATTTATGTATAGTTCAGCTAACTTTTCCATAGAATAAGTTATGTTTATAGGAATAAAATGAGCAGATTTGGTTAATCTATCTACAAATACCCAAATACTATCATACCTTTTAGGAGTTCGAGGTAAGCCTACAACGAAGTCCATAGAGATGCTATCCCACTTCCATTCAGGAATACTCAAAGGTTGCATCAAGCCTTAAGGTTTCTGGTGTTCTACCTTAGACTTTTGACAGGTCAAACAAGCATATACAAACTTAGCAACATCCTTTTTCATTCTAGGCCACCAAAATATCTTCTTGAGGTCCTTATACATCTTTGTGGCTCCAGGGTGAATACTTAGACAACTCCTATGTCCTTCCTCTAAGATCATCTTTCTTAACTCCTCTACATCGGGTACACAAATCCTATCCTTAAATCTCAAAATTCCATCCACACCCATTTTAAAATCAGTTTCTCTTCCTTGGTCAATCAACTGTAACTTATCCAAAAGGTATAAATCAAACTTTTGACTCTTTTCAATCTCCTTTAATAGTCCACTAGTCACCTTTAACATTCCTAACTTAATACTTTCTGGTGTCACTTCACAAACTAAGCTAAGGTCTCTAAATTGTTCCAATCGCTCACTATGCTTAACCATTAAAGCGGACACACTCAAATTTTTCCTACTCAAGGCATCGGCCACTACATTGGCCTTTTCAGGGTGATAGTTAAGTTCAAAATCAAAATCCTTCAGAAATTCCATCCACCTACGTTGTCTCATATTTAACTTCCTCTGATAAAAAAGGTACTTAAGGCTCTTATGATCTCTAAAAACCTCAAATCTAGATCTGTACAAATAATGTCTCCACATCTTAAGTACAAAAACAACTACTGCAAGTTCTAAGTCGTGGGTAGGGTAGTTCCTCTCATGAATCTTTAGTTTCCTAGAAGCATACGCTACGACTTTCCCATCCTGCATAAGCACTCCACCTAATCTTGAACCGCACGCGTCGCAATATACTACAAAGGGTTCGCTCGGGTTAGGTAACACTAAGATCGGTGCAGAGGTCATTCGTTTCTTAAGCTCTTGGAAACTATTCTCACAATGGGTATCCCACATGAACAATTCCCCCTTCCGGGTCAACTTAGTTAAAGGTAAGGCCAACTTGGAGAATCCTTCTATGAACCTACGATAATAACCTGCCAGTCCTAGAAAACTCCTAATCTCGGTCACTGACTTAGGTGCTTTCCATTCTAAGGCACTCTCTACCTTAGCAGGATCAACAACTATTCCTCCTTTTGAAATTACATGTCCTAGAAAACTTACTTCCTCTAACCAAAATTCACACTTAGACAGCTTAGCAAATAATTGTTTTTCCTTAAGGGTTTGCAAGACTATCCTTAAATGTTCACCATGCTCTTCCTTAGTCTTAGAGTACACTAAGATATCATCAATAAACACAACCACAAAAGAGTCTAGGTAAGGATGAAAGATTCTGTTCATGTAATCCATAAACATTGCTGGTGCATTAGTCACTCCAAAAGGCTTAACCAAATACTCATAGTGGCCATAACGGGTCCTAAAGGCGGTTTTAGGGGCATCAGAAGTCTTCACTTGAATCTGATGGTAACCTGATCTCAAGTCGATCTTACTAAACACACATGATCCTCTCAATTGGTCCATAAGGTCATCTATCCTAGGTAGCGGGTACTTATTCTTGATTGTCACTTTATTAAGTTGGCGATAATCCATACACAACCTCATAGATCCATCCTTCTTTTTAACTAACAACACAGGTGCACCCCATGGTGACACACTAGGTCTTATAAATTGTTTTTCTAAAAGTTCCTCCAATTGTTTCTTAAGCTCAGACAATTCTAAGGGAGACATCCTATATGGTGCCATGGATACGCGTCCAGTACCTGGTACAAGGTCAATGCTAAACTCAACCTCCCGCTCTGGTGGTAAACTATTGACATCTTCAGGGAATACTTCAGAGAATTCACACACAATAGGAACATCCTGTATTACCACTTTTTCTTCAAGTTCCAAAGAAGCTAGGATCATGTATAACTGGGCATCTTCTTTTAAGAGTGCCTTCACTTGGTTGGCGGAAATATTGCTAGGCTCATCTCTCTCTTCTGGTTCCATGAATTCAATGGTTTTACTAAAAAAATCTACGCGGACACGGTTGGCAGATAACCAATCCATACCAAGAATCACATCAACTAGACGCAAAGGTAAACACACTAAATCAACTCGGAAGTCCTTTCCACACACATGGATAGAAATGTCAAGACAAACACTAGAGGTGTCAACAGAGTCACTAGTTGGGGTATTCACAATCAAATCATACTGCAAACAAGACACAGGTAGTCCTAAACGTCTAACACAATCAAGAGACACAAAGGAATGAGTGGCACCACAATCAAATAGTACAAATAAAGGAGTATCACTTATGAGACACATACCTTGGATCAAGTTGTCTTTCTCAGACGCTCCTGCACCACTGAGGGGAAAGACTCTTCCATTAGTTTTAGGTCGGCTGGCTTGGGAACTCTGGTTTCCAGATTATTGAGTCTTCTTTGGATAAGGGCATGTGGTGTTGATGTGGCCCTGTTGTTGACAATTAAAACAAGTAACTGCAACATCTCTGCACTCAAATGCCATATGACACTGCTTACCACACTTGTGACATCAAATAGGAGTAGTTGGATCACCATTGTTACTGCTGTTGTTACTCGAAACTTGACTCCTGTTGTTGCTATTCACATAACTAACTCCTCGTCCATTCGGGTCTCCTCTACCACCCCCATAACTATAACTGTTTTCATTTCCTTTACCATTACCATTACCATTTCCTCTTCCAGCTGAAGAATCGTGTTGGTGATAATTTGAACGACTTCTAGATTTACCAGGAGGAAAAGAGTAAGGTTTTCCTCTATTATGATGCATAGGCCTCTTGTCTTTCATGATTCCAGTGTTTCGGTAATGTGCCTTTTCAGCACGACTATCCTCATCATAAATCCTACTCTTATTCACTAGGGTAGGGAAGTCACGGATCTCTTGCATTCCAACCTGTTTCTTGATCTCTGATCTGAGCCCCATTTCAAACTTGATGCACTTGGACTTTTCTCCTGCTTCTCCCACATAGAGTGGATAGTATCTAGACAACTCTTCAAACTTAGCGGCATACTCCGCCATTGTCATATTACCTTGTTCTAACTTGATAAATTCCATTTCCTTCCTATTGCGGATGTCTTCAGGAAAATACTTGACTAGGAACATGTTTCTGAATACATCCCATGTAATTACGGTCCCTACATTATCTAAACGTTGTCGTGCATTATCCCACCAATGTTCAGCTTCTTCTGTCAACATAAAGGTTCTTAAATGCACTTTTTGACCTTCGGGGCATGCCACTCCGCTAAAATTTTTCTCAATCTCTTGCAACCACTTATGAGCTCCATCCGGATTATAGTGACCTTCAAACGAGGGAGGATTAGCCTTGTGGAATCGATCCATCACCACGAACTCATTTATTTGCACATTTGCTTGACCACCAGTGTAACTATTAGCTTGAGCAACAGCTTGAGCAGCAACCTGTGTAGCTTGAGTAGCAGCTTGTGCAGAGGCTTGCGCAGTAGCTTGAGATTCAGCCAATGCCTGAAGAGCCTGCACTGTAACTCCTGCCATGGACTCTAAAGCCTCAGCAATTGCAGCGTCATTCCTCCCACTAGCCATCACTACCTACATCAATCAGATAAGCCAATCGAATATAGTGAGATACTTAGGGAGAAAGGAAACTAACTTAGTTCTACACTACTAATATAATAACAATCATAGTAACAACACGCACATAACAGAGCACACAAGGAAACACAGCGAACACATAACACACTTATGGTCTGATTGGACAGACCTGCTCTGATACCACTAATGTGACACCCTAAACCCCAAATTAATTTTTATGTTTATTATTTATAAAATTGTAATTCTTCAAGAGAAATATACGAACTTCCAAATATTTTATAAGGTAAAGAGTATCACGCAATCATAAACATATCACATTAATTCAAAATTCTCATCAATGTTCAAGAACTCGAAAACATGATAGTAGTCAACAAAATCCTTTTTAAAACACACGTATATAAGTTAACTGATAGTGGTAAATGTAGTCCCAACCAGATGTCACTATCATAGCAGAAATCCCCAATTTAATAAACGTTAACAATAACAAAACAAAAAAAATACTTATAGTAAAAGTCTTCGAGACAAGATGGCTCCTGCCACTCGGATGGTACTAGTCGTCACCTGCAGCTTACAACTCGTCTGCGTCCATCACAAACGCCAAACACACACAACGAGGGGTGAGTATCGAAATTATGTAATAGTATAATATATATGAGAAGAACACGCAAATAGTCAAATTATTACAAACATGAGAAACACCCAAGAACATTATATCAAGGTTAATCTATGTTAATCACAATAAATTAGTTACAAGGATGAAATGTTATGCATGTCCTATACTCTATACTTCTTCATCACTTGGTACCATTCTACTCTGAAGTACTTGGTTAGGAGGCCTGATGCTATGCCACTACAAGAGTGGACCGACAATTCATGAGTTGCCAAGTCCTCATAGATCACCTCAACTCAACCCGAGACACATATACGCGACGGTCGGGGTACTCTTGTTTTTGCATGGTAGCTCCCGGCCTTAGGGAATAACCCACTAATCCACTTAGGAATTCCCAACTAGATGTACCCCCAAGGTCTATCAGTCTTACCTTATGGTTCGACTGTAGCCCTTCACGATCAGGCTCATTCAGTTGTACTTCCCCGAATCACTAGGTTTGTCAGACCCTCCCTATATGACGACAAAATAATCCTCACTTCAAACTACAACATCTATCTCATACTTACTCGATTGTCACAACTCAATAAATTTCAACTCACAATATACATCAGAATTACATCATTATATATATATATATATATATATATATATATATATATATAATTAGTCAATCACAATAAAATTCCAATTTTATGAATCACAGAATAAATCAAACAAGCGGTGCATTCAAGTAGTATCACAGTTTTAAATCCAGTAAATCAGAGCACTCAAGTACATATCATTCACACAATAACAATCAACACAAGATTTCATAAAATTAAACAATATGCAGTCTTGATATAATTAAACTCACAACAATTCTATAGGTTACTAAAATACATTTTAGTCCTCACTATTACCATTTATATATTATTAATTAATTATTATTACTCAATAGGGCTCGACCGTACGTAGTAAGCCCCGGGTGAATATATGGGAATTTCGGTATTCCCGTTCATCTCATGTTATTTTATACTCATAAAATCGAACCTCATCTCACCCCTTACCTCAATCGAAGATTTCGCCCAACGAATCTGATTTGCTAACTTGCCACGTCTTCGTCAATCCTTGTCTCTAAGATTTTGTTTCTTCTTTTCCTCTGTGGGTATGTGTAGATTAGGCTAATGGAGGTATATATATGGTATATGTAATAGAGCGAAGCTTTTGTTGGTGGAGGCGGATGCTAGTTCTCAAAGGCTGCTACGTAGTATTTATATATGCGGCAGATGTTTGGGCAATATATATAGCATAACCTAGTACTTAAGAATATATATATATATATATATAAATTTTATTCTTCGTGCAGGCGCCAAGTTTAAGCCAAAGACAACCAACAAACCACGTTGGTCTCCAATACTTTTATTATTATTATTATTATTATTTTATGTTAAATATGGTTAATATTTATTATTTAAATCAATTACTAAGACAAACACACAGGACACACATGAAGAAATTATAGCATATATTAACACTTATATAATATTAGTAGTGTACTATTATACTATTAAAGCAAAATAATAAAGGAAAATTGGGTGTTACAACTGGTGCTTCCATTTTATTCATAACATGCAAAATTTGCATGAATTACTTTAGAAAAGTTGCAGCTTAAATCAATATCACATGTTTCATATCATATTAAACCAGGAGAAATATTTTATAAGGAATTATACTAACAGTCCATTTCTTAGTCTAAGTTTTATTAGTCCTATCATCTTTTATATATTCCATTGCATTGTTCTTATAAGTTTTGTTAGTACTATGAAGGAAGAAATTTTATTACATGCTCTGATGCAAACAATGAAGCAATCCCAATAGGAATTAATATGCCAGGAAATGATATTGATGTCTACTTACAACCTCTAGTCAAAGAATTAAAGGAATTGTGGGCAACAGGTGTTGAAACATACGATTCTTTTAAAAAAGAGATGTTTACATTGCATGCAACATTGATGTGGACAATTAGTGATTTTCCGGGGTTAGGTACACTTTCTGGGTGGAACACTTACACCAGACTTGCTTGTCCATCGTGTAACATTGACTCTACTCCTCGTCGTCTCCCTCATTGCAAAAAATGGTGTTTTATGGGTCATCGTCGTTTTCTTGATTAGAGACATAGATTTAGATTGAACAAGGTCCGCTTTGATGGTCAACAAGATATGCATGGTCCACCTAAATTGTTATCTGGGCTTCAAATTCTTGAACAGGTTCAAAACATTGATGTCACATTTGGTAGAAAGCTAGAGAAAGAACAGTAGGGAAAAAGAACATATGGTGGACGACCTACACAAGGTATCAATCAACAATGGAAAAAGAAAAGCATATTCTTTGAACTTCCATATTGGAAGGATAATCTTATGCGCCATAATCTTGACATGATGCATATTGTGAAAAATGTGTGCGATAATATCATATTTACTTTGCTAAACGATAGCGCAAAAAGTAAAGATCATATTAATGCAAGAAAAGACCTTAAAGATATGGGCATAAGACTTGACCTTTGGCCCAATGAAAACGGAAGAATTTCTCCAGCTGTCTTTACTCTAACTACTAAAGGTAAGAAGGGATTTTTAACAACTTTAAAGAATATCATTGTTCCTGATGGTTATTCGAGCAACATTTCTAGATGCATTGACATGGAAAACCTTAAGTTGAATGGAATGTTGAAGAGTCATGATTGTCACATATTGTTGGAACAACTACTACCGTTAGTCATTCGAGCAACATTACCTGATGATGTTTCAGCTATATTGATTGAGTTTTGCTCATTCTTTAGACAATTATGATGTTTCAGCTATATCACTTGGTTGTTCACCTTGTTGAAAAAGTTAAACTTGGAGGTCCTATTCATTATCGATGGATGTATCCTATTGAAAGGTAAAATATGTGTGATCTTGTTCCTTCAATAATTTGTATTGGACAATTTTTCTAACTAATATTATTGCGGTTCAATAATAGGTACTTAGGACAACTTAAATCGTATGTACGTAATAAAGCACAACCAGAAGGGTCTATTGAAGAAGGATACCTTGTATAAGAGATTCTTACATTTTGTTCAAGGTATCTAGAAAACATTGAGACTAGATGGAATCAACTTGGTCATGTAGATGATGAGCCTATTAATGAGATACAAACTGACTCACGTGTACCTGAATTATTTCCTAAAGTTGGAAAATCTGTTGGTGGATCTTCATACTACACCCTTACACCAATTGAAAAGTTACAGACTCATAGACACGTTTTAACAAACTGCATCGTAGTTGGCTACTATCTAAGGTAAGTAATTTTATTCTATTTGTATTATTTAACGCTAATTTTTCTTTTTTATACATCTAATTTGAAATAACCAAATAGGCAATATAGAAATATTATTCGAAGCCAAATGAGGAATGGTGCAAGAAGTGCTTCTGAGGTAGACAAGAAGGTTCATAGAGAGTTTCCTCATTGGTTCCGCAATCGTGTTAGTGTTATGACAAAATTGGTGATTGAGTTGGTTTCGTTTTTAATAAGAATGTGACTAATTGTATATTTTATGGTGTTTAGATTTGCAACAATCTCGACAACATTAGTGGATCGGATAAAAATGTTCTCACTAGTCTTGCTCAAGGTCCTTCTGATAAAGTTAGAAGGTTCACTGCATATAATGTCAATGGATTCAAATTTCGAACATTGGCACGAGACAATTTATCAAAAACTCAAAATAGTGGAGTTTTTGGAATGTTCAGAACACGAAGTTACTCAAGCAATAGTGATGCCCAAATGAGATTTGGAGGGGTGCCTTACTATGGAAGATTGATAGATATCATTGAGCTTTCCTATGATGGCTTCAAAGTGCCCATGTTTAAATGCAAATGGGCTAATACCACAAATCCAAGAGGAATTAAGACATATAAGTTGGGTTTTACCTCTATAAATTTTGCAAGACTAATACATACTGGAGAGCATGAAGATGATGAGCCATACATTAAAGCGCCAAAAGCTCAAATGGTTAATTATGTGGATGATGAAAAGGAACAAGGTTGGAGCATACCTATTCATTTAAAGCCAAGAGACTTGTATGACATGGGTGAAGATGATGACATTATGGCACCCATTGAACCATACCCATCTCAAAATTTGGAACAAATTTTTTCTAATGAAACCACACATATACAATTGGCAAGAATGGCTACAGATGATGATCCTGACACTTCAACTTTTAATGATGATTTTGATGACAATAATCATTATATGAATTTATGATATGGTACTCTTTGATCTATGTTATTTATTTACTAATTTTTTTATTGTTGCGTTGTGTGTAATGTTTAGCTTGCATCCTATCTGTTTACATTGCATTCTATCTGTTTAGCTATTTGCAACGGTCTAACTTGGTTGTAATTAATGTTTGTAGTGTAAGTGTGTTTGGAGTCTCAATCTTGTGATCAAAATGGAATCATCATATGAGGATATTCGGCGCAAAACAATGGAAGATAATTACAAAAGGATGGAGGCTCTCAATCTAACTCATCTCTCTCAATCCCTTCACAAATCTTCTTCTACCATTTCAAAAACCACACCGGTTAGTAATAACTCAAAATACTAACAATATAACATGTTTCTTAAATTGTATTATATATTGATTTTTATTTATTTACTTGGATAAAAAATGATTGTAGCGTTTCACGAAGGGTCGTTCAAGACTTATACTACCTAGAGATCTTGAGGTAGCCAAAATGAAGCACCTGCGGAGACATGGTTTACAACCAACAGTCCAAACGACAGCTGTGCCACCTACTCAGGTGACAACACCACCAGTAATGCAAGCGATAGAACCACTACCTTCTCCAATGATAGAACCACCAACTGTAGTGCAATCAACAAAATCACCACCTTCTCAAGCGACAACACCACCAGGAATGCAAGCGATAGAACCACTACCTTCTCCGATGATAGCACCACCAACTACAGTGCAATCGACAAAATCACCACCGTCTCAAGCGACAACACCAAGAATAGTGCAAGTGATAGAACCACTACCTTTCCAAGAAACATCCTCTCACTCTGAAGATGTCATTGAAGATGAGCCAGAAATTTCTCAAAAAAGGAATTCTACATATTGGGATGTAGAAGTTATTAGTATGTTATATAATGTCTAATTATATTTATATAATTTAATTGTTTTACATGGTTGACGTATGACATATTTCATTGGATTATGTGTTAGATGAGGCAGGACATATTTCAAAGACACACCTAAGGGTAACAGACGTGCTTGAAGCTCCTCCTAATGTTAGCAGGATAATAACTAGATGGAATTCAGATGGGCAACCGATAGGATCAGCTGCTGGTTTGTTAGGCGGTTTTTTGGGTGAAATTGCAAGGAAATTTAAGGATTTTCCTATAATGTACGACAATTGGAAACAAGTTCCATCGGCAAGAAAATATGAAATTTTTAGGGATAAAATAAAGGTATCAATGATAAACAACCGAATATTCTTTATTTAATGTTTTGATTGTAAACTAACTTTTTTTTTATGATTTTGTTAGTCAAAATTTGTTGTTGATAATGGATACAACAAAAAAATATATCCTTACGAACTGTGGAAAGAAATGGCGAGATGCACGATGTAGGTTGTTTAAGAAATTTTATAAGTTGGATCTTTCTTTCGAGGAAAACCTACAAAATTATCCACGTTCATTGAATTGTTTTTGTCCAATATAGGCGCAAGATAGAAACAATAGTAACCATTCTTCTGTTCCTTTGTCATTTGTTGTTTACTATTATGTTTTCTAATGCCATTTGTTTTCACTACATGAGAAGGCTGGTAAAAATGCTGCAAACAGAGAAAAGCTAACGATCCTTCATACATTAGGCTCTAAGACGCTTGCAAGGAAGAGGGATGAGTTGGTAGGATTCACTCAATCTACTTTTAATTGCATACTTAATTGAACAACTACTTATTACATATGTTTAAGTGTAGGAACTGAGAGATGGTCGAAAATACAGCAGGGGTGAAATGTATTCAATTTGTCATAAAAAATCTGATGGGTCATTTGTCAATGACGAGGCCAAGGAAAAATATGAGAGTGTAGAGAAAAGAATTGTTAATTGTAATTATTTCTTATTGACCACTTTATAAATTTCAGATGCAATTGTTAGTTTTGGTAATAGTGAGTTGCACTTTTACAATATTAGTTATTTTGGTTGGTAATAGTGAGTTACAAAGTTTTAAAACTATAACATTACTTATATAGGAATACATGTAGTTAGTTTAGTTCCAATTTCGTCATTGAATACACTAATTGTATTGATGTGCTTGCTTCAATGTTACATAGGCTTGATTTGGTGCATTATGGTTGGATGTAGTTAGTTTTGGTGCTTGTACCAATATAGTTCATCTATTTATTGTCTTAGATGATATCAAATTGATTGTTCTTTTGCAACATATACTTGAATGTACTACATGATGTTTTTCTGTTGAAATGGTTGAGAATTCTAGACCTTTCTGTTATATAGAGGAATTTAGTTTGCTTCCTTTGCTTGTGCAGGAACAATTGCAATCTGAAATTGGGAAGACTCATTCTTCAAATGAAGCATTTGTTAATGTGTTTAGAAAAGAACATTCAGGATATGTTCGTTGTATGGGACTTGAAATAACACCGTCTCAAATCACTACATCTACTTCTCACTCTGTAAGATCAATGTCTTCCTCCGAAGCTAATGAGAAGATGGAGAAAATGCAAGCTGAAATCGATATGCTTAAGAAAAGGGATTCTGAATTTCATATGTTGAAGGAGCAAATTACTTTCTTGTTGCAAATGCAAAATTCTAGAGAAAAAAAGGTAAAATTATTTTCTTAGAAAACCTGTTTATAAAATCCCATGAGATCGAACTGTTTGTCTTTGGTTAAAAATATCAATTGTGTAACAATTAATGTTTGCTATATATTCTTTGGTTCAAAACTAAATTCTTAACCAAGATTCAAGAGTACTCATGTTTGATCTTTGATTTTATATCTGCACCATGATATACAAAAGAATTAAAAAGTTTATATACATTATATTTAGAAAAATAATTAAAAAAAGTTTATATATTTTTTAAGTAGATTTAAAAAATTAAAAAATTTCAAAATAAATAACAAAAAAAAAATAACTGTCATTTGAAAAAATTGGATGTTAAAGTATTCGAATTCAGTTCTAATTTTGTAGTTTCTTTGTCTTTTTAATATTTAATCAATTCAAGAAAGTCTTACTGTGCAAGCATATGTTAATCGATCAATATCTTTTATATTAATTAGTCTTATTTTATTTCTATTATAAAAATAATAATTTCTTATTCTTATTTAATTTTAGTTGTATAAAACATTGACTCTATTGAAAATTATTTTCGCAAAAGTTTACTAAAAGAAGACATGTTGTATTGATGTATGTTTTACACTAGTAAAATATTTTATTAAATACTTAGAAAAATACTGAGAACCTGGATTTGCCAATACTATTTACTGTGTTGAAAAATTGACAATAATATAGAGAATAAATGTATTTATGTTAAAACATGTCTAATTCATAGAAACAATAATGTGATAAATATGTATGATTACTATATGTATACTACCCATAAATCTTTTAAGATTCATTATTTATATTTGTAGATCAAACAATTGATTCATTTAATATAAATATTTAAATAGCATAACACATATAAGAGATTTTTTAACTTGAAAAACTCAAAGAATTCGTTGATAATAAGTTGAAATTACATTCCAAACATCTTGAAATTTATCTAAAATAGAAGAATTCTTAAAATCTCGATGATAAAACTATCTTAAAGAATTAAAAATTATTACAGATATTTTAACAATTGAATCAAAATTAAGATTTATAATAACGAGTTATGTGATACAATTGTTAGGGTTCCATTTCTTTACAATCACGTTTTGTCACTACTAGAAAAATAAGATTTAGCGTCGGCCAAAAGCCCACGCTAACAAGCCAAAAGCCGACGCTAACGTGGATTTAGCGTCAGCGTCGGGCCCAGGATAAAACGGTCGAAGGTAATACATAGCGTCAGCCAGATACCATCTGACGTTATCTTAGCGCCGATCGGGTCCATGCTAAGCCGACATTGGAAACTATAATAGAGTGTCCTATGCTAATTAAGTATGTTGCCACGTCATAAAAAAAATCGTTTGCGTCAGATGGCCAACGCTAAAGTCAACATTTTAAAGTCAACAAAATAGTTAGCGTCCGATGAAGTTGACACTTAAGTCAATTTAAAGTCAACGTTCTTTGTAATGTAGTGTCGATCACTCCGACGCTAAAGTTGAAATAAATTGATCCAAACATTCCTCAAATGTATGAGAAGTGTACATAAAAGAGAAAGGAAAAAGTATCTTACGTGTTCAAACTCCATTCATGAGCTTCATCTAATATATAATAACAGAATAATCGTTAAGTTCTGCATAAGCTAGACTTTCGCGGAGGAGAACACCGTCAGTAAGGTACCTAATTGAATCGAATCAATGATCAACGTAACAAACCAATTGAGAAACTAAGAATGAAAGCAAATAAGTGAAGAAGAGTGAGTAATTACTTAATGTGTGTGTTGTGTGAAGTTCTGTCTTCGAATCAAATGGCGTAACCTACTTCCTCACCGAGCTGAACGCCGAGCTCTTGCACGACTCGTCTGTGGATGGAAGTTGAGTTAAAACGGCGTCGAAATCCCTAGGGTGAGTTGGAAAGTTGAAATTGAAGAGGAAATACCTGGAAACGGATTCGGCGGCGACACAACGGGGTTAAGTGAGGTGAGGGAAACGGTGATGCGGCGGCAACGGTTGAGCTTGACGGCGAAGACAAAGTGGGTGATGGGTTCGAGAGTTAGGGTTCAGAGTGGGTGACACGAAAAATTGATGAGGTGAGATTGAGGGATACAGAGTGATGAGGTTTTTAGAAAATATAATATTAATTTCTCAAAAAAGATTAAATTTTTTTTTTAAAAAATCATACAATGTAGCTTCAGCCGATCCGACCCTAAAATGGTGACTAAATTAAAAAAATAAACTAGTATCTGCCTTAATAAAATAAAAATAAATAAATTTAGTGCATTAGCGTTGGCTAGACCGACGCTAACTAGTGTCGGAGTCGGGGGCCGACGCTAAATGTAACAACTAAAATGAGTTTTTCTAGTAGTGTGTAATTCCAAATGTTATGCTTGTTTCTTCCTTTCACTTCAATCACTTGTCCTTTAGTTAACTCTCTAAACATACAAGCTCTTGGCGCGACGGTCTAAAATATTTTAAAAGTTTTGTTTTAATTTTAAAATTGAACTTCTAATAAATTACTAAAAACTGAAAAAATAACAATTCTTTATTTTAATTGTGAATAAAATTAATAACTTAAAAATTTGTAAATAACATTAAAAATCGGATTCTATTTTTTTGTTCGTTCCTTTTATTTTTTTCAAAAAATCAAGACCCTTGTTTTGTTCATAAAATCTGATTTTATTTCTGGATTATGGACATTTTTTGTTTCTGAGCCGTATAGTCAAGAGTAAACTTTTATCTCTTAGTAGTATTTTTTTAAAAAAAACTAAAAAAATATGGGCCCCCTGTTGTTGGTCTGTTTACACATGGCACTGACTAATGAATCCCCTCCACAAATAATTATGTCACGTCCCCTACCCTTCCTCCTCCTTTAGAATCCGTTCCACCTAAAAACCATGTCTTGGAGCCTGACCGCCCTATGCACCTTTAGTAAACCATCATCCTTCATCATTTTTACCTCATCATCTGCCATGCACTATAAATCATCCACTCTCTATCAATGATTATGTGTACTCTCTCACATCGTTACAATCTTCCTATTCTCCCAATAATATTGGTACTCTCATTCCCCTTTCTAATCTTTTATCTTATTACCGTTTTTCTTCTTCAAATCGTTATTTGCTTTCCTCCTTATCTACTAAAATTGGGCCGCATCATACTCTGAAGCTATAAATTTTATGGAATGGTGAAACACAATGCAATTTAAGATTGATGATTTGTGTGTAAACAAAATTTGGTCCTCAGTTCTTTTACCTAATGAAAAGAAAGCAATTAGATGTCGATGAGTTTCCAAAATTAAACGCAATTTTGACAGTAGCATTGAACGGTATAAGGCACGTTTACTTGCTAAAGGATACACCCAAATTGAAGAGGTTGATTATTTTGACATGTTTTCTCTTGTCACCAAACTTGTCAAAGTTAGAGTTTAACTCTCGATTGTTGCCGCAAAAAATTGGCCTCTCCATTAATTAGACGTGAATAATACATTTTCACACGAAGATTAGAATGAGGAAGTATTTATACAATTACCTCATGGATTTCAGCGCAAGGGGAACACCATGTTTGCAAGTTACAAAATCCTTATATGGTCTTAAACAGGCATCGTGGAACAGGTATTCGAAATTCTCTAAAGTCCTTAGTTTTGGTGTTAAACACAATCTAGTAGGTCCATCGTTTTATTGCTTGCACTGTGAATCTAGCTCTATATTTCTTCTTCTATATGTCGATGACAGTGTCCTTATAGGTTCAGACCAACAACTCTTTAGTTTGGTTAGGGTTAAAAATTCTTTTAAGGTATTGAAGTTGCATTATCCAAGCAAGGCCTCTTTTTGACATAGAGACAATATGCTCTTGACGTCATTTTTGATATTGCTTAACTAGTTAACATTTTAAGTTAAGTCATGCAAGAACTATGTCAACCACACATGGATGGCATTTTTAGTCTTCTTTTCTATTTAAAGACAACACCTAAACAACGTCTATTTTTCCTTCAAACTTAAATCTATTCCTCGAAGCTTATTGTGATTTAGATTGGGCTAATTGTCCAACAAATTGTCGCTCTACTTCTAGTTATTGTATCTTTTTAGGGCCCAATATAATATCTTGGAAAACAAAGAAACAATTTATGGTATCTCGTGTTGGAATCAAGTTGGTTCTTACACTTAAAGTTTTGATGTTAACAAAAGTATTTTACGAAAATAACATATATGTCTTCGAAGAAGTAATCCGCTAAAGGATGTTACCCAAAGCTGCCACCGGAGGATGTCAACAGAAGCTACCACCAAGAGGATGTTACCCAAAGCTGCCATCAGAGGATGTAACTCGAGGATACCACCAGAGGATGACAAGAAGAATGCAAAAATTAGAGGATGAGAAGAATGCAAAAATTAGAGAATGACGTCACTAGAGGACGACGTCACCAGAGGATGATGTCATCAGAGGATATCACCAGAGGATACCTCCAGAAGATATCACTAGAGGGTACCTCTAGAAGATGTCACCAAAGGATTCCATCAGAGGATACCAAAAGATATCATTAGAGGATACCATTTATGGACCAGATCAGAAACAAAGATGGTCCAGAAGAAGACATGGTTCAGATCTGAAGGAAACATGGTCCAACAGAAGACATGGTCCAGACCAGAAGGAAACATGGTCCAGAAGATAACATGGTCTAGATTAGAAGATAACATGGTCTAGATCAGAAGATAACATGGTCCAGATCAGAAGATAACATGGTCCAGAACAGAAGATAGCATGGTCCAGATCAGAAGACATGGTCCAGACTTGGTCCAGATCAGAAGATCACACGGTCCAGAATTTAAAACATGATTCAGATTCATAGAAGACTTGATTAAAATTTGAAGAAGACTTAAGAAGATTTTATCAAAGTTTTAAGAAGATTTTGAAAGAGATCTGATCAAAGTTTTAAGAAGATTTGATTAAAAAATCAAAGAAGACCTGATAGAAATTCGAAGGAGATCTGAGCAAAGATGATTTAGTTCGAAATTAAAAGGAGACAAAATTGGTCAAAAGAATTTTCAAAGGAAATCTGAGCAAGATACATCTCGAAATTAAGCTTGGACAAAGTCCATGTTTTAGCTATAAAAGGAGGCTTCACGCCGTAGTAGAATGCATCGAGAAGTAGAAAAACTCAAGCGTCAAATCCATATTCATCTTAGAGTTCAAATCGATCAAAAAACACAGAACTCAGACTTGACTTGTAGGGTCAAGGTGTTGTTATTGTTCCTCAAAAGTCTGGGGTTGTCAGACTGTTTGGGAAGACTTGACTTGTAGGGTCAAGGTGTGGTTGTTCCTAAAAAATATGCGGTTGTCAGATTGTTTGGGAAGACTAGCTTGGAGGGTCACGTGCTGTAATTCAAAGTGTTTTGAATTAGTGGATTAAAGCCTTCGTAATGAAGGGACTGGATGTAGCCAAGTTAATGGTGAACCAGGATAAATCGTTGTGTTCTTATGCTATTATTATCCGCTACTGAATCTGATTATTTATTCATCAAGTAATTTACATCAACATTCAACAAAATAGCAAAAAGAATTCAAGTTTGGCAAACACAATTCAACCCCCTTCTCGTTTTTGCACCTTCATCTCGTTCATCCACTTTAGCAGAATATAGAGCAATGACCAATCACACTTGTGAAATTACTTGGCTCTCATATTTATTACGTGATATGGACATATCTTTATCCACACATACACTGCTATTTTGTGGTAACAAGTCTGCTATTCACATTGTCTCTAATCCAGTGTATCATGAGCGCACTATACACATAGAGATTGATTGTCATATTATTCACACAAAAATTTGCTAGAACTAATTACATTTATGAAAGTTTGTTCAGCCAATCAAATTGCAGATTTACTTGCCAAACCCTTTGGCAAAGATCAATTTTTCACAACCCATCTTGAGGGGAGTGTTATCAACTATATTCATCCTAGTCCTAGTTGTATATTTAAATTAGACTATTAGTTTAGCTTACCCATATTTTAGTTTTTTAGTTTAGCTTTCCCATAGTTTTTTTGTTAATATTTTGTACTCTATATAAACACTTGAGACATTGATCAATATATACATCATAATTTTCTTCCAATTTCATTCTCTGCATAATTTTTTACAAACACTGCACTGAGCATAAAGAGAATAAAATGCATAATCATTGCACATCAATTCCACACTACAAGCACATGCAAGTCCAGATCCCTAATTTTAGAACACAATTTTACTCAATCAAAATTACAAAGTAGAAATCTATGAGAAAAATTGGCACACTTAAGGGAGAAGAATATGGTTATGATTATTTGGAAAGCTTCCACCTTAGCTTCTTCTCTCATTTCTACTTTCCCATTTTTTTTATTTCTCTTTGCAAAACATGTCTCTATGGATTTGTGTGTTTCTTTCTTCTTTTTAAGTTATGAATACATCGAGAGGTTGTAGCCTTTAAGCTATGTGTGTCGTGAGAATGAGTGAGGTGAAGTATATTGTAATCCTTATGAATCAATGGGAAAGTAGAAATGAGTTGTGATATTGCAATATTTATAGGAAAGTAGAAATGGGAAAGTAGGTGATATTTTATGGGAAAGTAGAAATGAGTTGTGATATTGCAATATTTATAGGTGATATTTATGGGAAAGTAGAAATGAATCAATATTTATATCGCAATAATATTGTTCTTGCATGGATTATGAATTTGGTAATTCCTTCGATTACTCAAACTATAGTTCAGATAGACTTAAGTTCCAAACGCTTAGTATCACTAAACAATTCCATTAAACCTATTGAAGGCTTACCATAAGCTCATACTAACTCATAACATTGTATCTAAGCTCCAATTAGTTAGTTAGCTTTCTGGTTTTGTTGTTACCAATTAGTTAGAGTTAGCTAGCTAGCTCATATCCTATGTGTGTTTGTGTAGCTTACTTATCAAGAAACTTCATCATTTATATAAATAGATCATTTTAACACTCATTCAATCAATAAGAATTAGATAGATTCACATTCAAATTACTCTAAATTAAATTCATAAGATGGTAATAGAAGAATCCCCATGCTTCATTGTTTTTGCATCGTGTTTACAAGCTTTATAATTGTTCTTACATTTCTTGTGTAATCTTTCCAAGGCTAATTGTGTTCGTGTTTCACATCTTCCGTCTTTTATCAATAATCTCAGTTATGGGCCGGACTCGTCCCAACATAGGCCAAGCCCAATACAAATCTGGACTAAGCCAACCTATTCAAATAATATTATGGAACCTTCTGGAAGCTAGGGCAAGCCGCCCTCAAAGGCAGAATCTAGAGTAATAGTCTACTGTAACTCATATGGACCTCCACTCATAACCACTTGTTGGACAAGGAGATAATCCAATGATGACGACCACATTTGCTCACCTATACAGCCCTTTTGAGCCACTTGATGGCAATCATACCGTGTTCACAATCATTAGATGACATTCACCTTCCTTTGATCACAAGGACACACATCAAACATCATATGGCAGTTCGAGGATCACAAATACCTCTCTTATGATCATAAAAAGAATCTTCTAGAAACCCTAGATGAACTCACTATATAAGCAAAACCTCTTAGTACATAAAGATACGCAAAAATTGTAACCCAAATTACCTTCCATACTTTGGAAAATTCTTACTTGATCATTGGAGTGTGTGTAAGGGCACCCGCTTTTACAACAGGATGCAAACGGAAGGAGCCAGAAGCCTTTGTTGTCCATTACTCACTAGCGCATTCAAAGTCAAACTCCTATATCTAGTATTTTTGGTACTGAATAGCGACGTCATTTGTGGGAACTTGCTGATAACGTCCCACCATCACTCATCCGAGTTCTCGAGTTTGACCCATGGCTCCCAAAAAGACAACTACCAAGAAGATGAACATGACGGTCGAAACTCCACCTCAACCTGTTCAACCCGACTCGACAGTGAGTCTCTAAGTTCTCATTCAACCACAACACAAAGTGGAAGGTGATGCTACGAAACTTCTCCATACCTTAGTCTTCACAGTCTTAAAAAAAATCGGTCTCATCGACAAACAAAACGAACACTTGGCAAAGGTGGAACACGACCAGAACCTAATCCCAAATGACAACCTAGTTAACCAAGAAACCTCCATCTTCGTCCCAAAGGCCTCTTAAGGCGAAGCACCCCATCATAATGTTGTTTCGACCACCCATCATCACCTGTCTTGCCGCTTTCCATAAGTGGTAATGTACGTCAAAAAGCCTCACAGGAAGGAATCAAGGGATCTTTGTCTCATCATCGTAGCAAAGGTGGAAAGGCGATCGCCCTTGGAAAAGAGCATGAAGTTACTCACCGTGTTAGAGTTTCTTCCCTTGATGTCGTGGGTATAGCTACCATGAAAAATGCCATTTGAATGCTATTTCAAACAAGATCAACGACTACACAATACTTAAGTCACTGAAAAAACCACCATAAATAGTTATGACGGAACTGGAGACCCAGAAAATCACGTCCAAGGGATTGGCATCTTCCTCAAATTATGTAACGCTGGGGGTCTCGTGTAGTGCAAGTTGTTTGTTCTCATTCTCCAAAAACAACAATGGATAGGTTCAAAAACTTGAAACCAAGGTCGTACATTCTAACACAGAGCTATGTAGAAAATTCACAGCTCACTTTACCGCATGTCGCAAACAACCAAAATCAGTGGAAACCCTAGAAACGATCTAAAAGAAGATATGATTGCCTCTACATGCCTATATCAAAAGGTTCGCGAGAGAAAGTGTCCACGTCAGAAACGCGAACTACCGGTTAAAACGTACCTCTTGCGGCAACGAATGAGCTATGGGGGTGACTTCATGAAAAGTATTATGCTCAAGGTATCTCGGAGGTTCAATAGCTTGCTAGAAAGAGCAAAGGACTACATATAGTATAAGTAGCATTTGAGTATAGTCAGTTGATACCTTGAAGGGCTTGACTATACTAAGGAAAAATCTTTAAGAAGATTATAGTATAGTCAGCTAACACTTGTATACTCTCGTGGATTTGTAACCTATTTGATACCAATGGAAATTCCTCCAAGTTGAAGGATCTGGACGTAACTACCATGCTGGTGATGATCAAGGATAATTTGCTTTTGTTCTTATTCTTCCCTTTACCTCTTGATCTTAAAATGTTTGTTTTAAAAAATAAAAGTTTTAAAACACAATTCAAACTCCAACAATTTCTTGAGTTTATCATTTCGCCAACATTAATTCATCCACTAGTCAAAACTTTCACAAAAGTCAACTCTCAAATACAAGTACATCCTCTGGTCTACAATTCAATAAAATTCAATTGTTTCGTTGTCAATCCTCTGGTAAAAGCATTTCAAGAACAAGACTTGAATCATTCGTTACTTCATTCTGGAAAATCTATTCTCTTCATTTGATTAATAACATCCAAAAATTCAATCCTCTGCAATAATCAAAGATTCCTCTTGAATGAAGAAACTTTCTAAAGGATATTTTATTGCACTATAGATTTCCAATTTGTTCAAATAGTACAAGATCGTTAAAGTTGTGCGCGTCATTCCTAGTAATGGTTAGAAAATTAACAAAATCATTCCCATAGTACTATAAAAAGTACTCTTGTGTCATTACAAATTTTCAAGCAAGAATATCATTGAATAATCATTCCATCAAAAGATTAAGAAACAATTCTAAGTGCATTCAAGTGATCTTAGTTCAAAACACTTTCTATTTAAAGTTTATTACTTGTAATTTGTTATTTAAGCTTACAATTGCTATCCTATGTTGTGAGTTACATTGTATTTTCAGAAAAAACCTTATCTCTTTGGACCTTAGTAAAGTAGTGGCTTGATATATTAATGAGCTTGATTGTGCTAATTCAAAATCTTTGAGAGGACTAGAGTACAATCAATTGATAGTCGTATACTCTGGTGGTTTTGAAATCAATTTGATGTTAGTGGAAAATCCTTCAGATTTAAAGGACTAGACATAGCTTTCGTGTTGTGGTGAACTATGATAATTTGCTTGTGTCTCTATTCTTTCCTTTACTTGTTTCCTTTTCAAGTTTATTTTTCAAGAAACCTTTTAAAATTTACTATGTTTAAAAAGATATTTAGTAAAACTCTTTAAAGGAAAACATTTTTTATACACAATTCAAATCTGTCTTTCTTGTGTTTTTCTCATCATCATCCCTTTTTGAAAATCTCCACCATGATCGTTCTCTACTATCTCCTATATTTTCGTCATGTGCTCATTCAAAAGTTATCCCTCTTTGATCCATTACAAAACAAAAAAACAAAAAAAATCACCAAACACTGTTGTAGTGCCTAAGAATATCTTACGTTGAGCAAATTGAGTATCCAAATTCAAATCACTAAACTGCTCCATCAATTGTGGCTCCTTTATCATCGTTGCATCTTCTATGACATTGGATTTTCTTGTATGATACTAAAGTCAAAATCGTAATCATTGAAAAATTCTACCCATCGTCTTTGTCTCCTGCTTAACTCATTTTGATCAAAGAGATACTTCAAAATCTTATGATCACATAATACTGTGAATATCGATCCATACAAATAGTGTCTGAAAACCTTCAAGGAAAAATAATGGCTTCTAAATCTAAATCATGAGTGGGAAAATTTATTTCATGTGTCTTCAATTATCTCGAAGCATAGGCTACTACTTTTTCTCCTTGCATCCACACACAACCAAGTACTCAGCTTGACGCATCGCAATACACATCAAATTATCCTAAGGGATTAGGTAAAATGAGTAGTGGGGATGAAGTCTACATCTCCTTCAACTTTTGGAAATTTTCTTAACATGCTTGAGTCTATTTAAAGGATTTTACTTTCCTTCTCAACTGAGTCATACGAAAATAATTTTGAGAGAATTATTTGATGAACCTTCTTTAATATCTTGCTAGTCCAATAAATCTCATGATTTCTCATATTGTCTTTAAACGTTCCCAGTTCATTACCGTTTCAACCATGTCATATACAGTTATCCATTCCTTTGTAATTACATGTCTGAGAAACTACACTTTTCTAACCTAAATTCTCATTTCGATAACTTTGAGTACAATTGTCTATCCTTTAGTATTTGTCATACAATTATCAGGTATTCTTCATGCTCCTCTCAATTCTTGGAGTAAACCAAAATGCCTTCCATGAAAGCTACCACAATCTGATCTAAGTACGTCTTAGTGATCATGCGTCAACTAATAATCATGAACATTGTTAAGGCATTGGTCACACTGAACGACATAATCAGGTATATGTAATGGCTATATCGGGATCTAAAAGCTTTCTTTCGGATATAATCTTCCTTAACCCTTGTCTGATGATAGCCCGATTTCAAATCAATCTTTGAAAATATTGATGCTCATTTCAATTGATCCATTAAATCATCAAATTTAGGAAATAAAGACTTATTCTTTACAGTTGCTTTGTTGAGTTGAATATATTCCACCCGTAATCTTGATCTACCATATTTATTCTTTACAAGTAAGATTGGAACTCCCTATGGTGATAAACTTGGTCTTATGAGATATTTACCCAACATCTCATCCAACTACTTCTTCTATTTTATCAATTTGGTTGGAGACATCCTATATGGGGAAAATCTTCTAGAAATAATTTTGAAAATTCGAACACAACAAACAATTCCTCTATTTCAGTGTTTGCTCCCCAGTTGTAGAGAATAACCATAAAACTTTGAGTGATGTTTCCAACTTCTTTATCATTCTCTTAGTATTATTTGAATATTAACATCTTCTTCATACATTTCAGGGTTATATTGTTCAAAGATAACCAATCCATATTTTAGGATGATATTTAGGTCTTGTAGCAGGAGATCTACAACATTCACAAAGAAAATTCAATTTTATAGGGTTATGGGGCCATATATGTAGAGTGAATATGCTATCATCTTTTCCTTTGGTAGTGTTGCGATAGTTAACTTATTATCTAAATCAACTAACTCTAACTTTACAAAATCAACACACATGTTAGATTATAAAAGAATTTGTCTATCTCAAATCCAACAATACAACTTCCAAATTATCTTCAAATAAACACATACTTTGTATCAGTTATTTGACTTGAGAGGCCTCAACACCCCGCCGTTGTGAATAGTCTTCTCGTTGTTGGCATGTTATTCTAATTCTAGGGTCGTTGTTGCCTCGAGGTCAAGCTCTCCTTCAACGTTAGCGTAATTTAAATTGTTCCTCTAGACACCTTGTTGAATTTTTTCTCTGTGTACATTCTCTAGAGAGGTGACATGTCACTTTAAAATTTTCTTATTACCTAAATTTTAGAAGAAAAAAAATCATTCTACACGTATAATTAATATATTACAAAATAGTTTCTTACCTAAACCCTAAACCTTATTTATTATAGAAATCAGTTTATACTTTGTGTTATTTGTTAAAATAAATCAATTATTAAGGATTAGGATCATGTTACTCAAAGAGTAACTATCAATAGAGTTATTCTATGTAATATCTCATTATAAATATTAAAATTCACAATCAACCGTAGATTATTGTTGTATTATATTAATGATTATGCACATAAATATTCATGTAAATAAAAAATTTACAGCTATGGAATCTGACAACTGATACATAATTACTTATATTTTAAAAGAACTTATGATGCACCAATTTGAAGTTATTTCACAAAGTATTAAATAGTTTTTAAATTTTATGAAAATAAGTGACATTGATCTACAAAGTTGATATTAGCATATATCATATTTATTATATATATTTTATTTATATCCAATGTTATCTTTATTCATCTCTCTATCCTCTAATGCCTATATTTTATAATGTGTGTCAAATTGTAATGCGTTATTAAGTCGAGTAATTCAATCTCTTTTCATTATTTTATACTATTTATGTAAAACTATTTGGTAAGTTTGAATACTTTTTTAATATGGTAAAATTATTTAGTAATTTTAAGACTTATATATTTACTATATATATATATATTTCTTTTTTTTTTCTCACTATAAATATATATAATTTTTACATTCAATTTTTGATAATTAATAGAGTGATGTAATCAATTTTTAAATATATATATTATTAATTTGGCTTGTAGACTGAGAGAAACCAATCACTTAAAACTCACACACACATCTATAAAGTGGTCTTAAGTTCAAACTTAGGAGATAATATTCAATTTAACAATATCAATATTTTTCAATTAAGTTAGATCGTATTGACTTATTATTATTTATAATAATAAGCTTAAGTTAAATTAATTTCATACATAAAACTTAAATTAAATTTACTCAAATCAAAATAGATTTGATTTATAATGTAAATAATTTTTAATACTTTTAACCAATTATATCATTAAAAATATTTAACTATAAAAAAAAAAGTTTAAAATAGAAGAATCTATTGCTGTAAAACAAAATCTATTGTAATCTTAATTTGACAAATGAACAATTTAGGCCATATTCTTGTAATTAGTGAAGTGAACAATGTACGTACGTACGTTATAAATTACAATGTTGATTGTTGAGTAAGTTCACGCTTCAAATCAATTAATAAATTTTTGTTAACATTATAATGAGACTCGTAAGCACAATGACAAATATATACTTCCTCATTTCACAATAAATATTATTTTAATAAAAAAATAAAAAATAAAGAAATTATCTTAAAATAAATATTAATTTTTAATTTTAAATATAAAATTAATTATTATTTTTTAATTAATATTATATACATTATTTTTAAAGTCTTATATTCTACTTTGCGTTAATTATAATATTAATTATTAATAAAGGTAATTTGATAAATAAATAAAATACTATTTTCTTTCTTTCATTTATTGTCATTTATTAATATGTATGAAATAAACAAATGAGATATTTGTTGGGAGAGAGCTGAGTAATTGATTATCATTTGTTTCTTTGCGTGGACTTTTCAAAATTTCATGATTTTGAAAATGCGTTTGTTTTATTTTTTTATTTTTTATTTTCAGTTTTCATTTTGTATAATTGATATTCATTTCGTGAAAACTATAGTAAAATTACACCGATAGTTCTTTATTTTATTTAATTGAAACAGATTAATTCTTAATTTTTTTTCTCAATGAAGCCCTTTATATTTTTTTTTAATGTGTACAAAAATGTCCATTATTTTTGTATTTTGCTATTTAGGCCCATTTTTAAAAAAACATTTATGTGTACTAAAAATTTTATTGTGGTTGTGACACATGATATTATTATTAATAGTCATCTCTCCCGAATTAGTGACATTTTTTAGATACTATACCAAATAACGTTTGAATTTATAGTTTATATTGTATTATATTTTAGCTCATTTTTACTCTCATATCTAAATGAAAAAAATTAAATGTTAATTTTAAATTCTTTTATTCCATTTTATATTTAAAAAAGGGTCCAAAACCAAATTTATTACCAAATGTCTCCCCAATATTTATAGTTATTGGTAATTATGTTCCTTTTATATTATGGTATAGATTTTTGTAAATGAATATATTAAGGTATAGATAGAATTCACTTTAATTTAATTTATTTGTTTGAATTTCATAATAATTATGTTATCCAAAATTATTTAAATTTAAATCTAAAAGCTATTTTTTTTGGAAAAAAATATTTAACGAAAATGGATATAGAAAATGTGTGACCAAACTAGTTTTGTTTTATTAAAAAAAATAGCGATATTTATTTAATCAGATTTCTAAAATACTTCAATACAACACAAATTCAAACTTGCTAAAACAAAACTGATGAACCTGTGAACAAACTCACAACGGTCAGGTTAATATTATATTACAAAACGAAAACATACCTATAAATATGACAAAGCTCAAGTGTATGTAATATCTGTTAAGACAAACTCTCATTTTTAAAGTTTTGATGATAATAAATAAAAGTTAATTAAAAACGTTAATTATGATTCTAAAATGTTATGTTAATTTAACTTGTGCTTTTGAGTGTATTTATTCAAAGATAGGATTCAAGCAAAGCCAAGAAATCAGCATAATAAAGAATAGAGAACATTCTTGACACAATCTGGAAAACGGAAAATGTTCTCCAGGTTCAAATATAGCCATGATAGCATAAAGACCAATCAATCTTCATTACTTAATTGAAGTTATTGCATCTGGAATTTACATCAGTATTAAGAGTACTTGACAAGGAACATATATGATCAATTACAATCAAAAGAAGCCATTCGAATCACAAAGAAAAAATGCCATGACTCAAGCTGCCCAAGCAAGACTGAACAGCCTCCAGTTTAGCTGTAAAGACTGATAAACTATCTTGACAATGTACAAGGCATCAGGACAACTTCCAGTATGTTCAAAACATCATCCAGATTGATTATCAATCTCCAGGAAACTCAAAAGCTAAAGTTCTAGATTGATCATCAATCTCTAGCAACTTCATTTCAGTTTTCTGCAACAACCTTCCATGATCTTTTCGAATCTGTTTCAATCAAGTTCAAGACTCCAATTCAAGCTACAAAGCTTCATCACATATCTTCAATGTTGAATGATCATTAAGCTCAAAAGATACTGATCAAGAACAAAGGTTTCAGCCCGGTCAAAACAGAAATTAAAAATAGCCAAAAGTTGGATTAATTTTAATCAGAATTATTGCCTTTGGTCAAGCCTGACAAGAGCACTACCAACGGCTCTATTGACCTTCATTTACTGCTCTCAAGTCTATAAAAGGAAGGCCAAAGCTCAAGTAAAACGCAGAAATTCAAGTGCTAACAAGTCTCATAAAATAATTCACATTTACATACTTGAAACTCTCAAATCACTCAAAAGAATTAGTCTGATCAATCCTTAATTACTCTAATATATTTGTACTGAATTCTTTGCAAAGAATCGAATCTCAAATAAGAGTTGAGACATCTCAGATTCCAACAAAACAATCTCATCATTATTGTAAAACTCAAACTATAAGAATTCAGTATAGTTTGGGGTAGATTGAAAGAAATCCTATCAAGGTTGGTAGGTGATTTTATTAATCTCTTTCTGGGTGAAATTAGATTAAAGTCTGTAACAAAGATCAAGGTTGATCTAACCTAGGTGCTGTAAAACCAAGAAGGTTATTGTTTTAAACACTTAGTGGAAAAACTCACAATTGTGAGGACTGGACGTAGCACAAGTTGGGTGAGCCAGGATATATCTGTGTGTGGTATCTATTATCCTTTATCTCTTTATTTACTTTGACTGTTTTTCAAGATTAAAATACAAATTGTTTTCTAATTTATAACTAATCAAGAACGTTCTCCGTTTTTCTGATAAAACCAAGAACGTTCTCCGTTTTCTGCTTTCTTAACCAAGAACATTCTTGAGTTCAAATCTTAAGTTTTTCAAAAAATTTTAAAAAGGGATATTTACAATTCAAACCCACATTCCTTGTAAATCAATTTTGCTACTTCAATACCTATGATTACGAGTATATAATGTTGATGACGCATAAATCAACGATTGAAATTTGTAATAACTCAAAGTTACTTTGTCAATCTAAATCATACGAACACTTAAATAAGACAGTTAAAATCAAAAAGCGATGCACCAAGAAGATGAACAAAACAATGTGTCGCGGCCTAAATTTTGAGTGTTTCTCGAATTCAATGGAGTCGCCACCAAAGTTTATTTAAAATAGGGAAAACATTGGGAAACCCTTAAAAAGAAAAAAAATGGTCTTTGAAACCAAATTTTGAGTTCGGGAGTCGATTATGCGTAGGGAATGTATTAGCACCCTACGACATCCGTTAAAATAAGGTTACCTATAATTAATTGTGCAAAATTAGTATTAACTTAAATATATTTATTTCTCTTTATTATTAAATATGAATATCAATTATTTATTTTTAATGTGATGTTGAAATAAATACGTGTTTAAAGAAAAGAGGAACAAAAAAAGAAATTTTTTGTTTATGTGCTTGACAAGAGTGTGATCTTGCTCCTACGTATCTCCCAGTGCGATGGAGAAATCAAAGCTACGTAGTTCTTGCTTAGAAAATGTGGAGGTGTTGATTGTTTTTAAATAAATCGCGTTTAGTTACTAAAAGGTTAATTTTGACGAAAATAAAATGAGTTTGTTTGATTTGAATGATTAAAAAATATGAAATTTAAGGCGATCAAGTTGTACAACCCGTGTCTCAAAACTCAAGGAGTAAAAGGATGTCTCATCCAGTTAATCCATTTAAAAGTATTTTTATTACTTTCGGTTTTAAAATTGAGTCTCAAAGCCACCAAGTAGTACAACTTGTGTATTAATAACTCAAAGATTACAAAAATGCCACATCTAATTAATTAAATTTTTTTTAAAAAAAAAATATTAAATTAACTTATTTATAAAAATGAGTTTTAGAACTATCAAATTATATAATCTGCGTCCTGACAACTCATAAATTAAAAAGATGTTACATCTGATTAATTGGATTTGAAAAATTGATTTTTAATCAATTTATTTATAAAAATGAGTTCTAGACTATTTGCACAATTTGTGTCCTAACAATTAATAGATTAAAGGATGATACATTTAATTAGCCTTCTTAAAAAAAACAATTAATTACATATTTTTAGAAGGTTTAATATTTATTATAAAATTAATTATATAAAAAATATGAGATTTATTTAAAAAAGTAAAAAAAAATGGATGCTAAAAAATATAAAGATATAAAGAACAAGTAATCCTAAAATTGAGAACGAAATACCTTAATCCTTCTTCTTAGTACTCTGCTTATTTTCTTCTTCTTGTTTCTAAGTGTTTTTGTTACTATCAGTTTTTTCTTCTTTTTTTCTGTTGATGCATTTTTTCTCAATTTATAGAGTAAAGTGATGAATCTTTGGGTCCATGAAATAATAATCAGTCTCAGTTTTTACATTGTTTTTGCAACAAAGACTAGCAACCTTTGCTAAGTATAGAAACCTGTAATGCATCTTTCTGACTGAGTATAGAAGTAGTGAAGATAATAAACTTTTAAGACAAAAGATAGAAACTGATATAAGGGAATGAGTTAGCTGTAAAACACAATCTTTGTCTTTATTTATACCTTTTTCTAATATTATTTGTTAATTAATTGCATAGGTGTTGAGTAGGAACAAGAAACAGTGAGCAAAATAAGATTGAAAGAGTTCAAAGAAGCTGTCTGTGCCAGAGCCAATAAAGAGAATGCTGATTCAAAACACTAAAAACAAAATTGCTTCACTTCACCACTGGTGGTTGCTTCATACAAAAAGATAAAAGATAGGTGGCAAGGCAGCTCGATCAAATTTCCAAATCTGGCCTTGTAGTACCTCTCTATTATCTGTTCTGTTGGTAAGTAGCCATCTTATCTGTTGGTAAAGTAGTCATCTTAACTGAGTTGCTGGTTCTCAAAATACTGAGTTACATGTGTGCTGAGTTGTTTCCGGAGAATGCTACATTGGATTTATTTTTCTTTGTTAATTTGAATTGATTGAAGTTGAATTTTGTATTTTGATTTTGGTTACTTTATTATGTATTTTTGGATTGGAATAGACAAAATTGAGGTGCTACAGCTGCACCTATTTAATTGTATTTACTAGAGAATATGAATATTATCATATGAATATTATTGTTGTAAAAGGTAATTAAATATAAGAACCTAAATTTTGTCTAAATAAGTTGTGAATTCGAATTACCAATGCGTAGATCGACAAAAATTAAAGAATGACCGTCTTCGAATTAATTAAAAAAAATGTAAACCACGGGCAATACATAGGTCTAGTTTAGGAGATAAATAAAGAAAGAGATATTTTTTTTGAGAGAATATATTTATGATAATTGTAACAAATACGCATAATGTATAATGAGTAATGTAATACAAAGACTGTTGAGTATAAATATTAAATATGCATTGCAAAAGGTTGTTGAGTGAATGAAAATGCATAAGCCATGCCTGAGTAGGTAAAAAAATATGAATGCAAAATGCATGAATAATGTGTTTTGCAATATAGATAAAATCTTTGTTCATTTTTTAATTCCTCGATCCTTATACGATTCTGTGCACCCACAAGATTCAATGGATGAATAAAGATAACAACCGTTTTTTGTATGATGACTCTATACATCACATGTGACTTTTTTTTTTAGAGGCAAAACAAAGTACATTGTCTAAAATGATTGCCCTTTTTTTTTGTTGACATCCCCATACATGTTAAGAATCTATCAAGTTTGCGTGTATATATTTTCAAATATCAAAATAATTAAAATATTTTTTGTTTGCACCTACTTCAAATCCCAATATTTATTATCATAAAATAACATTTTCTTTTAAAAATGCTAGAACAAACAACCATGAGACTGAATTAGCTTAGGGAATGAATGATAAAGAAAAAAGAAAAAAAGTAATGTACAACATCGAAAGACGATATTGAAAAAAGTACATTTACTACAAAAATAATTGAGGTAGGGGGTTACAATGTAGGGATGAGTGTGTTCATGTTTAGTTGAAGAGATAACACATGCTAATCATTCTTGTAATTTAGGACTCCTATTGGTCAGCACCCAAGAATAATAACTGCCCCAGTTTGAACTACTTGATTCTCTTTATTCCTTTTTTTTTTATATATCCCTAACTTTTGCATAGACCGCTCTTTCAAGTTTTCAATCTATCGGGATGCTCTAACTTTTGCCTAGGTCGCCTTTTGAGGTTTTCGACCTAGCGAGCCTATATTTTTTCAAGCATAATATTTTTTGACTGCGTCTGCGTTTATTGGAAGTGGAAGTTCTTCTCCATCCATTTCTGCGAGTATAAGAGCTCCCCCAAAGAAAGATTTTTACACCACATATGGTCCCTCGTAATTCGGGGTCCATTTTCCACGAGAATCCTTTTTTATGGGCAATATTTTCTTTAACACCAAGTCTCCTTCTTGAAACTCTCGAGGACGAACTTTTTTCTCGTAGGCTTTTTTAAGTCTTTTTTGATACAATTGACCATGACACATAGCTATCATTCTTTTTTCTTCAATGAGATTCAACTGGTCAAATCGTGATTGAACTCACTCTGCCTCTTCTAGTTTTGTTTCCATCAAGACGTTGATCGAGAGGATTTCAACTTCAATGGGAAGTACCGCTTCCATTCCATACACCAATGAGAAAGGAGTTGCCTTTGTTGAGGTGCGAACAGATGTTCTATAGCCATGTAATGCAAAGGGAAGCATTTCATGCCAATCCTTGTATGTTTCTACCATCTTTTGTATGATTTTCTTGATATTCTTATTTGCCGCTTCTACAGCTCCATTCATTTTCGGCCGGTAAGGTGAAGAATTATGGTGCTGAATTTTGAAACTATCACACAACTCCTTCATCATTTTGTTGTTCAGATTGGTCGCATTATCCGTGATAATTTTATTTGGCAGCCCATATCGACAAATCAGTTCTCTCTTGATGAATCTTACCACTACGTTCCTCGTCACGTTGGCATAAGAAGCAGCTTCAACCCACTTTGTGAAATAATCAATAGCTACTCGGATAAACCGATGCCCATTTGAAGCTTTAGGTTCGATGACCCCAATAACATCCATCCCCCACATTGAAAATGGCCAAGGTGATGTTAAGACATTCAAAGAGGTTGGCGGTACATGTATTTTATCAGCATAGATTTGACATTTATGACATTTCTTTACATAACTAAAACAATCAGACTTCATGGTCAACCAATAATAGACAGCCCTTAAGATTTTTCTTGCCATTGCGTGGCCATTTG
Source organism: Cicer cuneatum (assembly GCA_037974295.1). Taxonomy (NCBI): domain Eukaryota; kingdom Viridiplantae; phylum Streptophyta; class Magnoliopsida; order Fabales; family Fabaceae; genus Cicer; species Cicer cuneatum. The sequence continues at coordinate 33,666,146 of JBBPBO010000001.1, forward strand.
CATGAGTTCCAAAAGAACCTGCATGAACCTCTTGAATAATTTTCTCTGCTTCCGTTTTATCCACACATCTAAGGAGAACCATGTCATGGTTTTGCTTATAAAGCACGTCACCATTTAAGAAGAAGTTCATTGACAACCTTCTCAAAGCCCTCTTGTCATTTTCTGAAATACCCAATGGATATTCCCTATTCTTAACATAAGATTTGATATCGTAAAACCATGGCTTGCCATCGGGCTCTTCTTCTATTGATAAGCAATATGCTGGCTTATCCTTTTGTTGAATTTTTAGGACCAGCACATCTTGATCGATACTTATTTTGAACATTGATGACAATGTGGCCAAGGCGTCAGCCAATTGGTTTCCTTCTCGAGGAATATGGTGAAAAGTGATCTTATCGAAGTATTCTGTCAACTTTTTGATGTGCGTGTGATACGGAACCAATTTGGAATCTCGAGTTTCCCATTCTCCTTTTGTTTGATGGATGACCAATGATGAGTCTCCATATACCTCAAGAACCTTTACCTTTGATTCAATGGCTGCTTTAATGCCCATGGCACATGCCTCGTATTCTGCAATATTGTTTGTGTAATCAAAACACAATCTAGCCGTAAATGGAGTGAATTTGTTCTCTGGGGAAATCAAAATGGCTCCAATTCCATGCCCTAATGCATTAGAAGCACCATCAAACATCAACGTCCATTTTTCTTTATCAGATGATTCGGTCTCTTCAAATAAAGTCATTATGTCTTCATCGGGGAATTCACACTGCATTGATTGATAATTTTGTACAGGCTGTTGGGCCAAGTACTCTGCTAGTGCGCTTTCTTTGATAGCCTTCTGTGTAACATACACTAAATCGTATTCTGATAACAACATCTGCCAGCGGGCGATCCTTCCAGTAAGAGCAGGTTTCTCAAAGATGTACTTAATTGGGTCCATTTTAGACACCAACCAAGTTGTATGACATAACATGTATTGCCTTAGCCGATGAGCAGCCCATGCTAGTGCACAACATGTTCGTTCAAGCAGTGAATATCTTGTTTCGCAACTAGTGAACTTTTTGCTCAAATAATAAAAAGCATGCTCTTTCTTACCAGATTCATCGTGTTGCCCCAGCACACAACCCATTGACCCATCAAGTACTGTTAAGTACATAATAAGTGGTTTTCCAAGAACTGGAGGTACCAAGATTGGAGGTTTTAACAAGTATTGTTTAATCTTCTCGAAAGCTTTTTGACAATTTTCGTTCCATTCAACCTTTTGGTCTTTGTGCAGCAACTTGAAAATTGGCTCGCATGTTGCAGTTAGATTTGATATGAATCTGGCAATGTAATTCAATCTCCCCAAAAAGCCACGAACTTCTTTTTCCGTGCGTGGAACCGGCATTTCTTGTATTGCTCTTACTTTATCTGGGTCCACCTTTATCCCTTTTAGACTAACGATAAACCCAAGTAACATGCCTGATCTCACGCCAAAAGTGCATTTAGCAAGGTTTAAACGGAGTCTAAACTTCCTTAGTCGCACAAATAACTTTTGAAGGTTAACCACGTGGTCTTCTTCGGTTCGGGATTTTGCAATCATATCGTCCACATAAACCTCTATCTCCTTATGCATCATGTCATGAAACAATGTCACCATTGCTCTTTGATAGGTTGCCCCAGCATTCTTCAATCCAAATGGCATTACTTTATAACAAAAGGTTCCCCATTATGTGATGAGTGTGGTTTTCTCCATATCCTCGGGAGCCATCTTGATTTGATTGTATCCTGAAAAACCATCCATGAAGGAAAAAAGAGAATATTGAGCAGTGCTATCTATTAGGACATCAATATGAGGCAAAGGAAAATGGTCTTTAGGACTTGCTTTATTCAAATCCAGATAATCAACGTACATTCAAACCTTTCCATCCTTTTTTGGAACTGGGACAATATTAGCCACCCATTGAGGATATTTTGCTACTGCTAAGAAACCAGCATCAAATTTGATTTTTGACCTCTTCTCTAATTTTAAATGACATATCATGCCTCATGCTCCTCAATTTTTGTTTAATCGAAGCACATTCAGGCTTGAGTGGTAGCTTATGTTCAACTATATTAGTATCTAGCCCAGACATATCCTGATATGACCATGCAAAGATGTCCACATAGTCAAATAAAAGTTTAACCAACTTTTCTCGTTCACTTCCTTTTATAGACATACCAATTTTAATTTCTTTCTTATCACATTCAGTCCCCAAATTGATGACCTCAACAGGTTCTTGATGGGGTTGGATTATCTTAGCTTCCTGTTCCATTAACCTTTCTAGTTCTGGGGGAGGCTCAAAATTGTCTTCACAATCCTCATCAGCGTGATTAATTGGGAGTTCAAAATTACAAGAAGGGGTTCTAGCGTTGCTATTTTCAACGTATTCATTTTCAACTCTGCATTATTAAAATTAAGAAAAAAGGAAAAAAGAAAATATGAATAAAGGTTGTAACTTTAAGAAGAAAAGGAAAAGAAACGGTTGGAGAATTCCAAAATGCATTTATTGATAATAAGTACGGAATTGAAATACATGTGCCTTAATTAATTATCCTTATAGCTTTAGGCATAGCAAAAGGAGTTGAAATACATAATTACTTTGAACATGAATTAACAAACACGGGAAACTCGATGATCTTCCAATTGTTGAGGAAGGTATCCAGAAGACAAGGGTACACTAATTTGAGGGTATCATCACCAACATGCTCTTCTTCCACCACAGCCACTTGGTCAGCATAAATTATTCCGGCGCTTTGAAAGGTGTGACGAATGTCACACATGGGAATCTTCTGTGAATGGTTTTCCAGACGATCCATCCTGCTTTCCTTTTTTTCTTTCATTGCCTTTTCTTTATCAACATTGGTAGGTACATATCCCAACCTGTATCGATCATTCTTTTCTAGTATATCTAACGATTTCCCCAACTTAGCAAAAACTCCTCCTTCCAACATGGATTTGGTAGACTTCAATGATGTGGTAGACAACTTTGGTTCTTTTAAGTGAGATCCTTCACCCATGAAGACAGCATTGGCAATTTCTAATGCTTGAAAGGAGGTTTCTATGGCTTCCTCTGTATCTTCAATGTAGCCTGTAGAAGATAGATGGCTCACTATCATATCTTCTTCCCCATATATTATTATCAGCTTATTGTTCACTATAAACTTCAGCTTTTGATGGAGAGTGGATGTCACCGCTCCAACAGCATGAATCCACAGTTTCCCTAAAAGACAATTGTATGTTGGTTTAATATCCATCACTTGGAAGGTTATCCCAAAGTTATGGGGTCCAATTTGAACCGGTAGGTCAATCTCGCAAATAAATTGTCTCATGGACCCATCAAACGCTTTCACCACCATAGCACTAGGCTTCATACATGCTCCATCAACAAATATTCGGCATGACATTTAATGATGAACCATTATCAACTAGCACTCGTGCCAAGATATGATCATGACATCTCACAGAGATATGTAGTGCTTTATTATGCCTTGTCCCTTCAACTAGTAATTCGCCATCGCTAAAACTCAAACAATTATTAGCGGTGATATTACCGACAACTCCATCAAACTGGTCAACTGTGATATTGCGAGTAACATGGGCCTCATTTAAAACTTTCATCAGTGCCCTTCTATGTGCTTCAGAGTTTAATAACAAAGAAAGAATAGATATCTTGGAAGTGGTTTGATTTAGCTGATCCACCACCTTATATTCACTTTGCTTGATAAACTTCAAAAATTCGTTAGCTTATTCTTCAAGCACCATCTTTTTGCTAGTCTATGGCCCTTTTATAGCATGATTCATAGCTTCTTTACCCTTTTCCTCACGGTCCTCCTTTCTCTTAGGTTGTTCAGGGGCGTATACTCGACCACTCCGAGTCATCCCACCAACTCCTGAAATGTTGGTGACATCAATTTCCTTAGGTTCACAGCTATCACCTAATTGATGATTGGACAAATGAGACGCGACTTCATAATTCCATGGTACCGCCTTGGTATTTCCATAAGGAAAAAGGGTTGGTGCCTGAACAATTATTGGATATGGTCCATTTGGAGTTGCCATGAGATTTTCTTTCCTATAGAGGATTTCCAATGGTCTTGGGAAAGATCTATTATTCTCTGTGCACGGCTCTATGGTCGACACATGATCATCTTTTGCACAACCTACCTCATTTCAATCGTCTCAATCAAGTTTAACTCAGCAAAGATCATTTTCGTTGGGATTTTCACATGTTCCATACTCTTAATTGCACATTGATCTATCTCATCTTCAATGACGTTGATACAGGAATTTCCGTGGCCCAGCAAGGGATTACTCCCTACATTAGGACTGTCTTCCTTGAAGGTAAGCCATTTGTATTAATCAATTCTTGCACTTTAGATTTTAGTGCTTGGCAATCTTCGACAGAATGTCCTACAGCTCCTGCATGGTACTCACATTTGGCATTTGGGTTGTACCATTTTGGAAATGGTGGTTCCATAGGTTTCATGGGTCTCGGGACTACCATTAAGTTCTGGAGTAGGTGAGGCAACAATTGGTTGTATGTCATGGGAATCGGGTCAAAACGGGTTATCTTCTTTTCTCGATTAACTGGTGGTTTGTATTGATTCGGGATTGGATTTTGGTTCCATTGGTTTTGTTGGGGAAACGTGAGAGGGGGTGGCTGGACCATGGGTTGTTGATAATAAGGTGGCCTTGAAGGGTGATATTGGGGGTATGGAGCTGGTGAAGTCGTAGCCACATATGGATATGGAATGTATGGAATTTGGGGTATCGGTCGCTGAAAATTTGGAGGTCGATAAGAATTCATGGATGGAGCATAAGAGACTTTTGGGTTTGCCATTACAGTGTTAGCATCCCCTTCTTTCTTCTTTGTGAATCCCATATGGGGCTTCTCTACACCACTCGTTCCACACACAATCTTACCACTCCTCAAACCACTTTCTACTCTTTTTCCTATCATGACCATGTCAGAAAAGTTTGATGACATACTTCCAATCATCTTTTCATAAAAGGGCGACTGGAGAGTATCCATAAACATACCAACCATTTCTCTTTCAGATAAAGGAGGATCTACTTGCGATGCCACTTCTCTCCACCGTTGTGCATATTCTTTGAAGGTTTCATTGTCTTTTTTCAGTGAATTTTGCAATTGCATCCTGTCATAGGCCATATCAATGTTGTACCTGTATTGTTTCAAGAAGGCATCAGCCAAGTCTTTCCACGAACGGATTCGATTTCGCTCGAGATGCATATACCAATTTAGTGATGGCCCACTCAAACTGTCTTGAAAAAAATGAATGAGAAGCTTGTCATCATGAGCATGAGAAGCCATTTTTCTACAATACATGGTCAAGTGATTTTTAGGGCATGTAACACCTTTGTACTTTTCAAACTCAGGTACCTTGAATTTTGAAGGGATTTCTACATCAGGAACCAAGCACATATCAAAAGCATCAAGACCATAGGCATTACTACCTTCCATTGCTTTTATTCGCTCTTCTAAAACATGTAATTTTTCTTTCGACTGTGTATCTTCACCAATAAACTGAGGTTGTTGCCAATTTCCATTAGCATCGAAATGGGGTGCTTGGGGTGCACTTAATGGAATGTTTTTTGAGGGTATAGTGTTTTGGGGTGGCACGTAGCCGAGAGGAGATGGGATTTGTGGTTGATTTAAGCTTTGGGAATTGATGGCTGGGTGATTTGGGTTATTGTCCATGGGGTTGATGACTAAAGGCGGAGTATAACCAGGTGTGATACCATACATAGGAAATTGCATAGCCGCTGCACGGAATTGATAAGTAGTTGGGGTAAAGCCTGGTGGGTGAGAAGGAGTGGTTTGGTGTTCTTCATTTGCAGTTGGAGGATTCCCATATGTATTCTCCTTTTTTGCCAAAGCTTGTATAGCCTCTAGGATTCGATCAACCTTGTCCTTCAATTGGCTAACATATGCTCTCATTACTTCTTGGTTTTGCTCAAGTTCATCCATGATCTTGGAGTTTGCGCGAGTCCGATAAGGGTGTCGAGGAAACAGCTTTATTGATTTTTTTTTTTAATAAAAAAAAATTATGAGTATGTATGAATGGAATGAAGATGGAATAATTTAGTTAATTATTTATTTTTTACATTATAGTTGTATGTTGGGGAATCATAAGCCTTTCGAATTATAAGTGAAGAAAATATGGGGATCGATAAACAAAACAAGCAAATCCTTCATTGATGGGAAAAAGAGTACATCACATTTAAATTAAAAACTACAACATCTATGGTATTTTAATCTTCTCTCTCAATAGGACAACCAATCTTTTCCTCCAATTCTTCTACCAGATTTTTGCAATATTCAACGAACTTGTAGATTTTGACTGGGGTATTGAGCGGATGCATTACTGCATCAATCTCTCTTAGATGCTTTGGAATTTTTATGATTGCTTGATTAGCTAGCATTGCCAATTTTGAAAAGCAATCTTTCCAATGCTTGCCTTTATCTTCCAACTCTTTATAGACCTCTTGATTCTTTAATTGTCCAAGCAACGTCATAAAACGATCCTCCCAATATATGGTTTCATCCTTTAAGTCATTATAGATCTTTTCTTGATAATCAATGTAATTTTTCAACTCACTACAAGTCTCAATTTCTATTATTAGCGCATCTTGATGTTTTGAGAGCAATTCTTCCATTTCTTCCTTGTGTTGCCTCTAATTCTTTACTTGACTCTCGTAGTCGGCTACCATCTCTTCAAGTTGTTTCTTTAAATCTTCAAATTCCTTCTTTATATTCCTTTCAGAGCTTGCTGATTTCGCCCATAATTGCTTCCACATATAGGCTTCTTAAATAGCTTCATTCCTTTCTTGCTTCCGCACATCTAATTCTTCATTTGCACCTCTCAAACAATCTTGTATGTCCAGTTTATTTTCCTTTTCAATTTTCAACCTCTTGTTGCTTCTCTCAATAAACTGATTCTTACAAGTGCTTTCTGATCGCAAATTCTCGTTCTCTCGGGAGACCTTTTCGAACTTCACTTCTAGCTCTTTTTTCTGCTCTTCAGACTTCAACAATAATGCTTTGAGTTCTTCTACTTCTTTGTTTGTAACAAGGGTAGGTTCAGGTATCTCCTGATCATTCGACGGTGTACTGTGGAAAGGCAGCTTGATTTCTTGGACCATTTTCTTTACCCATTATAGATAGGGTTCCTTTGTGCCACAACTTCTACGTCTGAGTACTCTTCCTTTTCTAATGATCACTTCCCAAGCTCGACTTATCCTCTACAACATCGGTGGGTCTACTATACCTGTATTGTGGAAAACAAAAGCTTCTAATGACTTATCATCTGGTTTCTCCAACATAGGGTAGCCAAGCTGTCTCAGAGCTATCATCAGATTGTAGTTAATACAACCTTTGGTTCCCATGAGAGGTACATTTGGAAAGTCTCCGCATTGGCATATTACTTCTTCTACCTCTTGTTCTCCATGATACCATGAAATTATGTCCCAGGTAAGGCTAGCTATATTCTGAGCCCATTCACGGTTATTTTTAATTTCAACATGATACCCTTTCTTGAACATGTGAGACATGAACCAAGTATACAGCACTGGAACACAACACAAAATTGTACCCCCTTTCTTCTCGTGCCGCATATGTAGAGAGTAGTACACATCAGCAAGGATCGCGGGAACTGGATTTTGTTTATTTTTCTTAAAAGCCAAGAAGACATTGATGGCAGCAAAATCAACAAAATTATCAAGGTTTGGGAATAAGACAATACCATAGATAATGAGAGCCAAAACATCTATAAAAGTACCCCATTCTTTTTTAACGGCTAAATCTTGTGCCTTTTGCTCTAGATATTTTCTCGAGAAACCATGAATAGCCCCTTTTTCCTCTTTTTTGCTTGCCAACTCTCTTATGTCGATTTTTAATACTTCAGCAACTACGCTCAAATTTGGTGGTTGCCCAGTATATCGATAAGGGTTTCCTTTCTCTAGGGAGTAACCCAATATTTGCTTGAATTCTTCTAACGTCGGGGCCAACTGAAAGTCTTGAAAGGTGAAACATCTTAAGAGAGGGTCGTAATACTGAGCTAGTGCCGTGAGGACCCCTGTTTGCACATTTACTGCCAAGAGGTTTAGGATTTTCCCATATTTACTAAAGAAACTCTCACGTTGTATGGTTTTCATTTGATTGCTGATGTCTCTTAAACTTTTCTAATCAGGTTGCTTGAACTTTAAAAGTAAAGTTTTTCTTTTTTCCGATCCCATTATCCACTTAACACGTGACTAAGGTTTGTATGATTCCCCAAAAATCCTGAAAATTTATGCAAAATATTTTTTATTTTTAGAAAAGAAGAAAGAAAAAGAAAAAATCATGAGATATGAATGAAACTATGTAGAATAATTATTGTGAATGTATTTATATATATATAAAGCTTTGAATGTATGAGTTATTTTTAGTTTATATGGATGTTCTTATGATGAAAGGGATTATTGGTTTATGTAGTGAAACTCTCACAAGGGTGGCTCTATGATTCTAAATGTGGTTCCTAGAGCCAATAATCCTATTTTCGAATATTGTCAACAACAATAAGTAAACTATTTGGAGTAACAATACCCTTGACAGGATCAAACTCTAGGTGAGATTTTCATGCTAACCAAACAGGATGTACATCTAGAAAGCTATCAATACGCAACCTTGAAACTAAACTTAAGTTTTGTTCAAACCCGGGTATAAGGTTCCACTCATAAGTGTGTGTAGAGTGTAGAATAAACATAATTCAATAGCTCTATATTGCTAATAAAACATATATACATGCACAGAAAATAATAATAATAATAATAATAATAATAATAATAATAATAATAATGAATGAATGAATAAATAAATAAATAAATAAAATAATTAAATAAATGACTTACTAACTTAAAAGAATATTATAATGACAACTAATAATAAACCCATAAAGTATTAGAAAATGAAAATCAAACAAATATAGAAAAAGTTAAAAATTATGCACAATTAATTATGTTAGGATTGACTCACTAAGGGTCCCCAGTGGAGTCGCCAGCTGTCGCGGCCTAAATTTCGAGTGTTTCTCGAATTCAATGGAGTCGCCACCAAAGTTTATTTAAAATAGGAAAAACATTGGGAAACCCTTAAAAAGAAAAAAAATGGTCTTTGAAACCAAATTTTGAGTTCGGGAGTCGATTATGCGTAGGGAAGGTATTAGCACCCTACGACATCCAAAAATACGGTTACCTATAATTAATTGTGCAAAATTAGTATTAACTTAAATATATTTATTTATCTTTATTATTAAATATGAATATCAATTATTTATTTTTAATGTGATGTTGAAATAAATACGTGTTTAAAGAAAAGAAGAACAAAAAAAGAAATTTTTTGTTAATGTGCTTGACAAGAGTGTGATCTTGCTCCTACGTATCTCCCGGTTCGATGGAGAAATCAAAGCTACGTAGTTCTTGGTTAGAAAATGCGGAGATGTTGATTGTTTTTAAATAAATCACGTTTAGTTACTAAAAGGTTAATTTTGACGAAAATAAAAGGAGTTTGTTTGATTTGAATGATTAAAAAATGTGAAATTTAAGACGATCAAGTTGTACAACCCGTGTCTCAAAACTCAAGGAGTAAAAGGATGTCTCATCCAGTTAATCCATTTAAAAGTATTTTTATTATTTTCGGTTTTAAAATTGAGTTTCAAAGCCACCAAGTAGTACAACTTGTGTCTTAATAACTCAAAGATTACAAAAATGCCACATCTAATTAATTAAAATTTTTTTAAAAAAAATATTAAATTAACTTATTTATAAAAATGAGTTTTAGAACTATCAAATTATACAATCTACGTCCTAACAACTCATAAATTAAAAAGATGTTACATCTGATTAATTGGATTTGAAAAATTGATTTTTAATTAATTTATTTATAAAAATGAGTTCTAGACTATTTGCACAATTTGTCTCCTAACAAATAATAGATTAAAGAATGATACATTTAATTAGCCTTAAAAAAACAATTAATTACATGTTTTTAGAAGGTTTAATATTTATTATAAAATTAATTATATAAAAAAATGAGATTTATTTAAAAAAGTAAAAAAAAAAATGGATGCTAAAAAATATAAAGATATAAAGAACAAGTAATCCTAAAATCCAAAACTAATATTTATATATAATGATATAAAAAAAAAGAAACAAAAATGATATTAAATATATATATATATATATATATTTATTTATTTATAAAAAAATGATTTGATTTTAAAAGGGGAAAGTAAACAGGCTAGGGATTTGGGGAATAATAAACGGGAAAAAGGATTTGGGGAAGAACAAACGGGAAAAAGGAAAGAAAGGCAACGCAACCAGAGAAGAAGAAAAATGAAAAAAATAACCGAGGAGAAGGAGATCGTGATGAAGAAGAAGGCTGAGATGGAGGAGAAAGCCAAGATGGAGAAGAAAGCTGGAAGGAAAACGAGAGGGAGAGGAAGGCTGGAAGGAGACCGAGAAGGAGAGGAAGAAAACGGAGGGATCGGAAAGTACGGTTGATGTTCTGGTGCCGACGTCAGAGAGGTTTGAGTTCTCAGTCTTATCTTTGTTTGTATTTTCACATATCAAACCATATTTTTTGTATAACACCAAAAAGTTTCATTTTTTGAGTAATAACCCATTTTATACATATTACATTTGGATAAGAAATACAGTCGTTATAGAATAAAGATGAACGAAATACCTTAATCCTTCTTCTTAGTACTCTGCTTGTTTTCTTCTTCTTGTTTCTAAGTGTTTTTGTTACTATCAGTTTTTTATTCTTTTTTTTCTGTTGATGCATTTTTTCTCAATTTATAGAGTAAAGTGATGAATCTTTGGGTCCATGAGATAATAATCAGTCTCAGTTTTTACATTGTTTTTGCAACAAAGACAAGCAACATTTGCTAAATATAGAAACCTGTAATGCATCTTTCTGACTGAGTATAGAAGTAGTGAAGATAATAAACTTTTAAGGCAAAAGATAGAAGCTGATCTAAGGGAATAGGCTAGCTGTACAACACAATCTTTATCTTTATTGATACCTTTTTTTAATATTATTTGTTTATTCAATTGATTAATTTTGCTGATAAGAACATGTATTAACTTATTTAGCCATTATGTTACTATTTAGCCATTATGTTTGAATCAATGAGTAAACAAGAAATGACATTATTAACTTATTAATTAATTGCATAGGTGTTGAGTAGGAACAAGAAATAATGAGCAAAACAGGATTGAAAGAGTTCAAAGAAGCTGCCTGGGCCAGAGCTAATAAAGAGAAGGCTTATTCAAAATGCTAAAAAAAATTGCTTCACTTCACTGTTGTTTGCTTCATACACAAAATATAGGTGACAAGACAGCTCGATCAAATTTCCAAATCTGGCTTTGTAGTACCTCTCTATTATGTGTTCTGTTCTCTCTATTATGTGTTCTGTTGGTAAGTAGTCATCTTATCTGTTGGTAAAGTAGCCATCTCTGTTGGTAAAGTAGCCATCTTAACCGAGTTGCTGGTTCTCAAAATACTGAGTTACATGTGTGCTGAGTTGTTTCCGGAGAATGTTACATTGGATTTATTTTTCTTTGTTAATTTGAATTGATTGAAGTTGAATTTTGTATTTTAATTCTGGTTACTTTATTATGTATTTTTGGATTGGAATGGACAAAATTGAAGTGCTACAATGTGATACCCAAACACATGAAAAAAACACTAAATTTGAATAAAACTACTTATTGATAATTAATTTTGAAATTTACTTGATATTTTGGTATAAATTTATTTAAAATAATAATTAGAAAAAACTTTATAATTGCTTTTGATAATTTGGTCAAAAATATTGTTAAAGACCCAATAACGAGACGGAGTTTGTCACAATACTTTTTGCAGTCCTAACTTTGTGTATCTCGCTTGTAAGTAGTAACACGGAAGTATAAGCCTATAAGATTATTGTGCGGAGAAACATAAATAAATGTTTTAAAAATTACCAACCATACAACTGTGTTTTTAATTGAAAACAATGTTTTTCTGTTTTCAAAATTTTTATTTTTTCTGGAAATATTTTCAAAGAAAATGTTTTCTAAATTTTAAATAAATATATTTTCTTTATCATTTTCTATTTCAATGAAAATGAAAACGAAAAATCCTCAAATAAACAAGCCCTAAAATTTCATGGATCAGTTTTCTCACCACATCATACATGCAAATAAAGATAATTTACTGGTCTCTCAAGTTTACACTACAATTGTTGAATCTTTTGAACATACAATAACTTGGGGTAGAGTTGGATGAAGTTGTTTGTATCCCGTTTTAATTTACAATGAGTCCAACACCTTTAGTAATGCGTTGCCAAAATGTATGAGCAAAATCTTTGTTGGCATATTTATGTTTTCCCTTATATACCTTTTTATCTATTGTACTCATTTTAGACTCTTATATGGCCGGTGTAACTGTAAACCATTTTTTGTTATATTTTTTATTAATAAAATTAATTACATAATATTCTTTATACAAATATTTTATAAAAGTTTGATAGTGATATATTGTTATGTATTTGGTCGGCGAATCTACCAATGTGTTTTTCCATTTCCTTAATGTTTACATCCACATAGGTATAAAAATAATAATTACTTATAGGAATAATCTATTAACAAAATAACTACATTTAGTAATTTAAAAGCATTAATTCTAAAGTATATATTAATTGTCGTGTACACTTCCACTAATTCTACGTATACGAACGAGATTACGGTACTCATTAAAGTCCACGAGTATCAAAATAATACTCTAATAATATAATATTCAACAGTAAAATATTAAGTTTATGGTGCAAAATCATCAAGAAAAAAGAATATAGAATACATCACTAATAGAATTTCACAAACTCAACGACTTATTTTGCTCCGTAAAGTAGATTTTATCAAAATTTGGGATTTGTAGCTAACCACATATTATGCATAGAGAACTAAGGATGATTATATAATTTTTTTTTTATCATCATAGATATTAAATCTCTCAAATTAAAAAAATGGGATATGAGATTATATACAAAATTTTAATAATACACTCAAGAAACTCAAATACTACAAATATAAGTACTGTTGTTTGAGTAAACAATTAGGTTATAACATAAACACACTAGACTTACATTTTATTATTATTGGGGATATAACATAAAATAGTAATAAACTTTCATAAGTGTTAAAATAATAGCAATAATATGAAGTATATTAAAATATAGTGAAAATAGAAAAATTAAAATATATATTCCAAAATCACCATTTATAATAATTTTGAATAATAATATAAAATAAATAAAATATTCTCAATAGAGTTACTAAGAATTATGGGATATGTTGATTATTATATTACTTTTACAAAATTAGTTTACAATAAAGGATATGGAAGTGTATCATAATTTATGAGCAAAGACTTTAATTGATATCCTCAATATGTAACAATTTTAAATATATAGAAATATTAAACAAATAAATATATTTGTTCATCACCTATAGATAATTGGCATGTATAATTTTATCATTCGATAGAGAATGATATTTAAAGTTAAAAGTTTTAAAAATATTTAATCAATTATTCAATTATCTTCTCCATAACATAATTATTATGTCAAGTATGATATATCGATAGGGTATGTCTATAATTACATAACACAAAGATAAGGATTCTCTCACTTGATAAAAAATGATATTCGAATTAAAAGTTTTGAAAATATTTAAATAAATATTGAACTATCTTCTCTAACACATTAATTATGTCAAGTAATATCATACCCATAGGGTATATATGTCACTTTACATAATACTTGTAACAAAACCGATTCCATAGACCGGTACTACATTCACTAATTTCTTCTCCTTTTTTCCGGCACATTCATTTTCACTATCAATTGAGTAAATAAATGAACTATTGACTTAACAATGTTGGTCAGAAAGGTCAAAGTCGAACCTAAGACTTAAGAGTTAAGTCAACAATTAATTCACTCCCACTATCAAATGAAAAACTATTTTTTTATTATTTTTAAAATAAATAATTTCTAAGAAAATTATTTATTATCTTAATAAACTGATTTTTTATTATTTTAAAATTAAGTAATTATTTTATAAAAAAAATATTATAATCTATTATTAATTAAATAGTAGTGGTGGGTGGCTACGGCAGGCCACTGTAGCTCCACCGCCTACCACTAGAGCTCTACCAAAGCGTATCAGAACTCTTCCATAGTGGTCGTCGAAGCTCTGTTGTCTGTGGCTTTCAACCACACCACCATATTATTAACTTAATAATAAATATATTGTTATACTTTTTATTATTTTTTAAATAATAAAAAAAACCGTTTTCTTAAATTTAATATAAAAAAAACAGTCTTCTAAAAATTAATTTTCTAAACCGGATTTCAAAAATGGTTTTAAAATTTCAATCCACTTTATTGACTATTATATGAATATGGTTTAGAACTTTAGACACTACAACAACCAAACCACGAACATCCTTAATCTTATGGATTATAAAGTTTCTGTAACGTGACTACATTTGCAATTTTATTTAAGACAATGACTATCAGCCTTAACAACAAATTAAACACTATAAGACACTTTTCATCATATATAAAAAGACTAGCTAGGCACATAAACTACTAAGATACTAGAGGGTGAGGGATAAATCAGGGAGTGAAGATGACATTTGACGGTTATTCCCATCATAGTGAATATTGTTATTTTCCATTTGGACAGCACTTCCAAATGAAGGAACCTGCAGCTGATTATTAATTTCATAATTTCCAAATCCCACATTATTGTTATTATTATTGTTATTATTATTATTATTATTATTATTATTATTATTCTGTTTAATACTTTGAGTACCCCAGGAATTGTTCATCATATCATATCCTGCAGGTGCAACAAATTGAGTCCATGATGGAGCCATATTGGGGTGATGTATTTGATGATGAAAAAAGGGTGACTCAATTTCATATTGATAACCATTTGGAATGGATGAGTATGGATACACTTGATGAGAAGCAAGTAGTCCAAGAGTTTCCATTTGAAACTCTAATTTGTCCATTCTTGATAGCATCCTTTCATGTCTATGTGCATGTTGGTGTCCTCCTAAGGCTTGAGAACTTGTAAACTTCTTGTTGCAAAACTTGCATGGGTATTCCCTCTTAAGGGATTTGAATGGAGAAGAAGATCTACCTCTTCCTAGACTCAGAGATAGTGACACCTCTGAATCAGCTGCAGAAGAAGGTTTTGATGCTTCCCCCATCTTGCGTTTTAGCTTTCTGTTGTTGTCACCATTAACAAACTGCATTTCTGACATTAACTATATTATGCAAAGAAGTGCAATGCTCTAAAGATGATACACTGGATTGTTATGTGAGTTTCAAGGGTATTTATCAACACATAAATCATTATATTGCATTATCCATTTAAGGTAATATATTTGTAATGCATGAACATAGTTTAAAATAAATATATAGAGAAAATATATAAGGTTATATTTTTATTATTAAAATTAAAATATAAAACTATTTTTTTTTCAAATAAATTAAATACCTCATTTATTAATTACTTATTACTATTAGACAAAGATAAAGCTTAAGAGACTTTGAATTGTCAGGATGCATGAACGTAAAATCTAGCAATTGATTTCATACATCAGTATAGTCAATTTAACAAGTATATAATATTACACAATATCATTAAAAATATTAAAAATTTATTGAAGAAAACTATATATATAGTTTAATATATGATGGTTAAAATTTGGAACTTATAAACCCAAATTTATAGCTATCAAAAGCTTTGATATTTTTTATATAATAAAAAAGATTAAGGTTGACTAAATTTAAGAAATTATATTTAAGATAAATAAAAAACAATGCTTAATAGTAAAAAATAAGATGCTGGTGTGATGCATTAAGAATAAATATATTTATTTTTATATTAAAAAAATGAATATACATTAACAAAAGTTAACACACTTCATTTTCAAAAATAGTTATAACACTTACTTAACAGAGGAAAATTTAAATTTTGATTAAAGATACACTTTTGATCTCCATGTTTTATAATCTAGCAAATTTGACCTCTTTATTTTGAAAATAATAATTTTGATCCTTTAATTTATCTCTTTTGTAAAAGAAATATCCCAACTTGGGATTTTTACTAGATCAACATTAATGTCGACTCGTTTTTAGAAATCTATACTTGCAATCATGAAATTAATTAAAATAAAAATATATTGTTATTTGCTTAAAATAAGGGGGTTTGACTGTTGCAAAAAAGATACACTTAAGGGCCAAAAATTGCTATTTTAAAATAAGGCCCAAAATTGTCGGATTGTGAAACTTGCCGGTCACAAGTACATTTTTACCTTAAATTTAATATGAAATAATTTAATACAAAAATATGTACTCTTCTAGAAAGAAATGTAAGAAAAACTGAATTATATTTTCTTGAATAAAATAAAAACAAATTTTAATAATGTCTCTTCAATTTAACAAGAAAAAAATGTTATTTGAACACAAATTGTAGACACAATACTTGATACGTATGTACTGTGACATTAACCACTTTAAAATACTGCAATTTAATTGTTAAAGAAGTACTATAAAATGATTAATGTCATGTATTTTAGTATTAATGAGATATATGTTTAAAAAGTGATTAATAACATGTATTTTAGTGATTAATGAAATTTTTAAAGTGCTTAATGACACAAATTTTTATGTTGTGTTAAAAAGTGTTTAATTTTTTTTAAAGTTTTTCTTTTTTGCAAAAATAAAATTGCAAAAAAAAAAATGAACGATATATATATATATATATATATATATATATATATAGGTGTCTATGTCAAAAGTTGTGTTCCAATAACACATTTCAATAAACAATAATAACTCTAAATTATCTTTCATTTAATTTAACTCTATTTTTGTAATTACCTAGTTTATTAAATTTTTTTAAAGACAATCCAATTTATTAGTCATAGAGAATAATTAGACAATAAAATTAATTTATCGGAATAACATTGATTACATGTGAATAACCAGCTTTCTTATTCTAACAAAACTAACATTCTTAATGTGCATAATTATACATATGATTAATTAAGTTGAAGGTTTAAAATAAAGAAATTATACGGCGCCAACTTCTCACAAGAAGAACAATTATCAATATAAAGTTCAATTAATGTGTCTGAAACTATTTCTCATTCTAGTTATTAGTAAATATAACAGAAGTTGTATATATATTAAATTATGCACGACGATTATGTTATGTAATTAGAATAAATAGAAAAGTTGTTAGAAAAGAAGAGAAGACAATTATTGATTACAAAGAGGGAGATCAGAGAGGCCCAACTCTCTAATTCTCAGAAGGTAGAGATTAAGAGATGTATTTCTTTTAACATTAAAAAGTCTTTCTTCAAAATATGAGATTTTGAGGCATTCTCATTTTTGTATTTTGTTTTATATTTTCGTCTTTCTTATCTTTTTCTTCCATCTTCCTCTTTGCTCACGTCTATTTAATTCTTTTTACGTCTAATATAGCTTTCATCTTTTTCATTAGTTTCTAATATTTTATAATTTAATTTATGCATTTATATCTCTCTCATATCTCCAACACCTCCTGTGGGACAACCACACAAATAAAATTGTTGTTTTTAAGTTTTTCTTATTTTTATACAAATATTTAGTTATATTTTTCCTTTTTTAGTCGTCGAGTAAATTTTTTTCCATTGAAGAATCATCTCTAACAACATCTAAAAACCAAAATTTATTTTTCAATTCTTAAAAATGACGTCAATTTTTAGTTTAACTTCAATATGTGTAATTAATCTTCAAAATATTATATACTATGATAATAACTCTTAAAATAAAAATATATTATTAATTTACTTTGTACATTCATAAAAAATGCAATCGAGATTACAATAATGAAAAATTTGCATATAAATGTAACGATTATCAAAATGAAAATAAATTGTTAATCTCCTTATACACCATTGAGAATTATGTGGATAGAATAATAGTGGCCAACATGATTTTAAATATGTGAAATTGAATTTTAACAAATACAATAAACACGTATTAAAAATATTGTGTTTGAGAATGTGTTGTAGTCATTTTTTTCAATAGTTGCTTAAAGTTTATTGAGTCCTTTGAAATCTTATAAATCCATAAAGTCTTTTAAAATCCTATAAATTCTTATGATACAAATCCTTTGAAATCCATATGACAAATTTCGATAGTTTTTTAAAATTTTAAAAATCATTAAAATCTTGCAAAGTCTTTTAAAATTCAGATAACTTTTTTTATGCAAAAATTGTCTTTTAAAATCCTAATCTAATAAACCCATAAGACTCTTGAATTTTTTAAAAAGGAGAAACTTTATAACCATTGTATTTGCTTCTCTGAACTTTTTCTCTAATGTATGGTATGTGAGTTATGTGATAATATTATAAATCTTTGTCTTAAGAGAAATTTTGGATAGAGTTATTCCATCAATTTAGTTTTTGTCTTTAAATTAGTTCTTTTTTTATGTATTTTTTTTCTTTTCTTTAGAAATCACTTCTATAAAAGGTTCATCACTGACAATAGTACAATTCTGCAAAAATTTAATAGTTGTTGTGTTTTCTTCTTCATCGGTATATCTCATACTTTTTGTTTCACTGACATTTCTATCTTTCCAAAAATGCCAACTTCCAAGTCATAATCAAGCATGAGATTTAAAAGTTATTATCACTAATAGTAGCATTTGGATATGTCATACTAAACACCATAAACCTTGAATGTAAATTTGATTCCAAATCAATAGGGGTTTCATGATTTTGAACAATGTTCACCTCTGACACCGCATCCTCTCGTAGAGATTCTATGCTAGCTTAATTAGATATGTTGGATACAAAGACTCATTAAATTGCATTTTTAGTACTTTTATTTGTAGTCTAGATCTCAAATTCTTAAAGTGTCTTCGAAATGATTTTTTATTTCCCAAAATCAACTGAATGTGACATATATCACAATTGTTTTCAATTTTTTCCTGATCGAAAGAAGAAAATTCTTGAATAACACTGATACCTCCTAGTTCAACATTGGGGATATGTTCAACAAAAGTAGATTTAGCAACACGATGATTATGACTACTCTTAATATCTTGGTTTGTTCTTTCAGTTTTGATACAGAGTAATAGTATTTTTAGGGACATACTTCTGTACCAACTTCTTTAGCACTGCAACATCTTCAACAAAGTGAACTATTTTATGACCATTAAAATATTTTTCACATTTATCTATAGAATACTCTACAACCTTAACAAATTCGCAAAATAATAGTTAACTTTCATAATCAATGTAAACAAAAAATGCATATTATTAACATTTAACAAGAATGTGAAATCGCATCTCTTGTATCATATATAAATCAACCAAAATTCAGACAAAATACCTCAACATTTATGAATTAGTCGCTTCATCAAGAGATAAAATGGTGTCATAGCAACTCTTCGTCATAATGGAAACTATTTATGAAAGTATACATCTTTCTGTTCAACAAGGAATAACAATTGTTGCAACACTAAAGGGGAGGGCTTGGAATCAAACCAGAAGAATTAAGTAGTAACTAATTAAGGGAAAATGAGTAACTAGCTCAAATACTAAAAACTTTAGTTGAAAATCTTTATATATAGGACGAACTATAAGCTCAAGAATACGTCTTCTAGGGATGTTATTAATATTGATCGATATATTATATCCACCCAACCATCAATGTCTAACACACAAATCCTAACCATTTCCATGTTACGTTATGCATGCCACCGACATGCAATTAAAAGAGTACCCAAAAAATAATTAACGATGGCTTTGAATTGAAAGCATACTTTCTATATACAACACAAAGTAATGACTCAACAACTTTATTGATTTCTTGAAAACATTTAACTATAAACCATTTTTAAGAATATTTATAGATATTTATAATCACATATTAAATATGGATTAAAACCAAAAAGATGTTTTAGATATATGAATCTGGAAAGAGATATATGGCTCATACTGCATCGTCCCACTTTTCTTTTATGGCTTTCTCCCAATTGTTTGGAGAACACATTTACATTTCAATCAGTGAAATTTTAGATGTCATGTACCAAGTACAGTACCAATTTGATATTCTATTTGTTTTATAAGTCATATATATTAAATTATTAAATACAGACAACCTTCAACATAAAATATGGGTAATTAGTTATTAATGGCGTTAATGCACTCTTGTGAAATAAAATATTATTGAAGAAAATTAAAAATCACATAAGAATTAAAAATAATCTAAAACCACAATATTTGTAAAAAAAATCCAAAAGCACAATAGAATTATAGAAAAATTTATACATATCAATCCGAACACGTAGTAATAACATCAAAAACATAAGCAAAAATATCCATGCACCTATTATTATGTGAATGATGCTTTTTGTTTTTCTTTAGTTTTCTTTTTCAGAGTATATGAAAGTTGGGTTCTAACTTTACAGTGAACCAAAAGGACTAAAAGCTCCATTTAAGTTAATTTAAAATACTATAATACAATAAAATAATTTTTAATTTAAAATTATTTTAGTATGACAGTATAATTTTCTGTTAGATTAATGAACCTAAATAATTTTATTTATTTATATATATAGTAAAAATTAATAATTTGGTGTCCCTAAGAATGTGGAGTACATGTACGGTCGGACCTCTTAAACACCTTTAGTGTTCTCCCTTTATAACATGCAACCATAATACAGCTATCAAAATCCTCAACTATCAAGATTAACAATTGATATCTTTACATTAACGTGGATAGAATATATGGAGTCATTAGGTGATCGTATGGTTTGAAAAAATATTAATTATTAACTTCAACTATTTCAAAAACATAAATATAGATTAAAATACAAAACATAAATATAGATTAAAATAAAAAGAAAAAGTAAAAAAAAAGTAACAACAAATTAAAGGAAACTGATTTGACAAACAGGTAGGCCGGCATAGCCATTTCACTAAATTATGCACACAAAAACGTTTATTTACTCACAATGGTCCATTTCATCACACTTTATAAACACATGAAAGCTGAGTTTAATAGATAATAACAAGCAAATCCTTTCGATCAATAACAAACCTATGAAGCATGTATTGATAGTTTGACACAAACATGATATTAATAGTTTGAGAAATTGAATAATAATTATTGTGTTGGAGTTCAACACCTATACATTAATCTTTCAATAAGAAGTGTCGGTAGTACTACGTAAATAACAAATAAATTGAGTTTAAAACTTATTCTAAGCCTAATGTACAAATTTACAAACCTAACCCAGCTCACAAGAAATGAGTTTAATCTAATACAATAGATTTGACATACATTCAATCTACCCGAATTACTATCAAATAACAAAGGAAATGCTAAAAGTATATTTGAATGCATATTTTAAGAAGGAAATGTAATTTTTTAAGGAAATTAAAATGATATCTACCAATATTTTGTTTGGATACAAGCGAGATACCTAAAAAATTTAAAATTTAGTGGGTAGTTTTAATTACTTAATTTTGGAGAATTTACAATTCCACCTCAAACTAGAGAATTCTAGAATTCTCTAATTTTTATTGTTACAATAATAATAATTTTTTTATTTCAAAAACTAATTTTATTTATTATTTTAAGAACTGTTTTTTATACAAAAAATTATTCTTTCATAAAATATTTTTAAAAAAATACTTTTTTTTTATTAATATTTACAAAAAAATTCATATTTTGTTTAAGAAAGAAAATAATTTTACTTATAGAAAATAATGTTTTGTTTTAGAAAAACAAAATAATGTTTTT
>JBBPBO010000001.1:33688306-33704894 GCA_037974295.1 Cicer cuneatum
TATAAATTAAGTAATTTATTAACTTTTAAAAAAATTAGTTTTTGAAATAATAAAATAAAATTAGTTTTTAAATAATAATAAACAAATAATATTTTTCTAAAATGATAAAATAAACTTTCTTATATTAATAAATAAACAATATTTTTCTTTAATAAAACAATTTTTTATTAAAAATAAATATTTTAATTTATACTAAAAATATTTTTTTTAAATATTAATTTTTTTCTTAAAAGTCGAATATTTTACTTATTTAATTTTATTTTTTGTTTAAAAAAGTTTTAATTTTTTAAATTTTTATTAATAATTGCTACAGTTTTAATTTGATTTCTCCATATTAAAATGTACAATCTAGAATTCTATTACTTTATAAAATATATTATGAGAGAAAAAGTTTAATATGAATTGAATTTTATTACATTGCCTAAACAATGGATTTTGAAAATGAAGGAATTTAATTACTTTATCTAAAAAATAAATTTTTACAATAAAGGAATCAAATTTAAATGATCATTAAATTGGAAATTCCTTGAATTTTGAATTCTCTCATCCAAACACACTCTAAAGACTTTGCTTGGGAGTTTGGAGGGGCGTACGAGAAAAAATAGAGAAATGTTTCACTTTATTTGAGAGAATATTTTTGTAGAGAATAATAAATAAATGTGATTAATATATTTTTAATATTTAGAGTATTATAACAACGTGAATTTAATTTAAAGAATTTATCAAATCCCTCTAAAATTTTGAAGCAAAAGAGAATCAATGTCTAAGATTTATGAGTCAATCATTCAACTAACTTTTAATTTGACAACATTGAGCCTATTTGTTTAAAATTTTAAAAAAGTGATTTTTACTTTATATTTTTATAAATAATTTTTATGAAAATTTATTTAAAAATGATAGACGTGTTTTAGACTCATTTGTTAACAATTAAAAAAAGTAATTTTGACATTCAGTAACTTAGATATTTATTATTAAAGATTTTAACATGATAAAAATCACATTTTTTAAAAATATATCTTTCACAAATGATTTTTATGAAGAGATTCTCAAAATAACTTTTCATTTTAATCATTTTTTAAAATTTTATTATAAAAAAAAATTGTAGAAAATAAATGAAATAATTAAAATCATATTTTAAAATAAACTTTTTAAATCAATTTTTCTTTGAAATTTTTAATTTTAAAATTATTTTTAAAAATATTATACGTCAGACTTGGTCCAGACTTAATCCAAAAGGAAACATAAGCCAGACTTGGTCCAGACGTAATCCTGACCAGAAGATAGCATGGTCGTGAATATAAGACTCAGTCCAGACTTAATCTAGACTTGGCCCAAATCAGAAGATAACTGGTCTAGAACAAAAGACTTGGTCTAGACCAGAAGATAGCTTGGTCCAGAACATAAAACTTGATCCAGATCAAAAGATATAATTGTCCAGAACATAAGATTTAGTCCAGACTTGGTCCATATTAGAGGATAATGAAGGTGTAAACACGAGAAGGGGGGTTGAATTGTGTTTGACTAACTTGAATACTTTTTAGTTTTAAAACAAAACCTGTTATGTATGAATTAAAACAGAGTTAGAAGCGGATATAAAGTAAATAAAAACTCAGAATTTTATACTAGTTCACCGTTAACTAGGCTACGTCCAGTCCCTTCACTTTGAAGGATTCCACTAATTCAAAAAACCTTGAATTACAAAGTACCACTGACCCTCCAAGTCAGTCTTCTCAAAAAGTCTAACAACCCTAGACTTTTGAGGAAAAGAACCTTGAATCTAATTGCTAAGTAATCTGCTACTCCTTCTGTTTCCCTCAGATTGTAGACTCTACTTCAACAACTTAGACCTAACACAAGGGAAAGAAAAACTTAGAGTACTTGCTTCTGGAAAACGGATACTCACAATTGACCTCACTGAAAACTCAAGTATTTTTCTTTTGGAAGTGTATGACTCTCAAGTATTTTCGATGCTAAGTCTTCTGCCTTGAGCCTTCTTTTATAGATGAATAATTAGGGTTTCTTCCATGCTTAAGTTCGAGCTGTATCTTGCCAGATTCTCTTGCAAAAATAACTTGGCCAATCGGGTTTCACTTAAATAAAAAAAACATATCTTTCTAGCTCCAGATTTGCATTCAAAAATAACTTTGGCCAATCCTGTTCTTGATTAATTCTAGACCAAATCTTTCTTCCCGCCAATAGCTTCTGAATTCCCACAAGACTTCAATTATTTTTGTATCAAATTCTCTTAATACTTTGATCAAATTTCTATTAAAATTTAATCAAGTCTTATTCGAATTTAATCAAGTCTCCACTAATTATCATCATGATTAAATCTGGACCATTTGATCTTCTGATCTCGACCACATATGGACTTGTGTAATCTGACCTGCGCAATTTCTGTGATCCTCTTATCTCCGCAAACACTGGATCATATGAACTAATCTGGACTATTTTATGATCTTCTGATCTCGGCCAACACTGGGCCATGATACTTAAGTCTGGACCATTTTACATTTATCCTCTGAAATTTATCATTTAATCTGGACATGAATTTTACCTTTTGATCTGGACACTTATCCTCTGATCTAGACATGCTATCTTCAGGTCTGGATTGAATCTGAATTAAATCTGGACTTATGATATTTTAATCTGGACATTTATCCTCTAATCTGAATTCAAGTCTGGATTAAATTTGGACAATCATTTCTTTTGATCTGGACTGAATTTTATGTTTTGGACCATGCTATCTTCTGGTATGGACCAAGTCACTTGTTCTGAACCAGTTATCTTCTGGTCTGGATTAAGTCTGGACTGATTCTTATATTCACGACCAAGCTATCTTCTGGTCAGAATTAAGTCTGGATCAAGTCTGACTTATGATTCCTTCTAGTCTGGAACAAGTCTCCCTCTGGCAGGCTTCCTTCTGGTCTGAACCAGGTCTCCTTCTGGACTCTGCTTCCTTCTGATCTGGGCTAGGAAAGATATCCTCTGATGATGTTTTGACATCCTCTGATATCCTCTGGTGCCTTCTGGAGGTGTATCCTCTTGTGCCTTCTGGAGGTGTATCCTCTGGTGCCTTCTGGATGCATCCTCTAGTATCTTTTGGAGGTGTATCCTCTGGTCTGATTTTATCCTCTTCTAACTCATCTTCTGCCTCTGGTGACTTCATCTTCTGGTGGCATTTAATATAATAATTCTAAGTACAAAATAAGATTACATGGAGTGCTTTTGTAAACATCAAAATCCTAAGTACTTAGAACCAACTTGGTTCCAACAAATAAATGTCCAGATTAAAAGATCAATGGTCCAGATTAAAATATCAAATGTCCAGATTAAAAAATCAATGGTCCAGATTAAAATATCAAGTGTCCAGATTAAAAGATCAATGGTCCATATTATAAGATCAATAGTTCAGATCAGAGGATCACATAATGGCACAAATCAGATCCCATGGCCCAAAATTGGTCGAGATTAAAGGATCGCAGAATGGTACATATCAGATCACATGTTCCGGAGTTGGTCGAGATCAGAGGATCACATAATTGGTACAAATCAGATTACATGGTCCAGAATTGGTTGAGATCAGAAGATCACAGAATGGTACAGATCAGATCACATGGTCCAGAGTTGGTCGAGATCAGAGGATCACAGAATTGGTACAAATCAGATTACATGGTCCAGAGTTGGTCGAGATCAGAAGATCATACGGTTCAAAATTTAAATCATAATGCAAATCAGTGAAGACTTGATTAAAATTCGAAGAAGACTTGATTAAATTTTGATAGAAATTTGATCAAAGTATTAAGGGGATTTGATTCAAAAAAATCACTGAAGACTTGAAGAAATTCGAATGCAATCTGAAGTTTAAAAAGATATGGTTTGAAATTAAAAGAAACAAGATTGGTCAATAGAATTTTCAAATGCAATCTGAAGCTAAAAAGATACGATTTTTATTTAAGTGAAACGAGATTGGCCAATTGTATTTTCAAAGGAAATCTGAGCAAGATCTATTTCGAATTTAAGCTTGGACAAATCCCTATCTACAACTATAAAAGGAGGCTTCAGGCAGCAACATCAAGCATCGAAAATACAAGAACTCAAGCTTCATATTCAACACATTCCGAGAGTTCAAAAGAGAGAATCACTTGAGTGCAAAAGCAAAATTTTCTAAGTATTTTCGAGAGAGAAATTCAATGCAGCAATCAACTTTCCAGAAGCAACTTTACAGAGTTCCCAACCCTTGTAATCAAACCCGATAGTGGTGTAGATTCCTTCTTCAATCTGGGGTTGTCAGATTGGTAGGAGAAGACTTGACTTGTAGAGTCAAGGTGTTTTTTTCGTTCCTCAAAAGTCTGGGGTTGTCAGGCTGTTTGACAAAACTGGCTTGGAGGGTCAGGTGCTGTAATTCAAAGATTTGAATTAATGGATTAAAGCCTTCAGGATGAAGGGACTGGATGTAGCCAAGTTAATGGTGAACCAGGATAAATTGCTGTGTTCTTATGCTATTATTTTCCGCTGCTAAGTCTAATTATTTATTCATCAAGTAAATCACATCAACATTCAACAAAACAATAAAAAGATTCAAAGTTTGGCAAACACAATTCAACCCCCCCTTCTCGTGTTTGCACTTTCACAAGAAACATACGAGAAAGCTAATTGCAAAATATATAGCAATATGAGAAACATTGTATTTTCACTTTAGTGCTAAAACTTTACTTATATTTTGGGAGCATATTTGTAACATTCTCTTGTGAGAGTCATTCAGAAAAACCGTTAAACACATGCTTGTAACCTAGCCCAATGGTGATTGTTGTCCTCAACACCTTGACTAAACTAAGCTAGAAGGTTGAGAACACTTGAACACAGTCAGTCTGACTACTAGATGTTCAATGGACGTATGAAAAATATGTTGACTAGTGGATTAAATCCTTTAGAGTGAAGGGGTTGGACGTAGCTACCTTGTTGGTGGTGAACTAGGATAAATTGGCTTATGTTTCTCCTTTCTATCTTTTCATGTTATGTTGCTTTATCTTATATCTTTTAGCATTTGTTTTCAAAGAAAAGTTTTTTTAAAAAAAAATACACAATATATCCCTCATTCTTGTGTTTTTCTATCTTCAAATTAGTTTTGGCGAGTTGCAAGAACAATCGTCATGGTAGAGTCATAATTTGCAAAGGTGATAAACTAATTACATTGTCGAATTTTTCGTGAAAATCTTTTAACAATATGAAAATCAATTGGTTCATGGCAAGTTGTTCCTCTCGAAAAAGGATTATATAAGTTATCATTTATTTCTCTTGACAATTTGCAAAGTGTTCAAATAGTTGAAATCTAGAATTTGAAACCTGGTTTTCTACGATTTTCTCTTGGAAAAAAGATTTCAATCCAAATTTGGTAAAAAACACAAATATTGGATTCATATTTAGAATCTGACTTAGGAATATTTGAGGCCAAACATCATTTTCACAATCGCTTCAAGTATTGGCACCCTATAATCTCTTGATGAAGCAACCAACTCAAAAACAATGGGACATGTCGCTCGTGTTTTGGTCAATTTAGACATGTTACAAAAGCCAAGAGATTGCATTCTTTTTTAACATGAAGAGTATGCACTTTTTTGTTTACATTGATTATGAAGATTTTCCATTGTTGAAGATGTTGCAGTTGCTAAGAAGTTGGTAAAGAAGTGTCTCTAAAAACATTGTTGCTCTAGATAAGGTTCAAACTAAATGTTTAGATTAATGTATTTAAATACATTCATGCTGAAGAATGCACCGATAATGGGAATATGTAGTAGAGAAGAGACATCGTCTAAAGTAATTGTCATCTCCCCAATTGGAAGATGGAAGCTGTGAAGGTGCAAACACGAGAAGGGGGTTGAATTGTGTTTGCCAAAGTTGAAAACTTTTTGCTGATTTGATGAAAGCCAGTTGGTTTTTATGAATTACTTGGATAAGAAGCAATTGAATTCAGAGGCAGAAAATAATGAAAGCATAAATATTTGGACAGATAGATTTTTCCTGGTTCATCACTAACTTGGCTACATCCAGTCCCCTAATTCAGAAGGCTTTCATCCACTAATTCAAATACCTTGAATTACAAAACACCTAACCCTCCAAGTTAGTCTTCCCAAATAGCCTGACAACCCCAGACTTTTGAGGAACAACACCACCTTAACCCTACAAGCCAAGTCTTCTCCTAACAACCTGACAACCCTAGATTGAAGAAGGAATTGATACAAAAGATTGGAACTTGAGTAGTTGCTTCTAACAAAGATGATAATAATAATAACTCCCATACTCTAAGAAAGGAACACTTAGAAAATATTTCTCCTTCGAACAAGTGTTTCTCTCTTTGAACTCTAAGATGAATTTGGAATTTGAGCTTGAGCTCTTCTACTCTCTTCTAATTTTCGATGTTCTTCTTCTTCAGCCCTGAGTATCTATTTATAGTTAAAATTTGGGCTTCAATTTAGTCCTGGTTTAATTTTGAATTGTATCTTCTTTAGATTGAGTTTGTAAATTCTTCATATTGATTCTGTTTGTATTTTGTTCAGATTGAGTTTGTAAATTCTTCAGATTGATTCTCTTCATATTTTGTTGTAGATAAATTTTGATCAAATCTTCTTCAAATCTTGATCAAATCTTCTTCAAAACTTAATTAAATCTTCTTCAAATCTCGATCAATTCCTCTTCAAATCATAATTAAATATTCTTCAAATCTTGATCAAATCTTCTTCAAATCTTGACCATATTTTCTTTTCAACTTGATCAAATATTTTCTTCAATTATAAATTTGAATCAAATCTTATTTTAGATTTTCATCAATTATAATTTTGAATCAAATCTTATTTTAGTTTTTCTTCAATTATAAATTTGAATCAAATCTTGTTTTAGATTTTCTTCAAAAACATGAATATTCTTTTATACTCTTTGAAGTCAAATATATTGTTCTCATAAAATACTTTTGTTAACATCAAAACTTTAAATGTAAAACCAACTTGGTTCCAACAAGCTGTTGGTGTCATGATGCCACCTCTCTATGAATGAAGAAATGACCCCTTTGTCGATCATTTCGTAGCAGCATTTTATCAGCGAATATAATCCAGAGGTTTTAATCGATTGCTTAACCTCTAGATGTTCAATAACAACTTATTTTAATTTTTTTCCCATTGCTAAATACTCTCAACTCTCTGTGATCCTGAAATAAATTATGCAAATAAATATAGGTTAAAAAAATATAAGTTAAATAAATTATGCATTTAAGTTAAATAAATTATGCGAATAATTATAATATAAGTTAAATAATTAATAACTTATAAAATTACCACGCCATTCCATAGATTATTTGCGACATGATCAACAAATGTCCTCAGGACTGACGTGTCAACCGTATCACCAGAATATCCATCATCCTGCGGAGCTTCTTCCTGTGGAGGATCAATATATTCAGCATCCTCTTGGGCAACCGGTTGTGCATCTTCCTGTTAGGCCTATTCAGTTTGTTGCTGCCTTAGATGACGTAGTTCCCGCTGGGCACGATGCGCCCGGGCCGAAGCGGTTGGTCTAACATGACGACCACCGTCCCTAGAAGTACCGTCATCAATTGTCTCACGGCCCTCTCTATCAGTATACATAGTTCGCACCATTTCGGCATAACCAAATCATAATAAATATCATAAAAAAACAGTTCAAAATTTCAGAACCATTAACCCATACGTGAACTCAGTTCACGTACGTGAACTTAATTCACTTACGCGAACTAAGTTCAGGTACACTTGCGTGAACTATGTTCACGTATAGGTTACTCGGTTCAAATAATGAATCTAAGTTCACGTACGTGAACTCAATTCACGTACGAAATCTAAGTTCACTTACGTTTTTGAACGTGAACTCAGATTTCGTGCGTGAATTGAGTTCACGTACGTTTCTGGGTTTCTAAACCTAGACTTCATGTACGTGACTGATTCATACACCCATACATTCAAACATCAACAGAACAAATCCAACGCTTACATCAACAGGACAAATTAAATTCATAAGACAAACATGTACAAATGCAAGACTTACTTGATTGATTGAAGAGGATGATGAAGTTGTTGAAGATGATGAAATTGTTAATGGGTGTTGATGAATGTTGATGATGGATGATGATTGATGACCAAGAA
This sequence comes from Cicer cuneatum, assembly GCA_037974295.1. Classification (NCBI taxonomy): domain Eukaryota; kingdom Viridiplantae; phylum Streptophyta; class Magnoliopsida; order Fabales; family Fabaceae; genus Cicer; species Cicer cuneatum. The sequence goes on from JBBPBO010000001.1 coordinate 33,696,475, forward strand.
CAAAGGGTTTAACTTAGGAGATGATGAATATGGAGAATGTAGAGTTTTGAGGAAGAAGATGGATAATGAAAATGGAGAGCGAAGTGGGTTAATGAAGAAGACAAATGAATGGTATTATAGGAATTTTGATTTTTTAAAAATTTTGGTGGGTTTGAGAAGCAATTTAGGGGGTGTAGTTAGCAAAAATGAAAAAAAATAGCAAATATAATAGAAGAATCAAGAGGGTTGAGATTTTTTTTTTGGGGGGAAGAGGATTGAGCTTGTTTCTTAATTAGAAGTTATGGCAGATATATTTAAGCTAGGACAATTTTGTTAATGCAATTAAAATAAATAGGGAAGTTATTAGAAAAGCGAGAAGAGGCAGTTATTGATTACAAAGTGGGAGGGAGAGGCTAAATTCTCTAATTTTTGAAGGGAGATACCAAGAATCTCAAATGTATTAGTGTGTGAATTATTTAATAATAATATATACATTTGATCTAAGAAAAAATCTGCATAGAATTATTCTATCAATTCATTAATTTATCAACAATAGATAGTAATGTCTACCAAATTATCCCAATGACTCAGTAACTAATATTGTTAATTACAATTTATGCTTACATAAATTGTTATTACTGCTGATTATAATTCATTATTTCTTTTAATGTTAAATTAATAATAATCTGATTCCTGTTTCCAAGTTCTATTTATTTTGGGGTACATTAGATTCTGCTTCTAAATTCTATTGGCATATATATAATGTGAAAGTCACTCTTTTCTGTCTATTTTGTTTTATAAATTTTTAAAATGTAAATTATATTTTCTAAAATCTGTTGGCATATATGTAATGTGAAAGTCACTCTTTTCTGTCTATTTTGTGTTATAAATTTTAAAAATATAAATTATATTTGAATAATGACCACTATTTTGTGTTATAAATTTTAAAAATATAAATTATATTTGAACAATGACCACCAATCTGTAAAGTTCTGATGTAAACTTCCAGTTCCAAATAGTAGACTAATGTTAAATACTTAAATTGAGAACAAGATGAGTTAATATCTGAATTATCAATCTACAAAAAAACAAAGGAGTCTAAAACATATATACTAGAAACCCATATAGGAATCCAAAACATTTATACTCCCAAAACAAAGCTCCAACTACACAAGTTTAAGAGGGCATTCCCTCAATCACCTTCAAGTTCAAAAACCAACTTCTTACCCTGAGTAATTTTAATCCATTTAACTTCGTCAAGGTTTAAGTTGTGATGCAAAATATAAAACTTGTTTCACTGCCTTATCATAGCCAGCACCATAGCCAGCTTTGTACTGCAATGAAATTTCACCCTTCAATTCTTCAATTTCAGCTTTCAACTTTTCAACAGTAATCTTGTGAGCATCTTCTTTGATGAGTGATTTTAATCTAGTCTTGGAATTTTCCTCCATCAAGTCTTTTTCTCTTGCTACCAATTGACTTTTTTCCAACTTTGATTCTTCCAATGTTTTCTTCAATTTATTCAGCTCATCTTTAAGACTAGTCATCTGAGCCATATTTTTCTCAGATTCAGACAACTTCTTTTTCAACTCAGTAATCTCTCCAACATAAGTCTTCTTTTCCTTTTCCATATCACCAAACTTCCGCCCGATAACACGAAGAAGGAAGGTTGTTCGAAAGCAATCTGCCAGGCTAGTTTGGAGTGCACTTTCTAATTCTAACTCCTTAACTTTTTCATTATACTTTTCCTTACTGAAATGTTTCTCAATAAAGTCTCCAAATGGAAAATGGTCATCCCAGATTGATGTGGTATCACCACCGCCACTGCCATTGATCTGTGTATAAAATGAAGTCCACATTTCATCCACACCGGAAGAACTAGGCTGGCTGCTTCCACAAACCTGCACAGGAGGTGAACTGGAAACCTCTAGTCGAGGCCGTTTTGCTTCAACATTCACAAAGGGTGTGGCCGGGGAATTATTGGTTGGAGCTTGCTGTGGAAAACTCCTTATGAGATCAGCCATTCTCTTACTTTTGCCATGGAATTCTCGCAACTCTTTCCCAGACATATCTTTCACTAACATCGTGGCTGTTCTTCCTGAAAAAAGCAAATGGAAAGCTAAGTTACAAGTAGAAAGCAAAAAATCAGAACATGAATGAAAGAATATTAGAAGAAACTACCCAAATACTGCCATAGGACATCTAAATCATCCTCCAACTTCTTCGTAATAGATGAAATTTTTTATGAAAGTATACATCTTTCTGCTCAACAAGGGGTAACAGTTGTGCAACACTAAAAGGGGGAACTTGGAATCAAACCAGTAGAATTAAGTAGTTACTAAGGGAAAATGAGTAACTAGCTAAGATACTAAAGACTTTCATTTTAAAATCTTTCTAGGACAAATTAGAAGCTGTCAGAATACATCTTCTAGGGATGTTATTATATCCACCCCACAAATTTTTCATACAGGTCACCGTCAATGTCTAACACACACATTCTAACCATTTCCAAGGTACATTATGCATGCCTTTGACATGCAATTAAAAGAAAACGAAAAAAATAATAACTACCGCTGGCTTTGAATTGAAAGCATACTTCCTATTTTGATTGAATTCCTCATTATTCATTTTCCATATTCAACACAAAATAATGACTCGGACAGCTTATTGATTTCATGAAAACATTTAACCAGGGACGGACCCAGAAACTTTTAGTAGTGGAAGCAATATACTTGCCTAAAATATAAGTGGGTGAATGTTAGCAACTCCCATAAACATTTGCTAGAATACACTCAATACTCTAAGGTGCATGTTGCTAAAATACTCTTTTATAAAAACTAGTAAGTGTAATCTAACATTCCTTCTCTCTCTCTCTCTCTATATATATATATAGTGAAAGCAAAATATAAAATCTTCTCTAGTTTTCTATGTGTGATGATTGTAATGTAATTTAATATTTTTTTTAAAAATCCCCAAATCAAGTGGGGGTTGTTGCCTTCACTTGTGCTAACATGGGGCCGTCCCTGCATTTAACCATAAACAATTTTTAAGAATATTGTTATGGATATTTATGATCACATATTAAATATGGACTAAACCCAAAAAGATTATTTAGATCTATGAATCAGGACCGAGAAAGGAAAGAATATGGACTAAACCCATTTCATCTCATTATATATACACATGAAAACCTGAGTTTATTAGATAATAACATTCAATCAACCCATGCATGCTACAATCAAACAACAACAGAAATTATAAGACTTAAAATGAACACCACATTGAGCATTGGATAGTAAAATGCAGAATCGTTAGTACATCAACTCTACATTACAAGCACGTGCAAGTCCAAATCCCTAATTTTTGGAGACGTTTGTTCCTCAATCGAAATTCCAAAGTAGAAATGTATTAGAAGACTCACCACACTTAAAAAGAGAGAATGATGATGATGATTTCCTTAGCTTCTTCTTTTTTTCTACCTCTCTACGGATTCTATCTCTCTAAGGATATTTGGACCAAGCTAGTGATTAGTGACTCCATAAATATAAAAAATCCAACTTAAACCAATTAAATTCTTTTTTTTTGTTCATACGTGTTTCTAAATGGAACTAAATAAACAAACTTGACCTTTATTCTATTTTTTTTTTTAAATTGACCTTTAATTATTTGGATATCGGTTTCATGGTAATAATAATTTGAAAGGTGTTTCTTTATATAAATTATCATTTCGAAGGTATACTAATGAGAGGAAAAACAAAGGCACTTAGAAAATGTTTGCAGGTCGTTGTAAAATCGACTAATTAGAATAATTATGAATTCTTAAAGGTAATTTCTAAACTAATTAAAAAGAAAAAATTAAAGAAATAAATTACTCAATTTATAGTTGTATAATACTTATCGTAGAGTTGGTTCACAAAAAAATTAATCAATGAAAATCTTCTATTAGAACTATTGAACTTCTAGTAACCTTGATACGAGGTTAAGTAAACAAACATCTTTGAAGTTGGATATTAGTAGAGATTTGAATTTTTTTGTTTTTGTTTTAATTAATGGTTTTGTTTTGTTAAGTTGTTAAGGGTTTTGGTTAGGTACTCCAAATTTTGTTTTCTTTTATGTGTATTTAATAATTTTTTATGTAGTAGCAGATAGGGATACAATTTCTGAAAGTCAAGAAGGTATGATATTTTTCTATATAAATTTAAATGTAAAATATATTAGAAAGTTTTTTTTAGAGTTTCACGGTTTAAATTAGTTATGTCAATTTAGTTAGGATGATTATTTTAAAATGACGTGGACGCTTCATGTTTTCTTTCTACTTACTTAAATAAAAAAATATTATATTTAGTATTAAACAAAACCTTTCTGCGATCCCTTCATTTAATTTCAGGTAATTAATAATTTAATTTTTTATCGTTTTTTTATTTGATTCGTTATTTAATTTTAAGTAATTATTTGATCATTTATGATTTAAAATGCCAACATTGTTATCATTTTTTACGAAAATCCAGAAAATTCATCATTATCATCTTCAAACAAAACTTAGAAAATTTATTATCCTCGACAAAATTCAAATTTTCATCAAATTCGTAACTCAAATATTTAAATTAACTCATATTTTCATATCAAACAACAACATCAAACTAATCATATACATAACTCACATTTTAAGATTTAGGTTAGAAATTTGATTTGGAGAAAGATAGAAAGAAGAAGAAGATATTGTCTTAGTAATTTGATCATCAAATCTTAAAGTGTGAGTTCTTTATTTGATGGATTTGATGTTGTTAGAGATGAAAATATGAGTTTATTTGAAGATTTAAGTTATAGATTTGATAAATATATAATTTTTCTTTGAAATCGATAATGATTTGGGTTTTCTTTGAATATACGATAAATTTCCTTGGTTTTTATAAAAAAAAAAAAAGAGGATAAGATTGTTATTATTTTACGACATAAATAATCAAATTATTACTTAAAATTAAATAAATAGTTAAATTGAAAGAAAAAAATAATAAAAAATTAAATTGTTGTCTAAAATTAAATTAAGAAATTGCGATAGATATTTTCCGTTAGTATTATTCTAAAAAATATAGAGTATATATATTTTTATTTATTATTTTTCTCACTCTACCTCATGTACTTACTTTAATATAGTAATATAAAAGATATAATGTTTGAAAAAAAGTGATTTTTTTGGTTTTTATAAGATAAGTTTCTTAATATTTAATAATATTACCTCGACTGAGAGTTCAACCAAACCAACTTATTCTTTGTCATCATCTTGGTTTGTTTCCAATTTCATAAAAAAATATTGCAAAAATCTAAACAAATAATTTTTTTTAATTTGTTTGAATTTTTCTCTTTACTGTTACACCCTTAAGAATAAATTTTTCTCTTTACTGTTACACCCTTAAGAATAAATAGGGATGAAGGAGAGGAATAGAGAAGAAGAAAAAGTTAATAGTATTATTTTTTTTCTTCCTTTAAATTAATACTAAAATCAAATAAATCTTATAGATTTAAATCATAATCTAACTGTGTAGTTCTTCAGGAACTCAACCACAAGTCTTTTTTATTTGATAAATCTTTTGCTACTTCAAGAATATATTCAATGAACATAAATAATTCTCACTTAATTTTCTTTGTTTTACAAATATCAAATAAATCTTATATATTTCAATCAAGGGTATTAAGGTTTATTTCTTCAAGGACTTAACTACTAATAGATTATCAAGGAAATCATATGTTGAACAATCCAACATGGATGCTTTGATATTAAAATGTTAGTTCTACAAGAACTATATCACAAATGATTTTAATGAACAATTATCAAGAAAACCATTCTTTGAACAATCACACATGGATGCTTTAACATCAACATTTTAGTTCTTCATGACAATATAAAAATCTCCACAAACGGTGATCTAAGAAAATTACACTCTTACAATCCTTCAACGATGTTTCATTGTTAAATTCTTCTGAAATTTATCATATATATCATAATCATACAAACTAAATTAAATTCTTCAACAAACATCTTGTGCAAGAAATATGCAAGATTAATATATTAACATAAAAGCATGAATGAAAAAAAAATCAAATATTGACATAAAAGATTGACATGAAAGAATAGAAACAAAATTACGAGAAAAAATATAATAATAATGATATAGTTAATATGCAATGAAAACATTCCATATTCAAATTATAATTCTAACATTCCATATTATTATTACCATAACCGAAATAGAAAGAAAACTTAATTAATTATAAATCATTATTAAAAAAATAAAAATTTAATTGTAAATTGATTAATGAAAATTTTGCATTTCTTTTTTAATTTGATTAGAAATTTTATTTGGTGTGAATCATACCATTATTATCCAATCAAATTCAAAATAATAATCACTAACAATAACAAATAGAAATTTATTTAATTGATTTTAAATTATTATACTCTAAAGAGAAATAAATTATTGTAGTGTGAATCGAACACAATTGGAAATTGAATATTAAACATAAATAATAACTATCAATATAATTACCTATAGGTTTCATTTATAAAATAATTACAAAATTGATTTGAGCAGATCCACTATTTGATTTATAAAACATGAATATTGTAAAATGCCGAAATCCTCAAAACAAGGTCGATAAGACAATCTTTCAGGGATGCAGGAATATTGAATTCTTCTGAAATTATAGGAAATAATAGATCTAAGCAATATATACACAATTATTTGTGCAATTCTTCAAGGATGCATGAATATGAAATTCTTTCGGAATTCATAGGAAGTAAATAAACATGATATATTTAAAATATTAACATGGAAAAATTATGAAAATATACATTCACTAGACTTACTATTGTTATAGCTTCTTGTTGTGACACGAATCTAATCAACATCAAATATTGGAGAATAGAGAGGAAGAGAAAAATAAATGTATTGTGCACCAATTTTTCCTTAATTAAGATTATTTTTTTCCCATTAAAATTTTTCTAGTAAGATTTTAATGAAGTATATCATCGCCGAATATTCAAGGGGACGTGTTATGAATATTAAGTTCATTAGTGAATATCCATTAATACTCACTTATTTACATGTGTCTTGTATCTTCTCTTTTCCCCCTCCCTCTCCTTTATCTCTATTCTCCAATACATTGCTTTTGATTTGATGAGTTTCACGATATCTTTTAATTTCTACTAATTATAATTTATTGTTCGTATTTTTTATAATAATTAATAAAGTATTCTTACCTTAGTCATTTTTAAATATATATATATATATATATATATATATATATATATATATATATAAATAAAGATTTTGTAAATTTACAACTTAAGGTAATTTGCATAAATTTTTTAGTTACTACTTGCTCAATTACATCACTAAAAAATGAGTGGGGTAAATTAACAAACCCCATATATTATATTGGGTGAGAATTTGTTAACTCCATAAGTAAATTTGAGATAAACTATTATGTTTAATAACTTCATATAAATGATGAAACATCATTAAACTTCATATAAATGATGAAACATCATATTAGGATAATCAAAGTTTAATTTGATTATTTTTTTATGGTTCAATTAAAAATTATATTAAAACTCTTTTATAATCAAAATTGAATATTTTGATAAATAACACTTTGTTTATTAGATGTAATAGTATTTTAAAATGGTCAACACAATTGAAACTTCTATTTTTTGTGTTTTTTCCACACCTTCAAAATATAACATAGAGTTTAGATTCATTAGTACTTGAGAAAAACTGAGAGATTAATCAATTTAATCTCTAAGAAAAATAAAAGTAATTTTTAGTCCTTCAAAAGATTAAAACCGAGACAAGTTAGTCCCTGACATTCGTTATATTTTATTTGGTTGATAAATGAAAGACGAAGGAAAACAAAAGAAAGTGAAAAAACAAAAGAAAAAAATGATAGAAAATAAGATAATTATGTAGTTGTTTCGTGCAAAAGACAATGTTTAATTTATATGCACAAAAAATGATAGTTTAATTTTACACTATCATTCAATGAGAATAATCAATTTTACAACATCAGCTTCTCTCAATTTTAAAGTCATATTTCCAGAGTCCGTTTGTTACATTTATTTTGTGAAAAAATTGTCTTTTTTAAAAAATAATCACTTTTAAGAGTTTCATCCATTTTTATTACATATTTTAAAAAAAATAATAAAATGAAAAAAAATCTACTTCAAATGAGAAACTTTTGAAGTAGCTTTTCTCAAAATCATTTATCACAATTAATTTTTTATAAATGTAATTTTCATTATAGTTAACAAAAACAAAATAGATTAAATTTTTTTAAAAAAATCTCTAAAAGTTAATCTCAATAAATTATTGAACACTAAAATCCCTTTTTTTTATCAGTAACAAACACAAACTTAAAATATTTCAATGGAATTAAAATTAACA
>JBBPBO010000001.1:33705279-33771446 GCA_037974295.1 Cicer cuneatum
TATAATGTTTTTCAGTTTATTAAATTTAAATATTTTCTTTGATTGCTGTAGAATTTATTTTATATATTTTTCTTTTTATATTTTATATTTTTGTAATGAAATATTTATTTTATCATATCCAATTTTTCTTAAGGACATTTATGTTATTTTAGAAATATACATATTATTTTTTATTATAATTTATTTTTATTTTCTCTTATATCAAACTACTAAAAAATCAATTTATTTTTTATTCATTTTTTTCTTTTACTGTTTTTCCTCTTCCATTCATCAACCAAACCTAGTGAAAAGAAGTTGTTCTAGTTTAATTTTTTAAAAAACTAAGTTACTTTTATTTTATTTTTTTCAATGTCTAAATTAAGTCTCACCATTTTTTTCAAGTACTAAAATCAATTTCAATCTATAACATATAATACATTAAAAATTAACATTACGGAATCATCGGTTATGCTTGAAATATATGAAATAATAATAAAAAATATACTAAATTAAACAAATAGGTATTATTAAAAAAATTAAAACTAACAAATAAGAAATTTATGCAATATCTGATATTAATAATAAATAAATAAATATTAAAATTTATATATAGAATTTGGTTTGATTCTGAAAAAGAAATATAAAATTTGATCTGATTTGTATCAGTTTAAATGTGAATACCGATTACAAAATTAAAATATGAAATTAAACACCAAGATATGATATATAGATCATACTTAAATAGACACAACCAACGATAAACGAGACCAAATTTCGCAAACTCTAACGAAAATAAAGGAACAACTCCTTATTTATGAAACACCCAAATGAAAACTAAAAAGTAAATCCATAACACTAAAGATGTTGCATTGACACCAACAACAAAAAGAACTCTCAACTAGAAGTCCCTAGCCAAATCATACTCATAATTGGTTGAACTTGTTAGAGCTTTAACTCAAGATTCAACTCCAATGGATCCTTCACTCCATTTGTTATGGTTGCATTTGGTGGTGTTTGTTTTTTGGGTCCTTTTTTTTGGAGGGATCCATGTGGTGTGGGTAAAATACACTCAAGAGGATCAAGTTTAGGAGAAAGGGTGGTGGGTATGATTGGTTTGTCCAAGAGGGATATAAAATCTCTTGTCTCAAGAGACTTTAACTCATGTGTAGGTGGGGGTGCAAAAGGGAAATTTGGGATTTGATACTCACAATTCATTTGAGCTAGATTGGCACCCCTTCTATTTGCCAACTCAATTGTCATCAAGTGATTCAATTCCAAAAAATAGTGATGGATAAAATCCTCCCTAGAGCAAACAATATTAGAGATATTAGGGCCCATAAAAGGGCCAAGAAGACCATAGTCATCATAACTAACGTAATTCACCTCATTCTCCATGGTAGGTTCTATTTTCTCCATGTTGAAATGAAGAGTTTTACGAGGGGAAACAAAGGGATTATAATTTTATAAAGAAAAGTTTTTAGATATAAAAAATGAAGCTGTGATTCTTTCCAATGAAGCAGAAAGACCTAATGAAATGTTGTATTTATGGTGGGATTTTTTAGTTTATTTATTCAAGGATTTATTTTTTTATTTTAGTTGAAGATATTTTAGATTGCAATTTAAAATAATATTTGCTGCATTAACTATATATTTAATGTTTCTCATAACTAACTTTTCTTAATGGTTGTATTTTTAAATTTTAAGATGAATTTTTATTATATTAATTGAGAAAACTTTTTATAATTTTAAATTTATATTTTAATATTTCTTCATCAAAAAAAATTATATTTTAATATTTCACTTGTATTTTCAATTTATCATTCAATGAACATATAATACTTTTTTGACACAATGAATTGAATACTTGTTTTATTTTTATTTTTAAATAGAACAGAATAATTGCTAATTATAAAATTCAAGTGACAATGTTTTTGTAATAGTTATTTTATTTACTATGAATTGATTCATGCACCAAATTTTATATATATAAATTTTTTATTTCATTTTGATAGTACAGAAATTTTATTAAACAACAGTTTTATCTCAATGTAAATATATTTTTTTAACAAAAATATTATTCTACACATACTACTTGTTGTTGTAGGAGTCGAACTTCTTCTGCTAGACTAAATCTTCATTGGTACCGGAGACATGTTATACCAAGTATATTTCGTTTTTATTTTATTTTATCACAGGCCATATTTGTTTTTGGTTTAACTATATTAATTATTTTTAATACTCCTATACATAGAAAAATGAGAGAACGAAAATTAATGAGGATTCTATTAGATGCATAAGTAATTCTAGCTGTAAAGGTTTTAAATAAAATAAACACATTTCTAGAAGCCACAAATAAATTAATTATTTTTTTTATGAAAAAAATATTTTAAAGGTGATAAAGATAAGGATGAGAATGGTTAGGGAGTTAAAATAACTTAAATGCATACTACTTTTATTATTCTTATTATTATTATTATTTAAAAAAATAAAAAAGAAAAAATTATTATTAAAAACCATGACACTAATAGTTATTTTACAACTGTCTCATACGAAATTTTAAATTATTATTATTATCTTTCCATTCTCATGTAAAAAGTTATGTTTAATTGTAGCTTTAGTTCCATATTTTTATCAATTTACGAAATTAGTTTTTCTATTTTAAAATCTGACAATTTTCATCTCTTTTTTTGATTGTTTTAACTAAAAAATAACAATTTGATATATTTTAAATAACGTGACATATGATACCATGATATAAAATAATTCACACACCATAAAATTGCAATAAAACTCTCTAAAAACATAACTTTCAACTTCTGAAATTTTTTATTTTTGTAATTTAATTAATGACATATGAAATTTTTATTTTTGTTATATCATTTAAAAATATGTCAAATTGCATTTTTTTGATGAAAATAGTGGGACTAAAATTACAATTAAACTAAAAAATTATGATGTTTAAAAAATAATAAGAACAAGCTAAATATTTGAACAATTACAATTTCAAACATTAAAATATATCTCTCAACACTACTAAAAAATAAATTAACGAGGGAAGTTAATTTAGAGAGGAAAATTATGAAATCCCTTCCTAATTCTAATTCGATCACAAAAATTTGTTATGAGTGAATTACAGATGACTTTCATTTTTTTGTCCACAAATTTTTGTTGATAATTTTTTTTCTTCTTTCTTTTTTTTTTTTGTTATACTAATTTGGTTTTTTTAGTAGTGTAATAACAAATTATGGTTAACACAAATTATTAAACCTTCTATTTATACCTATTATAATTTGAGTTCAAGTATGAAATTCTATCTTAGGTCTTTTTAATTTTGGTGTGTCTCCCATAATCTAAAATTCTAAATTTTAATTTACCAAGAATTAAAATTGAAATTCATCTTTATTCTACTGTTTAAACTATGCTCCAACCTAATACATTAATTAATAATGGTCAAGGCAATATATCAATTTATAATAACATTAAAAATGTAATATTTTAGTTTTTTCCGATGAATATTTTAGTTTTCTTATATCATTAGTAATTGTGAATAAAATATGAATTATGTTGTAATATCTCATATTCCTTAAGTTAATTAAATAGATTTTATATGATAAATTGAAATGAGTAATTTAAATTAAAAGTGGATCAAATTAATTCAGAATCAATGAATAATAACAAAAGTAAATAATTAAATTAGTTTTTACAATTGTAAATGTATGTCATTTTAGTTTCTAAAATTTGTAAATAGACAAACCTTCTCAAAATTGAAAGACATTAATTATTGGTTATTCTAGTCTTTCTATTAATTTTTTCGTTAAATTGTACAATATGTCACATTAAGTGTCTCTGTTGAAAAAAAATATTGACCAAATTTCACATTTTTTCTTCCCTCTCCCCTTTCCAAATGCAATTGCCCTCTTCTTGTTTATTTCAAATTCCTCCACCTACTAAAAAAACCTCTAGAAGCTGGCCATTAATTTACAAAGTTGCAGCATAACAATGTTGTAGCTAATTTCATCCACAAATAGGCCATTCTTTTTAAGATCACAAAAAAAAGTATAACCATATTTTTGTCTTTCATATTTTTCGTTAAATCAGTGAATATTAGTATTATGTTGAGGGTGTTCATTGAACTTTTGATCTCTTTATTACTCCATTTTTTGTTCTTAAGTCTCTCAAGTTTAAGTTAATCTATCTCATTTTGGTTTCCAGTCTTAATAACTACATGAATCAAAATGTTATAAGTTCAGCAAAAGCTTTTTTACCCCTTCTTGAGCCATTTTCTCAAACATCTAGCATGCTTCATTAACCTTTGTAGTCTTGAAAAAACCCATCATACAAATAATTATATACAAGTTTATTGGGACAAAATCAATATTGTCCATCTGGTTGTGTAGCCTCTTCCATTCTACAAGTTCTTGAACACAAGTCCTTGAACAACCCTTAATGGGATAGAACTTACATGAGCGTATTATAAGTGCACACATTAAATCCAAACATGTTTATATGCATCTTCAGCTCATTGAAAAGGATCATAAAAGTAGTCAAATCATCCTAAAAATAAAAACATAAATGCAAATATATATTGTGACCTAATTCTTTTCTTATTGTAAAAAAAGTTCCTATGATGTGACATTTTTCTGAACAAGCCACGTTGAAATATAACAAAACAATTCATCGTACAAAATGTGCCTTGAACAATAAAAATACAAAACATTTGTTGAACTTATGAAAAAACACCACACCAAGAAAAAAAACATACATAACTAGCTAAAGTGAGATGAGATGTTACATCTAACTACTCTTAAATAGAATAACGGTGTCTCACTCCTTCGGTGAATATCATAGGAAAAACTAAGTTCCTTCCATTTTGAGAGAGGACAATATATACCCCCAGCCATTTCAAAATATCTTCCCACACTTTAGAATAAAATGGACATTCAAAGAACAAGTGTCGAGAAGTTTAACAGTTTTACATGACCCACACACACAGTTGTTAATCTATGTGAGCAACTCCATGCAGAACCAAATTGATCTTTTGTCCATAATATGCCATTTGAAAGTAGTCATGCCAACAAAAATATCTATAATTTGGTATTTAGGTAGAGTGCTATAGAGGCACTTAATGTGCCACCGGTAGAAGAAGTTACACAAGAACTAAAATGACTAAGAATTGGTTAGTGGCTGTTAGAGAATATTAATTATAATGTTTAGTTAGTTTGTTTCTTAATCCTTCAATAAAACTTCATTTGTATAGAACATCTAGTATACATTTTCTTTGTACCTTTCAATATGATTCTTTTTGAGCAATTTCTCTCATTTTCAAACTCTCATGCTTGGACGCTCATCTTCCTTTATGGTTCTCATATGTTAATAGCCATTATTGAAGCAGTGGAAGTTTGATATCCCGGTCGCGGCCAAAGAATGAGCTACTCTTATTTATATAATTACCATTAAGAAGGCTAATAAAAATCTAGTACCGTGATAATAAAAACTAATAATAAACACAATATCAAATATTGAAAGAAGTAATTGTAATTATTTATTTCCAACCACTATCCAATAAGATTACTTATTATATCTTTTGTTTAGGTCAGACTGTGTTTTATCTCAGTCTCAACTTCTAAAATATATGATCCCATTAACTCATAAGTTGAAAACCCTAGCATTTATGTGTGCTGTTAGCTAAAAAAAAAGAGAATCTAACACAATTAAATTCACTTTACAAGCATTTTCATTCTAAAGTGCTCTGGCGATGCGCGTCATTAGAATTCATTTCTTTTGTTCTTTTTATTTGTTTCATTATGTGTACTTTTAGTCCTTTGTATTGTAATTAAATTTTGTCCGTCAAATAAATTTTTTTAAATAATAATAGGTCATAATAATATATTTAATTTTATATATTTACGATCATATTATATTTTATTGTACTAAAAAATTTTCAAAAAAAAAAAAATCAAAGTCAAACTCATAAATTTAGTCAAATAATTGAGTTTATATTCACATTGATGCTTTAAAAAAGTGTCAAATTTACATAATAAAAATATAAAAAATAAATAACAAGTAACAATAACAAACAAACAAATAAAATAATATTTTTGCTAGAAATAGTACAAGTCTCCCTCCTCCACATTTTAAGCTTCTATGTTTCGCTCCTTTTAAATCTTTACCAACTTTGTCCTCCATAAAAAAATAGAAGTCTCATCTTCACCAACTTTGCACTCCACTAAAAAGTAGAAGTCCAATATTCACTTGTCACTCCATAATTTTCTGCAAAACAATAGAAAAACCAGAACTCAATTTATCTCATGGACACAACGACTCATCCTTGTAGCCTATAAATTGAGAACCAAAATTTAAATCAGGAGAGGATTTGTTTTCTTAAAGATGACACCATAGAAAGGAAAAAAAAGATGTAAAAAATAACAGTTGAGAAATCTAGAATCAGTAAGAGATTAGGCTCAATCATACCAACACATTTTCATCTTCTAGCCTTCAACAGCCTCAATCATACAAATCATCATCTTTCTACTACCATCAAAACTATAACAAAAAATATAAAGAGAAAAATGTTTGAGAGGTGAAAAAAAAGAAACCATAAAAGAAGAAAAATAAGACACTAGAATATAGGAAAAATGTAGAGAGTTAGAGAGAGCATGAGTCACACACATCACCATCTCCATCATCCTTTGAAAATATCCTATGAAACCGTCATCAAATCGACCTCCGTTCCGTTGTCCGCCACCGCAAGCGCTACCGTCAGAGCGCCCACCCAGCCACCTCTGCCAACTTTGAACTTCGGCAAACCACCACTGCGGACAACTCCCCTTTCGTGGCTATTTTTTGTGTGTTTGTTATCTCTCACTCTCTCTCTTAACAATGAAACTCATTTCTCTCTCTGTGAATTTGTTTGCAGCCGCCCACTCCCTCTGTGTCCATTTTAGGGTTTCATTTTTCATTTGGTTTTGTTGTTTAATGTCATATATTTTTTTTTTACAAAATATGATATGTTTACTTATTTGTATTCATTTTAGTATTAGTTAAACATAATGAGTTGGGTGTTCAACTCAGACCACTCATTCACTTTTCATTTTTTTTTATTAATCATTGTCCAAAAAAAAAATGTTTTTATTTATAGTTTCAATTTCATTTTACTTTTTCTTAAAAACATTCACAATAAATAAATATTAGATTAATTAGATGAGACATATTTTTAATCTTTGAGTTGTTAAGACACAAGTTGTACCAATTGGTGGCTTTGAAAGTCAATTTTAAAACAGAAAATAATAAAAAAAATATTCTTAAATAGATTAACTGGATGTGACATCTTTTTACTCCTTGAGTTTTTGAGACATGATTTGTACAACTTGATAGTCTCAAAATAATTATTCAAATCAAACAAACTCCTTTTTTTTTTCTATCAAAAAAACTTTTTTTTGATCAACAACGAAACACAATTTCTTTAAAAGCAATCAACACATCTGCATTTTCTACCCAAGAACTACGTAACTTTGATTTTTCTATGCATAAATAAAATTTTCTTTTTTTTTTCCTCTTTCTTAAAGCACACATTCATTTCAAAAAATTATTGATATTCGCATTTAATAATAAGGAGAAGTAATTATATTTAAGTTAATATTAATTTTGCACAATTAATTATAGGTAACCATATTTTAACAGATGTCGTAGGGTGCTAATACCTTCTATACGCATAATCGACTCCCAACTCAAAATTTGGTTTCAAAGACCATTTTTTTATATATTTTTTTAAGGATTTCCCAACGTTTTCTCAATTTTAAATAAACTTTGGTGAAGACTCCATTAAATTTGAGAAACACTCGAAATTTTAGGCCGCGACTCCACTGGGGACCATTAGATTGTCAAGCCTAACATAATTAACTTTGAAAAATTTTGTTAACATCTATCTTTATTTCTCCTTCACGTTTTTTCTTACTTTTAAGTGTTTATTAGTTATTTTCTTGTGTACATTATATTTTTTAAATATATGTTTGAGTACTTTGCATCCTTTTATTGGATTATGCTTCTCTTCACACACTACACTAATATTTTTGCACACACTTGAGTGAGACCACAATTCATGGTTTGAGTAAAACTTAAGATTCATCTGAAGTTGCGTAGTGTTAGCTTTCTAGATGTACATCCTATTTGGTTAGCATAAAGACTTTACCTAGAGCTTCATTTCTTTTGAGAATTATTGTCACTTCTAATAGTTTACCTATTGTTGTTGACAATATTCCAAAATGGAATCCATGGCTCTAGGAACCATATTCAAAATCATAGAGCCACCTTGGGAGAGAGTCACTAACTAAGAAAGCTCACGAATCTTTTAAATGTAAGCAAAACATATGTAGGTCACAATGGGAGCATTTTTCTTTTCCAGATTCAAATTAACATTATCCTTTGTCGAAAACAGCTAGTATTTTTGTTTGTAAAACAAAAACATTCTTCTTTATAGGGTTCCAATTTTATCTTCTTAGAGGGACGAAATAAAAACCTCATTTTTCTTCAGTTCTCATTTTTTTTTCTTCACATTGTGTATATATCTTCCCTTATCAATTTTTTCACATTCCATAAAAATAAAAAAGGGAAAAATAAAGTGGTCATGATCAAGAGAAAATTAGATACATTTTCAATGGCATTAATGTGTATCTCTTTGCATTACTTGCCATTTTACATCAAAATAAATGTGACATCAAATCATTCCTCATATTAGCATCATCTAAAAAAAAAAAAATTTGATGTGTGTCATGTCACATTCTTGCATTTGTCACAAGAAAATTCACTCTTAAAAAGAGTTCAAACCAAATGCATATTTAAGTCATGATATTCATTTCCGAAGAAAAAAATAGTCTCACATGCATAGGCGGATCTTTGAAGGGACATGAGGGCCACGGCCACCCAAAAAAATTTTTTTTAAGGTAAAATTACTAAATTGCCCTGAATAAAATTAGAAATTTACGGTTATACCAAAACCCTAATTTTCTCCTCTCTCTTCCTTCCTCTCTCACTGACTCGCAAGTCGCAACAGCATACAGACTTGCTACTCCTTTTCTCCTCTCTCTTCCTTCCTTCCTCCGTAACCGCGCGTTGCTATTCTGGCCGCCTCGCTGCCTCTGCGCCGCACGTTGACCTCAGACCCTAGCGTCCTGCCGTTCTGCTAGAGCTCGACATCTCAATCTGTGCATCTGCGCTTCGCGTCGTGCTGTTCGCAATTGGTAAATGTGTGTTCTTGATTATTAGGAACAAATAAAAATCTTTTGAGATTTACTTCTACATATACTTGCTTTTTTCGTTTTTGGGTCATCTCCGTCATTGATTTGCAACTCAAATAAATTATTGAACTATGACTCTATCTCATTATGTTTGTGTACAATTTTTATATAACATTATGTTTTTGTTTAATGATACAAACACTTTGAGTGGCCTAGATTTCTAGTGATTCCTTTTTATTTTGTGGGGTTTTTTGATTCTACAAATCCAAATCCTCAAAGTTTTTTTTTTTAATTGTGATTCACTTTGTGTATTGAATTTATCTATTCAAATTTGTGTTTGTGTGATTATGGGTTGTATGAGTTCCAAACAAAAGGGATGTAAGCATTGCAATTGCAACAACTTTTAAGGAGGAATGACTAAAAAGTTGAAAAATCAACTTCACTTTGGCTGAGATATGAGCTGATTTCAAATTTCAAATTTCAAAATTAGATTTATTAGAGGATCTTGGAAAAATTAATTAATAAAAAAAAAGGGAAAACAAATTATAGGTGATGAGATTAGTTCCAAGATTAGAAGGACATGTTACACTACAAGAAAAAGTGTTATTACCTATGACAGATTTTATCTTTACCCACGGCAAATCCGTAGGTAACCTAAAATTACCCCTGATTACCCACGGACACGGGTCCGTAGCTATTTCGCTCGTAGGTAAATATTTACCCACGGACAATCAGTAGGATATGTTTACTTAAGGAATGTTCGTGGGTAAATTACCCACAGATTTTCCGTGGGTAACTTAACCACAGAATGTCCGTGGGTAACGTACGCACAGATTTTCCGTGGGTAAATTACTCACAGAATGTCCGTGGGTAAATTACGCACAGATTTTCCGTGGGTATTTTGTATAGCCTAAAACTTATATTCATAATAATGGTTAAAACACAACAATTCTGGACACAAAAGAACAAAATGTGTATGAAAAATTAGCCTAGACCTAATATTCCAGTGGCAAAAGGTCCAAAAAGAATTATAGTTGTTTAATAGCAAGCCTTCTATGCAAACACCATCTACATTTTTGTCCTCTTACTGATTTGTACAATATAGAAAGGAACCAAACCAAGAGTTGTTATATCAGAATATTAAGAGTATCGTTGTGGCATTTGTGCTGTCAAACATTTTGTGAAAAGTGTCTAATTCCCTGTACAAATATACAATACAAAAAAATCAGCATTTCAACCCCCAAAATTGAGAGTTTCAATCTGCTTTCACACAATCGAATGAACTTCAACAGGAGAACAAAACCATACCTACTGAGTCTTGCATTCTCTTCTAAACAATAATTTAAGTTGTGCTTGCATTCCTCCAACTTATCAAGACCATTTTTTAGCTGCAATCCATAGACAGAATAGGTCACAACACATCTTTATTTTGTTCCCTGGAAGGAACAAACCTCTAGATTTACGGAGTCATTTTGTTCCCTGGAACACTGAGCTTTCTGCACCAATGGTAATTTGATAAGTCATTTAGTGCTTTGACTAAGGGGCAATTTAAGGAGTTCGTTGTTATTATAGTGATGACTTCATACCATACTAATATAACTTATTTCGTTCTTAGTTTGGTTTAAACATACAATTTGAGATACTTAGTTTATCAGGAAAAGAGAACAGGCAAAAAAGGATTATAAACTAACCTGAGGTTGAGTGCCATAGTTTGAAACACCCTGTACAGAGTTTCTTCCAAGACATTATGGCACTTTTTGAGGGTAGAAATCTCCTCCTGCCCCAAAATTTCACCATTTGAGTTTAATTATCCACTATCAACAGGCAAAACTTATACTGCAAACAGGAAATAACTGATACTACCTTCAAAAGTCGGATTTGATGTTGTAAAGCAATTACATCCCCACTAGAATCTTCATTCACCACAGCCTACATGAACAAGATACAACATTCACATTGGTTGACCAATTTTTCATTGAAAACAAATCTGACTCTGATCATAGAATGGCACTCACATTATTTTGAATTAGCTTTGCTCTTTGAGCAAATTTAAGGGTATTTAATGTTTCAGCAGCACAGCTACAAAAGTGAAAATAGTAAAGCTCTGTTGGACTTCTAAGGAAAATTGTAGAAATTCAATGAAGGAAACATAGATCCAGATTAAAGAACAAACCAGATAGAAGGGCTGACATTGGCAATAATCATTGTTTTTGAATTTCCACCAAGAGAATTCTGCATTCCAAAACTGGTGATGAATAAAACTCATCTTGAGAAACAAAATGTTAAAAGGAAACCAATACATATTCAACCTGAAGAAGAAACGTTAGCCTGGAGTCTCTGTAAGGGACATGCCTCTGCTTCCCATTTGCCGCATCCTCAAGTATCATAATAACATGACTGCAAATAAAATCAGAAAACATCAGTTACATAATGAGAAAGCAGAAATAAGACAATTTTATCCCAAAAAGTTAATAAAAAATCTTCATCTGTTAAGGTAAAAAAAATTACCCCAAGGTAGATAATGATTTATTGATGCTTGCTGCTTCCTTTAAATGCTCACTCTCAGCACAAGAAGTTTTTTGTCTGTCAAAAATGATAATAATTTGATAAGTACACGCACATATATATCTTAAGCTACATTTAGTTCAATCGTTCTGAAGGATAATTTCATACCTTTCTGAACCAGCAAGATCAACCAGGTTTAACCTAGCAAAACGATAATTAGTGGTAGAATCCTTTTCCCAGGTGCTCTCAATTACACATGTAAAAACACTGTGAGACCTACTGCTTTCTCTATTCATGTTTGTAGCTGCAACTTTTCTATTTGCTGAACCCTACAAGTTAGAAACTCAACTGAATTGAAGAAGTACACTACATTGCAAATCAATGCCATCGTGCATTTAAATAACATGGATAGAGGAATATGTTTGGAAAGCCTAGTACCTGAATTAGAAGCCTTAGAATGTCACTCACACTTTGAGCCTCAAACTCAGAAAGATTTTCAACATAAACCCCTTTCTTGACATCCTCACGCAGCTATCAAGAACAAGGAGCGGTGAGAAATAAAATAAACATGCTTTGACAATCAGCTAATGAGAAAAGAACTGGACTTACAAGCAAATTGGTAGATGAGGGATCAAGTAGATCAGTAATTTGCTCATTGTAAATCTCCAAGAAGGAACACTTGCAGTTGTATTTTAAGTTCTCGTCTCTCCATCTTTCCTCTTCCTGGAAATTAATTGAGGAGAGGACAAAGTAAAAAAAAAAAACAGATACATAATTAATATTCTGCACTGATCATAAAAATTGACTTCTCTATATACATAAAAAGCTTAAGAAGCAACAAGTGAGGAATTTACAGCTTGAATCCTGAGCGTCATTTTGCAACTCATAGTTTCCTCCTCTCTTTGACGAACCTGAGCACAAACAATGGGTTACATATAACAAGTGAAGACATGGTTGAAATATAAAACTACAACAATGACAAGATCTTATAAGGGAAATACCAAACTGTTTAATAGATCAATTTCTGCTTCTAGTTGCCTAATAGAAGTTTATGCAATTTGCTCCCTTCTCAAAGCACCAACAATAGTTGTCTTCAGTGTTTCTAACTGAACCACAAATGATTTTGAAAATATAAAATAATATTGTGTAAGGGAAGTAAAGATGTATGTGTTAGTTTAGCCAAGGAAGCTAAAAAGTCAAGTATACCTGTTTTTGGGACATTCTGGTGCCTTTCGATTCATAATCAAATATGCTTAGTCTCAATGCATCTTTGTCTCTAAATTTATTTAATACATTTTTCTTTCTATATTTAATTAGTACCACTAATATCTATTTGATACGATGTTACTATGCTCTATATATGTTTGACAGAAACTATATGAAGAAGCAAGTCAAGTAGCAAATGATGCAGTAGGGAATATCAGAACAGTTTCCGCTTTCTATGCTGAAGAGAAGGTGATGGAGCTATACCAGAAGAAATGTTTAGTACCAGTCCAGACAGGAAAAAGGCAGGGTTTAGTCAGTGGAGCTGGTTTTGGCTTATCAATCTTCTTTCTGTTTTGTGTCTATGCATGCAGTTTTTATGCTGGAGCACAACTTATTGAGAATGGCCAAACAACACTAACAGAATTTTTTTCAAGTAAGTTATTGTCCTAATTTAAAGGTCATGTCAAATATAGAGCTTTTTGGTGACAATTGACAATAATTGAATCCAAGAAGGTTGCAAGAAGAGGATTGAATCAAAGGAAGACATTTTATTACTGAAAAAAGACCAACCACGATTAGAGGAACAAACCACTTCTCAAGAACTAAATTGGCACGACAAACCACTAGCTAAGGGATACAAAAGATGGAATTAAATTAAAAAGGGTCACACATAGATTAAAAAAAAACAGAACAGGGTCACACAACTATCAAAAAAACAACAACCGAAATTATGTTGTGGATGCATGGATGAGATCAAAGTCATATTAAACTATGTACATGTTTTGTAGCTTAACAAATTACGCATTGAATCAGATGATCATGTAGATGATGCTCAACTTGAACAGCACCACGTTGAATCAACATTTGTGGAAACAATATTGTGAGTCTTTTGGATTTTTTCTGTCAACTAGTTTGGACCTTCTCTAATATGACACTTCTCTTTTCTTCAATAGCATAGCTAATGAGTTGTGATACCTTATTATATTCATTAACCCTCCACCAAACGTAACTATGTTGCAATTTTCTACACCCAAATGTATTTGAAATTTTCTACACCCTATGTTGCATTGCATAACATCATATGTGTCAATTACAGCAACCATAACAACAGAAAACATACCTGGGGTGTTTGATAACATCTCTAGTAACTTTAATCTTTTTGACAGTTCCAAAGTATAACTCCTCAAGTGTGCAATGAAGCTTTTTCTGTACTTCTGGTGGTTTCCTTCTTACTGTTGTCTGTGAAAATATGATAGGTGTTGTGGATCAAGTACAACCAAAGGACCAAAATCATCAAAGCATCAATAAACAAAGGAATCAAGTCTACTCCCGAAATACACACAACAAGGATCATACCTGTAGTTTTCTTTGGCTTCATTGAACATTATTAACAACACACAAAAACACTAAATCAGAAGTACATTATTAACAACACACAAAAACACTAAATCAGAAGAATCAAAATCAAAGCTCACAGTAGAACACATTCAAATTTCTTGAGATTCTAACAAATATAAAATCAAAGCAATGGAAACTAACCTAATCGAAGATATAAGAACAGCCAATTATGTCTAAGTAATTGATCACAGAGATCGGCCAATTATGTCTAAGTTTCCCAAAAGTAGTGTGACTATGACCATGATTTTCGATAATTCCATTTTAGGGATAGAATTGATTTCTTGAGTGCTATTTACCAAGAATTGAATACATGAATATGAGTTTGAGATTTAACTTAAATTTCATCTTCTTTGCTTTAGCATGTTTGATAATGTCCAATGGGGACCATACTTTATCTGAGAGTTTGATGATTTCAAGTTAATTAAAGAGCGTAGAGCATTACTTTAAGGTATTCTTTAGTCATGTAGTTAAATTATTTGATACTTCATTTTGTGTTTATTACAACTTAATTTTTTGATATATAATATTATTTGTATATTTAATTAATACATTTTTTTTTCGGCCACCCAAAATTTTCTAGTCAAGCTCCGCCACTGCTCACATGGAGATCTGACATTTATATTTGCATATAGTTTGTTGTGTCAATATACTATTATGACATTCTTATGCATGTACAAAAATTTCAAAAAATTATTGTGGGCTAAATTTTAATTCTTTGATTTTTTTGTTTTGTGAAATACAAATTTACTGATAAATTTTCCATAAAATTCATTGTCATTTTCATCCATGCATCATATTTCAAGTTAAAAAAATCAAAAAATAAAGAAATTGTCTTCATATGTGCAAAAGTGCATAATTTTTAATTTCACATTGAACGAATTGATCATTTTACATATTACACTCAAAATTAGTCTGACATAAAGGTCTAAGTGATATTAGCATAAAGTTCACATTGCATATGTCATTACTCTATCATATAATTCTAACAATCCTAATAGTACACGAAAAGCTCATTATAAATAGCTAAAATTCAAAACAAAAAAATTAGCATGCACTGCTTATTAAAAATTGAAGAAAAATCAGTGGTTCATCCTTTTGGTGGCTAAATCTACATTTCACATTGCATTTGCACATGCATAAACAAAAACAATGTAGTTTGTATTTGTTCACTTTCCTTTTTATTCATTTAGCATGTTAACATATTATTTTCATTTGCATTTGAATTTGAAACAATGTTAATCATCTAAAAAAAAGTTAAATATTTAAACAGTTAGTCTCATACTTATGAAACATTGCTACATATTTGCATCATAGTCTTACATATCATATTTTCATTCATGCAAGTCATTTTTTTTCTCTCTAACGAGGAGAAAAAATAAAAAATAAAAAATAATGTTGCATTCATGTAAAGGGTTTTTTCATCAGTGGTGTGTGTTCTTGAAACGATGCTTATTTGCAAAAAAAATGTTGAATTGGTCACTGTTTTTTGAAAAATAAGATATTCCAAATCATAAATAAACTCAAAATCAATTGAGACTCTTGAGAACACACCTCATAGTCTTTTATTGACAAAAAACATATAAATATAATGGTCAAGTATGTTTACTTATGTGATTGACATAATTAAAAAATATTTCAAGTCAAAAACTAATGTTACCTTTCTTTAAACCATTCATTTAATGAACATGCATGTCATGTGTTTCTACTCTTTCATGACCCCGTTAATGTCTTCGTTTGTACACATTCCTTTGTTAAGATAAAATCTCAATTAATTGTTTTGATGTAAGCAAACAAAATTAATTAAAGACTCTAATTATGATACTAAATAATGTGTTATTTAACATGTGTTTTTGAGTGTGTTGATCTAAAATAGGTACTAAGCAAAAGCAAGCAAAATCAGTTTAAGGGAAAAGCAAAAAAAGAACTTCGAAAAACCAAGAACGTTCTTGACATATTTCTAGAAAACCAAGAACGTTCTCCACGTTTTTCATTTCATCAAAAATGTTCAAGTCAACTTTTAATACAAGGAAAGATCATGCAAATTTCGAATAAATTTCCAGTACATCTACAAGGAATGTACAACTCTCATATTACGAAAAGAAATACTCCAAAAGATCAAAGGAGAAAAGACATGACTCAAGGCAAAATGACAGAATTGTTCAAGATCAATCATTCTCCATGTTCAAGAACATTCTTCAGCTTCTTTGATACAAACCAAGAACACTCTTGAAACTGAAACTTCAGCATGACTTTGAGACATATATTGTCGTGATAAAAAGACCCTCAAAGACTGTCTAAATCAAATGACAGAGAATGCATAAGATCAGAAAGTCTTGCAGTCAAAAAGAAGAAAGTTTTAGTCAACAGTCTTGTTTAGAAATCTGATTTTTTACAACCTGACCTTTGACCAAGGGAACCTCTCCAACAGTCATATTAGATGTCATGGACCTCCTCAAAGCCTATAAAAGGAAATCCAAACTTAAATAAAAATCAGATATTCAAGTGCTAAGAAAAAACCATCAATCACTTACGTTCATACTTGAAAGTCTCACATTCATCAAAAGAAATCAGTACCATCCATTTACGAATCTATTGTTATTAGCCTACTGAAATCTTTTGTAAAGAATCTAAATCTCAAACAAGTGTTGAGATTAATTAGATTCATCCAAACACTCTAAATCATTATTGTGTAAACTCTAGACTATAAGAGTTATTTATAGTTTGAGTAGTTTGTTAGAAAATCCTTTTATGTTTAAAATGTGAAGTGTAAAATCCTCTCAAGATTGATAGGTGACCTAATTGTACTCTTTTCTAGGTGGAAAGGATTGCAGTTTGTAACAGATCAAGGTTGATTTGAACTAGGTGGTATAAAACCAAGAAGGTTCTTTATTTAAACACTTAGTGGAAAATCTCACGATTGTGAGGACTGGACGTAGCACGGGTTAGGTGAACTAGGATACATCATTGTGTGATATCTCTTCCCTATCTCTATTTATTTTCAGTCTTTAGATTATTAAAGTTAAATAGACAAGTTGATTTTCTGTTTGCACAACCAAGATCAATCTTGAGTTATTTTCTTAAGTTTTCACAGGGAATTTTTAAATAGGAAAATTTACAATTCAAACCCCCCATTCCTTGTAAATTGACATTGCTACTTCATCCTTTTCATTATTCTTTCCTTTTCGATCTTGCTTCAATCTCTTCGAAAAAATTGGTCCATAAATTGAATTTGAAAGGGACACCTAATTGATTTCGAATAATCAAATCTCACAAAGTAATACTTTGAAAGTTCCAAATTGGTGCAAGTCCTTTTAAAAAAAATTGAATAAAGGAAAAGTTCGTTAGGATTGGAAACCTGTAGTGGCATCCTAAGCAAAAGTTAGGGCAAAAAAAAAATTAAATAGATCTGTCAAGCTTTGTCCTAAAATTAATTGTTTTTGAAAACAAACTATCATGATTCGAAATGAATCTTACGATTTGTCTTTCAACATCCAAAAGAAAAAAAAAACATATCCCTTTCTTCCCCCTTTTGTGCCAAAAAAATGGGACTTTTGTTTTTTTGCCTTTTAAAATATCCAAGACAAAGATCACTTTTGTATTAGGAGTTTATTTGATACCTGATCACCTTTGCATTACTTTTGATATTGAAAAAAAAAAAAGAAATAACTAAAATAGTCTATCAGTCAAAGTCCATAGATAAAGGAGATTGAAAAAATCAAAAAAGAAAAAGAAAACATGAAAGTAATTGCAATACAAATTTTGGATTGATATTCCATGAGGTAAGTCTTTGATCTAAAAAATCGTTGTCTTAATTGACCTTGGAATAATTATTTGAGCCTAATACATTATTTTTTTTTCTTCCTAACCCTTTTAGTCATTCACCACATTACATGTCTAAAAGGTTCATTCTGATAAATGATTGATTGTTCATTATCTGAATTTTTTAATTTTGGGACAAAATTACAAATTTTGTTTGCTAAAATAATCCTAAAGGACTTTCACGCTCAGGATTCTTTCAAAGAAAGAGAACACTTTAACAAAATTTTGGAGATCATCAACGAGATCAAATTCATTGTACATAAACAGATAATAATTATCATATTTATCAAATGAGGGAAATCTGGAAAATGATGGACCAAAATTGAGGCATTTAGTATTCAACCGAGATAATGCTCATATCCTTCATTCATATTCATATATTCTATAAAACAATTGCTCATTCATTCAACCTATTCTCTCCACACTCATTAAAACTCATGTAATACTAGAGAAATATTTCAACTTGATACTCTAAAGCTGGGGCAACATCGCCATTGTCTTATTCAAACATTGTGCCTTCCAAAATTATAACTTGAGGCAATCCTTCCACCATTTTTTCTAATCACATACACAATATTTTGTATATTCCAAAATAAGGGCATTTTCTCCGTCATTCATTCAAGGATTTAGTATCTCTGAATTTCAATTTTAGGAAAACTCGTTATCTTTGATTCTCCATATATCATCTGAATTTCTTTTCATCATCCACATACTGCATAAATGGGGCACCTCCCCCGTCTTTCATTTTTGTATTCCTACAAAACTAATTTTGATGTTTTTTTTTCAATCACTCATTTCATCTCAACATCCCCTCACTATCTTTCCATGATGGGGCACTTTTATGTTCCTTCTTGCTTAGCTCGTGGAGAATAGTTAGGTAATCCCACTTTCTTTAGACTATGGCAACTATTTGTTAAAATCTAAATTAAAGCAATGTAATCCTTCATGGATTGAGGCAATTACCTTAGTTTTCAAAGCCTATGTCTTTCCATCTATCACCCAAATATTCCATCCTCCTTTTGAGGCACATCTTAACCAACTCTTTGAACCTTAATTTCACTATCATGCCTGCTTAATTAAATAACGCTTCAAAGAAAGAGAATATAAGTTCATTGACATGATCTAACAATTCTTTGCAAAATCTTCAATTAACATCTTTGACCAAAAAAGAGTTGAGTTTTTCTCAAGTGTCCTAGTCAAAAGAAAAGACTAAGGTGGTGAAAATTATTCGAAGACAGTAGTAAAAAAACTATAGTTGATCATATTTTTTCCATGAGGTCATCATTCAATCATTGATGGAGACTACAATCATCAAGATACACTAATTTGCAACAGTTGAGTGAAAATAACGATAAACATAAACATGACAAACTTAACTTTGCTTGAGTTTGAGTTCAAATCTTGTTTTACATATTGAATTTTTTCAAGGAATTGATCAAGTCAAGACATTCATTTCTTACACAAAAAACACCTTTCTCACCAAACAAGGTAATCACACCCTCTTGTTCTAAAAAATGAACAATGATAATAAACACAAAACTGAAGATCAGACGTGAATCTTGAGTTTTTGCATGAGTAGATACAATCATAGAGTGTAGATCCATGCATCTTTCACTAATCATGTATGCATCATTCTAGCATCATATCATGCATCTAGGCATAACTTGACACAATTCATGCACCTTGCATCATGCTTACAATTAAAGGTCTTGCATGAAGTAGCAATGTCGATTTACAAGAAAGGGGGGCTTGAATTTTAAATTCTCCTTTTAAAATTCCTATTAAAAACTTAAGAAAATAACTCAAGATTGATCTTGGTTGTGAAAATAGAAAACGGAGAACGTTCTTGGTTTTCACCAGAAAACAGAGAACGTTCTTGGTTAGTTAAAATCAACAGTTCAATTTATCTATTTTACTTGATAACTAAAAGACTGAAAGTAAATAGAGATAAGGTAAGAGAAATCACACACGGATATATCCTGGTTCACCCAACCCGGGCTACGTCCAGTCCTCACAATAGTGAGATTTTCACTAAGTGCTAAAACATATATCAATCTTGGTTTTACACACCCTGTTTCAGATTAACTTTGATCTGTTACAAAAACAAATCCTTTCCACCCAGAAAGGAGTTCAATCAAATCAGCTATAAATCTTTAGATAGGATTTTACAGTTCACCTTTTAATCATAAAAGGATTTCCAACAAGCTTACTCAAAACTATACTTCACACTATAGCCTTGAGTTTACAATGATATGATTTAAAGTGTTTTGTCAGAATTTGAGAAGGCTCAACACTTGTTTGAGTTCTGATTCTTTGACCGAGAAATACACGAGAATGATTCTAGGAATCGAATAGGAAAAATTAGAACTGACTCAATGTATGTGAATGAGATAACTTCAAGTATGATTGAAGTGAGTAATGAATTGCTTAGTACTTGAAGCTCTGATTTTGGACAGAATCTGAGTATGCTCAACTCTTGTTTGAGTTCTGATTCTCTGACAAAAGAATTTAGTAGAATGATTCTAATATGAAGAATAAGAAGAACAAAACTGAATCTTTTGTTTTTGATTGAGAAGCTTTCAAGTATGTAAGTGATGTATTGATTTGAACTTGAAGCACTTGAATCTGATTATGAATGATGAAAAATTGCTTTCGTGAGTTCTTCTTGTTGCCTATATCTTGAGTTCTCTTTTATAGACTCAAAAAATACTTTTGACAACTCATTTGCCCATTGGGAATAACTGGCTGTCCTTTGTCAGTGATTAGGTGAGAGCAGGTTAAAAAGCAAGAATGTTCTTCATTCTGCTTTCAGTATTCAAGACCAGACTTGGTTCTGGAAAATGAGTCTTGATCTTTAATACTGCGTATTCTGGGTTATTAAATCTGTAGAGGGAACCTCTGATGATATCTTCTGGTATCCTCTGGTGTCATTTGGAGGTATCCTCTGGTGTCCTTTGGAGGTATCCTCTGGTATCCTCTAATGACGTCATCTGGAGGTATCCTCTGGTGACGACTTCTGGAGGTATCCTTTGGATGTATCTTCTGGTATCCTCTGGTGACGTCATCTAGAGGTATCCTATGGTGACGACTTCTGGAGGTATCCTCTGGATGTATCTTCTAGTATCCTCTGGTGACGTCATCTGGAGGTATCCTCTGGTGACGACTTCTGGAGGTATCCTCTCGTGACGACTTCTAGATGTATCCTCTGGTGACGTCATCTAGAGGTATATTCTGGATGTATCCTCTGGTGACATCATCTGATGACGTCATCCTCTGGTGACATCAGAATGTTGTCCAGAACGTTCTTGGATCATTAGATTTGATCTTGCTTCTCTCAACTGATTTTGATTCGAATTTCCTTCAAGTCTTCCGTGATTTTTGAATCAAATCTTAATACTTTGATCAGATTTCTATCAAAAATCAATCAAGTCTTCTTCGAATTTTAATTAAGTCTTCACTTGATCATGATTTAAATCTGGACCATATGATCTACTGATCTGGATCAAGTCTGGACCATGTGATCTGATGCGTACCATTTTGCTTCCTGACCTAGATAGTGTAACCTTCTGATCTGGACTATGTGATATTCTGATCTAGACCTGTGATCTTCTGATCTGAACCATGTGATCTGTTCTGGACCATGCTATCTTCTAGTCTGGACCAAGTCTTCTGTTCTGGACCAAATATGGAACATGTCTTCTATTCTGGACTGAGTTATCTTCTGAACTCTATTTCCTTCTGGTCTGATCAAGTCCCCTTCTGGACAAGATTACCTTATGGTATGGACCAAGTCTCCTTCTGGACCATGTTTCCTTCTGATTTGGGCCATGAATCATATCATCTGATAATGTCATTGTTTCTTCCCTCTGATGATATCCTCTGATAGATGATATACTTCAAGATCGTTCAACGTTCTTGGTAGTCAAGTTAGAGAAGGATGTAACTAGGCTGAAGAATGATGTTCAATATGCTGGAGAATGATTGTATCATTCAGGACTGATGTTATCATACTGGAGGATGATGTTTGATCATTCCGGAGATAGTTTTTAATCATGCTGGAGAAAGATGTTTAACATGCTGGAGAATGAGAATCATTCTGGACAGAAGATCATTTTGGACAGCAGATCATTCTGGAGATTGATCTGATCATTCCGGAGATTGATCTGATCATTTTGGAGATTGATTTGATCATTCTGGAGATTGATCTGATCATTCTGGAGACTGATATGTCTTGTTGGAACAGTTTTATTCATAGCCTTTTTCCTTAAACAAAACTCAAGTGCAATAATTAGTATATCACCATTCATAAAACTCAATCATTTAATTCAAAAGGTTTGTTGTCATTAAAACATATATCAAAAAGGTTTTTTCCTCAACATCGCAATCTTCTAATTATATGGCATATCACATGCTCACACCAAGCACAACGCTCGAATGACACACAAATGATTTCCCAAATACCACTCAATCCCTAAATTTTTGCGTAAATAGACCAATAGACAATCTACTCAGTGATTAAAATAAGATTTGATCTTATTGGAGTAACCTTCAAGATGTACATCTTGCTTGGTTATGACTAATACTTTGTTTGAGTTATGGTAACTTACTGAATGTACATTCTGTTTGGTCATCACAAGTAAAATTTATGGATAAATTTGGTTGTGGCAACAAAAACTAGTACTATATTTCCAAGACATGAGTTGTGGCATCTTAAAGATCCTATAAAATCTCAAAAGGTCCAATTTTCATTGAAAACTCAAACACTAAGTCCAATCTTCATTGGCACCTCGGAGTCCAACGTTCATTGACACTCCAAAGCCCAACATAGCCACCTTAAAGTCCAATCTACATCGGCACTCCAAAGCCCAACATAGGGACTTCAAAGTCGAATCTCCATTGGCACTCCAAATCCCAACATAAGCACCTTAAAGTTCAATCACCATTGGCACTCCAAAGCCCAATATTATCGGCAAACAAAACGGTCCAATTTTCATTATCAACTCAGACACTAAGTCCAATCTTCATTGGCACCTCAGATTTCAATGTTCATTGACACTCCAAATCCCAACATAGGCACCTCAAAGTCCAATCTCCATTGGCACTCCAAAGCCCAACATATGCACCTCAAAGTTCAATCTCCATTGGCCCTCCAAAGCTCGACATATGCACCTTAAAGTCCAATCACCATTGGCACTCCAAAGCCCAATATTATTGGCAGACAAAAAGGTCCAATTTTCGTTGGCATCTTGATCATTTACCTTCTCGTCAATCTACGCATCGGTAACCAATCCGAACATGATCAGTTACATTTTTATCGATCTACGCACCAGTAATCAATTTGGAGACGGTCATTTATATTTTTGTCGATCTACACATTGTAATCCATTTGAAGATGGCCATTTTCAGTTCTGTTGATCTACACATTAGTAACTAATCTGGAGACGATCATTTACATTTTTGTCGATCTACACATCCATAACCAATGTGAAGACGATCATTTGCCTTCTCTTCGATCTACGCATCGGTAACCAATTTGTAGACGATCACTTACATTTTTGTTGATCTACGTACTAGTAACCAATTTGAAGATGATCATTTAAATTTTTGTCGATCTACACATCGATAACCAATCTGAAGACGATCATTTTTATTCCTATTGATCTACACATCAATAACCAACTCGAAGACGATCATTTTCATTCCTATTGATCTACGCACCAACAATGAATCTGAACACGATAATTTCCAATCATAATTTGGTGACCAATCCGTTTTGGCATTATCAATTTATTAGTCTTCACATTATACTCGCATTTGCATTATTCTCATAGTTTTTAATTTTCTTGCTCCTATGTTGTATTTCTTTTCTCATTTTACAACTTTCACATCCATAGTTTGACTGACAAAATTTGGATCCTTATGTTTACTTATCTTTTACAATGGCAATATGAAAACATTGTTATTCATATTTTCTAGTAAAATATAATTAAAGAGGGGCAGCCGTCGTACCCCAATTTAGTCCGGCCAATTAAAAATTTCCAAATAATAATAAGTCATAATAATATGTTTAATTTTATTGTACTAAAAAAATTTCAAAATCAAACTCATAAATCTAGTCCAATAATTGAGCTGACATTCTCATCGAGGCTTTAACAAAGTGTCCAATTTACATAATAAAAATATAAAAAATAAATACAAAGTAACAATAACAAACAAACAAATAAAAATAATGATTTTTTACTCCACCAAAAAGTAGAAGTCCCATCTTCACTTGTCACTCCATAATTTATGCAATACAATAGAAAAACCAGAACTCAATGTATCTCATGGACACAACAATTCATCCTTGGAGCTTATAAATTGAGAACCAAAATTTAAACTAGGAGAAGAGTTTTTTTCTCTTAAAGATGACACCGGAGAAAGGAAACAAAAAAAAGATGTAAACAATAACAGCAGAGAAATCTAGAATCAGTAAGAGATTAGACTAAATCATATCAACACATTTCCATCTTCTAGCCTTCAATAGCCTCAATCATACAAATCATTATCTTTCTACTACCATCAAAACAATAACAAAAAATATAAAGAGAAAAATGTTTGAGAGGTGAAAAAAAAAAGAAACCATAAAAGATGAAAAATAAAGCAGTAGAATATAAGAAAAATGTAGAGAGTTAGAGAGAGCATGAGTCACACATGACACACATCACCATCTCCATCATTCTTTGAAAATCTCCTATGAAATCGTCATCAAATCGACCTCCGTTTCCGTTGTCGTCCAGCGCGAGCGCTACCGTCAGAGCATCCACCCAACCACTTCTGCCAACTTCGAACTCCAGCAAACCACCACCGCGGGCAACTCCCCTTTTGTGGCTGTTTTTTGTGGTTAGTTCTCTCTTACTCTCTCTCTCTCTTAACAATGAAACTCATTTCTCTCTCTATGAATTTGTTTGCAGTCGTCCACTCCCTCTGTATCCATTTTAGGGTTTCCTTTTTCATTTGGTTTTGTTGTTTGATGTTATATATGTTTATTTTATTTTTTTAACAAAAAATGATATGCTTACTTATTTGTATTCGTTTTAGTATTAGTTAAACATAATGAGTTGGGTATTCAACCCAAACCACTCATTCACTTTTAATTTTTTTTTATTAATCATTGTCCAAAAAAATGTTTTTATTTATAGTTTCAATTTTATTTTACTTTTTATTAAAAACATTCACAATAAATAAATATTAGATTAAATAGATGAGACATATTTTTAATCTTTAAGTTGTTAAAACTGAAAATAATAAAAAAATATTCTTAAACGGAATAATTGGATGAGACATCTTTTTACTCACTACAAGAAAACTGACTTCTTGTGACATACAAAGTTTGTCATTAAAAATCAAAAACTGTAGGTATAGGTCAATAATACTTTGAGTGACACTCAAATCTACCGTCAACTTTAAAGGGGCGTCTTGCTACACTTTGAGGAGTGTCAGTCCATGTTTTGAAGACTGTCACAACAAATTTTTGATTTCTACCTACCACAATGACTGTCACTAAAACCTAGATAAATATAAATAAAAAATTGATCTATTCCTACGATATTGTCTGTCACTAAAAACTAGATATATATAAATAAAGAATTGATCTATTCCTACGGTATTGTCTGTCACTAAAACTTATTTATCATTATTTATTAAATTAAATTTATTTTATCTCCCTACTAATTGTAATTCTAAATTATTAATACCAATAAGTAACTCCTAAAACTCTGTCACACAATAAAAAATATATATAATTAACAAAAATCATAAAAGAAAGATTGTGACTTAAATCATAATTTAACAACAGCTGGTAGTGTGTTATTACACTAAGAAGAAGGAAGGCTATCACAAATCTATTACCTCCTACCTCAAAATCTAAAAGACATAAAGTAAACAAACAATAACCAAAAACATAATTTACATTAGTAAACAAACAATAACCAAAAACATAAAGTAAATAAAATCAGGAGCATCCAAACTGACCTTAGATGCAACACCGGGTTGAACCTTGTTAAGAACATTACAAAGAATGATCCCACTCCTCAAACCAAGCCTAAACTCTTCCTCAGAAGGCTCTCCTGATAAATCTTTAGTTGCAACAACTCTAACCATTTTTCTCAACCTCTTAGATGTTGCTGTGTATCATCTACGATTGCTTGCATCTTCCACTCTGTGCCTCTTCGGCAATGTCACCTCCTCCACTGCAGTACAACCTGCCAACAGCCTTCTGCCTCTGACTCATCATCTCCTCCAGGGTACAATGCAACCCTGTAGCTCCAATCGATCCATCACATAACTACCTGCCGGTCTAACATACACCTGTACAGCACAGAACAAAACAACACAAACGACATCGTTCAGTAATCACATTACCATAAACCCTAATTTAAAATTGACATAGGATTGAAGACATAAAATATAAATGTATGTGATTCAAATATTAATTAGTAATATTTACCATACATTCTTATTCTGGCTAGTTTCTCAACTCTCAAGTGCTGTGAGGTGGCACTGTTTGGGAGTGTATCAATTTATCTTTCACGTAACTTTAAACTCATGCTCTATACATCAGATTTAACAACTGCCATAGGAAGCCAAAGTTCTACAAGAGTTCCCCCAGTTCCAAGCGGAGCATATTTGGTCCGGGGTGATATAATGCGCACAACACAACCATAACTCTCCAGTATCTCACGAGCAATAGTAAGCCCAACAACAAAGTTCCATGTCATATTGTCTTCAACCATATCTTCAGCTAAGAGTTCTTGTCCATACGGTGCGAGTGAATGCATTTGTGTCTGCAGACAAGCTCAAAAGCAACGATTATTTTCCATTTTCACATGCTCCTTGCAACAAATTACTCAATCAAAGAATTGTTTGAACAGAGGCTAGGGGTGGGCTTGAGGTGAAGGGCTTCCTAGGTTTGAAAGATATCATCATAATAAGTTTAAATCTTTAAGCTACCATGTATCAGAAAGGAAATGTTTGAATGTCTAGGATATTAGGGTAATTTTATGGATACCCACATCTTCATAGACCTAACTGAGATATTACTGTGAAGCATGCAAAGTTGCAAACAATACGTGGGGAAAAGCTGTAGTTTTTTCTCACATTAATACATCCTAAATAAAATGCACTAACTCCCTCAAATGGGATCAGTTGTATGTTCTGTCAATCTAACGCGAGGAATTAAATGTTCCTAATTTCCCCACGGGTCGTGAGGATGTTTTCTAATCTACTTTACAATTTACGTGGATGACACAATTTCTAGTTTGTTAAAAAGGAAAGTGCATAAGCAGAGGAGATAAAGGGAGTGAACTGAAGTTACCATATAGTGCATATCAGGCCCATCATCATCAATAAGTACGAGGCCCATCATCATATGGTGCAGCAGTAGACACAATTCCAACCTTTCCTTCAACACGTGTACATAGTAAAGCACCTTCAATAAGGTTGCTGAAAGCTTGGCACAAAGCAGGTTCTTCTACAACAGCTAGCAAAGGTGATGAAAATTGATTTAGTTCTATTACACGTTTTTGATTCTGAGCAAGAGGTCTGATTGTATCAACCAAGTCTGCCAATACTTCAGAAACATTGCACGGTCTTCTTGACATCAACAAAAAAGCATAAGGACATGCAGAAATCATCTAAATGTTTAAAGGAAAGAGAAAACCAAATATAACTAAACACCAAAAAGAAGATACCTAAAATGCAATGAGAGAAAATCAACATATATGACATTATTGATGCAACGTTTGAATTTATAACACAACAAAATTAACAGAATGGAATATATATTTACATAGGTGCTACAAAATCACAACATTATAAAAAAAAGAGGCATGTTCATTAATCAACCAACCAAATCTACCTGATTCCGTGTCGTAGTGGAGCGAGAGCTAAAGGTGGTAGGGGCATCTCTATATCCTGGGCAGTAGTGCTAAGAGAAAATGGCTCAACACCAGTTTTATTCATTTTATTTGCAGAGCCATCCCTTGAAGAACTATCTAGCAATTGAGTTTTTTCTGACTCAGCAAGTATGTGATTAGAACCATTCGTTTTCTTGATTGTTTCTTCATTGTAGCGCATAATATTAGCCTGCACATTGAACAAAAGTTGTACATCAGACATTGATTTCTACAACCATATGCCTGCATTATTTTCTTATTTCTAAAATACTTAACACATATTCCCTCAATAGATAACTTTTCAGCAGAAATGTGATTTCACTGAAATATTTTTTCGAAGATGTTAAAATTGAAGAGAGAATCTCATCAATCATGATAAAAATCCCAAAACTCAGAAGTTACAACGCAGGTAGATATTGACAGGGATATAAAGCATGTATCTAAATATTTTTACCTTTTGAATAATGAACACCAGTATGTAACATCATTATAATTACAATGGAGTAAAACAAGCTATGTTTTTAATTGATGATTAGAGTTTGGAGTAAAACAAGCTAGTGATATGAGAGGAAATTATAAAAATTATGGGTTCAAAAAATTGCATATTTTTGTATTCATCCAAGGGGGGCTTCTAAATTAGTACACAAATATAGCTGAACAGCCATAATAGGCTTTTTCATATAATGAAATAATAACCCAATGCTGCATCTGCCTTTCTGGGAGGGACACCAAGAGCCAGGCCGCGAGCAGCCATATGATTTGGCTGTAATTCAGCCTAGAAAAGGACCTCTTACTGTGAATAATTACTAGTGTTATCATGACTGCTTCACCATGTTTCAACAATTTTCTTGTACATCAATCAACCAAAAGATTTTGTTTACACATCAAACACCATCTTATAAGTACATAGAACAACATACAATAAAATGGAGATAAATAGTCCAATGCACATTAATTGATTATTGGTATATAAAATTAATAAGTGCGTGAGAGAGAAGTACTTTTGTCAAATATACAGCATCTTGGAGTTGTTGGAGAACATCACTCAGATGATCACCTAGCATCAAGATATCCTCAACAATGTCATACGAAATCTGCAAAAGTATCTATTTTAGGACATTGTTGATATCCAATAACATAAGGTATGAATAACTTCGTCAACTTATCGGTTGGCCTGGCTTACTAACCACTCTTAATAGAACTGACACAGTAAAGTTTAGTCAGGTTTAAAAGAAAGAGTGACTTATGAGCTGGCATATATGGCAATGAAATAGTTTTTATGGTTATAATAAAAATAAACTCATTATTTAGAGATTTTACAAACCTGGCTTTTCTTTGTTTGTGTAGATAGGATTTTACTCAAGGTTTGAATGCTTGAAAGTGGACCACGGATCTGGTGTGTAATTTGAAGAAAGAAAAATTAGAATAGGCTAAGGTTAAGAATAAAGAGATTACAGAAATGCAATAACAGTCGATAATACATACTTGCTCAACCAGATTACTCATCCTGACATTATTTTGCCATGTTGATTGCTGAAGTAACATTGATTTTTGCAAAAGGAGTACAGACACTCATGAGCAAGAACTTTAGGCCCATGCCAAGTATCAAAAACTATCATTATAACTGTCATGAAATCATACAACAAACAGTTAAAGACAAATCAATTTAAGGAACTTGCATTGCATGCTAAAATAAAACAGTCAGTTGGTCTAACTCAAAGCGATAGATTAAATGATTTTAAACTGAAATAACTTTAAAAGCACAAATAAAAAAAAGGATATTTTAAGAAATACAAAAGTGAAAGCAACTCCCACAAAATCCAAGCAGTGTGACAAGCACATCTCTCTAGCATTCCGTATTCAAAGAGTAATGAGCTCCTGCCATTATTTGAAAAAAAAGCCAGATGAAGTATATAAACCTGATCCATAACATATGCCATAGCTAGAGACTCTGAAATGTCGATAGCATTTGATCTTTGATCGGACATGAAGTTGCGCATACCAATCGGCTCATCCTTGACCCGAAGCCTTTGAACTTCCCAAGACTTCTTATCCAAATCCAAAAATGGAGGAAGTGAATAAGCTTCCTCCCCAGATACATGATTATCTGACCTATCACTTTGAGCCTGTGAAAATATTGTGTTTCTTATTGATTTTGTACCAATACAAATGGTATAAATAGCCTAGGGAGTACAACTTAATGAGAAAGCTAATTAAATCCTAATTAACTCAATTAATTACAATAAAGAAAGATATTATAATGGTAAGAGAATATCTTTATGATTAAAAAACTGTACAGTTGTCCCTTAATGGACAGAATTGTAACCAACACTCCCCTTCAAGTTGGATCATAGATATCAATCATGCCCAACTTGAATCTTAAGTTTTCATAGATGGCTCTAGGAAGTGCCTTGGTCAAGATATCAGCAATTTGGTGGCTTGAAGGTGTGTGCTGGAGAGAAATTAGCCCATTGTCAACTTTTTCCTTGATGAAGTGTCTATCAATTTCCACATGCTTTGTTCTGTTATGTTGCACAGGATTTTTAGCAATGCTTATGGCAGCTTTGTTATCGCACAACAGGCTTACTTCATGGTCAGTGTAAACATGTAGTTCTGCCAGCATCCTTTGCAGCCACATCCCCTCGCAAATCCCATGTGCCATGGACCTAAGTTCAGCTTTTGCACTGCTTCTAGCAACCACATATTGTTTCTTACTTCTCCATGTCACTAAGTTGCCCCATACAAAGGAGCAATACCCACTGGTTGATCTCCTATCAGTCACTGAGCTTGCCCAATCTGCATAAGTGAATATTTCTATTTTCCTGCTTGTATCCTTCTTGAAATGTAGCCCCTTCCCTGGTGCCTTTTTTAGATATTGCAGGATGCGGTTAACTGCTTTCATGTGAGCCTCCCTCAGGTCATTCATGTAGCAGCTAACCATGCTAACAGAAAAACCAATATCTGGTCGTGTGTGGGTTAGGTAGATAAGTTTCCCAACCAATTTTTGATACCTTTCTTTGTCAGTAGGTGGACTCTCCTTTTCCTCTCCAATTTTCACATTGGATTCCATAGGTGTGTCTGTTGGCCTGCATCCTAACATCCCTGTTTCTTGAAGTAAGTCAAGTATATATTTCCTTTTAGATAAATAGATTCCATGTTTGGATCGTGCCACTTCCATTCCCAGAAAATACCTTAATCGACCAAGATATTTGACTTCAAATTCCTTAGCTAGAATCATTTTCAGTCCTTCAATTCCAGTATAATCATCACCTGTAATAATATTGTCATCCACATAGACAATGAGGGTGGTTACCTTGCCTTCCTTTGAATGCTTTAAGAACATTGTGTGGTCAGTTTGACATTGGGAGAAGCCATGCATCCTAACTACTCGTATGAGCCTATCAAACCAAGCCCGAGGGGATTGCTTGAGTCCGTATAGTGATCTTTTGAGTTTACATACCTTGCCTGAATTTTATGATGTCTCAAGTCTAGGTGGTATTCTCATGTAGACATCTTCTTCAAGTTCACCATTTAGGAAAGCATTTTTTATATCTAACTGGTGAAGTGGCAAATCCAAATTTACTACCAGAGAAAGGAGTACACGAACTGAATTCAACTTTGCTACAGGTGCAAAGTTTTCTTCATAATCCACCCCATAGGATTGGGTGAATCCTTTTGCCACCAGTCGAGCTTTGTACCTATTTACACTCTCATCTGCATTGTATTTTACCGAGAATATCCATTTGCATCCAACTGTCTTCTTCCCCTCTGGTAGGTGGGAGAGCTGCCATGTGTCATTCTTTTCAAGTGCCTTAATTTCTTCCATTACAGCAGCCTTCCATTCTGGAACTAGGACAGCTTCATGAAAGTTTTGAGGAATTTTAATGCTGTCCACAGAGCTGATGAAGTTTCTGTACCCCTGCGATAATTTTTCACTAGAAACATGGTTTGCAATTGGGTGTTTGGTACAAGACCTTACTCCCTTTCTCATAGCAATAGGTAAGTCTAAGCCTTGGTCATTAGTGACATTATCAGATAAATTAGAGGAAGAGTTAATGCTACCTTTTTGGGTAGAGTTTTGGTTCTGCTTTGGAAGAGTGCATGCTTCTACTTCCTCAAAGGTTTGCTGCTTGTTCTTCTTCCTTATGTATACTTGCAGTTCTTTTCCTCCATTTGGTTTTCCTTTTGGACCAATTGTTGATGCTCCATTTGTTGGCTTGGTAACCTCAAGAGTGGTTGTTTGCTGGTCCAGTTCAGGTTCAACAATTATTGGGACAGATTATGTGTTTTTAGTGATTTGGACAGATTCAGGAACATATTCAGGTAGGATTTGGACAAATTCTGATGGGGTGGTTAAGACAGGTTCATGTGGGACAGATTCTGGTATTGTAATTTCCCAAGGTTGGTGTTCATCAATTGTAACTTTCTCCCCCTGAATGCCAACTTTGGGATAAAAGGCCTTGTCTTCAAAAAAGGTAACATCCATAGTGTGATAGATTTGTCTTTTTTGGGGCAGTAACATTTGTATCCTTTCTTGGTATGAGAGTATCCCAAGAAGATACACTTGATGGCTTTCGGGTCCAACTTATTAAGGTTAGGCTTTTGGTCAT
This sequence comes from Cicer cuneatum, assembly GCA_037974295.1. Lineage (NCBI taxonomy): Eukaryota > Viridiplantae > Streptophyta > Magnoliopsida > Fabales > Fabaceae > Cicer > Cicer cuneatum. Next base: position 33,737,965 of record JBBPBO010000001.1, read on the forward strand.
GTACAAAGGCAGTACATCCAAAAATCTTTGGTGGAAGATTTGTCAAGAGTTTGGTCGAAGGATAAAGGAACAAGAGGGTTAGGTGTGGTGTGTTTAGGTTGAGCGTTTTGGAGGGCATTCTATTTATTAGGTAGGATGTGGAGAGGACTGCATCTCCCCAAAAATGGTTAGGTACGTTCATGGAGAGTATTTTTTCCTCTCTGCTGTCCCATTCTGTTGTGGAGAGTATGAGCATGATGTTTGGTGTATAATGCCATTTTTGGTAAGTTAACTACCAAGGGTGTGGTGCAAGTACTCCCCTCCATTATCAGTTCTTAGTACTTGAATATTGCTTTGAAATTGAGTTTGGACCATTTTATGGAAGTTCTCAAATATACTCCCAACTTCTGATTTTTCTTTCATGAGGAACACCCAAGTGACTCTTGTATGGTCATCAATAAAGGTAATAAACCACCTTGATCCACTAACATTGCTTACTCTTGAAGGTCCCCACACATCACTATGAATGAGTGTGAAAGGTTTAGACGACTTATAAGGTTGTATGGAATAATGGGATTTGGTGGGTTTGGCTAATTCGCACACTTCACATTTGAAAGAACCAGAATCTTTATTAAATAAAGTTGGAAACATTTTTTTCAAATACATAAAATTTGGGTGTCCTAGGCGATAATGCCATAACATTACATCATTATCATTCTTTGATGAACACATAAGGGCAGCCTTGTAGGATCTCTTATTTTGGTCTTCAATTTTAAGGAAGTAAAGGCCTACACTTTTCTCAGCATTACCAATCATCTTCCCCGAATTCATATCCTGAAATTCACACAAATGTGGTAAGAACTTAGCAACACATCCTAAGTTTTTGGTTAATTTACAAATAGACAATAGACTGCAATTTAGTTTAGGAACATGTAAAACTGAATCAAGAGTAATATCTTTGGAGATAACCACCGAACCTTTACCAGCTACCTTGGAGGTGGTACCATCTGCTATCCGGACAAAAGATTCATCTTGACATGGAGTGTATTTACTAAATACATTGATGTCCCCAGTCATGTGATCCGAGGCACCAGAATAAACAATCCAAGAGTTTGTTTTATGGTGATTTACATGAAGGGCAGCAGAAAAATTACCTTTTTGGGCAAATGTAGCAGTGGAAGAAGAGGTAGTTTTGCAGTGCCTGTTGCATCAATTTCTGCAACATCTCTATTTGTTCTTTGTTGAAAGGATTGGCCTCTGCAATGTTTTTGGACTTACTTTCATCAGCAGCAGCATATCCGCGCGCGTCCTTGAATCGTGGTTTTAGATCCGTGGATTTTCCATGAAGCACCCAACAAGTTTCCTTCGTATGTCCAGGTCGCTTGCAGTGATCGCACCATCCTATACCTCTCTTTGGTGGACCTCTTACTGCAAGTGCAGAGCCTTCAATGTTTGAACTTGCACTTTGACTTCCCAACATGATTTTCCTACTGCTTTCTTCCCTTCTCACTTCTGCAAATGCTTCCCGAATGCTAGGGAGAGGCTTAGTTCCAAGAATCCTCCCTCTCACTTCATCCAAATTTTTATTCAGTCCCAATAGGAACTGAAAGTTTCTGTCCTTCTCGACCAGTTTCTTGTAGATTTTCTCATCATCTATGCACTTCCACTCTATGTTTGCATAGATGTCAAGTTGCTGCCAGTATTTTGTGAGTGTATGATAGTACTCGGTGACCGAAGAATCTCCTTGTCGAAGATTGTGTAAGAGACTTTTGATCTCAAATATGGCTGAGGTGTTGTCCACATTTGAGTAGGTCTCCTTGGCTGCCTTCCATATTTCTGCAGCAGTGTCATAATACATGAAATTTTCACCAGACTCATTAGTCATGGAGTTGAGCAACCATGTCATAACAAGACTGTTTTCAAGTTTCCATTTTTCATGGCTTGGATCAGTATTATTTGGCTGCTTAGGCTCGCCAGTTATGTAGTCTTCCTTTCCTTTTCCTTGGAGAAAGATGCGGATAGATCTAGACCACTGTGTGTAGTTCTGCCCATTGAGTTTGTAGCTAGTAATGATAATTATTTCATGATGACTAGTGGTGTTTCCAGTCGCTGCTGCCTTAGGGTTATCATCTAGGCTGGTTGAACTGCTCTGTTTTTCTTCCATGAGAAAACCCTAATTTTTTTATCAGATCAGAACTGTAGCTCTGATGCCATGTGAAAATATTGTGTTACTTATTGATTTTGTACCAATACAAATGGTATAAATAGCCTAGGGATTACAACTTAATGAGAAAGATAATTAAATCCTAATTAACTCAATTAATTACAATAAAGAAAGATATTATAATGGTAAGAGAATATCTTTATGATTAAAAAACTGTACAGCTGTCCCTTAATGGACATAATTGTAACCAACAGAGCCTTCTCACAAGTTTCGAGCTCCACCAGTGGAAGCTCAGCAACCAAGAAACCAACAACAAATGGGTGTTTAACCATGGGAAGAACTACAGCCTTACATTCGGGGACAACCTTAACCTACAATTAACATCCACACTGATATTTTGATCTATCCTAACCAACAACAATAAGAGAAAATCCTCAATTTAGTCCCCCAAGTATCACTCTATCCTACTCAATACTTAAAGTGTTTGAAAATAATAGGTAGTACTTAAAGTTTTATAAACAGTCCCTAAAGTATATGAAAACTGGTCCCTTTAGTCACAGTTGTTTATGTATTGACAGGATACCAGGGGATAATGTGAGAAATTTTCATATACAGTAGGGACTACTCCCTCCATTCCTAAACTTTGGTAGTCTAAGTAGTTTAATATTATCTTCAAACATTGGGTTTTTAGAAATCCTAGATATAATTGATCCTTTTCTTCCAACTATTGGGAGTAGATTAGATACATAAATATAGAAATTACTAAAATATTTAATGATTAGAATAAGGGTATTTTGGTTCAATACACATCAATTAAATGTTTTCTTTTTCTATGTGCAAATACCTTAAAATACCAAAGTTTAGGAATGGAAGGAATAGTTATAAATTTATAATAATACCAAGGCACTAATTATTTTCATATATATATATATATTTCATTGATTGAATAGATGAGAGATTGATACTTGAGGAACTAAATTGGTAGTTCAATTACAATAATAATGGAACAGAAACACCATAATATAATAGAAGCAGAATCAGCAACACACTTGCAATTCGGAAAGAGCGGTCTCGGCGACTCGCAAGCCGGCTGGAACATTAAAATGACCAACAAGAATGAGAATGCCTTCTGCCTCTGACTCATCATCTCCTCCAGGGTACAATGCAACCCTCCGCAGCTCCAATCGATCCATCACATAACTACCTACCGGTCTAACATACACATGTACAACACAGAACAAAACAACACAAACGACACTGTTTAGTAATCACATTACCATAAACCCTATTTTAAAATTGACATAGGATTGAAGACATAAAAAGAAACAATTCATGAGGTACGAACCGAGAGGAGAGCTTCGGGGACGATTCTGCGAAAGAGCTGAAGTTGTTGAAGACAAAGTGTATGGAAGTCAGGGCTAGGAAGAACAAGTCCGGTTGTGCGATGTTTCTCGAGTCGCTGAGTGAACTCAACGAGTGAGGTGGAGACTTTACGAATGGCAGAGGCAAGGGCGCGGGTGGAAGTGAGGGTGAGAGTGGTGCAGTTGTTGCGGAGATCGTCATCGGAATCGGAGTTAGGGTTGGCGTTGATGGTTTGAAGGAAACAAGAGGGGTTGCGAGGGTGACGGTGGGGGTTTGAAGGTGAAAGTTAGTGGGAGAATCTGATTATTGATTGCATAGTAAAGGAAATGAGTTTATTGAAATATGAGAGAAATAGGGAGAAAGAGAAAATCATTTGCAAATGAAAACGGGAGACTATTTTTCTGCATTTAATTTTTTTTTACAAAAGAGTATAATATTTTAAAAATAGTGACACCTTAACTGTAGCTAAAAGTAGCTTTAGTGACAGATAAAAAAAATCACAAAATTTGAGTGTCACAATAGATACTTTTTTTTTGCAGTGACTCCTTGAATTTTTGAGACACGAGTTGTACAACTTGATAGTTTTAAAATTTGTTTTTTTCAAATTTTTCAAAATAATTATTCAAATCAAACAAACTCCTTTTTTTTTCCATCAAAACAACATTTTTTTTATCAACAATAAAACACAATTTCTTTAAAAGCAATCAACATATCCACATTTTCTACCCAAGAACTACGTAGCTTTGATTTCTCCATCGCACTAGGAGATACGTAGGAGCAATATTACACTCTTTTCAAGCACATTAAAGAAAATTTCTTTTTTTTTTCCTTTTTCCTAAAGCACACATTTATTTCAAAAAACAATTGATATTCATATTTACTAATAAGGACAAGTAAATATATTTAAGTTAATATTAATTTTGCACAATTAATTATAGGTAACCATATTTTAACGGATGTCGTAGAGTGTACCTTCTCTACGCATAATCAACTCTCGAACTCAAAATTTGGTTTCAAATACCATTTTGGTGGCAACTTCATTGAATTCGAAAAACACTCGAAATAAATTTTGAGAATAGGTAACAAACAAAATGTTTCTAGTGTGTGACACCTAGAGTAGTTGTGTTCTTCCAATTTTAAAGGGTTTCCCAACGTTTTTCCAATTTTAAATAAATTTTGGTGGCAACTTCATTGAATTCGAGAAACACTCGAAATTTTAGGTCGCGACGCTTTGTGTAGGAAATGAATTCTTAATTTGATATGTCTAAATTTTTAAGGAAACATTACTTATACCTTTATTATTAGGAGTAAATCACTAAATTCATCTTTAAAATTGTAAATTTAATCAGTTTAATCTATTAAATGTGAGAATAGGTAACAAACAAAATGTTTCTAGTGTGTGACAGCTAGAGTAGTTGTGTTCTTCCATAGATGTTACCCAAAATGCACTAGCTGGTAACATACTATATAGTAGATTCTAATATTTAACTTGAATACAAATTGATTATTTTTTTAAAACAATTGGTACTATAATTAACTCAATTAAGCTTTATGCCATTTGCTAGATTTTGCTATATAGTATAAATAAATGTTTCACGAAAGATCTTTTGCATATGCATGGGGTATTATATATAATATAATAGCATGTATATACAAACAAAGCGTGTAATAAATAAACAAAAGTATGTTCTCAATCCTAAGCCCCCCTTTTTTTGTTTTACCATTAAAAAAATAAGTATATCAAAGTACCATTTAATTTTTAGGCTAAATAGCATCCATGGTCCCTTAACTTAATTTCAGTTAACGTTTTAGTCCTTTATCTTTTTTTTTTCCCGATTTGGTCCTTTATTTTAATTTTAAGTAACAATTTGATCCTTTATGTTTTAAAATGTCAACAATGCTATCCTTTTTTTTTACAAAAATTCAAAAAATTCATCAAAATTTTCAACTAAAACCCATAAAATTATTTGTATTCTTCAATATAATACAAATTTCATCAAATTCGAAACTCAAATCTTCAAATAAACTTATATTTCCATTTCTAACAATATCAAATAAAGAATGAAATTGTATGGCTTTATTTGAAGATTTGAGTTACGAATTTGATGAAATTTGTATTATATTAAAGAATATAATTAATTTTATGGGTTTTGGTTGAAAATTTTGATGAGTTTTTTGAATTTTTGTAAAAAAAATGATAATATTGTTGACATTTTAAAACATAAAGGATCAAATTGTTACTTAAAATTAAAATAAATGACTAAATTGGAAAGAAAAAAAAAAGATAAAAAACTAAAACGTTAACTGAAATTAAGTTAAGGGACCAATTGTGCTATTTAGCCTAATTTTTATTAAATATCAAACTATCACTCTTTTATATTTTTAATTTCAAACAAGTGAGAAATCAGTGCGGACTCTTTTATAAAAGAGTAGTAGTTTGGTATTTAATAAAAATTGAGTGGTAGTTTAGTATTTAAATTTTTTTTATGATAAAAAAAAAAACCTTAAGCCCTCGCGTGTTAACCACTTTTCCCTTAGTTTTAGCCTTCGGTTTGTCAAACATCACCTTTTTCCTTATGTGAGTGGTCGTTTTAGTCAGATTATGCACTTGTTATTTTGGTCGATGTTCTCCAAGCACACCGTAGTTACATGAGGTTTTTGCCGAACATTTGGGCTTTAGGCATATCATGAGCTAAGGACCATGTCTTGTCACGGATTCGAATCCGAAATCTTATAGTTGTATGCATTAATTAGAGTAGAAATTATCATTGTTTTTAAGATAAAAAAAACAAAACTATAATTAGTTAATTCATAAATCTTGTCCTTCTATATTGTGGATTATGTTTCTCTAAAGTAAACAATTCACTTTAGAGAATAAAACAAGTAATATCAATAGTTGATAAACAAATGAACGATTAATATTATATGTATATGTATGACCAATCATTAATAATTATAATTTTAACTTTTGATTTCACTAGCCAAAAATTGTCTTTTACATCGCGCATTTTAAAGCGCTTCATAACTAAAAGCGCTGTTGTATAATATTTTAAAATTAACGGAGGATACAACAACGCTTTACTGACAAGCGCTTTTGCAAAAGCGTTGTTGTAGGGTCACATAGTGCTTTCACATAATGTTTACAGCGATTTTAGAGCGCTTCGAATATAAGTGCTGTAAAATATAGTGCTCACACACTATGTTTACAACGCTTTTTAGAGCGCTTTGTATACAAGCGTTGTAAAATATAGCGCTCTCACACTATGTTTACAGCACTTTTTAGAGCGCTTTGTATATAAGCGCGGTAAAATATAGCGCTTTCACATAATTATATGGTCTTTTAGAGCGCTTTGTTTATAAGCGCTATAAAATGGTATATATATAACAATACATAATCCTTTTACATGATTTTATTTTTAATGTGTATACCACAAATTCTACCTATTATATATTATTGATAAATAAATAAAAACATATTTAATACGTTCTTTCCCTACGAACTCTCATCTCTTCTACTATGCGCCTTCTTCTCGCTGAACCCTCATCTACTGTGCACTCATTTCTACTGAGTGATTATTGTCTCAGGTACTATATTTATTAATTTATTATTGTCTCTAAAACTGATAAATTGTTACCTGATAAATCATATAAAATGTTACATGATAGTAGTTGGCATAACCTTGATAAATCATATAAATTGTTACTTGATAAATCAGATAAATTGTTAGATGATAAATCATATAAAATATGTTCGATCTGTTCTGTTTTGAAATCATACTTGTACTACATTCATATAGGTCATATAAAATCGACCGGAAATAAATGTCTGTCAACCGATTGTCAAAAAACTATGAAAATATAGTGAAGGAGTTTGTTGTTTGCAGTGAAGAATGCAAAAGACCCAAATCGAATCATTTGTCATTGTTTAAAATGTTGTTTTGGAAAACGCGTTAGAGCAGATGAATTGGAAGGACATTTAGTGTGGCATGGAATTGATCAAAGCTATACATGTTGGATAAGACATGCTGAAAAAAAAAAGGGAACACTAGTTTTGGGAATGGTGCGACATATGCTTCAAATGATTTGGACACAGATACATATAAGCGGGACCGAGTTGAGGAGATTGCAAAAGCAGTTGAAGAAGATCTTCGGGATTGTCCTAAAATGTTGGAGAGTTTGTTGAGTGATGCAGAGAAACCATTATATAATGGTTGTACTAAATTCACAAGATTGTCGACGATATTAAAGTTGTACAACTTAAAAGCGATTAATGGATGGTTTGATAAAAGCTTCATAGAATTATTAAAACTCCTAAAAGATATGTTGCCATATGATAATGAACTTCCCAGTCAAACCTACGAGGCTAAACAAATTTTGTGCTCTATTGGCATGAGTTATGAAAGGATTCATGCGTGTCATAACAATTGCATTTTATTTCGAAAATGAATATGAATTACTAAAGGCGTGTCCGAAATGCAATGTCTCTCAATAAAAGAAGAAAGAATCTACTCCAGCAAAAGTCGTGTGGTATTTTCCTATAATACCAAGATTTAGGCGCATCTATCGCAGTGAAGAAGATTCAAAACACTTGACATGGCATGTAGATGAAAGAATTAGAGATGGAAAGTTTCGACACCCTACAGATTCTCCACAATGGGAAAAAATTGATCACGAGTATCCTGATTTCGGTAGAGAGTCAAGAAATCTACGACTTGCACTTTCTACTGATGGAATGAATCCACATGGTCTTCAAAGCATATCACACAACATGTGGCCTATCATTTTGTTGATTTATAACCTACCTCCATGGTTATGTATGAAGCGTAAGTTTATGATGTTGTCTCTGTTAATTTCTGGACCCAAACAACCGGGGAATGATATCGATGTATATTTGACTCCTTTAATTGAAGATTTAAAAAATATGTGGGAGACAGGTGTGGAAGTTTATGATGGGTATAAGAAAGAATGTTTCAATTTGAGGGCTATGTTGTTCGGGACAATTAATAATTTTCCAGCATATGGTAATTTATCAAGATATAGCATTAAAGGTCAGTGTGCATGTCCTATATGTGAAGAGAGTACAGATTGGATGCAGTTGAAACATTGTAAGAAGAACGTCTTTCTTGGACATCGTAGATTTTTACCTTATTGTCATCATTATCGTGGGTGGAGAAATGCATTCAATGGAAAATCAGATGAATGTACTGCTCCTTTAGCACCGACTGGATATCAATGACCAATAAATTTGGCAAACCAATAAATCTAGTCTAAGAGAAGCGCGCTATATATATGTACATATTACAACGCTTGTTTTGAAAAAGCGCTGTAAATTTCTTCTAAGAGAACACGCTATATATATGTACATATTACAGCACTTTTTTATTTTCAATAGTGCTGTTGTATCTTTTAACAGCACTAGATACTACAGTGCTTAAAAATGCTTTAAAAGTCTATTTTTGGCGTAGTATTTATTCACTTTACTATTTTTTTACTTTAGATGAGTCAAATCCGTATATAATCACATAATAAGATAGTTATTTGTATTGTACTTTCAAAAGGGGTGTACTAAAAAAAGAAAACAAAGATACGTATTGGACTTTCAAAAGATGAAAATTTTACTCTTATTAAAAAATATAAAAAACAACAATTTAAAAAAAACAAAAATTTAAAAATTTTCTCATAATAGATTTTTTTTTTATATACAAAACACACTTTTAAAGTGTGTAGCATAAAACTTGATTTAATTTTTTAAATACAAATGTGTTTTAAAAAATTTAAACTCTAAATTTTTCAAAACATAATATTTTAAAAAACTAAAATTTCAAATTTTTTTGAATATATTTGTATTTCAGAAATCTTAATTTTAAGTTTTCTGAAACACATTACGTTTTCAAAACAAAACAACTTTGCAAACCAAGTTTTATGAAAATTTTTAGGTACGGCGCAAAAATTTCAACACACATCATTAAATTGTGTATTGGGAAATTTAGTTTAAAGTTTTCCTAAATATAAAAATGTATTTTAAAAAACTTAAATTTTAAATATTCAGAACACAAATATTTCAAAAATCTCAACTCCGAACAGGTTTATGTTCTAAGAAACTTAATTTCAAGTATCCTAAATCATATTACCATTTTTTTTAAAAAAAATTAAAAAAACAACCCAAAAAATGCAAACTAAGAAATCTTTGTTAAGACAAACTCATTTTTTAAGTTTTGATGATAATAAATAAAAGTTAATTAAGAAACATTAATTATGATTCTAAAATGTTATGTTAATTTAACTTTTGCTTTTGAGTGTATTTATTCAAAGATAGGATTCAAGCAAAGCCAAGAAATCAGCATAATAAAGAACAAAGTACATTCTTGATATAATCTGGAAAACGGAGAATGTTCTCCATGTTCAAATATGGTCATGATAGCGTAATGACCAATCAATCTCCATTACTTAATTGAAGTTATTGTCTCTGGAAATTACATCAGTATTAAGAGTACATGACAAGGAACAAATGTGATCAATTACAATCAAAAGAAGCCATTCAAATCACAAAGAAAAAAAGGCCATGAATCAAGCTGCTCAAGCAAATCTGAACAATCTCCAGTTTAGCTGTCAAGATTGATAAACGATCTTGACAATATACAAAGCATTAGGACAGCTTCCAGTATGTTCAGAAATGCGTCCAGATTGATTATCAATCTCCAGTAAACCCAAAAGCTAAAGTTCCAGATTGATCATCAATCTCCAGCAACTTCATCTCAGTTTTCTACAACAATCTTTCAAGATCTTTTCGAATCTGTTTCAATCAAGTTCAAGACTCCAATACAAGCTACAAAGCATCATCACATATCTGCAATATTGAATGATCATTAAGCTCAAAAAATACTGATCAAGAACAAAGGTTTCAACCCAGTCAAAACAAAAATTAAAAATAATCAAAGCTGGATTATTTTTAATCAGAAATATTGCTTTGGTCAAGACTGACAAGGGCACTACCAACGGCTCTATTGACCTCCATTTACTAGTCTCAAGCCTATAAAAGGAAGGCCAAAGCTCAAGGAAAATGCAGAAGTTCAAGTGCTAACAAGTTTCATAAAATCATTCACATTTACATACTTGAAACTCTCAAATCACTCAAAAGAACCAGTCTGATCAATGCTTATTTACTCTGATATATTTGTACTGAATTCTTTGTAAAGAATCGAATCTCAAACAAGAGTTGAGACATCTCAGATTCTAACAAAACAATCTCATCATTATTGTAAAACTCAAACTATAAGAGTTTAGTATAGTTTGGGGTAGATTGTAAGAAATCCTATCAAGGTTGGTAGGTGATTTGATTAATCTCTTTCTGGGTGGAATTAGATTAAAGTTTGTAACAACAGTCAAGGTTGATCTAAGCTAGGTGCTGTAAAACCAAGAAGGTTCTTGTTTTAAACACTTAGTGGAAAATCTCACAATTGTGAGGACTGGACGTAGCCCAAGTTGGGTGAATCAGGATATATCCGTGTGTGGTATCTCTTATCCTTTATCTCATTATTTAGTTTGATTGTTTTTCAAGATTAAAATATAAAATGTTTTCTAATTTATAACTAATCATGAATGTTCGCCGTTTTTCTGATAAAACCAAGAACGTTCTCTGTTTTCTGCTTTCTTAACCAAGAACATTCTTGAGTTCAAATCTTAAGCTTTTTAGGAAATTTTAAAAAGGGAGATTTACAATTCAAACCCCCTTCCTTGTAAATCAATTTTGCTACTTCAATTGGCATCAGAGCACGATCTCTAAAAAGAACACCTAACAAGTGTTAGAGAAAAAGATCCAGAAAAATGTCCAAAGCAAAATACATTGTTGAGGGAGGATCCTCAAACAGACCACCATTCTTTGATGGTACTGATTACTATTTCTAGAAAAGCAAAATGCAGTTGTTTCTCAAATCACAAGACACAGGCATGTGGAACATCATAGTCAATGGAAATTACATTCCAAGAATGAATCAAGAAGATTCAACTTCAGCAGAAAAGAGAGAAGCAAACTGGACTGCTGATGATAAAGCTAAGGTACTCTTAAACTCTAAAGCTCAATTATTCTTATCGTGTGCTTTGAGCGGGGAAGAAAGTGTAAGAGTAGATGAATGCGAAACTGCTAAAGAAGTATGGGACACATTGCAAACTCACCGCGAAGGAACAAGCCATGTCAAAGAAACAAGAATAGACATTGGTATAAGAAAATTCGAATTATTTGAGATGCAAGAAGGAGAAACTATTGATGAAATGTACGCAAGATTCACAACAATAGTGAATGAGATGTGTTCCCTTGGCAAAGCTTACTCAATACAAGATAGAGTGAGAAAGATCATGAGATGTCTTCCAGTTGTATGGAGATCAATGGTAACAGCTATAAGCCAAGCCAAGAATCTTGAAACACTTCCCCTGGAAGAACTGATAGGAACCGTAAGAGCACATGAAATACTGCTACAAGAAGATAAACCAGCTAAGAAAGGCAAAGCAGTGGCTCTGAAGGCATCTCAAGAAAGCATCATAATACAAACTGATGAAGAACTAGAAGAAACTGGACAAGAAGATGTTGATGAAGAAATTGCTCTTCTCACCAGAAGAATATAAAGAATAATGAGAAAGAGAGATCAAATCAAGAAGGGATTTCCAAATAAAAATCCCAGAGCAGAAACAGATAAAAGCCAGATCACATGTTTTGGTTGTAATAAGTTTGGACATTACAAAGCTGAATGTCTCTTGAATAATAAAACACCAAAACGATTTCCATTCAAAAAGAAATCAATGCTGGCCACATGGGATGATTCAGAAGAATCAGACACAGAAGAAGGAGAAGAAGCCAACATATGCTTGATGGCAGATACAAAAGAAGATGAGGTAACAAATTATGACTTCTGCTCTTTATGTGAACAAATAGGAAAAGAATTTGACAACTTGCTAAATGATTCAAACTTTCTCACTCAAAAATGTAGTTCTTTGTGAAGGTGCAAACACGAGAAGGGGGGGTTGAATTGTGTTTGACTAACTTGAAAACTTTTTCTGTTTTTGCAGTTTTATAACAAAATCTGATGTATGAATAAAATAGAGTTAGCAGCGGATATAAAGTAAATATAAAACACAAAATTTTATATTGATTCACCGTTAACTAGGCTACATCCAGTCCCTTCACTTTGAAGGATTTCACTAATTCAACAATCTTGAATTACAACAATACCATTGACCCTCCAAGTCAGTCTTCTCAAACAGTCTAACTATCCTAGACTTTTGAGGAAAAGAACCTTGAATCTAATTGCTAAGTAATCTGTTACTCCTTCTGACTCCTTCAGATTGTAGACTCTACTTCAACAACTTAGATCTAACACAAGGGAAAGAAAACTTAGAGTACTTGCTTCTGGAAAGCAGATACTCACAATTGACCTCACTGAAAACTCAAGTATTTTGCTTTTCGAAGAGTATGACTCTCAAGTATTTTTGATGCTGAGTCTTCTGCATTGAGCTTCCTTTTATAGATGAAGATTAGGGTTTCTTCCATGCTTAAGTTCGAGATGTATCTTGCTAGATACTCTTGCAAATATAACCTGGCCAATCGGGTTTCACTTAAATAAAAAACATATCTTTTTAGCTCCAGATTTGCATTCAAAAATAACTTTGGCCAATCCTGTTCTTGATTAATTTTGGATCAAATATTTCTTCCCGCCAATAGCTTATGAATTCCTACACGACTTCAATTTATTTTTGTATCAAATCCTCTTAATACTTTGATCAAATTTAATCAAGTCTTATTTGAACTTAATCAAGTCTCCACTGATTATCATCATGATTAAATCTGGACTGTTTGATCTTCTGATCTCGTCCACATCTAGACCATACAATCTGATTTGCTGTGATCCTCTGATCTCGGCCAACACTGGACCACACGTTCTGATCTTCTGATCTCGGCCAATCACTGGACCATATGATCTGATCTTCTGATCTCGGCCAATATTGGGTCATATGGTTTGATCTTCTGATCTCGGTCAACACTGGGCCATGATGCTTAAATTTGGACCATTGATCTGAACATTTTCCCTCTGAGCTGGACCAATTTTGGACTGAGTCTGGATTAAACTGAAATTAAATCTAGACTTTCATTTCTTCTGGTCTGGACTGAATTTTATAATCACTACCAAGCTATCTTCTGGTCAAAATAAAGTCTGGACCAAGTCTGACTTGTGATTCCTTCTGGTCTTGACCAAGTCTCCCTCTGGCAGGCTTCTTTCTGGTCTGGTCCAGGTCTCCTTCTGGACTCTACTTCCTTCTAATCTGGGCCAGAAAAGATATCCTTTGATGATGTTTTGACATCCTCTGGAGGTGTATCCTCTGGTGCCTTCTGAATGCATCCTCTGGTATCTTCTGGAGATGTATCCTCTGGTCTAATTTTATCCTCTGGTCTAATGTTGGCATCCTCTGGTATCTTCTGAATTTGCTTGCTGCTTAACGGGATGAAAAGATTAAAAGCAGAAGGATGTTTAAAAGGAAAGAAAGTTTTGCAAATAAAGAAACTTTTGAAAAAACTGCAAAAGGGAGAACGTTTTCCAGACTGTTCTCAAAACGGAGAATGTTCTGGAATAAAAACTGAACTTTCTCCAGAAAGTTTGAAAAAAGGAGAACGATCTGGAACTTTTGCAAAATCAAGATTAAAGCCTTTTAAAACCCAGATTTGAAAATCAATACCAAGACCAACAATTAAATGTTCCTACTGTCTCAAATTTGGTCATCAAGAGTCAACATGTTATTTCAAGAAGAAAGAAATTATTAAGACTAACTCTCAAGGACCCAAGACAAAGTGGGTACCTAAAGTGGATGTGAAATCTTATACAGGCTGGATTTCAAAGTGCCAAGAGAAAGCCTTGGTTCTTGGACGGTGGTTGTTCAAGACACATGACAGGTGATAAAAATTGTTTCATGTCCTTCATTAAAAATGATGGAGGATCAATTACCTTTGGCAACAACAATCAAGCTCAGATCAAAGGTAAAGGAACTATTGGTAAGGCAAACTCTGCTCAAATAACTTATGTTCAATACGTTGAACGTTTGAAACATAATATTGTAAGTATAAGTCAGTTATGTGACCATGGTTTTGAAGTTATCTTCAAACCAATAGTATGTGAAGTTAGAAAAACATATTCTGGAGAGGTTTTATTTTCTGGAAATAGAAAGAAAAAATTATATGTTCTATATCTTGATGAATTTCCAGATGAATCCTGTTTTATGTCAATCGATAAAGATAAATGGATATGGCATAAAAGGGCTGGACATATAAGTATGAAAACAATTTCAAAAATCTCTAAACTAGATCTTGTTAGAGGATTGCCCAAACTGAATTTTGATAAAGATAAAATTTGGGAAGCTTGTGCAAAGGGAAAGCAAGTCAAGAGTAGCTTTCATTCAAAAGATTTTATAACTTCAAACAGAACTCTTGAATTACTTCACATAGATCTTTTTGGGCCAATCAAAACAACAAGTCTAGGAGGAATGAGATATGGTTTTGTTATTGTTGATGATTTCTCAAGATACACTTGGGTACTGTTTTTAAAACAAAAGGATGATGCATTTGATGAATTAAAAGCATTTTGCAAAAAGGTACAAAATGAAAAAGAATCCAACATCATTTTTGTAAGAAGTGATCATGGAGGAGAATTCATAAATGCCTCTTTTAAAAACTTCTTTGATGAACTTGGCATTTCTCACAATCTATCTTGTGCAAGAACTCCACAACATAATGGAGTTGTTGAACAAAAAAATAGAACACTTCAAGAAATGGCAAGAACAATCTTGGAAGAATCAAATGTTGAAAGATATTTTTGGGCAGAAGCCATTAACACTTCTTGCTACATTTTAAATCGTGTGTCCATTAGAAAAATCATCAACAAAACTCCTTATGAAGTCTAGAGAAATAGAAAACCAAACATTTCATATTTTCACATTTTTGGATGTTATTGTTACATTTTAAACAACAAAGACGTTCTTGGAAAGTTTGATGCAAAATCAGACAAAGCAATATTTTTGGGGTATGCAACTGACTCCAATGGATATCGAGTGTTTAATCTAAGAACTAAGGTTGTAGAAATCAGTATGCACGTGTTATTTGATGAGTTTGATGATTTGGTTCTAAGTAAAAAGGATGAGGAAGAGGAAATCCAAACTGGTCTGCAGCAACAGAATGATGTGCAGGAAACAGAGATTGATAAACAATCTCTATTTCAGTCTCCACCAAAAAGCTGGAGAACAATTGAAGGACATTCTCAAACTCAAATAATTGGAGATACAGCTGATGGAATTCGAACAAGAAGATCATTCAAGAATGACAAATGCAGCATGGCAATGATATCCCAGATTGAACTCAAATCCATTAAAGAAGCAATAATAGATCAATCTTGGATAGAAGCTATGAAAGAAGAATTGCTTTAGTTTCAGAAAAATGAAGTTTGGACATTGGTCCCTGATCCACAAGACCAAACCATCCTTGGTACAAGATGGGTATTCAGAAATAAACTCAATGAAGAAGGCAAGGTTATTCGCAAAAAAGCAAGGTTGGTCGCGCAAGGCTATAATCAACAGGAAGGTATTGATTACGACGAAACGTTTGCCCCTATTGCAAGGTTAGAAGCTATTCGTATACGTCTTGTATATGCATCTCATAAGCTTGTTAAATTATTTCAAATAGATGTTAAAAGTGCCTTTTTAAATGGCTTTTTAAATGAACAAGTTTATGTGCGACAACCTCCTAGTTTTCAGGATCAATCGAAACCAAACCATGTTTTTAAACATACCAAAGCTCTTAATGGTTTAAAACAAGCACCAAGAGCTCGGTATGAAAGATTAAGTTCTTTCTTAATCAAAAATGGATTTTCCAGAGCAAACATTGACACTACACATTTTAAGAAAAATAATAAAAATGATATACTCATAGTTCAAGTGTATGTTGATGATATTATCTTTGGTTCAACCAATGAGAAAAAGTGTGATGCTTTTTCAAAACTCATGCAAAGTGAATTTGAAATAAGCATGATGGGGGAGTTAAGATACTTCCTTGGTTTACAAATCAAGCCACATGATGATAGCATTTTTATTTGTCAAGAAAAGTATATAAAAGATCTTTTAACAAAATATATAATGAATGAAGCCAAAATCATGACTACTCCCATGCATTCATCTTCTTCATTGGATAGAGATGAAAATGGAAAATCTGTTTCTCAAAAAGAGTATAGAGGCATGATTGGTTCTTTGTTATATCTAACTGCGAGTAGGCCTGATATTGTATTTGCAGTAGGATTATGTGCTAGATTCCAATCTGAACCCAAAGAATCACATTTAACATTTGTAAAACACATTTTTAGATATCTTGTTGGTACTACTGATCTTGGATTTGGTATAGAAAAGGTTCACATTTTGATCTTGTAGCTTATTGCGATGCCGACTATGCTGGAGATAAAATTGAACGCAAAAGCACAAGTGAAACATGTCAAATCCTGGGTGAAGCATTGATAAGCTGGTCTTGCAAGAAACAAAACACAATAGCCTTATCAACCACCAAAGCTAAATATGTTTCAGCATCAAACTGTTGCTCACAAGTTATTTGGATTAAGAATCAACTTGAAGACTTCTCTGTAAGTTACTCAAGTATTCCAATTTACTGTGATAATACGAGTGCTATCAATTTATCTAAAAATCCTATTCAACATCTAGATCAAAACACATTGAAATTAAGCACCATTTTATTCGTGATCATGTTAGCAAGAAAAACATTGAATTAATCTTTGTTGATACACAAAATCAGCTTGCTGATATATTTACAAAGCCTTTAGTTGAGGATAGTTTTAATTCAATTAAGGAAAGACTGAACATCATGAGAAATCAAGAGAATTCTCATTAAAATTCTGCTTCTACAGAAAACGGAGAATGTTTATCAATCTTCGTTTTTCAGTCATCTTTCTCCGTTTTTAGAAACAACTTTCTCCTATGTGTGTCACTTTTTCTCTGCGCAGGCAAAGGGAAAAAGGAAAGTCTTGGCATTTAATGCCCTTGTCCCCTGCCTCCAAAAGACACTCTGACACATTGATGTGTTGCATCCCTTCATCATCCTTCCCTAGGTTTTCATCATCATTTCTTCTTTCTTTCTAAATAAGCAACGTTTTCCCTGAAGTTTCTCACGAACCCTTTCAACTATCTTCTTCATCTTCCTCAGAACTCTTCTTTCTCTCTAAAAAATCCAAAAATCAAAATGGCCAAAACGAAATCATGTGCGCGCAAAAATGCTTATACTAAATCACCATCACCACCACCCTATTCTCCGTTTCGAAATCGTTCACCTTCACCACCACTCAGTCCTTCTCCCATAAAAATGCCCTTCTCATCTTCATCTTCTAGGGAATCAAGCCCTACTTCTCTCCCTCTCAAACCACTCACAATTGTTTTCCCTCCACTCCACTCTCAACCATTACCAAACATTGCTCAAGTTCCACCACATTTGAGTAAAACCAACAAAACCCACAAAAACTCAAAGACGGTCTATGAGAATTTTCGTTGGGATAGGAACATCATAACCTAAACAAACTAATTCTCCTATGTTTATAATTTCTAACAGTGATGAAACAAAGACTGATGCTCCTCCTCCCCATGTCCCTCTAGAAACCTCTCATCAAACCACACAGACACCCCCAACACAAAGGCAAACTATGTCTTCTGAACCATCATTCATAACTCCTCCTAACCAAAAGAGGAAAAACATAGATGAAATTTTCTCTCCTTTAAAGCCATCTCAACCTCCTTCAAGAAAAAACTCCACAATGTTCTCAAGAACGTTCTCCAAAACGTTCCCCAATACCTGAACGTTCTCCGTTTCATGAACCATCTCCTTCTGCCCCCCAACATTCTCCTCTCCACAACACCACAAACACCCCTCTGATTCCCTCCTCTCTATCCAAGATTTACAAAGAGAAATGGGCTCTACGCCCTATTGGAGTGGGAAGGATTGTTGTCTTTGACAACCTGATTGTTGATGGAAATGCTGTAAAACATCACACTGATGTTTTGGGTTGGACTTCCTTCCTACAAACATCAGAATGCTACTATCCAGATGTCATCAAGGATTTTTATGGTCAAGCAAGGACTTTATCATAAGTCCTTGATCATCTCAAAGGTTAAGGGGATAGAGATAAAATTAACCCCAGAATCCCTGGCCTCCATCCTAAACCTCCTCACTAAAGGCCCTGCTGTTTTTGGAGAAAAATGGTACGAGGCCTTGAATCTAAACAAGACAGAGGTACTCTCTGATCTTTTTCAAGAAGGGTCTACATGTCAACTTTCAACATTCCTCAAACCCCTTCCAAATTTTTTTAACATCAGCCACCATACCATACTTCCTCACTGTGGAAGCCATGAGTATGTGTTAGACAATGATGCTCTGATTATCCATCATCTCCTAAATTGCAAGCGCCTCAACCTTCCTCACATCATTATCCATCATATTATAGCTGCTGCAAATAAGGGTTACAGAAAAAATATTGTACCTTATGGGATGATTCTAACTCGAATCTTCAACACTTTCAAATTCCTCTCAACAATGAGAAAAGTCTGATAAAAATCTCCAAGTTTTCTTCCAAAAATGTCTCTCATATGAAGAAAACTTCATCTGAAGCAAGTGCTCCATCATCATTCTTTCCATCATCACTGAAAAGGAAGCGCTCCTCAAGGAGAAGAGATGCTGCTCCAGATCCAGCCCTAGCCTCACCTCAGCCCTCGCATGAACTTCCTGAAGCAGTAGCAGAAACTGCTCAAGAATGTTCTGCTGAAAACAGAGAAAGTTCACCTGCCCAACCCAACTTTCTCTACACTTTCTCCATTTTTCCCCAACCTTCAACCTTATCCTCAGTAGACTTTTTCCCTTACTTTCAGTCACCCGTTGACAATATGTGCACCCTACTTCCAAATCAACATGTTTCCTCCATGTCACCATTATTCATTTCACCCCAAAAAACCAGCCCCTCACTCTTTGGAATAAGTCAATTTTTGACTTTTTCTGATACACCTGAACCCTCCATCAACCAGAAGTCCACCTCTAATCCCTCACCACCTATCATCTTTGCCTCCACTCCTACAATCTCCATCCATCCTGCTCTTCCTATGCCTCCTCCTCCTCCACCAAAAGAACCCACCAATTCTGAGATCATAGATGCCCTCCAAACCATCATGGCACGCCAGACTCAAAAAGATTTGGAGTCTACCCTGCTGCGCACCTGGATGACTGAGCAACTTACTCCAAAACTTGGACTAGTTCCTCCTCCTGTTCATCATTCTCCTTCTCCTCAACCTGTTCCTGATCCTGCCAAGTCTTCTTCTTCAGAAGGATCTTCTCCATCTTTGGCATCTTAGGATTTTTTTTCTCCTTCCTTTTTGTTATGACAAAGGGGGATAATTAATTTGAAGATTTTAGATTAAGTTTAAGCATTTTTAGATTGAAGTCCTTTTTGTATATGGTACTTCTGTATATCTTCTGACTTAATCTTACTATGTACTTATCATCTGATTACATCTAATGAAAGTCTTTATTATGAATCTGTTTGCTATCTATTTGCTCTTGAATTTGCATATTTTTTAAATCTTCTGTCAAAATTAAATCACTGCACAAATTGAGGGGGAGCTTTTAAGCTCTTCAAAATTATAAATTAGAATCAAATTAAAATCTAAATTAACATGTTTGTCATCATCAAAAAGGGGGAGATTGTTAAGACAAACTCTCATTTTAAAGTTTTGATGATAATAAACAAAAAGTTAATTAAGAAACGTTAATTATGATTCTAAAATGTTATGTTAATTTAACTTGTGCTTGTGAGTGTATTTATTCAAAGATGTGATTCAAGCAAAGCCAAGAAATCAGCATAATAAAGAATGGAGAACATTCTTGATATAATATGGAAAACGGAGAATGTTCTTCAGGTTCAAATATGGCCATGATAGCATAAAAACCAATCAATCTCCATTACTTAATTGAAGTAATTGCCTCTGGAAATTACATCAGTATTAAGAGTACATGACAAGGAATAGATGTGATCAATTACAATCAAAAGAAGCCATTTGAATCACAAAGAAAAAAAATGCCATGAATCAAGCCGCTCAAGCAAATCTGAACAATCTCCAATTTAGCTTCAAGATTGATAAACAATCTTGACAATATACAAAGCATCAGGACAGCTTCCAGTATGTTCAGAAATACGTCCAGATTGATTATCAATCTCCATGAAACTCAAAAGCTAAAGTTCCAGATTGATCATCAATCTCCAGTAACTTCATCTCTGTTTTCTGCAACAACCTTTCATGATCTTTTCGAATATATTTCAATCAAGTTCAAGACTCCAATTCAAGCTACAAAGCATCATCACATATCTGCAATATTGAATGATCATTAAGCTCAAAAAATACTAATCAAGAACAAAGGTTTCAGCCCAGTCAAAACAGAAATTAAAAATAATCAAAAGTTGGATTATTTTTAATCAGAAATATTGCCTCTGGTCAAGACTGATAAGGGCAATACCAACGGCTCTATTGACCTCCATTTACTGCTCTCAAGCCTATAAAAGGAAGGCCAAAGCTCAAGGAAAATGCAGAAGTTCAAGTGCTAACAAGTCTCATAAAATCATTCACATTCACGTACTTGAAACTCTCAAATCACTCAAAAAAAATCAGTTAAATCAATCCTTATTTACTCTGACATATTTGTATTGAATTCTTTGTAAAGAATTGAATCTCAAACAAGAGTTGAGACATCTCATATTCTAACAAAATAATCTCATCATTATTGTAAAACTCAAACTATAAGAGTTTAGTATAGTTTGGGGTAGATTGTAAGAAATCCTATCAAGGTTGGTAGGTGATTTGATTAATCTCTTTCTGGGTGGAATTAGATTAAAGTTTGTAACAAAGATCAAGGTTGATCTAAGCTAGGTGCTGTAAAACCAATAAGGTTCTTGTTTTAAACACTTAGTGGAAAATCTCACAATTGTGAGGACTGGACGTAGCCCAAGTTGGGTTAACCAGGATATATCTGTGTGTGGTATCTCTTATCCTTTATCTCTTAATTTAGTTTGATTGTTTTTCAAGATTAAAATACAAATTGTTTTCTGATTTATATCTAATCAAGAACGTTCTCCGTTTTTCTAATAAAACCAAGAACGTTCTTCGTTTTCTACTTTCTTAACCAAGAACATTCTTAAGTTCAAATATTAAGTTTTTTAGGAAATTTTAAAAAGGGAGATTTACAAATCAAACCCCCCCTTCCTTGTAAATCAATTTTGCTACTTCAACATTATGAAAGTTTTTCAAAACAATAAAACAATTTTTGAAACACAAGTAAAGATGGGGTAGGACAATATTTTTTTTAAAATAAAATAAAATAGATAGTTTATGTAAAATGTGGAGATAGAAATATAATACATGGTGTAAGGATAAAATCTTCTCAAAAAAGGCCTATAGATCTTCAAAACAACTAAGGTTTGAAAATTACACCCCATACTGGATTATTATATATTTATTATTTAAATAACCATTAATTATAACTCTATTCTCATATTTTTTTCAAACTACCTATTTTATTTTATTTTTTGAGTTTTGGAAAATCAGAAAATTCACTTTAAAGTTTTTTAGGACATAGATGGGTTTTAAAAAATTTAGTTCAAGTGTCTCAATATATAAATGTGTACCAGAAAAAACTTAAAATTTTGAATTTTCTATGTGTTTCGAAAAACATAAAATTAAGTTTTTCACTATAGAAAAATCTAAAATGGTTAATATTTTAATGAAAAGTGAATGAAAAAAGTTAAGAAAATGTTGCTTCAACATTTCCGATCATGTGTTTTTTAGTTACTTTTTTTAGAAAAAATAATATGTACTGTCAATATAAATTAATTTTACTGTGACATTTAATTAAAATCGAGTATAAGATAATCATTTAAAAATAATAATTAATAAATAAGCTTAAATGACAATATAATAGATTCTCATTGAACAAGGATGTTAAATAATTTGACACCGTCGATGTATGATCGTAGTATTAAAAAAAAATGGGGAGGTAAGGTATAATGTTAGTGGTATCAAATAAAATTTTCCTAAGGTTTTTGGACGAGGTCTAACTGTGGAAAAATATAGAAACCATTTATCTTTTAATATGTTGTGTTATAATAATGTGTCCCTTGCAAGGTACAAATTTCTTATCAATTATCTTAGACTCTGTTTCGATATTTTAAAATAAACGAAATAGAATGAAAATGAATGAAGTGAAGTGGAGCATAATGGAACAAAATATTTATTCCATTGTTTAATTATTTGATGACATAATGAAACATAAAAAGTAAGATTTCATTCCATACAATTCAAATTAGAGGTGAAGAAAATTAAGGGAGAGGATGAAATGAGATGAAATAGATTTCATCATGTTCCACTTCATTTCTCTCATTTTTAAAATATCCAAATAATAAAACCTCATTAATTATTACTTCATTCCATCATATTCCATCAATCCAAACAAAACCTTAGTGTATATTATTTGGATCATTTCTCTCTAAATCTAACAGTCCCTGCAGCTTGCACCTGCACCATGCAACAAAGACATAATCCAAGTTCAAACTTATGGGTTTATAATTTACTACATGTAATCTACAATTTCTGCAAGACAAAATACATATATTCAAGAATTTGCATCTCTAAGAAGTCCAAATTATAAAGTTCCAGTGAGATGCTCAGAAATAGAGGTGACAGGATTTTATATTTTTATTCAGAATCAAATTACCACATCATTGGTTGAGCAAAACCATTAAGCAAAGTCAAACAAATATAGCACTTTAATCATATTGATATGTTCATTCAAAATCCTCCATATAGCTTCCACAACGAAACCGCTTTGGTTTGCAACATGACAAGGAAAAAATTGGCACAAACAAATGCCTCCCTTAAACTTATAGCTGTGATCTCACATAAAAAAAAAATCCTTCAAAATACCAGCACTCACAATCTTTTTCTACATCAAAACAAAGAGCAAATTGGGTAAAAATCAACTGACAAACCTATAAAATAAAATTAAAAATTGCTGAAGGAAGCTTATTGTTTCCCAAATTACAAGATACCTCAACAACAGTCACCTTATACTTCTGACCTCTTTTAGAAAATTGAAAACCTTAAGGTATTACTCGCCGCAAACAAGTTGTACTCCTCTACGAAAGCAGTCTCTTTCTTACTGCAACCACGGTCTTTTTCAACTTGATCTAGTGAAATTTTTGAGTTAAAATCTCCAACATTTTCCGAAGATGCAGCAGCCGTTTTGCGTTCATTTGAAAAGGCTACAGGCCCACCAAAATGAAACAAGGAAAAGCCACCATTACTCTCTTGTGATTTCGCAGAATTACCATATCGGTCTTCCCCATTCAATGCTGATTTTCTGGAATTAGCTGCAACTGGAACAACCCTTTCTGCAATAGATTCATTAAAATGATCTTGCAAGGATGCTGGCTTAGATATTTGACTCAGTTCCTCTCCATGTAAGCCCTTAGCTCTCGCAACTGGATGATAAACTGGAATAGCAGCAGAATTAAATTGAGGGGTTGGTTGCTGTAAGGCACCATACTGCAAGCAGAAGCGTGGGTCCTCGTTTAAGTTATATCCAAGAGGGCCAGAATATAAATAGTTATTTGGGTGTACGAAGGGCATTAAACCGTTTGCAGGAGCAGATTGCCATGAAACTGGATTTTGATGGTAGTAACCCATTGCCGAAGGAGTCTGAAACACAGGAAATTGTATGTTTCGGTTTGGCATCGGAGGAAGCATGCTTTCAGGTTGAGAACATACATTGGTGGAAGAAAAACCATTTTCAAACACATGATTCCCAAATGCTTCACTTTCAGCTACGTCCAAGGACGGAACAGATAGCGACCTGCTTGACAGACCTTCACCATTTGCATTGTGAGTTTTCTCGTTCACAGCTTCGTAACAGCCAGACAAGCTATTGTCAATCCAGGTTGAACTATCTCTTACTTCGTATTTTTGGCTAGCATCTTCTGAATCCGAATTTGAGGATTCTGTATTTTCACGGTTTGAAGAGGTTGTATTATTATCGCCCTCACTTAGGCAAGATGAGCAGTTATCAGAACTAGAATTACTACCTTGACTGTGATCCAAAGAATTATTCATGGCAGATCCTCTAGTCGCACTTATTTCACGTTCCTCGGATCCATTTTCTGTGGAGCTGCAAGATCCTTCAGCTTCTTCATCAAGATCATTCTGACAGCCTTCAGCCATTCCACTGCTCTTTAAATCACTATCATCATTATCAATTTCACCTGAATCATCAACTTCATCAACAGGTGACCTGACTGCTTCGAACTGAAATACTTGACCTGTGGAACTCAATGTAACATCAGAGTCTGAATTACGACGGGCATACTTATTAAGAGATTCCGTAGGCTCCCAAACTTTCTTCAATTGAAGCAAATCCCTGCTTGGATAGTGCCCTGCAAAGACTCGGCTTTTGGGTCTTCCGCCACTCTCGTGCATTAAGTCAACTTGATTATACCTACTACCACGATAGAACTGCCTAGATGTATCAACTGCAGATTCAGACTTACTAGTGGCTTTCATCTCCCGACTACCTCTGGTCATTCTACCATTCAGGCTACAACTGCAAGAATGGTAATCATATTTGTCACTCATCCGGTAGTTGGAACTATAGAACCTCTCAGTACACTTGTGACTGCCATTATGACCAACATTACGACCATTTATTTTTGATTGTCGGTTCAATCCACTGACTCCCCTGGAAGATGTTCCAAAGTTGTCTCCATAGTGTCTTGGCTCAGATCTTCCTACCATCCCTCCATTTTCTGAAACAACTGCATTATGGTGCTTGTCACACCACTTTGAAGACATATCAAGTTGATATTCGTTCCTATATCTAAGTCTTTGACGATAAAAAGTTGGTTGTTCAACTTTGGAAGTATGATTCACGTCATGTGCCTTTGCAATGTCTTCATCGTAATCATCATAAGCATGGTCTTGTGCTCTGAGAGTACTACACTCACTCGAGAGATCGTCATCTTGGAGGTTAGGATAATCACCCTGCGATAAATTAGCCTCATCTGTTGCAACAACTGAATTCTCGCATGTAATAGCATTATCATTTTGCTCGGTATCAGCAGGTGTGGACAGATTTTCCTTTGAGGCTTCAGGAGAGCTAGGAACATCGATTGACTCGGAACGCTTTATTTCTTTAATTTTATCCTTTCCTTTTAGTCTTTCCTTTCTCCTAAGCTTTTTCTCCCTTTCTTTTGTTCTTTTCCTCTCCTTGCGCTCTTCTTCTTCACGTTTTTCCTTTTCTTCTTCTTCAAGAAGTTTCGTCTGGAAAAATATTATATACTGGGTATTTAGGAAGTATAATCATAAGACAGATAGAAGCAAGATCACTGTTTTTTTTCTTTTTCATTTCATTCTCAAGCAAAGTCTGTTCCTTATAAAAGCATAATAATTAAGACCTGCTTTTCTAATGTAATGATCTCTTTGCATGCTACATGAACTCGTTCCTCCAGCAGTTTTAGTGCAAGACAAACAAATATGCTATGGGCATTTTGACGTGCTGTTCCTTCTCTGAAAGCCTTTTCTACCTGAAAAGATAAGCATAGTTAGCAGTTGAACAAGATGTCTACAAACTACAGCCATGGCCAATGCAAAATAATCCAAGCAACCATAAAGTAAAATAGATTAGAGATGAAAACATAGTCTGCGACTAAACTTTTTGACATTATAAAGTGAAATAGATTAGAGTTCAATATGAAGTTCAACACACCTAATGCTATCCACAGCCAGAACTGAATAATACCCCTACCAATATAAAATTCCATTCATTTGTCATAATGATTTCTACCCCTCACCGCACCAATTATACTGGTTCGTAAAGATTACCATATTATCCTTTGACTTTGATAATTATTTACGATAAATCCTCAAACTTCAAAAGATAATGTAAAGATATTCATAGAAGGTGGACTTAAGACAAACTATTATTAATCATGAAAATAACAATAAGGCAAAACATGCCTGCTCTTTGAAAATAACAACAGCAGCATCCAGAAGAAATTCTCGAGCAAGTTCAGGGCTCTTTGCATGCTTTTGCGGACGGGTGCAGTCTCCATCAATCTCATTCCCATCTTTGTCTGTCAAATCATCATCCTAGAAGCAAGCATTGTATAATTAACTGATGGAACTTATAGACAACATTCCTCAAATAATTTTTGAAATTCCATGAATTTTGAACATTGTAAGGGAATCTAATTTCCTTAATGAAACTTGGAAGTACCTCTTCTTCTTCTGCCTCTTCAGCATGCTCAAAGAATCTTTTTATACTTTCCCCTTTTGTGATTGTAACATAGCCATCCCCTACAATTAGCCTGCAATGTACACACTGTTGACCCTTTAATGCATGAGCTTTAACACAAAATTCAGAACATCGGCCATCTAGTTTCCAAGCTCGGAGGGTAATGAAGCATGCACTCAAACCACCAAGATCTAGGCCACTGACTTGAACACGTCCTTTTGTTCCAACATTTTCGAATTCCAAAATGTCTGATTTTCCTTCGGTTGTCCCCACAGCCCACTCAAAGTGATGATATGATCCCATAGTATCCGCAAATGTTTGGCGCCAATCAGCTTGAATCGAGTCATCAGATACCTGACGAAAGCATATGTATTGAGTTATGAACACTATATAATCTAGTCTCGACATGTAGCATCATAAACCACCTATTTCATACAAATATTATTACTCTCCCAATGAAATCCCAATCACAATAGATTTCACAGCATAGAAATATGGAAGTCAAACCTCATACTGAAAGGCAGTATCGGCAACACAAAACCAACTGGTGCAACGAGGTTCTCTACGCATGCGCTTCAGTTCTTTTAGCTCCTTGAACTCTCGAATAACATTTCTTCTACAATCTCGGCAAAACCTCTTGCTATCAAACCTGTTAGATACATAGATAGATAAAAGGTAATCTTTTAGTAAAATATAAAATTTAATATATATACACAAACACGGCCCTCAAGGAAGGCTTCATATGGTTTCAACAATATAAACTTTATCATACTAGAAGTGAAATTAAAATTTGATTTATTCTAAATAGTACAAGAACAATGTTTAGGAAAAGAGTTTTCTTAAGAACCAATAGAAGGCAACAAGTCTCTTTGGAAGTGGAACAAACCTTAAGACCCTCAAAACAATAGAAGTCAACAAGTTGTCATTGGAAGTGGAACAAGCCAGCAACCAAGCATAATGTTGAAAAATTTTAAAAAATTGCTAAGCAACATAAAACTTAACTAAATATCTATCTTTTGGCTAAAAGGTCATGTAACTCCTGAGACAAAATGCTAGCCAAAAATTCTAAATAAATAATTAAGTACTTTGGTCATATACCTACCCAATGTAAGATCTTAACACAACCCTAAAATTGAATATCTAAAGCTGCAGGACTGAAAGCCTATAGGTGACACAATATTAGGTCTAGAATAAACTCAAATACCATATAAATATTATTGTGTTAACTACATAATTTCCTAAACACACAATAAGATACATCAATCATCACTTGACTGGAGAATTCAGTTACGATCAACCCTAAAAACGGCTCATCAGTTAATTTATCTTCATATTTGCATGATACTAAAAATAACATCATACCTTCTTACCATATTGGCCATGCCTACAGTCCAAAACGTCAAAAATAGGTGATTGTTCTTTCACATTTTCATAACTTATGCGAAATCATAAGAAAGACTTAATTTAATGTAAACAAGCATCACATTGAGATTTAACAAATTTTTCAATTTTTATTTTCTTCTTCGACTTTTCAAAACCAGACTCATACTTTCTATTTGACATTTTCAATTACTACAAAGTATAAAATTAAAATATAAAAGTAGCAATAAAAAATATAAATAAAATAGATGTTGCAAATAAATAAAAA
Source organism: Cicer cuneatum (assembly GCA_037974295.1). Lineage (NCBI taxonomy): Eukaryota > Viridiplantae > Streptophyta > Magnoliopsida > Fabales > Fabaceae > Cicer > Cicer cuneatum. Next base: position 33,766,519 of record JBBPBO010000001.1, read on the forward strand.
GTAATAAAATTATAGAATTTGGAAGCGAAGAAAATGGCACGTTGATATTATCTACTACAACAATTTCATATCAAATATCTCCCTTAAAAGCTCACTTCAAAGGAATATGGGAAAAGAGAAAGAGTAAGAGCAAAACCATATGAGTACAAAAATGTTAAAATTTTCTAAAATATAAAGACAATCAAATAACCATACAAATATTTAATAAATTTTATCCGTTAGAATCAATAAATAAATGTTTAATTATTTTAACTTTATAGAATGAACATATATGGAAGTCATCACACAGTCATGCGTGAAATGTGTTTTCGGCCTTTTCCAAAATGCATTCAATGCAAGCAAAATAACAGCCAACTACAAGTACCGTTATGCACTGCACATAAGGAAAATATACTCAAGGCAATAAAGTAAAATAGGTAATAAAATACTTTATACTAACTACTATTACTACTAATTATCGGTGTTATCAATTGTGGAAGGTAGACCACGGTGGAAAGCAAAAAATCCATCATTCTATACCGCCGTGGCACTGCCATCCATCACAAATTGGCCACGGCAGGTATCGGAAATTCCGCCACCGCAGTCAACCATGGCCTATCTTTGACAACAATGCTAATTATTATCATAAAGTGGGGATGGGACCTATGTGGCTGCTACGGCCCTGCATTATCTAGAGTTAACACAGTAAGCGGAAGATTATCAAAAAAAAAAAAACAGTAAGCGGAATGTTCAAATAGATGGCCCACCTGAACATGAGTCTCTCAATAAAATCTTCTTCCTTCATCCTTAGAAGAGATTGTCTTGTCTCCTCGCCCAGTGCCGACCAAAAATCGACCAGCGTATCACATGAAAGTCTGGCGGTATGCAGGGCACAGGTTTCCCTTGTCCCATGCCCTCTACCATAACTCACTATTCCTTGGCTTATCCAACCACGACCTCCCCCACCACAGGCATCTGGATAAAGCAGTTCTCTTTCCCGCTCCCTAGCACGTGCTCCATCAAACACCTGATACGATAAAAAGTTAAGCTACCCAACAAGGAAAAGGGTTGCATCACGAGAACCCAATACAAATACTCCACACTTACAATTTGCAGTCCTTTCAGAGACTTTGAATACAAATAGCAGTCCATAAGTGTCAGTGAACCCTCGCGCGTCGTCGTCAAACCTCCCCAAGGATGGACAGATGGATCTTGAATATCATCTTTGGCTCCATTGGAAATGGATGATGATGATCCGCCACTCTTTTGATTTTTGAAACCCCCAAGTCTGTTACAAGGAAACTGAACACCTGCTCCTCCTTCTTGATGCAAAGATTTCCCATACATAACAATCTGCAAAAATCCTTCAAGAAGCAATCCATTGCATCTTGAGCAGTACATATTTTTTCGCGCTTGCTCAAAAAGGGTTTGTTTGTCAATCCTCAAAAGTTCCTGCCGAGCTTGTGGCGACAGCTCACTCCAGAACTATATCACAAAAAAACAAAAACAACAATCCGCGCCAAAAAGAGACAGTTAAAGACGTTATAAATTGCAAATTTATCCAAAACAAAATGGCAACATGCACAACACATCCTCAAGCAATTTCACTAGGCAATGCTTTTACAACAACAACAAAAAAAAAAAAAAGTACATACATATAAGTACAATACTCAATGATTAACTTATAAAAATAAATACCTTCAAGTACTATAAATTCACATCACATGTAATATCAATTTATTTTTATATAACATTACCAATCACTAATGATAACACAAGAAAGTAAACTGAATAACCATTTGTCAAACAATCAAAGAATATTGCATCCAACAATTATACATCCTAACAAAAAAACAATCAATCAATCAATCAAGGAATTTTCACAGCTGCCAGATCCAACCAAAACCTCAATCAACAACCAATCATTAGCAACACAACAAACCGATACAAAATAATAATGATCTAGCACAATCCCAAATGATAAAAAACAAATATATAAATCTAAGAACTAATAAAAATAAATAAATAATTCTTATAAAAAAATAAAAATAAAAAAAATGGATCGAGTAAATAAAAATACCTTGTGAAGCTGATTGTAACCAACATCGTCACGATTCTTGGACCAAAATCCATTGGCGGAAAGAGAGTACCTAGCTGGTGATTGCGATGAACCATTACTGAATTGGGGTAATCCTGGCATTTTCTTTATTCAATCTCTAGAAGATTCATTCACCAATGCTATCATTCTTTTTCTAAACCTGATTGAATTTGTATCGATGTGAATCGGAATCTAAAAAAGCATGAATAAAAAAGAATTGTTAAAAATCTAGAATAATAATTCACAGATCGAGAATTGGTAGAGATTTAGAGAGAGAAATTAAAGAGAGAGAGAGAGAGAGAAAGGGGTGTGGTGTGGTCGATGAGGATGAAGATGAGATTTGGTGTCATGTGTGAGACTGCGTGTGTTGTGTGTTTGTGTGTTGTGTCATGTCATCATATCATATACATATACATATAGATACACATTTTATACATATATAAGAGTTGTAAAGAGGGAGAGAGAAACATACACACTCAAGGTGAGAGATTAGATTTTGGTTATGCTTAATGGTAAAACCAAACCTTGTTTCTTTTATATATACTACTAGGGTGGATAGTCTATCCGTTTTTCTATTTATTCAATTGTGTATTACTTTAATATATTTTGATATATGTTAATTAGTTATTTTTAGACATAGTTACAAGTAAAATAAAATTAGCACAAAAATTAATATTTATTTGAAAATAAGGATAAATTCGAAAGAAAAAAAGCTACATCAAATTTTTATATATGTATTACACTTGTACATATGTATGTTGTGTGAAGGACCAACATTTGGTTAATTCTTGTAAAAAAAGAAAACATTTGGTTACTCTATTTTTCAAAAAATTACATTTGATTAGTATGAGTGAAGGCATTTTAAATGATAAAAGATTTATTCTTGTTAGTAATTATGTGAATATTATGTACTTATAATGTACTTAAGAAAGGTTGAATGACAATATTATTTTGCTGTAAATTATTATTCTGGTCAATTATCATAAAATAAATATTCACAAATTCAAAATGAACTATGTGTATGTTGAATGCAATCATTACATCCATTGGATGGAGAAAATAAGCAAGGTCGGGAATTTGACTAATTTTAATGAAAATACATACGTCCATATGATTTCTCAAATTAAATGATTTCACCTAATATAATTATGTGAAAATAATTAATACATGAATATATAAAATTCATATAAATGTGGTAATTTTAGAATAAATACACATTTTACTTATATGTATTTAGCAAATCATATCGTTTGGTAGTTTTTATCGAAAAATTCTATATCAAATTATTTCTATAATTGATATTGTCGAAAAAAATGTGTACAACAATGTCGTCATTTTGCATTTTTTTTATTATATAGCACAGCTATAAAATTATTTGGTTTGATTAATCTATTATAAAATGTAATAATGGTTGCAAGTGTTATTTTGCGCATAACCAATAAAAGGGTCTGGATAGTGAATTATATCAACATGTAGAAAAATATATCAAATTTAATTTTGTCTCTAAAAAAATGTAATAATATAAAAATGTGCTTATTTTTACAAAAAAATCAAGAATTTTGTATGAAAAGTTATTTTTGAAAGTAAATAGATGTCTTAAAAGGATCTTTGTACCTTAAAAAATTACTCTCTAACTTTCGGTCACGGATTGATACTTTTTTTAAAAAAAATGAAAAAGAAAAAAAATTTACATTAGAGATTTGAACTTTATCCTTTAAAATTAGACTAAATAGCACATGTGATCTCTTAACTTAATTTCATTTAACGTTTTAGTCATTTATCTTTTTTTTATTTTTTAAGGATGTAGTCATTTATTTTAATTTTAAGTGACAATATGATCTTTTATGTTTTAAAATGTCAACAATATTATCTTTTTTTTTACAAAAATTCAAAAAATTCATCAAACTTTTCAAGCAAAACCCATAAAATTAATTATATTCTTCAATATAATATAAATTTCATCAAATTCGAAACTCAAATTTTCAAATAAACTCATATTTTCATCTCTAACAACATCAAATGAAGAATAAAAATATAAGTTTATTTGAGGATTTGAGTTACGAATTTGATGAAATTTGTATTATATTAAAGAATATAATTAATTTTATTGGTTTTGGTTGAAAATTTTGATGAATTTTTGTAAGAAAAAGAATAATATTGTTGACATTTTAAAATATAAAAGATCAAATTATCACTTAAAATTAAAATAAATGAGCAAATAAAAAAAAATAACTAAAATATTAACTCAAATTAAATTAAGAAACCACGGGTGTTATTTAACCTTAAAATTATAATATCAAACTTATTCTACGTCTTGAAATTATAATATCAAATTTTTCCACCGAGTCAAATTGTCGGAGCCAAAGGCTAAAATAAAAAGTAAATACATACCTTTTATGTGTATAAATAAATATCTTGGTAAACATGTATATATATATATATATATATATATATATATATATATATATATATATAATGTCAAAAAAATATTATAATATATATTTTATTTGAAATTAGAAAATTTTTATTTATTATTATTCGCCATTTTATATGTCAAACCACATATTAAAAAATTTAATAAACGAAACAATTATTTAATTGAATTATTTTTTAAAAGTTTTTTTACAAAGTAATTTTTAAGTTTGTAAACCTATATTTTATAATATTGTCGGTCAAATCAAATTAGTATGAATGAGATAAGTTCATATTAAAATAACATTAATTATTTTATTAATTCAATTTCATTTCAAAACAATTTCATATGATTTGTCTTTTTGTAATTTTATTTTAAAAAATATCATTAGATTAGTTCAATAAAATAAAACACATTTATTTGATTACTTGATATAAT
>JBBPBO010000001.1:33778011-34086995 GCA_037974295.1 Cicer cuneatum
ATTATGTTTTGTGGTATTTAAATTGAAAATAAGATAGATGAATGTATCTATAATATATATATATATATATATATATATATATATATATATATATATAAAAAAGCAATATATCCAAAGATATTAAGAAATGACCGTTGTTCTTAAGTTCTATAACAGAATTTATTTTGTGATTAATCATTTTTATCTACAATGGAATATGATTAGATCTCTTAATTTCACTTGAACTATCCTCTAAGTATGACTTGAATCTTTCTGTTTTACAACTCACAAAGTTCAAATAACATCTCTTGACATGCACATCTGATAGAATTCATATATGACAACAAGAGAGAACATGCATATCAAATCGTAATTATTTTGATATGTAACAAAAATATGATGTGATGTCAATTAAGAAGATACAATATAAAGTACTACATTTTAACAATATAAGAAAATAAGTACTATTGGAACTTTATGAATTATTACTTTAACAATATAAGAAAATAAATACTATTGGAACTTTATGAATTATTACGTTATTCATACTTTGAGGTTTGCAAAAAGGGTGTGAGTCATATTTTAAGGTTAAGAGCTATATACATAGATATCAAAAGACTTAATCACAATGATAATAATTTATTCTATTACAAGTCAAAATGATATATTGTGAGAGTCCTTTGAGATTAAATTTGTTTATGAATGTGCTTATTTAGACATGGGGATTGTAATAGTAATAAGGAGTAATAATCTCTTTTTAGTATCTTTGCATATGTAACTTTTCAACATCTCATGAATGTTAAAAGCTGAAGAAAATTAGGAATTACGGTCAACCAACTATTATTATTGGTTATGGTTCAAACATTATAAATGTTTATGCTTTATGCCTTGTATGTTTAAAGATATTTTTCTATACCTTACATACCTAGTGTGATTACAAGCATTAAATTAGTTTAATTTTATTTATAGATTTCATATTAATAAGTTGTTAACACTCGTTGTGTTTGGGGTGATCTTACCAAGTAACACATAAAAATTAAAAAAATGTGAATAGTGTATGTCAATTATTCAATGTTTAAGTGTATTCATAGATCAAGATACCTAATAGATTTCTCATGCTGATTAAATTGATGACTCAACATATAAAACAATTTAAAGCAACATTTCGATATAAAGAAATTTGATTATTATTTATTCCCATATATAGAAACTAGAATTAGACTATACTTTTCTTCTTCCTTCTAAGAAAACATAGACTCCCACACATAGGGGCAGATCCAATGTATACAATTCACACTCTCAACATTGAAAAATTGTACCTATATCCTTTTTGTTCATTTACTTTTTCATTTTGGCCATCTTGTTATTTTTTTTTTTTTGCACTGAAGCCTAACCCACTCAAATCTAAAAGTATTCTCATATTTTGCACCCTTGGAATAAGATCTTGGATCCACCACTTCCTACACAAAGTCACAAACCCTCACAATTCCTTGTGTTATCCGCTCACAGTTCTTGTTTTGGCCCTCCTTTACCCCTCTTCACTCAAATTATCTTGACTCCTTTGTAAGTCCCATAATTTTATCCTATTTTGTCTCCACTACTGAGGAAAACTTTATCCTCTTATGCATTACTATTGTTTAATTGTTTTGGTCTCTCTTTATGTTGTTGGTTTGTGAACTTTAAATCTCTTATTCAAGTATATTAAATCTATCTTGTTGTGCTAATGTTTTGTGTATGCCTCTTATTTGCAAAAATTAAGTCTTTGTACTACTTTGAAATTATCTCTAATTTAAGCATAATGACCCTGTTTTTATACCTCTTATTTGCATATATTAAAGCTATTTTATCCCATTGTATTGTCTTATGAATTTTTTGACATTTTTATATGTGTCATGAATATTTTTTTATTTTTATAAAGTGTGTCATATGATAATATTTAATATAGAATGGGTTATATAATTGACTGATTGAGTTCAATGATACAGTTCAAAAAGAGACCTACTAATTCGACTAGCGACCAAGTGACCTAATTACTTATCTGATTTGATGACGAATTTGGTTTTTAAAACAATAGTTTTGTTAATTGAAGCATATCATGGTTGTTATAATTAGTCTAAAAGTTTATGCATGTTATAAAGTTGTTCAATTCTAAAAAATGAAGTCATGTCTAACGTAAATTATCTTTTTTCCAATTTAAGAACTACAATGCATGCTCAATAGTATCCAAATAAGGTTAGGGCAATATAATTTTCACTAAACGAGAAGATATTTCTTGATCAAGTAAAATTTTGACATGAATCATTCATATAAATTTTTTGTAAAACCTTTTATACTGTATAGTAGTACTCTTTTATTCTTACTCGTATATAAAAGGTACAAATCAATGAATTAATTAATTAGTATAGTAATAATAACTTTTAAAAGTAAAAGAAAACTGCATCAAAATTTAAAAGACAAGACAACAAATGATTATTAATTTTATATCAATTTTTATCAGGAAAATAAAAATTTACATATATAATAATAATTTACAAATGTATGACATTAGTATAAAATTCTTTTGAAAGTAAATACACGCCTCATTTAGGCACTAGGTTTTTCTACTTGTGAAAAGGTTTTTCATGTTTGTTTCTCCTCTATACTTTGGTTGATTACTTACCAAGGAACCCTAATCATCGTTAATTGTGTTTGATGGAGCGGGTTGTCTTTAAAAAAGATGGAGAATATGGTTTGTCTTTCCATGTTGATGAAGAATTTAAGGCATCTCATCATCGTTAATTGTTTTTGATTAGATTCTTAACTAGTCGACAAATCATAACTCATGTAATAACATGTAATGAAGTAAAGGATGTGCATCAATTAGAGAGTTGTTAAAAGACTAACAATCAAGGAGGAATCAATCAAGATCTTCTTGTTCTAGTTTGTTTATACCCTTTTAGGTGCAAATACATAATATTCACGATGGTTTTATGACTCCATGTCTATTTTGATATCCAACTTTCTCTCCAGAAAGAGTGTCAAGTCAAAGCTGAAAGAGAATGATGCATTCATGGTTAGCTTCAAGTATGATAGGTTTAGTGTTTTTTGTTATGTTTGTGGTTGGGTAGGGCACACAAAGCATAAGTGTGCAACTCTCTTTGAGATTGTGAATGACACTAGAGTTCATCAATGTGGTCTAGAGCTGAAGGCATAGACTAACAAAGAATGACGCAACACAAGAAACTATTGGCCTAATAAGAAGAGTGAAAAGTCAAACATTTGTGCTCAAAGAAGAGAGAGATCAACTTTTAATCAAAATTTGAATTTTTTTTCTTTTAGAATTGCATAATCCTCCCATATAAAAGAAAGATCTCTAATCATTACAAATAAAGGGAAATATATTATAGTTGGTCAAGAATTGATAAACTTAAAGATACTATTAAAATTGGGCTCTACATGTATAGTCTTTGGGTACTTTCGACTATTTCAACACCTTGTATTATAGAAATTGTAATATAATTATTTATGATACAAAAGCACGTGACATTTAAAAAAAATATATTTTAATATATAAGTAAGACAAACACGAGGTAAAAGACACAACATACATCTTTCTTTAAAATTACGAAGACAATATAATCAATCTACTTTAAAATAGAAAAAATGAAAAGGAAAATCGTAACATCTGACACCATATAATCATGAGGACACGAGGAATATAGCCCCAACAATTGAGAACATCCTTGTGAACTAGGTTTCAAGTCAAGACATGTATTTCAACATAGGTGTCTGAAAATAGTGGTTGCCTAGTGGGAGTCTTATTCAATTCAAACTATAGTTTCATTTAATCAAGCACAACAATATAGTTAGTGAACAACACATAATAGCAAACTTATAAAATAACATATAAACCAAACACATAAGTTACACAACTATTCATGTCCACTAAACTAGGGCTAACAAATATCACGTAACAACACTGATGGACCCACCTAGTGCATAGTGGGGTTGGAGCCCCCTATGTTTTGATTTCATGTTTTTGATACTATATATAAACTTACTTACATAAATAGTTTGACTAATTAGCAATTGTAGCCCACACATCCAAAAGAGAAACTCACATTAAAATGGAGAAAATTGCTAATTTATATTATTTTCAAGTTTAATTGTTCTATAAAGTGATTGATCGACAACTTTAAAAGTTGAATAATTGTTTTATAGATGTGAATACTAAGTTGTTTATTTGTGTAGTTTGTTTAAGGGTTAAATGTATGTTTGGTCTCTGTAAGTTAGCGTTATTTATTTTATTTTTGTGCTTGTAATTTTTTTTGTTTCAAATTCAACCCTACAAGTTCAATTTTGTTTTAAAATTGTCTTTGTTGTCAATGACTCTGATAAAAAGCTGAGATGGAAATAAGGGAAAAGAAGAAAATAAATAAAAGTGTGAACATACACGAAAAAAAATCAAATGAAAGCATATATGTTTCGTCTTTGTAGTTCACATGTTTTTCGTCCCTTCTCTATTTGTCATCTCAGTTAAAAACAATCATTATGAATCATAAAACATAGTGAAACATAAATTATCATAAGTCATAAAGCATGGTATTGCAAATTTTGTAAAGACAATCTTCACATGAAATACTTCTTAATTGCATGTGCTACCAACCAACTCCAAAAGTCATAGGTTAAGAGACATGATTTTATGGCACCAACAGTGGACGAATGTCATGCTCATTAGCTATGCTCCTTCGATACCCTATATCTAACCAAATATCCCTAGTCAAGGTAAACTCATGTTACATGGTTCAATATAGCAATAACAGGCATCCTCAAGCTACTTAGGTTGTTCTTACTAGACTCCCCCTAAGGTTAACTAGCATTCTTTCTATGTAGGCTCATATGTCACCTCCACTATCATATATGATAATTCATTCATCCCTCATATAATGCTAACAAAATGATGATATGACATACTTGTATTTGTGTGGTCTATCAAACTTAATTATGGCATAACTAAAATTTGTCTTCATCCCACATGAGTAAGATGTCTCACAAGTCTGAGACAAATGTGTACCATCCTTTCAATGTCATCTTAGGTATTTCTCATCTATCATATCCCATCTTCACATCTCTAAACCTAGATCGCTCAATTGGAGTTCCATTCTTGCTTCGTTAAGCCTATGGTGCATAATGCTTGCTAGAGCATTATTCTCGACATGGACTAGGTCTTATGTCATCTCAAAATCAATTTCATTTTATACATCTGCATTAATAATAAAATATATTTAACTATGGGATATAATCAACATTTAAGGGCAAACCATTTAATATTTAATACAAGGATCGCATGTACAAATTCAACACAACAATCGCATAGTTCATATATTCACGAGATAATCCAATATTGTTCTATTACAATAACACGAGCAAGTAATTCCGAAAGGTCATAAACTAACTCATCAAACTAATTGTAAATACTTGTTATTATTTAAGAAATTATTAACAAAACAAAATCTTGAGTTCACTCATTGATTAATCTTAAAGGCATACATAGGGAAGGACAACAATCAAATTAGGCTACATTCAAGCTCAAAATTCCCGATTCGATAAAAATCTATGATGGAATATTTGCATCCATTTTCAACTGTGTGAGTGAACGAATAAGCTGCTGATTGGAACACCTCAATTTTTGCAAACAATTATGGTAATTGTTTTGTGCATAATTTTTATAAGCATTGGAATTGTTGGTTGATGTTTGATGTAGGACACCTTAGATAATAATATAAACTTTTTGGAGTAAAGTAATCTAAATTTTCAAGTTTTCTAATGATTTTTAAACAATTATAATCTTTCTCGCACAACGGGCTAAGAATTTTAAGGAACTAAAGCTCTTTGCCTAATTTTTGACACAAGGCACCTTGGTCGGAGTACAAAGTTGGGGTTTAAAACTGTGGAGTATTTAAGGGTCTGTTTGAAATAGTTTTTAAAACTTTTGAAGTTTTTGAAAATTTAAATACAAGAAAATTTGTTTGATAACTATTTTCATATTTACTTATTTTCAAAATTTGTTTTGATTTTATGTATATTTTTAGCTTAAAAAATAGAATGTCTTTTTGATAATTTTATATTGTATTATAGATTTTAAAGTGTCAATTTTAATAAATGACATTAGTGTAAACATGCTGAAATATTATTATCATCTAGTTTCTCCTACATCGTTGCTACAATTATCTCATAATTTCTTCAACTTTTTATTTTATTCTCACTGTCCATTTCTTTTCTTTTTATATTTATTTCAAAATTCCTCTTCTATGATTGTGTGTTTTAACTTAATTATTATCTGTTGAGTATTTGTCCAAGAAGAATGTGTTAACTGGTGAGTGGTGTAAATGTGAGTGTGTTCGATTTTTAGGATTTAATTTAGGTGAGGTTTACGCGACATTTAAAAAATTGTAGGTTAGAGATAAAATAAAATAAAAACCCGCATTTGTGAGTTTCCACGGACAAAATTTGTGAAGAGCACGGGGCAAGTAGCTTAAATGTTACGTGTAAATAAAATAAATAAATAATTAAATTATCCGTGAATTAATGGACTGATGGCGGGTAGGGATGGGAATAGGTCAGACCAGGTTTTGAAAAGGGCTGAGTCTGACTTATGATTAATTTTTTAGGTCTAAGCTTGACATATAGTCTATCATAGACTTTTTTTTTGTCTGACCTGACATTTTCAAAAATATGGTCTGACCTAGAAGCCTATTTAAAAGTCTTATTCACATTAAAATATTTAAATGTTATATTTTATAGTTTTTTAAATAGACTAAATTAGACAGTTTTATATAAGGAAAACTAATAAAATTATAATCAAATCTAATATAATAAAATAATATTAAAATAACTTAATTGATAGACTTTAAAATAAGAGACAATAATATTAATAAATAATAAAATATATATATACTTTAAAATAGAAAACAATAATATTAATAAATAATAATAAAAATAATATTAATAAATAATATATATATATAGGCCGGTCCACAAGTCAGACCACAGATAATAAATACTTCCCCGTACCTATCTATAAACATTTGTTGCTTTTTTTCACATTTATTAAGAAAATTAAAAAGTGAATTTAATGTGTCGTGTCGAAGTTTCATAAATTTCCTTTGTACATAAGTGTATTCAATTTATCTTTCATAATTCAAGATAAAGTAGTATAATTAATAAGGAGTATTTGTTTGATTTTTCACAACAAATATTTATAATTAGAGACAAAGATAGTATAAGATAAGACAAATGCATAACAAAATGCTTAATGGTGTTTAAAAAGTTGATTTTGTGTGAAATTCATTTTTTATTTTATAGAAAACATTTCTATTAATTTAATTAATGTCATTAGGTTTCCGCAAAAAATCCTTCACGCATTTACTTGGATGGGTATTGAACATTTAATCCATTAAGTCGAGTGATGAGAACTACTTGCTGTCATGTCTCATTGTCATCCGTAATTGTGGGTAACTTAATCATAAACAATTAAAATAATTTATGTATACTCCACTTACTGTGTCAAATCTAGAAACTGAAAAAAAAAAAAAGTTAATTAAATATACGTGATTTATTTTAATTGGTTGTGGATAATTTATTTAAAATTTTTCAAAAAGAATATAAAATTTACCTTTAATTTAAGTTTTTAAGTAAGATTTTTTTTTCTTTTCAAAATTTTAGTTGTAAATATTGTTTTGGGACTGACCTGTATTCAATTTTTTAGTGTGAAGTTTTAATTCGGGCTTGTTTTAGAGGTATTTATTTTAGATGATAAAAATATTTAGATTTTAATAATCTTAAAATATATTATTATAAATAAAAAACATTGTAAAAAACTATATTTCCAAGAAAAAAATTATCAAACAAGCTTTTTCATTTTTGAATTTCCAAAACAATTTAAAAAATATATATTACCAAACAGGATTGTTTTTAAATTTTCTTCGTAAAACTATATTTTAAAATTCTTTTATAAAATGGTTTTAAAAACTAAAAAGAAAAATAGAATCAAACAAGCATTAAATATTTTAATAAGATTTTGCTCACATTTTCATAAGTCATCATACAAATTATGGTCAAAATCTGTTAGGAAAAATGAAAGATAATTATTTCAATAATGTAAAAAATAAAAATTTTCCACCTGTGTTGATAAATAGTCAAACAAAAAATATAATTCCATAGAGCAACAATAAATTGACAAAAAATTAAATATGGGATAAACACAATTTTAACGTGAAAAACTTCTCTCAAATTGAGAGAATGAAAACCACCGAACCTAGTTCAGTAAAACCTTCCACTATAATAATTAATAAATACATCAGAGTCTTCTTAGTAACACTAGGGAACATCAATCAACAATAATCATCATCATAGGGTGTAAACCAAACAAATAATAAACATTATATATCAAAATAACAAACTCAGTGGTAGAAGTAACATATTAAAATTATAGATCAAACAGAGCAAATTTGCTACACACATGTTACCACCGAAACCCAATTTTCTTCTTTTCATTTCTTGTTCCTGACATCACCTTTTTCTATTTTTTCTTCTTTCTTTTGCGACACTGTTCACTTTTTTTTTATACCAATTTAGAGATTTCTAATCTTTTTCTTTTTTTCTTCTCTCCATGGACCTAGTCCAATTAAAACACATATTCCTTTTTTCTTTTCTTTCTTTAATAATAATAATAATAATAATAATAATAATAATAATAATAATAATAATAAGGCTAAATAGCATCCGTGATCCCTTAACTTAATTTCACTTAACGTTTTAGTTCTTTATCATTTTTTCTTCCCCGATTTGGTCCTTTATTTTAATTTTAAGTGACAATTTGATCTTTTACGTTTTAAAATGTCAACAATATTATCCTTTTTTTTTTACAATAAATTAAAAAATTCATCAAAATTTTCAACCAAAACCCATAAAACTAATTATATTCTTTAATATAATACAAATTTTATCAAATTTGTAACTCAAATCTTCAAATAAACTCATATTTTCATTTTTTTATTTGATGTTGTTAGAGATGAAATTTTAAAAATCAAATAAAGAATAAAAATATGAGTTTATTTGAATATTTGAGTTACGAATTTGATAAATTTGTATTATATTAAAGAATATATATAATTAATTTTATGGGTTTTGGCTGAAAATTTTGATGAATTTTTTGAATTTTTGTAAAAAAAAAGGATAATATTGTTAACATTTTAAAACATAAAAGATTAAATTGTCACTTAAAAATAAAATAAAGGACCAAATCGGGAAGAAAAAGATAAATGACTAAAACGTTAACTGAAATTAAGTTAAGGGACCACGAGTGCTATTTAGCCTAATAATAATACTAATAATAATACTAGTAAAATTGGTGGGTTCCACGACTTAATTGGGAATGTACTGCTCAACCATGTCAACCTTCTTTCTACAACATATCATCTTCGACACATGCAAGACCTTTGTCATCATATATGAACCATTCTCATAGGTATGAATATTTTCAATTGAAAATGACTTCATTTCCAATGCATCTCATATGCAATGATATCACACCTCAATATATATCGACTTTGCATGCAATGATTGTCACAGAATAACACAAACTTGTCTTGCTTTAGGCCTAACTCAAGTAGAAATTTATTCATCCACAAGAGTTCTTTGGAAGCTTCAATTGCTGCAATGATCTCAACTTCAGTAATGGATAAAGCAACACACTTTTGTAACCTTGATTGCTACGACATAACTCCCCCTGCAAACATCATCATATAATAAGAAGTAGATTTTCTAGAATCAAGATCACCTACCATATATGTATTTGTGTAGCCATCTAACACAAGCTCACCACCTCTATAGGATAAACACACTTTGGAAGTTCCTCTAAGGTATATGAGAATCCACTTCACTGCTTGCCAATGATCTTTATCAGGATTAGAGATAAACTGATCGACAACTCCAACTTTATGAACAATATCTGACCTTGTGCATACCATAACATACATCAAACTACCAATTGCGGATGCATAAGGAACCTTCTTCATCTCTTATTTGTCTTTCTCACTTGTAGGACATTGATCAGAATTCAATTTGAAATGAGTAGCAAGTAGAGTACTAATAGGTTTGCAGTTGCTCATGTTGAACCTGTCTAACACCTTCTCAATGTATTTGTGCTGAGACAACCACAATTTATCATTCTTGCTGTCACAAGTAATTCTCATGCCCATAATTTGCTTTGCAGGACTTGAGTTTTTCATTGGAAAATACTTGTCCAAATCTTTCTTTAGAGATTGAATCTTCTTAGTGCCATGAACAACAATTAGCATGTCATCCACATATAACAAGAGAATAATATAATCACCATTAGAGAATTTCTTGAAAAACACACAATGGTCAAAGGTAGTTTTACCGTATCTATGTTTCTCTAGGAAAGAATCAAATTTCTTGTACCATTGTCGATGTGCTTGCTTGAGCCCATACAAGCTTTTCTTCAATTTACACACAAGTTGCTCTTTACCTTTGACTTTGAAACCCTCTATTTGCTCCAAATAGATCTCTTCTTCTAAGTCACCACGAAAGAATGCAATTTTCACATCAAGTTGTTCAACTTCTAGAATCAAACTAGCTGCTAACTGAAGCACAACTCAGATAGCGGACATCTTCACCACATATGCAAAAATTTCTTTCAAGTCAATACCTTTTCTCTGATTAAAACCTTTCACAACCAATCTTGCTTTGTATCTTGGTTGAGAACTATTCTCTTCTGCCTTTAACTTTTATACCCATTTGTTCTTGGGTGATTTTCATCTCTTCTTTTATGGCCTTCAACCACTTTTCTTTATCAACATTTCTAATAGCCTCTTGGTAGTACTCTAATTCTCCACTATTAGTGATCATCACATACTGATGTAGAGGGTATCTCTTAGAAGGTTGACGTTCTCTAGTAGATCTTCTCAACTCAAACTCAACTGGTGGCTCAACTGGAACATGTTTATCTTGGTGAGGTACATGATCATCAGTTATATTCTCATCATCTACCTGTACATCTCCTCCATCAACAAAAGTTCTCCAAGGGGTTTGGGCGCAACATCAATGTAACTTATGGAATTTGATTTATGCTTCTCAGCTTTACCAAAATCTTCAATAGTTTGGTCTTCAAGAAATATCACATCTCGACTTTTGATAATTTTCTTGTCAACCAGATCCCAGAATGTATAACCAAATTCTTCACAACCATAACCGATGAATACACACTGTTTGGATTTATTATCAAGCTTGGACTTCCCATCTCTTGGAATGTGAACAAAACTCTACAAGCAAGCACTCTCAAATGACGGTAAGGGACATCTTTTCCTATCCAAACTCTATTTGGAACACCACCATCAAGTGGAATAGATGGAGAAAAAATGATCAAATCCACCACAATTTTCATTGCTTCACCCCAAAAGGATTTCGATAATTTTGCATGAGAGAGCATACATCTGATTTAGTCATTAATTGTACAATTCATTCTCTTTGAAACACCATTATGCTGAGGTGTCTTTGAAACTATTTTGTCAAGCTTGATTCCATGTTCTCTACAATACTCTTCAAACAGACCTCTGTATTCACCATCGTTATCTGATCGAACACATTTCACTTTCCTTCCCTTTTCTCTTTCAACACTTGCATGCAAATGCTTGAAGACTCCAAGTACCTGGTTAGATTTCAAAGGAAATGCCCACACTTTTCTAGAGTGGTCTGAAGGTGCAAATACGAGAAAAGGGGGTTGAATTGTGTTTGCCAAAATTGAATTCTTTTGCTGTTTTGGTGAATGTTGATGTGAATTACTTGATGAATAAATAATCAGACTTAGCAGCGGTCAATAACAGCATAAGAACACAATTGACCCTCCAAACTAGTCTTCCCAAACAGCCTGACAACTCCAAACTTTTGAGAAACAATCAATCACCTTGACCTTACAAGTCAAGTATTCTCCTACCAATTTGACAACCCCAGATTGAAGAAGGAACTTCCACACCTTGACCCTACAAGTCAAGTATTCTGCTACCATTCTGACAACCCCAGATTGAAGAAGGAATTCACACCTCTATTGGGTTTGATTACAAGGGTTTGGAACTCTGCAATGTTGCTTCTGGAAAGCTGATTGGTGCACTGAATTTCTTTCTCGAAAACACTTAGAAAATATTGCTCTTGCACACTTGTGTTTCTCTCTTTTGAACTCTCGGATAACTTTGAATTGAAGCTTGAGCTCTTGTGTGTTTCGATGCCTATTGCTGCAGCATGAAGCCTTCTTTTATAGCTGCAATATGGACTTTGTCCAAGCTTAATTTCGAGATGAATCTTGCTCAGATTTCCTTTGAAAATTCTGTTGACCAATTCTGTTTCTTTTTAATTTCGAAACATATCTTCTTGCTTCAGATCTCCTTCGAATTTTCTTTAGGTCTTCTTTGATTTTTGAATCAAATCTTCTTAAACCTACGATCAGATCTCTTTCAAAATTCAATCAAGTCTTTTTCAAATTTTGATCAAGTCTTCACTGAATCTGAATCATGTTTTAAATCTGAACCGTGTGATCTTCTGATTTGGACCAAGTCTGGATCATGACTACTGATCTGAACCATGCTGTCTCTTGATCAAGACCGTGTGATCTTCTGATTTGGACCATGTGATCTTCTAATTTGGACCAAGTCTGGACCATATCTTCTGTTCTGGACCAAGTTATCTTCTGATCTGAACCATGTTATCTTCTGGATAATGTTTCGTTCTTATCTGGACCATGTTATCTTCTAGATAATGTTTCCTTATGATCTAGACCATGTCTTCTTCTGGACAATGTTTCCTTCTAGTATGGACCAGGTCTCCTTCTGGACCAAGTTTCCTTCTGGTTTGGACCAAGTCTCCTTCTAGACTAAGTTTCCTTCTGGTCTGGACCACGAATGATATCCTCTAATGATGTCATTGATTCTTGCCTCTGATGATATCCTCTGATTGATGATATGCTCTGATTTTTGCTTTTGATGACATCCTCTGATTCTTGCTTCTGATGGGATCCTCTGGTGATATCCTCTAGTATCCTCTGGAGGTATCTTCTGGTATCCTCTAGAGGTATCCTCTAGTGATATCTTCTAGTATCCTCTGGTGACATCCTCTGGATGTATCCTCTGGTGATATCTTCTGGCCGTATCTTTTTGTGACATTTATATCTTTTGGTGACGTCATCCTCTGATGACATAATCTGTTGACGTTGATATTTTCTGCTTGTATATTCTGATTTGTATCTTCTAGTTGTATCTTCTAGAGGTATCTTCTGGTGACATCATCCTCTGGCGACGTCATCCTCTTATTTTTCACTTCCTCTGATTTTTCATTCTTCTTCTAAGTTAAAATGTGATTTTCATAAAATACTTTTGTTAACATCAAAATTTAATTGAAAGAACCAACTTGGTTCCAACATGGTCGTCAATAAAAGTAACAAAATATGATGCACCACCAAGAAATTTACTATCCATCATACAAACATTAGTATGAACTAAATCAAGAATATTTTGCTTTCTATGAGGACCAATATTATGAAAAGATATTCTATGTTGTTTCCCAGCAAAACAATGAGTGCAAGTTTTTAAAGACGTACCTTTCACAAGAAGGAAAATTTTCTTCACAAGTATGTTGAGTCCTTTGTCACTCAAGTGACTAAGGCGCATATGCCATAAATTAGAAGAGGCGTCTTCAATTGCATTAACTTTTTCCTTGCGTAGTTTCGTATGCATCCTATAGAGAGAAGTAGAACGTTGCTCATTTGCAACCACTAGAGACCATTTGGTGATTTTACATATACCACCACCACCAAAGTAAGTGTGATAACTCTAAATATCCAAGGCTTTCACCGAAATCAAGTTGAGATGAATATCAGGAACATGTCTAACATTCTTCAATTGAAGCTTGCAACCATTCCCAGCTTCAACCCAAACATCTCCCATATTGATAATTTTACATACTCCTTCATTTCCAATTTTTATCGTGCCAAAATCACCAACATAATATGATGAGAAGAAACCACACCTAGGAGTAACATGATATGAGGCACCTGTTGGAACCAAGTTGGTTCTAAGTGAAGGTGCAAACACGAGAAAGGGGGGGTTGAATTGTGTTTGACAAACTTGAATACTTTTCCTGTTTTTATACTTTTAAAACAAAACTTGATGAATGAATAAAAAACAGAGTTAGCAGCGGATATAAAGTAACAAATAAAACACAGAATTTTTATACTGGTTCACCGTTAACGAGGCTACGTCCAGTCCCTTCACCTTGAAGGATTTCACTAATTCAAACCTTGAATTACAACAGTTCTACTGACCCTCCAAGTTAGTCTTCTCAAACAGTCTAACAATCCTAGACTCTTGAGGAATACAACACCTTTCTTCTCCTGCCAATCTAACAACCCCAGATTGTAGAAGGAATTACAACACTTTGAATCTAATTGCCAAGTAATCTGCTACCCCTTCTGACTCCCTCAGATTGTAGACTCTACTTCAACAACTTAGATCACACGAGAAAGAAAATAACAAGAGTGCTTGCTTCTTGAAAGCTGGAACTCACAATTGACCTCACTGAAAACTTAAGTGTTTGCTTTGGAAGTGTATGACTCTTTTTAATTTTCGATGCTAAGTATTCTGCCTTGAGCCTCCTTTTATAGATGCAGATTTGGGCCTCTTCCAAGCTTAATTTCGAGCTGAATCTTGCTGGATTCTCTTGCAAAAATAACTTGACCAATTGGGCTTTATTTAAATAAAAAACATATCTTTTATTAAGCTTCAGATTTTCTTTCGAAATAACTGGCCAATCAAGTCTTTAGTTCCTTCCCGCCAACAGCTCTTGAGTTCCACAATACTTCACTTTATTTTTGTAACAAATCTTTTTAATACTTTGATCAAAATAAATTAAAATCTCCACCATTAATCCTCATGATTAAATCTGAACCATTTGATTTTCTGCGCTAGTCCACATCTGGACCATACTAATTGATATGCTGTGATCCTCTGATTTCGGCCATCCCTGGACCACACTTCCTAACCTTCTGATCTTCTGATCTCGGCCATCCTGGTCTAGCAAACTGATCTGCTGTGATCCTCTGATCTCGGCCACTGCTGGACCACACATTCTGACCTTCTGATTTCGGCCAACACTGGGCCATGGTCTGATCTTCTGATCTCGGCCAACACTGGGCCAAATAATTAAATCTAATCCATTGATCTGAAAATATTCCCTCTGATCTGGACCAATTCTGGACTTAGTCTGGATTAAACTGAAATTAAATCTGGACAAATAATATTTCAGTATGGACATTTTACCTTTGATTTTGGATCAGGTCTGGATCAATTATGGAAATCATTTCTTCTGGTCTGAACTTAGTTTCATACCCTAAACCATGCTATCTTCTGGTCTGGATCAAATCTGGATTAATTCCTTTGTTCTGGACCCATTAATTTACCCTCTGATTAAGTCTGGATCAAGTCTGGGCTCTTTATTATTTCACTGCCAGGCCATCTTCTGGTCAGAATAACTTCTGGAATAAATCTGACATTTGACATATTCTGGTCTGGAACAACTCTCCCTCTGGTCTGGTCTAGGTCTCCTTCTAACTTTGCTTCCTTCTGATATGGGCCAGCAAAGATATCTTCTGGTGATGTTTTGACATCCTGGAGTATCTTCTGGTAATTCCAGGATGCATTCTGGATGCTTTTTCTGCCTCTGCAAACTTCATTTTCTGGTGGTATTTAATGTAATAATTCAAGGTACAAAATAAGATTACATGGAGTGCTTTTGTAAACATCAAAATCCTAAGTATTTAGAACCAACTTGGTTCCAACACTAAGTACTTAGGATTTTGATGTTTACAAAAGCACTCCATGTAATCTTATTTTGTACTTAGAATTATTATATTAAATGCCACCAGAAGATGAAGTCACCAGAGGCAGAAGATGAGTTACTAGAGGATAAAATCAGACCAGAGGATACACCTCTAGAAGATACCAGAGGATGCATCCAGAAGGCACCAGAGGATACACCTCTAGAGGATATCAGAGGATGTCAAAACATCATCAGAGGATATCTTTCCTGGCCTAGATTAGAAGGAAGCAGAGTCTAGAGGGAGACCTGGTCTAGACCAGAAGGAAGCTTGCCACAGGGAGACTTCCTCCAGACCAGAAGGAATCATAAGTCAGACTTGATCCATACTTAATTCTGACCAGAAGATAGCTTGGTCATCAGTCCAGACTTAATCAGTGTTGGCTGAGATCAGAGGATCACAGAAGTGGTGCAGGTCAGATTACACAAGTCCAGATGTGGTCGAGATCAGAAGATCAAATGATCCAGATTTAATCATGATGATAATTAGTGGAGACTTGATTAAATTTGAATAAGACTTGATTAAATTTTAAT
The DNA here is from genome assembly GCA_037974295.1 of Cicer cuneatum. NCBI lineage: Eukaryota > Viridiplantae > Streptophyta > Magnoliopsida > Fabales > Fabaceae > Cicer > Cicer cuneatum. The sequence continues at coordinate 33,794,446 of JBBPBO010000001.1, forward strand.
AGAAACTTGATCAAAGTATTAAGAGGATTTGATACAAAAATAAATTGAAGTCTTTTGGGTATTCAGAAGCTATTGGCGGGAAGAAAGATTTAGTCCAGAATTAATCAGGAATAGGATTGGCCAAAGTTATTTTTGAATGCAAATCTGGAGCTAAAAAGATATGTTTTTTATTTAAGTGAAACCCGATTGGCCAAGTTATTTTTGCAAGAGAATCCGGCAAGATTGAGCTCGAACTTAAGCATGGAAGAAACCCTAATTATTCATATATAAAAGGAGGCTCAAAGCAGAAGACTTTGCATCGAAAATACTTGAGAGTCATACACTTCCAAAAGCAAGTACTCTAAGTTTTTCTTTCCCTTGTGTTAGGCCTAAGTTGTTGAAGTAGAATCTACAATCTGAGGGAGTCAAAAGAAGTAGCTAATTACTTAGCAATTAGATTCAAGGTTCTTTTCCTCAAAAGTCAAGGGTTGTTAGACTTTTTGAGAAGACTGACTTGGAGGGTCAGAGGTACTTTGTAATTCAAGGTTTTTTAATTAGTGAAATCCTTCAAAGTGAAGGGACTGGACGTAGCCTAGTTAACGGTGAACCAGTATAAAATTATGAGTTTTTATTTACTTTATATCCGCTGCTAACTCTGTTTTAATTCATACATAACAGGTTTTGTTTTAAAACTAAAAAGTATTCAAGTTAGTCAAACACAATTCAACCCCTCATTATCGTGTTTGCACCTTCAATTGGCATCAGATCTCGGTCTCAAGGCCGAGCACTTAACAGTGTTTGAGGAATGGTCCAAGGGGGTTCAACATGTCAGAATCCAAAGAAGAATTTGGAGGCAACATCAATAGGCCACCACTGTTTGATGGAGATCACTTTGAATACTGGAAGGACAGAATGAGAAGCTTCTTCTTCTCCCAAGATCTTGATCTCTGTACCTTCGTAGTCAAAGGCTATACTGCACCTACTACACAAGGAGACGAAACTGGTCAAGAACTGGATGTAGAAGATATGAATCCTAACCAGAAAAAGTTATACAAGCTACATCACAAGTCCAGAACCATCTTGATCAACGCTATCACATTTAAAGAATTTGATAGATGCACCAACAAGGAAACAACAAAAAGCATCTATGACAGTCTAGTTCTAACCTATGAAGGAAGCAAGCAGGTTCAAGATGCAAGGGCTAACATACTGGTCAAATAGTATGAGATGTTCAAGATGGAAGATGATGAAGACATTGATGGAATGTTCTGTAGATTCCAGACTCTGATATCTGGACTGAAGGTCTTGAAGAAAAGATACACAACAGCAGATCATGTCAAGAAGATTCTAAGAAGCTTACCAACCAAGTGGAGACCAATGGATACTGCAGTTCAGCAAGCCATATATCTGAATAACTCAAGTATCATGAAATCGAACTGGAGGCAGATGAACCAAAGAAGAAGAAGAATTTGGCCCTGAAGTCAAAACAGAAGAAAGCTACAAAGGCAGCATAGTGACTGTGATGATATGGCTTACTTAACCAAACAGATGATTAAGATCTGGGAAAACAGGAAGTGGAGAGGCTCCAAGAAGAAACATAACAGCAAAGGAAAGGAAGAATCTGACAAGAAGAGCATCATTTGTTATGGATGCAATGAACCTGGACATATTAAGTCATAATTTCCAATTCTGGAAAAAGGCAAACAACACAAGAAGAGTTCCAGATTCAAAAAGAATGGTCTGATGGCAGCCTGGGATGCATCAGAATCAGAAGAAGAATCGTCTGATGAAGAAGAGGCAGAAATAACAATGGTGGCACATATCAGGTGTGCCTCTAGACTTCATAAAGGCACAGTTTCAGGAAGGAAAGCATGCAGAAGGAAGAATGATCAAAGCACATTCAGGCAAGTCTGGAAGCACATCAGAGGAATCAATTATGGCTCTAATGGCTCATACCAACTCAAGTTCTAGATACAGCTCATGCTCTGGAACAGATTCAAAAGATGAAGACAGTAAGGTATTTTTTGATCTCACTAAATCTGAATTAATTGACGCTGTAAAATATTTTTTAAATGCAAACAATAAGATGTCTTTAAAATTGAAAACTTTTAGGGAAGATAAGAAAAATCTGACCAAAGAAGTCCAAGTTTTAAAGAATCAAAATTCTGAGTATGCAACTGAAAACAAGGATTTTAAAACTGAAGTTGCAAGACTCAAATATGAAAACCAAACTCTCAAAAGTAATATTTGTTCCACTTCCAAAACTGTTTGTGAATCTGATATGCATGAGCAATTTTTCAAAACTTTTTTTCTAATGGAATGGAAAGAAGTAAATATGCATCTATGATTTATGGAAACAGTAACATTGGAAAGAGAGGTCTTGATTTTACAGAAACTATTGCTGAAACTGAAACTGTTCATTCTAATGATTTATGCATTGTTTGTGCTAAGAAAGGTCACTCAGAGTTATCTTGTCCTATGGTAAAATCTGAACAAGATTAGAGAGCTGTTAAAACTAACAAACCTGGACCCAATTAGTTCTGGGTACCAAAAGATCAAATTGTCTATGTTGCAGATATTCTGAGCAACCAGAAGGAGACACCAACAATGGTGCCCGAACAATGGATGTTGGCAATGCACAAACAGAAGAAGGTTTATGTTCCTGCTACAACCAGACAGAGGCAATCTGAGTCTGATGGAAGAAGGTCTGGTCAACTCAACCAGAATCAGAATTAGAACTGGAACGAGATTCAAAATTGCAACCAGAATCAGAATAGGAACTGGAACCAGAATCAGAATTGGAACCAGTATCAGAGGCACAAGAACTGGAACCAGAACCAACACTGGAACCAGAACCAACACTGGAATCAGAACCAACACTGGAACCAGATTCATCAGAATCAAAAGATTCATACAAATCCCCAGAATTATCAGATTCATCCAACTCATCCAAATCACAAGAATCATCAAGGTTATCATAATCACCAGATTCATCGAAGTTACCAGAACAAAAACATGTTCCAGAATCATCAGAGGCACATGATCTATCAACCAAAGTAGAATCAAGGAAACTACTCAAACAGGCCATACGCTGAACTGGCTCTGATGGATCGAACTGAGTCTGACTCTGACTCTGATTCTGAAGCAAGGTCTGATCAACAACATAAATCATGGTACTTGGACAGTTGTTGCTCCAAACACATGACATGAGACAAATCTATGTTTCTGGATCTGACCATGAAAAATGGAGGCAAAGTTTCCTTTGGAGAAAACCAGAAAGGTCAGATTATTGGTACAGGAACAATTGGTAACAAATCTTCTTCCCTTTCTATTAAAAATGTTTTGTTAGTAAAAGGTTTGAAGCATAATCTTTTGAGCATAAGTCAACTAAGTGATTGCAAATATGATGTCATCTTTAACCAGAAAACATGCAAAGCTGTTAGTCAACTTGATAAATCTATTTTGTTTACTGGCATTAGGAATGATAATGTTTATAAGATTGATTTGTTTAGTCTTGCTAAGCAATAGGTTAAATGCTTATTATCTATAAGTGAGCAGAATCTGATTTGGCACAAGAGGCTAGGGCATGCAAATCCTAGACTTATATCTGAGTTGAGCAAACTCCAGTTGGTAAGAGGGCTTCCCAAGGTAAGTTCCAAAACTGAGATTCTGTGTGAAGCATGTCAAAGAGGTAAACAAACTAAAAAATACTTTAAAACTAAAAAATGTGTTTCTACCTCTCAACCACTTGAACTGCTTCACTTAGATATGTTTGGTCCTGTTCAAACAGCTTCACTCGGTGGTAAGAAATATGGATTTGTGATTGTTGATGATTACTCAAGGTGGACTTGGGTAAAATTTTTAAAGAACAAAGATGAATCTCACAAAGTGTTTATTTCTTTTTGTAAGCAAGTAATGAATGAACAGGGTGTCAAGATCATAACCATCAGAAGTGATCATGGAGGTGAATTTGAGAACAAATACTTTGAAGAATTCTGTGATGTGGTGGAAAGAAAGAATTGATCACTACAGGAGATGGCCAGAACCATGCTGAATGATATGAAGCTTGCCACCTACCTTTGGGCAGAAGCTGTCAACACAGCTTGCTACATTCAGAATAAAATAAAACTCCATATGAATTGTGGAAAGGTAAGAAACCTAACATTTCCTATTTCAAGCAATTTGGCTGTACTTGTTTTATGTTGAAGACTAAAGATAATCTAGCTAAGTTTGACTCTAGATCTCAAAAGTGTACCTTTATTGGTTACTCTGAGAGATCAAAAGCTTATAGAGTGTTTAACAAGGAAACTAACACTGTGGAAGAATCAATCCACATTATGTTTGATGATAAACAACTTGACTCTGAAAAGTCAAAGGAAGATGAGGAAATTGCAGGTGAACCAGAGGCACAGGAACCAGAAGCTGCACCAGCAGTAGAACCTGAGAAAGATAAAGAAGAAAGCAAGGAAGAAGAACATGCTGACTCTGAAGACAAGTCAGAGGGAAAGAATGGATGGAAGTACAAGTCTTCACATCCAGAAACTCTCATTATTGGCAGTGTAGTAGAACCATTGAAGACTAGATCATCAAGTAGAGAAACCAGTCTATTTGGTTTACTCTCGAAAATTGAACCAAGCAATGTTGATGAAGCTTTGGCAAAGGAAGGTTGGATACTTGCAATGCAAGAAGAGCTGAATGAATTTCAAAGGAATGATGTTTGGGATCTGGTATCCAGACAAAAAAAAACATTATTGGAACCAAGTGGGTGTTCAGGAATAAACTCAACGAAAAAGGTGAAGTGGTAAGGAACAAAGCCAGACTTGTAGCTCAAGGATACAGTCAACAGGAAGATATTGATTACACTGAGACTTTTTCTTCAGTGGCCAGGTTAGAAGCAATTAGAATTCTTTTATCATTTGCTGCTAATCATGATATAATTCTGTACCAAATGGATGTTAAAAGTGCATTCTTAAATGGCTATATAAGTGAGGAAGTCTATGTCAAACAGCCCCATGGATTTGAAAATTATGATTTTCCAAACCATGTTTTTAAACTTAAAAAATCTTTATATGGTTTAAAACAAGCAATAAGGGCATGGTATGACAGACTTAGTAACTTTCTGCTTGAGAGTCCGCTGCTAACTCTGTTTTATTCATACATCAGATTTTGTTATAAAACTGCAAAAACAGAAAAAGTATTCAAGTTAGTCAAACACAATTCAACCCCCTTGATGTATCAAATTCATCTTTAAGCAGAAAGTTACTAAATCTGTCATACCATTCCCTTGGTGCTTGTTTTAAACCATATAAAGATTTTTAAAGTTTAAAAACATGGTTTGGAAAATCAGAATTTTCAAATCCAGGGGGTTGTTTGACAAAGACTCCCTCACTTATATAGCCATTTAAGAATGCAATTTTAACATCCATTTGATAATGAATTATATCATGATTAGCAGCAAATGATAAAAGAATTCTAATTGCTTCTATCCTAGCCACTGGAGCAAAATTCTCAGTGTAATCAATACCTTCCTGTTAACTGTATCCTTGAGTTACAAGTCTGGGTTTGTGCCTTACCACTTCACCTTTTTCATTGAGTTTATTCCTGAACACCCACTTGGTTCCAATAATGTTTTTCTTTGGTCTGGATACCAGATCCCAAACATCATTCCTTTGAAATTCATTCAGCTCTTCTTGCATTGGAAGTATCCAACCTTCCTCTGCCAAACCTTACTCAAACTTGTCTCCATCAAACAGTGGTTGTTTGTTGATGTTGCCTCCAAAATCATCTTTGGATTCTGCCATGTTGTTGACCCCTTAGACCTTTCCTCAAACACTAGTTAAGTGCTCAGCCTTGAGACCGAGCTCTGATGTCAATTGAAGGTGTAAACATGAGAAGGGGGGTTGAATTATGTTTGACTTACTTGATTACTTTTTCTGTTTTTGCAGTTTTATAACAAAACCTGATGTATGAATAAGTTAGAGTTAGCAGCGGATGTAAAGTAAATATAAAACTCAGAATTTTATACTGGTTCACCGTTAACTAGGCTATGTCCAGTCCCTTCACTTTGAAGGATTTCACTAATTCAAAAACCTTGAATTACAACAATACCATTGACCCTCCAAGTCAGTCTTCTTAAACAGTCTAACAATCCTAGACTTTTGAGGAAAAGAACCTTGAATCTAATTGCTAAGTAATCTGCTACCCCTTCTGACTCCATCAGATTGTAGACTCTACTTCAACAACTTAGACCTAACATAAAGGAAGGAAAAACGTAGAGTACTTGCTTCTGGAAAGCAGATACTCACAATTGACCTCACTGAAAACTCGAGTATTTTGCTTTTGGAAGTATATGACTCTCAAGTATTTTCGATGTTGAGTCTTCTGCCTTGAGCCTCATTTTATAGATGAATAATTAGGGTTTCTTCCATGCTTAAGTTCGAGCTGTATCTTGCCAGATACTCTTGCAAAAATACCTTGGCCAATCGGGTTTCACTTACGTAAAAAACATATCTTTTTAGCTCCAGATTTGCTTTCAAAAATAACTTTGGTTAATCCTGTTCTTAGTTAATTTTAGACCAAATCTTTCTTCCCGCCAATAGCTTTTAAATTCCCACAAGACTTCAATTTATTTTGGTATCAAATCCTTTTAATACTTTGATCAAATTTAATCAAGTCTCCACTAATTATCATTATGATTAAATCTGGACCGTATGATCTTCTGATCTCGTCCACATCTAGACCATACATTCTGATATGCTGTAATCCTCTGATCTCAGCCAACACTGGACCACACGTTCTGATCTTCTGATCTCGGCCAATCACTTGACCATATGATCTGATCTTCTGATCTTTGCCAATATTGGGTCATATGGTCTGATCTTATGATCTCGGCCAACACTGGGCCATGATGCTGAAATCTGGACCATTGATCTGAATATCTTCCCTCTGATCTGGACCAATTCTGGACTGGGTCTGGATTGAACTGAAATTAAATTTGGACTTACGATATTTTAGTTTGGACAATTACCTTCTGATATGGATCAGGTCTGGATTAAATCTGGACAATCATTTCTTCTGGTTTGGACTTAGTTTCATACTCTGAACCATGCTATCTTCTGGTCTGGGCCAAATATGGATTAAATCTCTTGTTTTGGACCAATTCTTTTATGCTCTGATTAAGTCTAGATCATGTCTGGACTGATTATCATTTCACGACAGGCTATCTTTTGGTCAGAATTAATTCTAGACCAAGTTTGACTTATGATACCTTCTGGTATGGAACAAGTCTCCCTCTAGTAGGCTTCCTTCTGGTATGATCCAGGTCTCCTTCTAGACTCTGCTACCTTCTGATCTGGGCCAGGAAAGGTATCCTCTGATGATGTTTTGACATCCTGGTGTATCCTCTGGTGCCTTCATGATGCATTATATGGTATCTTCTAGAGGTGTATCCTCTGGTCTGATTTTATCCTTTGGTAATTCATCTTCTGCCTCTTGTGACTTCATCTTCTGCCTCTGGTAACTTCATCTTCTGGTGGCATTTAATATTATAATTCTAAGTACAAAATAAGATTACATGGAGTGCTTTTGTAAACATCAAAATCCTAAGTACTTAGAACCAACTTGGTTCCAACACTTACCACTTCACCTTTTTCATTGGGTTTATTCCTGAACACCCACTTGGTTCCAATAATGTTTTTGTTTGGTCTAGATATCAAATCCCAAACGTCATTCCTTTGAAACTCATTCAGCTCTTCTTGCATTGCAAGTATCCAACCTTCCTCTTCAAGAGCTTCATCAACATTGGTTGGTCTGCATCAACTTCTGGTTCTAGAAGATCTGTAACAACTTCTAATTCTGATAAATCAACTACTAGTTCTGGTTAATCTGTAACAACTTCTGATTCTGATAAATCAGTTTCTGGTTTTGGTAAATCTGTAACAGCTTCTGATTCTGATAAATCAGTTTCTGGTTCTAGTAAATCTGTAACAGCTTCTGATTCTGATAAATCAGCTTCTGGTTCTAGTAAATCTAGAACAGATTCTGATTCTGGAAAATCTGCAACAGCTTCTGATTCTGGTAAATTTGTAACAGCTTCTGATTCTGGTAGATTTGTAACATCTTCTGACTTGGTAAATATCCAGATTTCTCTTCTGACTTATCTTTGCTGTTTTCTGACTTAATCAGATTTATCTTTTGAAGATTTGTCATGTGTTGCTGACTTGCTTGTATCCTCTACCTTTCCAGGTACTTCTGTTTCTTCTGCTTCTGCTCCCTTTGGTTTTGGTGAACCTGCATCCCTTTTGTTTTTTTTTGAAACCACTGAATTGGGTTTACTGTTTCAGCTGAACTTGTTCAGATTATTAAGATCACCTAGTTCCTGCAAGTACTTATCTAGCTTTGATTTTTAAGATCAAGCTTCTGGTTATCACAGTAAACATAAAATTAACACAAAACATATCACTTGTATGTCACAGTTTCCTTTTCCCTCTAAAAACCCTTTTGTTTCTTCTTTTCTGGTTTTCAGATTCTGACTTTTGAATGTTCTTTGATTAGTGGGTCTTGATGAAGAAATTTGAATTCGCATCTAGGTTTGCAGTATTGATCAATTTGATTGGAGTGCTCCTGATTCTAATTCTTCTCTTTCTGCTTACCATACTTTGCTGCTTCATTGTCAGAATCAGAGTCAGAGTCAGACTCAGACTCATTTCGAGCCAGAGCCAGTTCTGTTTCTGGCCTATTTGAGCAGTTTCCTTGATTCTTCTTTGGTTGATAAACCATGTTCCTCTGATGATTCTGGAACATGTTTTGGTTCTGGTAACTTGGATGAATCTGGTGATTAAGATAACATTGATGATTCTGGTGATTTGGATGAGTTGGATGAATTTGATAGTTCTGGGGATTTGGATGAATCTGATGATTCTGATGAATATGATAATTCTGATAATTCCTGTAGTTATACTGATTCTGATAATTGAAGTAATTTTGATGATCATACCTGAACCTTTGATACTGATACCTGTTATGGTTCCAGTACTGATTCTGATTCTTGTTCCAGTGTTGGTTCTGGTTCTAGTTCCTATGCCTTTGATACTGGTTCCATTTCTGGTTCTGGTTCTAATTCCTGTTCTGATTCTGGTTCCAGTTTTGATTCTGGTTCCAGTTCTGATTCTGATTCTGGTTGAGTTGACCAGACCTTCTTCCATCAGACTCAGATTGCCTCTGTCTGGTTGTAGCAGAAACATAAACCTTCTTTTGCTTGTGCATTGCCAACATCCATTGTCCAGGCACCATTGTTGGTGTCTCCTTCTGGTTGCTCAGGATATCTGCAACATAGACAATTTGATCTTTTGGTACCCAAAACTGATTGGGTCTAGGTTTGTTAGTTTTAACAGCTCTCTGATCTTGTTCAGATTTGGACAAGATAATTCAGAGTGACCTTTCTTAGCACAAACAATGCATAAAACATCAGAATGAACAATTTTAGTTTAAGCAATAGTTTTTGTAAAACCAAGACCTCTCTTTCCAATGTTATTGTTTCCATAAATCATAGATGCATATTTACTTCTTTCCATTCCATTAGAAATAAAGTTTTGAAAAAATTGCTCATGCATATCAGATTCACAAACAGTTTTGGAAGTGGAACAAATATTACTTTTGAGAGTTTGGTTTTCAGATTTGAGTCTTGCAACTTTAGTTTTAAAATCCTTGTTTTTAGTTGCATACTCAGAATTTTGATTCTTTAAAACTTGGACCTCTTTGGTCATATTTTTCTTATCTTCCCTAAGAGTTTTCAGTTTTAAAGATATCTTATTGTTTGCATTTAAAAAATATTTTAAAGCATCAATTAATTCAGATTTAATGAGATCAGAAAATACCTTATTGTCTTCATCTTCTGAATCTGTTCCAAAGCTTGAGCTGTATCAAGAACTTGAGTTGGTATGAGCCATCAGAGCCATAATTGCTTCCTCTGGTGTGCTTCCAGACTTGCCTGAATGACTGCTTTGATCATTCTTCCTTCTGCCTGCTTTCCTTCCTAAAACTGTGCCTTTATGAAGTCCAGAGGCAGACCTGATGTGTGCCATCATTGCTGTTTCTGCCTCTTCTTCATCAGATGATTATTCTTTAGATTCTGATGCATCCCAGGCTGCCGTCAGACCCTTCTTTTTGAATCTGGAACTCTTCTTGTGTTGTTTGTGTAACACCCCAATTTTTATAATAAACTATTTTATTAATGAAATAAGATTTTAAATAATTAATTTGATATTAATATTATTTTAGAATATATGTTGATAGATTTTGTGATTAATTTCCGTTATATGAATGTTTTCTATGACGTGTTAGTTTGATATATATTATATTATATTATATTAAATGAGTGATATAAATAATAAATATTTTATTTTATTATTTTATATGTTTTTCTAAAAGTAATTGTATTTTAGTGTAATATTTTAAAGAATAAGACTTCATGCGATTTTATATTTCAATTATTTAGAACTATTTTCTATTTTTAGTTATTTATTTTATAAATAATTATCTTGGGATAGTAGTGATATTGTGTTTGATTTACTTTATTTTTATATACTTGTTATGATGTTTTGATTTTATATATATTTATTATGATTTAGTAATTAATATAAAATGTAGATGTTATATTTATTTATTTTATAATTTTGACTATTCACTAATGATGGTAATATTTTAATTTGAGTATTTGAAAAAATAAGTATTATTATAGTACTTATTTGGAATATGATAATTTTGGTTATTAATGTATTTTAAAAGATTAATTATTTTATAAAGTATTAGTTTTAGAATAAAAGAAGAAGAAGGAAAGAAAGGAACAAATAAGAAAAGAAGAAGAAAAACGAAAGGAACCAGCGACGCAGACAAAAAAAAAAAACGCACATCCTCTTCCTCTCAAATTCATCCCACCAACTACTTGCCATTTGAACCGATCCCAACTTCTATCCCACACAAAATCGGCCACTGAATCCATTTTTGGCATCAATTTTATCAATCGTGGCTCCGTTTCATCAGAAACAGCTGCGCTATTTTTCTTGGGCGAGCTGTTTTTGGCCAATTCCGATCAACACGTTTGTTGTATCAAAAAAACTGACATCGTTTTTGGATTCCTCTCGTCGAAACCTTCAAGAAGCACTACTCATTTGTATTTTTCGGTGAAGTTGATGTCGGACCCTTCCGGCGCTCCGACGAGTCGGTGAGACTTTTTCTGCAGTTTTTTCTCGTCGTTTTGACTCTATTTTTGCTCCAAAAATTATTATTAATTATTTAACAATGATTTTTATGCTCCGCATAATTTGTCAGTCACGTCTCAGAGATTTTGTGAATTCGCCGTTTATTTGGATTCGCTCGCTATACGTCGTCTACGGTTGCTGTTGAAAACATCCATTCATTTATGTTATTACAGAAAGCGTCTAACTAAGGTAAGGGGTGAGATAGCGTTTGAATTCATGAGTATAATATATTGTGAGATGAACGGGAAAACCGTATTTCCCAGCGATTCATCCGGGGCTTGCCACGTACGGCAGTAGCCCTTTGAGTGATAAATTGATTAATGTGAAAATATGGAAATTGTGAGATTAAAATTTGGAATAGAAATATTTATGAGGTATTGATTGATTTAATTTTGTTAAATGTGTGTTATTTGATATTATCGTGATATTTGATTTATTTTCGTTAAATGTGTAATATTTGATATTACTGTGATATTGGATGTCGAATGAATTTTATGTATGTTTGATTAGATGAGTTTATGTGATGATGATGATGTATGATTAATAATTGTGATATAAATTTGTGATGAGGATATTGAAGTAACCCCATAATTGATGAAATGGTGATGATTCCAATTTGTGTTTGAGACTATGGTCTTAATGGAGTATCATAGGCCAACGAGGGGAGAAAATAAATATTGAGAATTTTTGAAGTAGAGATTATTTTGTCACCATATAGGTAGAGCCTGACAAGCCTAGTGATTCCAAGGAAGTACAACTGAATGAGCCTGATCGTGGCGGTCTACTGTTGAGCCTTAGGGCAAGATTGTTAGACCTTGGAGGTATTCGGGTGGGGAATTCCTAGGTGACTTGGAGGTAGCACTCCAAATGTCGGGAGCTACCATGCAACACACGTTTACCTCGACTGTTGCGTATATGTGTCTCGGGTTTAGTTGAGCGGATCTATGAGGACAGGGCCAATTTGAATTGTCCGTCCACCGGGATGGTGGCATAGTATCAAGTCTCCTAACCAAGTACTTTAGAGTTAGAATGGTACCACATTGTGAAGTAGAGTCTAAGCTCATGCATAGCATTGCATCTTATTGTGATTGTTTTGTTGCGATTAATATGTACCGTGTGCGATAATAATTCCTTTTAGATGATTTGATGTTATAGTGAAATATATTGGTTTCTCGTTAGTGATTTTGACTTTATAATGTGATATTTCTTTTCTTGAAGAATGTTTGTATAATGATACGGTTTATTATGATTGATTGCGTGTTCTTCTTACTTATATTATACTATAAACATGATTTCAAAACTCACCGCCTTCGTTGTTTGTGTTTGACTGGCTTGGCCCTGCGTTTGCGAAATTGCAGTTATTACAGGTTAATGAGTCTTGAAGTTCAAATTTGGGAGAAACTCCGCTCTGATAGGTGATACCGAGAATTAAGAGTTGTAATTTATATTTCACTTTCACTTGTTTACTTAAAAAAAAAACCTTTTGTATGAAAACCTTATAGTACTAGTAAGTTTTTGGAATTAAATCAAGAAATTATAGTTAAATCAAGTTCATCGAGATTGCATTGTTTTAATTAAGGAAGAAAGTTAAATTTTTACGTGTGTATTTAGAGGAACGTGATATCATAAATTAGTTATAAAAATTCTTATTTTCTTGAAAACATATTTTCTTTATCAGTTGCGAATTAATTTTAAAAAAATTCTAGTATAAATTATTATATATGTTGTTTTGGGGTTTAGGGTGTCACAGTTTGCCTTTTTCCAGATTTAGACATTCTGACTTGATATGTCCAGGTTCATTGCATCCATAACAGATGATGCTCTTCTTGTCAGATTCTTCCTTTCCTTTGTTTTTATGTTTCTTCTTGGACCCTCTCCTCTTCCTATTTTCCCAGATCTTAACCATCTGTTTGGTTAACTAACCCATATCATCACAGTCATTGTCACTATCCTTTAATTCTGGTGCTGCCTTTGCGGCTTTCTTCTGTTTTGACTTCAGGGCCAGATTCTTCTTCTTCTTTGGTTCATCTGCTTCCAGTTCTATTTCTTGAGACTTGAGTGAGCTGATCAGATCTTCAAGTCTTAAGTTATTCAGATCTCTGGCTTACTGAACTGCAGTAACCATTGGTCTCCACTTGGTCGGTAAGCTTCTTAGAATCTTCTTGACATGATCTACTGTTGTGTAGCTTTACTTCAAGACCTTCAGTCCAGATATCAGAGTCTGGAATCTACAGAATATTCCATCAATGTCTTCATCATCTTCCATCTTGAACATCTCATACTGTTTGACTAGTATGTTAGCCCTTGCTTCTTGAACCTATTGGCTTCCTTCATAGGTCAGAACCAGACTGTCAAATATGCTCTTTGCTGTTTCTTTATCTGTGCATTTGTCAAATTCCTTGAATGTAATGGCACTGATCATGATGGTTCTGGACTTGTGATGTAGTTTGTATAATTTGCTCTGGTCTAGTTTCATATCTTCCATGTCTAGTTCTTTAGCTGGATCTCCTAGAACAGTAGGTGCAGTGTACCCTTTGACTACCAGCTTCCATAATTAAAGATCTTGAGATATGAAGAAACTTCTCATTCTGTCCTTCCAATACTCAAACCTGTCTCCATCAAACAGTGGTAGTCTGTTGATGTTGCCTCCAAAATCATCTTTGGATTATGCCATGTTGTTGACCCCTTGGACCTTTCTTCAAACACTAATTAAGTGCTCAGCCTTGAGACCGAGCTCTGATGCCAATTGAAGGTGCAAACACGAGAAGGAGAGGGGGTTGAATTGTGTTTGACTAACTTGAATACTTTTTCTATTTTTGCAGTTTTATAACAAAACCTGATGTATGAATAAAACAGAGTTAGCAGCAGATATAAAGTAAATATAAAACTCAGAATTTTATACTAGTTCACCGTTAACTAGGCTACGTCCAGTCCCTTCACTTTGAAGGATTTCACTAATTCAGAAACCTTGAATTACAACAATACCACTGACCCTCCAAGTCAGTCTTCTCAAACAGTCTAACAATCCTAGACTTTTGAGGAAAAGAACCTTGAATCTAATTGCTAAGTAATCTGCTACCCCTTCTGACTCCTTCAGATTGTAGACTCTACTTCAACAACTTAGATCTAACACAAGAGAAGAAAAAACTTAGAGTGCTTGCTTCTGGAAAGCGGATACTCACAACTGACCTCACTGAAAACTCAAGTATTTTGCTTTTGGAAGTGTATGACTCTCAAGTATTTTTTATGCTAAGTCTTCTGCCTTGAGCCTCCTTTTATAGATGAATAATTAGGGTTTCTTCCATGCTTAAATTCGAGTTGAATCTCCCAGATTCTCTTGCAAAAATAACTTGGCCAATCGGGTTTCTCTTAAATAAAAATCATATCTTTTTAGCTTCAGATTTGCATTCGAAAATAACTTTGGCCAATCCTGTTCTTGGTTAATTCTGGACCAAATCTGATCTACTGTAATCCTCTGATCTCAGCCAACACTGTACCACACATTCTAATCTTCTGATCTCGGCCAATAACTTGACCATATGATTTGATCTTCTGATCTCGGCCAATACTAGGCCATATGGTCTGATCTTCTGATCTCGGCCAACACTAGGCCATGATGCTTAAATCTGGACCATTGATCTGAACATTTTTCCTCTGATCTGGACCAATTTTGGACTGAGTCTAGATTGAACTGAAATTAAATTTGGACTTTCATTTCTTCTGGTCTGGACTGAATTTTATAATCACTGCAAGCTATCTTCTGGTCAGAATAAAGTCTGGACCAAGTCTAGCTTGTGATTCCTTCTGGTATGGACCAAGTCTCCCTCTGCAAGCTTCCTTCTGGTCTGGTCCAGGTCTCCTTCTGGGCTCTGCTTCCTTCTGATCTAGGCCAGAAAAGATATCCTCTGATGATGTTTTGACTCATGTGATATCCTCTGGTGCCTTCTGAATGCATCCTCTGGTATCTTCTGGAGGTGTATCCTCTGGTCTAATTTTATCCTCTGGTTAATCATCTTCTACCTCTGGTGACTTCGTCTTCTGGTGGCATTTAATATATTAATTCTAAGTACAAAATAAGATTACATGGAGTGTTTTGTAAACATCAAAATCCTAAGTACTTAGAACCAACTTGGTTCCAACACAAGGTTCTTTTCCTCAAATGTCTAGGGTTGTTAGACTTTTTGAGAAGACACACTTGGAGGGTCAGTGGTACTTTGTAATTCAAGGTTTTTGAATTAGTGAAATCTTTCAAAGTGAAGGGACTGGATGTAGCCTAGTTAACGGTGAACCAATATAAAATTATGAGTTTTTATTTACTTTATATCCGCTGCTAACTCTGTTTTAATTCATACATAACAGGTTTTGTTTTAAAACTAAAAAGTATTCAAGTTAGTCAAACACAATTCAACCCCCCTTCTCGTGTTTGCACCTTCAGCACCCAAATCAATAATCCAAGTTGAATCTTGACATGCAAGGTTTATGGAGTTATCATCGCAAACAAAGTATGAAGGCGCAAACACGAGAAGGGGGGGTTGAATTGTGTTTGTCAAACTTTCTTTTGCTGTTTTATTAAATATTGATTTAAATTATTCGATAAATAATTAATCAGATTCAGCAACGGATAATAATAACATAATAACACAACAATTTGTACTGGTTCACCGTTAACTAGGCTACGTCCAGTCCCTTCCTCCAGAAGGCCTTTTACTAATTCAAACTCCTTTGAATTACAACACCACTGACCCTTCAAGTCAGTCTTCCCAAACAGCCTGACAACCCCAGACTTTTGAGGAACAACAACACCTTGACTATACCTGCCAAGTCTTCTCAAACAGCCTGACAATCCCAGACTTTTGAGGAACAACAACACCTTAACTAAACCAGCTAAGTCTTCTCCTACCAATCTGACAACCCCAGATTGAAGAAGGAATCTACACCACTATAATAAAGGTTTAGAACTTTGCAACGTTGCTTCTGGAAAGCTGTTTGTTGCACTATATTTCTCTCTCGAAAACACTTAGAAAATATTGCTCTTGTTCATTTGTGTTTCTCTCTTTTGAACTCTCAGATATCTTTGAATTGAAGCTTGAGTTCTTGTGTTTTTCAATAATTTATTCTTCAGCATTAAGTCTCTATTTATAGTTGAACTTTAGAACTTCACTGATGCTTTACTTCTGCAGTATATTTAGATTAATCTGTTTTGAGAATATTCTGGAGTAATTTGCTTAGATTCTGTTTTGAGCCTTTTGCTCAGATTCTGTTTTGAGCATTTTTCTCCAATTCTGTTTTGAACGTTTTTCTCATATTCTTTAATCCTCATGATCAAATCTGCACCATTGGATCTTAATGCAATAGTCCACATCTGGACCAACCAATTTGATATTTAGTGATCCTCTGATTTCGGGCCATTCCTGGACCACACTTCCTAACCCTATGATTTCGGCCACCACTGGGCCATGGTTTGATTTTCTGATCTGGACCATCACTGGACCAAATAATTATTTCTGAACCATTGATCTGGAAGTTTTTACTCTGATCTGGACAGATTCTGGACTTTGGTCTGGAACAAACTGAAATTAACTTGAACAAAAAATATTTCAGTCTGGACATTTTACCTTTAATTTTGGACCAGGTCTGGATTGATTCTGGAACTCATTTCTTTTGGTCTGGACTTAGTTCCATGTCCTGAATCATGCTATCTAATGGTCTTGGCCAAATCTGGATTGATCCTCTTGTTCTGGACTAATAAACATACCTTCTGGTCAAGTCTGGATTGTGTAATTTTTCATTGTCAGGCCATCTTCTGGTCAGAATAACTTCTGGAATAAAATTGATATTCGACTCCTGTTTGTCTGGAACAACTCTCCTTCTGGCAGGCTTTCCAATGATATGATCCATGTTTCATTATGATTTTTCTTCCTTCTGTTCTGGGCCACCAAACATATCCTCTGGTGATGTTTTGACATCCTGGAACATCTTCTGGAAATTCCATAATTCATTTTGCTTTGATCTCTGCTTCTGTTTCCTTCAGTTTCTGGGGCATTTAACTTAATAATTCAAAGTACAAAATAAGTTTACATTGAGTACATTTGTAAGCATCAAAATTCTAAGTACTTAGAACCAACTTGGTTCCAACAAAGTATACATAACTAACAAATGCAACGACCGTTGTATCTTTATCATTTTTCTTCTATTTGTCTTCATCTCTTTTCCTTGATTGATCTCTCTTCAAAAACCTGCAATTTCTTTTTTTTTTGTGACCTACTTTGCCACAATTGTAGCATTTCACTTGTTTACTAGTCCTCGACTTGTTTCTTGACTTGCTACGACTTTCAAATCGCCGCATCTATGGAAATGTCTAGATTGACTTCTCCCTTATGACTCTATTTAGTGCTTCTGACGTTGAGGAAGAACCAATCAAACCATGTTCCATTCTTCAAGCTTATTCATTCAACATGCTCTCTTTAACTGTTGACATTTTCAATTTCCTACTCGAAGCTGAATTGGTCAATGTCACAACAAAGACTTCCCAATTATCAGGAAAGGAACTCAACAATAACAATGCTTGCAACTCACCATCTAATTTAATATCTATCGTTGTCAACTGATTCACTGTATTCTGAAAAATAATCATATGTTCTGCCATTGAATCCCCGTCTTTGTATTTCATATTCACCAAGTTCCAAATCAAGAATGCTTTATTTTGCACATTCTTTGGTTCATACAACTCTTTTAATTTCTCCCACATTTTGTTACATCTATTTCAGTTTCAACATGTGGATATACACTTAGATCCAGCCCATGTCTGATCAAGGCCATTGCCTTTCAATTCATCTTATTCCAGTCAGCGTCCAATTTATCTTTGGGTTTAGCAGTGTCACCCCTCAATGGAATCATGTAGATCTTCACTGTATAGCATGTCTTCCATCAAAGTCTTCCAAAGTTTGTGATTAGGACAGTTGAGCTTAATCATATTCAAACATTTATTTTCCTTCTACATTTAAATGCACAAACCAAACCATCCAAGCTCTAGATACCATTTTGTTGGGAAAAACTAGAGATAACTATCTCAATAATGCATAATATTTTTCCCCCATATGTGCAGATAAATGGCCAAACAAAAAATACAATTCCACATAGCAACAATACATTGGCAAAAAACTAAATACGAGACAAACACAATTTTAACGTGGAAATCTTCCCTCAAATTGAGAGAATAAAAACCACGGGACCTAGTCCAATAAAACATTCCTCTATAATAAATGATGGATACACCATAATCTTCCTAGTAACACTAGGGAACATCAATGAATAATAGTCATCACCAAAGGGTGGAAACCATACAATGACAAACAACCTTCTACTAAAGTGGATATTCCAAAGTAACTTTCAGAGAAGGTAAAACTACTAACACTATATATTAAAATAACAAACTCAGTGGTAGAAGTAACATGTTAAAATTGTAGATCAAATGAAGCAAATTTACTACACACTTGTTGCCTCCGGAACCCAATTTTCTTCTTCTCCTTTCTTGTTATTGATGTCATTTTTTTTCTATTTTTTCTTCTTCCTTTCGCGGCACTGTTCACTTTTTTATTTATTTTTATTTTTACCAATTTAGAGATTTCAAATCCTTTTCTTTTTCTCTTCTCTCCATGGACCTAGTCCAATTAAAACACATGTTCCTTTTTTCTTTTCTTTTCTTTCTTTAATAATAATAATAATACTAATAATAATACTAGTAAAATTAGTGGGTTCCACGACTCAAGTGGAAATGTACTGCTCTACCATGTCAATCTTCTTTCTACAACATATCATATTCGACACATGCAAGACCTTTATCATCATATCTGAACCATTCTCATAGGTATGAATATGTTCAATTGAAAATGACTTCATTTCCAATGCATCTCGTATGCAATGATATCACACCTCAATATATATCGGATTTGCATGAAAATTTGGATTCTTGCTGAGATGGATCGCACTCTGATTGTCGCAGAATAACACAAACTTGTCTTTCTTGAGACCTAACTCAATTAGGAATTTATTTATCCACAAGAGTTCTTTGGAAGCTTCAATTGCTGCAATGATCTCAACTTAGTAGTGGATAAAGCAAAACACTTTCGCAACCTTGATTGCCAAGACACAACTCCCCATGTAAACGTCATCATATAATCAGAAGAAGATTTTCTAGAATCAAGATCACCTACCATATTTGCATTTGTGTAGCCATCTAACACAAGCTCACCATCATCACTTTTTTTTTACCAATTTAGGAATTTCAAATCTCTTTTTTTTTTCTCTACATGGGCCTAGCCAAATTAAAACATATATTCCTTTTCTTTTTATTTCGTTAATAATAATAACAATAATAATACTAATAATAATAATTGTTGGAACCAAGTTAGTTTTACATTTAGAGTTTTGATGTTAACAAAAGTATTTTATGAGAACAATATATTTGACTTCATTTTATGAGAACAATATATGGTCAAGATTTGTAGAAGAGGAAGATTTGATTAAAATTTGAAGAAGATTTGATCAAAATTTGAAGGAGATTTGATCAAGATTTGTCTACAACAGATTACGAACAGAATCAATATGAAGAATTTACAATCTCAATCTAAACAAAAAAAAGGAACATAAACAATTTGAAGAATTTACAAACGCAATCTGAACAAAATACAACTCAAAATTAAACAAGGACCAAATTGAAGCCCAAATTTTAACTATAAATAGATACTCAAGGCTGAAGAAGAAAAGCATCGAAAAGTATAAAAGAGTAGTCTTAGAGTTCAAAGAGAGAAAAACTCGTTTCAAGTTAAAAATATTTTCTGAGTGTTCTTTTCTTAGAGTGTGAGAGTTATTATTATTATCAGCAGCTTTCCAGAAGCAACTACTCAAGTTCAGTTCTCTTGTATCGAACCCGATAGTGGTTTAGTTCCTTCTTCAATCTGGGGTTGTTAGGTTGTTAGGAGAAGACTTGGCTTGTAGGGTCAAGGTGGTGTTGTTCCTCAACAGTCTGGGGTTGTCAGGCTGTTTGGGAAGATTGGCTTGGAGGGTCAGGTGCTTTGTAATTCAAGGTAACTGAATTAGTGGATTAAAGCCTTATGAATGAGGGGATTGGATGTAACCAAGTTTGTGGTGAACCAGGATAAATCTGTGTGTCAAATTAATTATGCTTTCATTGTTTGCTGCCTCTGAATCCGATTGCTCCAAGTAAGTAACCAAAAACCAAACTAGTTTTTAATTTATTTATAAATTATCAAAAAGGTATCAACTTTGGCAAACACAGTTCAACCCTCTTCTTTTATTTGCATCTTCAATAATATTGATAAAATTAGTGGGTTCCATTTGGAGAGTGAGTCCACCCAATAAAACCCTAGCCACTAAGAACTATTTTCTTCAAAACCTTCGAAAAATCCATTTTTTTGGTTGATCTTTTATCTATTTATCTCTAGTATCATTACCAAGCTTATAGAAGGTGTTTTCTACCATAGGAAGTTATCCTTGTCCAATTTCTACCGTTCGATAATTGAGTGGATTCCTTCATTAAAACTAAGGTAAAGGATGAGATTGTCGGTTGAGTCATGGGTATAATATGTTGTAGGGCAAAAGAGAATGTTGTATTCCCTACAATGTTCAGGGATTTCTATGGTTTGAACTCCTATCAGCAAATAATGATTTAAATTGTAAATTAAAATATTATTGGAATTAAAATGAGTTTAGATACAATAATAGGATGATGTGGTTGTTGGAGTTGAATTATTATGATATTAATATTTGTACTTTATTGTGATTTTAATGAGCTGCAATTATTAAATGATTATGAGTTGTGAATATGATGTGTTATGTGTCGATATAATTGTTTTGAACTTCAAATGAATATATATGATGTGATTTCACGAACTTGATGCAAGTGTGTAGTGAATTGTAATTATATGTGTCGTGAAACTAGTTATGTTGATCAAAGGTTTCCTATGAATATGTGTTGTAATTATTGTTTATAAATTATAAATATCTTACCTATGCTTATGGTGGTCCTCGTTAAATAATGATTTAAAATGACAAGGGAAAGAAGATACGTGTGAGGGTTTATAACTCAATGTGAATGTGAGGATTTAATTTTTCGTTGTATGTGCATGTCATTTTGATAGGAATGGTTGAAATATCCAACGTATTAGGGAGCACGACATATTGAGCCTAGCAGTGATGGTCATTATGGTTGAACCTTAGAGTAATAAGCTAGGTTTTACATGTGTATTTGTATGGAAAATTCTTAAGTGACCTGAAAGTAATTGTCATTCTTATGAGCAACATTGCAACACATATTTACATTAGACACTTATTGAGTCTCAGGTTAAGTCGAACAAGTTTTTGAAGACTTAATTATTTGTCCACTTAAATAGTTAATTATTTGTCCACTTAAATGGTGGCATAGTACCACATTCCTTATTATGTTCAAAGAGAAGTGAATATGTGGTTGCAATGCAAAATCATTTCAAGTTGTTATATTGTTAATACTTATAAACTATATAACATTTTATGCATTAGTTAATGTCATGTTATTTTACGTTGTTACATAAATATTTACTATTTGTCTGTGTTTGTTTTATATTTATGGTACCTTTAACATGATATCAATGCTCACGAGGTGTTTGTGTTTGGCGTCGTTGAATGCACATACATCCCGTAGAATCCAAGTGACATGTAGAGTCTTGAAGTTGACGTCAAATTATTTTGAAAATTTTTATTGGTTAATTATGTGATATTGACGAACAGAGTCATGTATATGGAAGTGATATCTGATTGATATAAAATTATTTTTATTTTTTCAAATTTGATTATATTATGAATTATGAATTATGAAATTTTTTAATCTCAAGTGTAAATCTTGAGATAATTTTAATGCCATGAAAAAGAAATCATATGAATGTTTTTCGTTATATTTATGATATTCTTAAACCTTATAAAAAGTTTTGAAAAACTTTTATTCTAAATATTAAGGGCCTTTTTGAAACATTTTTGCATTTTAGTTTTTAAAAAATGTTTTATAAATTTGATTTTAAAAATTATTTTAAAGAATAGAATTAAAAAAAACTTATTTCAGTGCTTGTTTTTAAAAACAGTTTTAGAGATGAGAAAAAAAGAAAACATATTTGGTAATCTAAGGGCCTGTTTGAAACACTTTTGCATTTTAGTTTTTAAAAATTGTTTTAAAAATTTGATTTTAAAAATTATTTTAAAGAATAGAATTAAAGAAAAAACTTGTTTGAGATACTTGTTTTAAAAACAGTTTTAGAGATGAGAAAAAGAGAAAACCTATTTGGTAATCTAAATTTTTAAAATAGTTTTTGACTAGAGAATTTAAAAAACTGAAAATTGAAAAGTAAAAAATCATTTATCTGTTTTGCTTTTTTAGTTTTAAAAAGTATAATATTAAAAATAGTTTTACAAAACAGTTTTTAAAAACAAGTAATCCAAACAAATTTTTTAGTTTTTAAATTTTAAAAAACTAAAATAGAGTTTTTGAGAAGAAAATCAAACATGTCCTAAATCTTTAAAACAGTTTCTGACAAGAGAATTAAAAAACTGAAAATTGATAAGTAAGGGCTTGTTTGATTCTCTTTTCAAAAACTCTATTTTAGTTTTTTAAAATTTAAAAACTAAAAAACTTGTTTGGATTACTTGTTTTTAAAAACTATTTTTAATATTATACTTTTTAAAACTAAAAAAACAAAACAGATAAATGATGTTTTACTTCTTAATTTTCAGTTTTTTAAATTTTCTAGTCAAAAACTATTTTAAAAATTTAGATTACCAAATAGTTTTTCTCTTTTTCTCATCTCTAAAAATGTTTTTAAAACAAGTATCTCAAACAAGTTTTTTCTTTAATTCTATTTTTTAAAACAATTTTTAAAATCAAATTTATAAAATAATTTTTAAAAACTAAAATGCAAAAGTGTTTTAAACAGACCCTAAAACACCCAACTATTTTGTTTTTTTAATTTTAAAAAATATAATATTAAAAATAATTTTACAAAATAGTTTTTAAAAATAAGTAATTCAAACAAATTTTTAAATTTTTAAAATTTAAAATAGAATTTTTAAAAGGAAAATCGAACAAGTCCTGAGTATTTTATTTTAGAGTTTACCGTATCACACAATATCGATACGAAGGAATGTGGGTTTGGGTGACACACGTTGTGTCATTTTTGGCTTGAAGAGATATTTGGATTATGGCCAAGTAGAGTTGGAGAGTGAGGATCATGCTTGAAACAATGGTTGACAAATAATAGTGTGATGTCATCCTAAGATGCTCAATCTTCACAAGAACAATTAATCGAATAATTGAATAAAAAATACAAAGTTAATTTTGGTTAAAGTATTAACAATTTTGTATTTGCTAGTGTGAATGACAACATAAGACTGTTTATTACTAAGTTCAAACTCCCAAGACAAATATATTGAGGCAGTATTTTTTTATTTACAACTTCCTTTACCAACTTTTAAAAAAATTCCTCCTCATAATACCTTTAGTAAATAATACAACTTAGAATTGTATTATTTTGAAATAAATATTGTATTTAAATTTATTCTTAGTTTTAAAATTTTATTTTTAGTCTTTGTAGAAAAATTATATTTTTCAATTTCTATAAAATTATCATATAAGCGGTTTAAATTTTTGTTGGAAGGTCAACATATATTTTTTGTAGATAAGTTTACATCATTAAAAAAAGTTAATCAACAAAAATTAGTCTAAGCTTTAATTTTTAAGTACATATTTTCGTTATTTTTATCTTAAATTTATAAACATTTTAAAAAATTCATATTTAATTTATTTTAAATTAAAAAATTTAAATTTTTGTATATTAACTTTTATAACTTCTAAATGTATTTTCAAAAAATCATTGGATCAACAAGTGTAATTTGACCTTTTTAGGTCATTTCATGACATTTACTTAGCACACCTACTACGTACCTCTGACTCTCTGCTACCGACCTTACATATTTTATTATAAGTTCTTTGGAAAAATTATATAAGTTCGTAAGAAAAAATTGTTAAGAAACAAAAGAGACCTTTAATACTTTTAACAATATATATGAATTTAACAATAATTATTTTGAATATCCAATAAAAAATATAATTGTTTTATGTACAAAACTAATAGTTTTTAAATTATATTTTAAGTTTAATTTTTGTGAATAAAAAGTAAAATTTGGAAAAACATTACTTAATTTGTCCAATTTTTTATAGGTAAATTCTATAGTAGTTTGATTAGTTATATAAAAAACTTCTAATTTTTTAGTGAAAACACTTTATTATATTTCTACTAGTAGAAAGATGGAAACTTACTACCTATTTATACATTTTATTTTAATTTAATTTGTTGTTTCAGTTTATAATATCTATGTTATTTAAACTTATCTAAATTATATTGTCAATATTCATTTTATATGCTTTTAAATTTAAATTTTAAAAATATTGTACCGCTAAGAATATAGTATCGCCGTTAGTTTGTTTCATTAATGAAATTGATGTAGACGTTAACTGTTTACATGACGAGTCCATTTATTATCCAACTAATTGACACATAAAAAATGAATTAATTTTTCCGATTTTGGAAACACAATGGACTAATTTGTCTTATTTTGAAGAAAAAAATTGAAACTCAAATTTTTTTTTGAAATTGAAACTCCGCCATTATTGGAACTGTAATATCTTCATCTATATAATCTATTCTTATTCTTCATAAATTATTTCATATATTCGTCTTCCAAGGACATTCATTTATATAATCTATTCTTCTTTCTCTCCGTAGAAAATGAAAGACTTTAAGAACCACTTATTATTCTTCATCCTTCATTGGTGAAAGCTTGAATTCGATAATTCTCAAATGTCATTGTGAAAGAAAAGTTGTTGTTAGAGTTGCCGCACCTAAGAAGAGCTTTTGAAGAAAATTGTTTTCATGCCCCTTGCCAAAGATAATTTCTCCAATTTCGTTTTCCCTTTTCCACTATTTTTTGTTTCCCTTTTCTCCAATTTTCTCTCCATTTTTCTACTATTATATCAAAGTTTGCTCACTAATTTCTCTAATTTTCTCCCTCGAACTAAGGCACAAGAGGGACAAAGCCAAACTGAAATATCACTATCACAATATGGACTCATTCATGAAGATCAAGTGTTGTCCCAAGAGGTACTTGTCCAAGGAGATGCATCATAAACTAGAAGAAAAAAAAAGGCATGATAATTCATGGAATGTATTGTAATTTTTAATATGACTGTAAAGACCAAATTGCTAGTACGTGAGCAATTTCAGGGATTAATTTACGTATATTGATTCTGATTTTTCCAAGTTAAAACATATAGTGTTAGAGGCCAGTTATATACCCTAATGGGTTTGGTATAGCTACCACCCCATAAGAGAACCTACACCATCACTCATGAATGCATCATCATCCATCAGAATTCCTACACCACCATATGTCAATGCTTCATCACCTCTACCCATAAGAGCACCACCACCCATGACACGACTATCTCTTTAACTACCAACAATCAGAGTGCCATTTTCTAAGTCTGACTCATGAACAAATGAACCATATTTAATGTATTTCATTCATAATTCAGGGATGCCTGATCTGAATCCAGGGCAATAAACATATGAGTGAATATTTGAAGAATAAAGTAGTTGGAGAATGAAGCATTTTGAATCATGTTTTTATGTTTGTTGATGTTTTGCTATATTTTGGATGAAGTAATTGTCTCTTATTAATCTCTCTTTTAGTATTATTTAGATGATGTAATTAACACTTATTTGGATGAAGTAATTGAGACTTATTACTTATTAATTGACACTTATTTAAAGTTAAATGAATTTCATTAATGGTCAATCAACATTGTCTTCCACACCTCTTCACATCCATGGTTCTTAGGTAATGAGATTAGTTTGTCCATCATTCTTGTTTCAAACACCATCAACTCCATTGTCCTTAGTTGAGGATTTTTTTTATCAAACTTTCAACTTTGCCCACATATCTTGGTATGTTTCTCCATTAAGCAAACCTAGTTCCTTAGCCTCATCAACTCATATAAAGAAGTTGCAGTTAAATATATATTCCTGAAAATATTAGAGAAATAAGAGAAGGGGCGTGAAAAGAATTATGTTTCAAAGTTTTTCTTAGTTGCAACAACTCTAACAACAATTTTTCTTTTACAATGACATTTGAGAATCATTGGGTTCAAGCTTTCACCAATAGAGGAAGAAGAATAAGTGGTTCTTGATTCTTTCATTTTCTACGACTTGAACACCATAGAAGAGAAAGAAAAATAGATTATATAAATGAAGGTTCTTGGAAGAAGAAAATATAAAATCATGGAAGAAGAACAAGAATGTATTATATAGATGAAGATGTTATAGTTGCAACTTGCAATGATGACATGATTTCAGTTTAAAAAAAAAGTTTCAATTTCATTTTCAAAATTGGGCAAATTATCCCTTCCAGTTTTCAAACTCAGGCAAATTAGCAGATATCTTATGGGCCAATGAGTTAGCTAACAATTAGACTCTTCACGCAAGTAGTTAACGTATACACCAATTTCATTAACAAAACAAACTAATGGAGGGATTATGTTGTCAGGCGTCTTGCAATTTTAGGATGTTATTTGCCTACTACCAACATTCAGAGGGATAAATGCCCGACTCCTATAATTTCAGGGGACAATTTGATGATTTACTCAAAAATGAATTGTTATGGGTAAATTTGTCTAGAAAAAAAAGTTTAACCAAAATAAAATGTTGTCTTTATATAATGGTATAATATTGATCATCTTTTTTTAATCTAAAAAATCATTAAAAATAAAAAGAAAAAAAATTGGGGAACATAAACCTAACCCAAAAAAAAAAAAGTCAAAATAGTTCTTTAAATCATATATGTTTTCTGGCCCTTGGGCGAAAAAAATATGATATAACTTTTTTCGGCATATTCTTTTTCTTTGTTTTAGAAATCACTTTGCTAAAAGGCTCTTCATTGGAAGTAGAATGATTATACAAATTAATAGTTGATGTCTTAGCTTCATCACTAGTAGATCTCCTACGGTTTATTTAGCTAGCATCTCTATCTTTTAAAAACAAATTCCGCAATATCTCCAAGTCATAAACAATCCTCGTATTCTTGAAAAGTCTATGGAATAGTTTCTGATTCTCCAACTAAATAAAAAGCTTCTTCATGATTCTTATAATTTTTTTTCCTAATTAGAGGTAGAAAAATCTTGAATAACAAGGGTGCCCCCTAGTTCAACTTTGGGGATTAAAAGAGAGTTAGCAACTCAACGAGTACTATTATCCTAAATATCTTTTTTTGTACCTTTAGCTTCAACCTTGTCTGGAGGAGCACTGTTACAATATATTTTTTATTTGTGCCTCCAACTTCAATGTTGGCTTAAATATATTTGTTTGTAAGAAAATATATATTTCATGGTTTAATGCTCCCTCTTTCTTATATTAAATGTCACATTTGCACTTTTTGTGTATCTCAAAATAATTGTCACTTTAAAATATCAATGCAACATTTATTATTATTTTCACTATTATACTCTTATTTATTGAATTTCACTCTACTTATCTACTCCACTAACTACAATTACTAATAATATTTTTGTAAATGATACTGATTTTACCATCAAAATCAACCCAACTAACCATTTTCTTAAGAACTACCACTACAAGAAAAATTGTTATTACCTACGGCAGATTTTATCTTTACCCACGGAAAGTCCGTAGGTAACGTAAAATTACCCACAAATTACCCACGGACACGGGTCCGTAGCTATTTCGCTCGTAGGTAAATATTTACCCACAGACAATCAGTAGGATATGGTTACTTAAGGAATGTCCGTGGGTGATATGACTTACCGATTTTCCGTGGGTAATATGACTCACCGATTTTTCGTGGGTAATATGACTCACCGATTTTTCGTGGGTAATATGAGTCACTGATTTTCCATGGGTAGTTACCCATAGATTTTTCGTGGGTAACTTTACCCACAGACAATCCGTAAACTATTATACTGATTTATAATTGATATTTAAAATTGTTACTTCTAGACCTAGAAAATACTTCAAGTATCCCAAGTCTTTGATCCTAAAATAAGAATTAAGAAAACATTAGGGAAGCTAAAGTAAAAAGGCATTATTTACATCCAATTGATGCAAATGTAAATTTACGAAGAAAGCTAAAGTAAGCAATAATCTTACAATTGTCAACTTGGCAACAGGAGGAAATATGTTAAAGAAATCAATACCTTTAATTTAAGTGTAGCCCTTAGCAACTAGCCTAGTCTTATGCCTTTCAATGTTGCCATCAGATTTGTACTTTATTTTATATACCCATTTACAACCTATAGCTTTCTTACCTGGAGGTAAGGCAGTGACAACCCAAGTATGGTTTTGATTCAAGGCTTGAATTTCAGAATCCATAGCTTGAATCCAATGTTGATGTTGAACTTTTTGTTTGTATGTAAATGGCTCCAAAGTGAAAGCAATTGCAGAAATAAAACAAAAATGTGCAGGGCAAATAGAATTATGAAAATGAGATGCATGGCACACATAATCATTTAAGTATGAAGGTCTATGGGTAGGCCTAATTGATTTGCTAGTTGGTTGTTTAGTAGGTAAAATAGAATTATTAGTGTTAATGGCATCATGAGCAAAATTATTAGAAGATTGAGGATGACATATATCACTATGAGGTAAATCAAAATTATCATGATTCAAAGGAAAATCAAGTAATAAAGTTGAGTTAGTAGAATCAGCATCATAAAGAATATTAGCATTATTAGATACATTTGTGGGATGAATATAAGGAAAACCTGCTCATAAAAGACAACATTGTGAGAAATAAAGGTACCTCCAGTTTAGACAGCTAAAAGGAACCTTCAAGATTCAATCTAGACAATCTTCTTCTAATCATCAAATGTGCTCATGAATCCACCAAGAAAGCCAGCCCCATTACAGCTTCCACACAAAATATCCTTTTTACTCCTGAAACAAACATACATAGCACAAGTCACACATGCTCACACAGAATAACAGAAGAGTATTATGGTATTCAATAAAGTTAGTTACCTGCATAGCCAGCATAATCCACCAGCTTTAAATTGTCCATTGAAGTGATCAACCGAATTAACTCCGATACCTTGGCATTGAATACAAGATATTGCACCTAGAGGAAATTCGCCAAAAACATATCAATCAGCCCAATGAAGTGAATTCTATCAACACGACAATATTTTGAACGTAAGCGCATGATAGAGACTAGATAATCGTCATCAACAATAACTAACTGATAATATGCAGAAAAAATCACTAGACTATTAGCTTATCTCGCAGAGAACGAAACTAAATGTTGAGCGACTAACAAAGACACTATGTTCTTACTGGAATCAACATTACTCTACAACTAAATTGTTTAAAGGTGACACAAGTATTTGGTAAAATATTTGTGCAACTCAAACAGAAAGCAGATTGCTATATGATATGGCACTCATCAATTTAGGGTGTGTTTGCGAGTTGATTTTTTGAGGGGAAGGAGGGTTAAGTTTATATCTAGCTACTTGAGTCAACTCAATCCTTTGATCAAGCTTCATATCAAATTGAAAGCGACAATTATAAGTACAGAAATACTATGCCCCCAGCCCATGTAACATGAAGGAATTTTGATTGCCAAGCCCACCAATATTATAAACATTGAAGCTAAGAAGTAATACGAGCATGGATTACGAAAGGTCAATATGCAAATCTACGAAAGTGTCAAACACCAAAAGTAAAGGCATACGTGCATACCAGCTTGCCGCTTTCAGAGAACCATTTACTGAACAAAGAATGTGCATTCACCTCAACAAGCTGAAACTGTGGGTATCTGAGTGGGAAAAATGGTAGGTAAATTTTGTTACACTCATTTACTTGTTTTCATTGATAAATATGATTAATACTTAGAGTATTAATAAAATATCAATAATAGATCGATGCACCTTGCGCTGAATCGAATTGATAGTTTATGAGCTAATGTTTTACATA
The DNA here is from genome assembly GCA_037974295.1 of Cicer cuneatum. NCBI lineage: Eukaryota > Viridiplantae > Streptophyta > Magnoliopsida > Fabales > Fabaceae > Cicer > Cicer cuneatum. The sequence goes on from JBBPBO010000001.1 coordinate 33,824,765, forward strand.
AAGACGTCTTTCTAGTCCCTGGGGGACCATGCAAAAGAATTATGCTGCAAATAAGTACAAATCCTAAATATCAAGATATGTTCATAGTTCAATCATCTCATCTCACTCATGTTCGAATATCATTTCATATAAATGCATAACATTTGTAAAGAGACGATATTTTTCAGTAACATAACCATATCAGTAAATTGTGATATCAACATATAAGGCCAATGTTAAACTAAATAATTATCTCTGGTGCTTACCGGTTCCAAGAAACAAGGAATGGATCGACAACCTTTTCAGTGAAGAGCAAAGCACTCGCAGCATATCGCAACAACCTTTGCTTTAGACCAAATTCATATATTAGGCTGCAAAAGCAACAGAAAAAATTGAAATTTGGGCAGGGTGATTTAATTTAATTTTTATTAAGAAAACAATAGTCGAGGGAAAGGCACAAACTACAAAGAAATAAGAACCTTTCCCACATGCCATCAAATTCTTTTGCAGGAAGAATCCATTCATTAAAGCTAGAATACTGGCCATCAGAGCTGATATCCTCACACGGTCCTTCCTCGCTAAGCTGACAAAGCAAAATGCAGACATTATTCACAAAGCTCATAACCACATTACCTGAACAAATAAATTCTAGACTAAAGCAAAGTACAATTTGAGAGAATGTGATATTGAAATTACATGTTAGGGATTTTAACAGAGTTAGGGGATTTTAACAAAGTTAGGAAATCAAGTAAATCATCAGAGTTGCAAACCAAACACAAGAATGATTAAACTAACAGAGTTAGGAATTTTCAAGCTCTTACCTGTGAAATGAGATGTTAGGGATTTCATCGAGATGTGCAAAAACAAAACGAGAGAACGAGTTAGGGTTTGTAAATCAATTAATAAACATTCATTTACGCAACAAATAATCATGGAAATAGAACAAATTAGAGAGCAAACAAGATAACGACAGAAAACGACAGTGAAAGCGAGAGTGAATGAGAGAGAAAGAACAAGAGAGAGAGCGAATGAAAGAGAAAGCGAACGACAATATCTTGTGCAAGATATAAGAAACCGAAGAAAAGAAAACTCATCGATTAGTTTTAAATCTTGAGCATGTGTGGGAGATCTACGAAGAGCAAGAATAAAGATATGGAGCTGAGAGAGATTCACAACAATTTGTATGCAAAATGAGCACCGTGAGAGAACAATGAGTTGAACCGAGGGCGTGAACGAGAGTGAGAACTGCATGCAAGGCTAAGGAAAATCCGATTGAGGTCAGAGATGTCGCGAGAAATCTGAACGGCACTGAAGGTCGAGATAGAGGAGAATAAGAAAGAAAAGGGCCGAGAGCGGCGAGACTGCTTCTCAAGTAGAAGATGGCGTCGTGGCCAGAGCTCTGACCGGCGGCGGTAATGTTTGCTTCTCGCGTTTCTGACGGCTAAGGTTAAGAACGGCCAATTTGTTTCTGAGCTCGCGTTTCTGAGGCTAAGGTAGTTAGGAACAAACAATTTCATATAATAGTTTTTTTTTGTAAAAAAATTAAAATAATAAACAAAATTTTACTTTAACTTTACCCACGGACAATAAGTAGAAATATAAAATACGAAGATATTTTGAAAGCTTAAGTTGAGTTGCATTTTTTTTAACATTACCCACAGATTATTTTTAACGTTACCTACAGACTAACCGTGGAATCTTCTTAAAAAAAATAAATTTATCAATAACAAATTTACTCACGGGTTTTCCGTGGGTAATTAATAATTTACCCACGGACTAAGATCCGTGGGTAACTTTCGGTAAGTATACAAGTGTTTTCTTGTAGTGTAGACACAATCCAAATGTGATATTTAATCTAAAAAGGGAGTAATAATTATAAAATATTGCTTTATTCCAATTTTAAATATTGATATAAGAATAATAGAACAATTTATTTTTATATAAAATTAGAAAATAGAAAATTATTATTTATAATGGTCATTTTACAATGATCCCATATAAAATTTAAACTATATCCCTTATGATTAAAATATCAAACTCTCATGATTAAATTAATTCATCGAAGACAAATTAAAAGATAAAAAATATTAGTTAATCTAAAAGGTACATAAATAATAAGTTAATATAAAAGGTACATAAATGATTTCAATCCTTTACAATAAAAAACAAAAAAGGTGATTGCAATTCTTCCAATAAAAACACATGTTTCATCCATAATAAAATATAAAAAAAATAACTAAAAAAAGTGGATTTATTTATTTTGCACAGTGCTGAATAGAATGAAGAAAATAACAAAAGGAAAAAGTGAACACATGTTTTATTTTAATGAACTAAAGACCATAATCTCAGTGTTTTGGCGGAAATCGAACAGTTGCTAGTGTCAAAATCAACAAATGGCGTATATTTGTGTGTTTAGTTTGTCCAGTGCTTTGTGATATTAACCATTTTCTATTTATTTTAAATTTAAGATTAAATATATTAACTTTTTCATTACTCTTTTTTATTTATATTTATTTTGTTTAATTTTAGTTTTTTTTCTCTCTATTTTAAAATCAAATTCTTTTGTTACTATGTTTTTTAATCCAAAAAATGGTGGTTTATAGTCCAAGTTGTAAATTTAAAAAGAAAATATTATTTTTAAGGTAAAAAATTACTATTTTTAGAAGTTCACATTTTTTAAGGTAAAAATTATGTTTTTTGACTAAAATTACAATAAATGTAAAAATAAATAGATCAAAAAATTAAACTTTTTTAGTTAGTCTTTTTGTCTCTAAGATGTCAACTTAATAGTAAGAGTTTGATATTGTAATTTTATGAGACAAAGTTCAAATTGCGTGAGTAGAGATGACTACAAATTTCATACCCACGGGTAAAATTTACAACGGTACAAGGCAGGTAGCTTAACAGACACCCATGGATAAAATAAACGAATATTTTTACTACACATTAGTTCATGGATACAAATATGGATCTAATGGTATATGTATCTGTAGATATGCAACAGTAAATTAGTAAAATTGATCTGTAATAATGCGTTTTATTTATGTATTAATAATTTTTACCTTGGAATTTCGTTATATATTTTATTTATGTGTTAATGTATTAATATTTTTATGCGTTATTATTTTTTGTGTTGACAAAACAAGAGGAAAAATTATGCATAATACAACAAAAAAAATTGTACATAATACTCATAGATACTTAAAAATCCAATAAAATATTCGCTAAACGAATACTCGCACGAATATGAACACACAAATATTATTTTTTTCCAAGCAGAATAATACTATTGGTACTTGTGGGTAGAGTAGCTTAAAAGATAATTATAAAGTGGTCATTAATATCAATGTTAATAATAATTATTTCCTCTTCCCATTATGTTTTAAAAAAATATTTGATTATAGAGGGAGTAATAAACACCATACGATAGAAACAACATAGAAAATAAAGCTGAATAAGGATATAATACGATAGTCAGAAGATAAACAATATTATATTTTGTGTTTGATACATATGATAACCAATAGGATAACAACATTTTATTTTATCATGTATTTGGTATACATTTCATCAATGTAATATATATTATATTTAAATAACAATTTTATCATTGTAAACAATTATATATTAATTTTTTTTAAAAAAAATTAACTTATTATGTTTTAAATATTATAAATTAACAAAAAAATACTAAAAAATTAAATAAGTAATAAAATAATTTTATATTTAAAACTATCTATCGACACTACTAAATAAAAAATTTAAATTATAAAAAAAATCACGAGTAACCAAATAATTCTATTTTATTTGTTAGAATATAAATCAAATATGATATATATATGTATATATATTATATGTAAATGACAAAAATAACCTTGTAAACAAATTATATTTATTTTAAAATTTCAATTAATTTTTATATTTTTATAATTTTGAATACTAACTTATTAAATTATATAAAAATACAAAACTATCCTTGGGGTAAAATCATAAACATTTTTTGAATTAATTATTAATATTTCATTTTTAAGTTTAAGATCAAATTCTATTAATTATTTTTATATTTATATTTGATTAGATTTATATTTTATATTATATTTTATAAATTATTTTTATATTTATATTTTATTATATTTTAATTTATATTTTAAATTATATTTTATAAGAGTAATTGAGTAAAATTGTTACTCTTATTCTATCCTATTGATTTTTAACCCCAATATATATTTAAGATAGAAATTTAACTAGAGAAATATAATACAATAAAATTCTAAATTAATTTTTCATATTTTATTAATTCATTGAACACTGAGTTGAATATAATTTTTTTGTTAACATCTTTATTTTAATTCGCATAGTAACACTGCAAATTCAGTATCTCCACCACAAAACGCAAATACGACGTTGTCAAAAAAGAAAATTGCAAATACGACAAATGACGTAATAATTTTGTAATCAGAAGCAATGGTTTTGGCAGAAACCGGTACTTACTCTTCTGCCTCCAGTTGAAACCGTGAATAATTGGATTTGCCATGTGAAAAATATATGTTTTTTTAAGAAGAGAGTAACTTCTATGTAAAGACAAAACAAGACACTATATAATGTGTAAAACAATTTACCCTAAGTTATTTAACTACGGCATGATCACTTAAAAAAACAAATCATATTTTTCTAATCTTTATCATTCAATTTTTCTTAAAATATACAATATATTAAATACCTCTCCTCCAAGTACAAGTAGTGCTAAAGAAGCCAAAAAAATATAATAATTCATTGTTCAAAACCTTACACCAACACAACAACCGAATATTTCACAACAAATACAAACAATTAAAAATTAAATTGGATTAAGCTATACATGCAGTCAATTAAGACGTCACCATAGCTTCTTATTTTAATTAAGAAAAATGATTATTTGATATAAATATTGACATCAACACCATATTTTTATTCTGATTTTTGTTTTATATTATATTATATTATATATATATATATATATATATATATATTTTTATGTTTTTTTTCTATTTGAATCAAATGTCTACACTTATTATTATACTGTGTCGGAATAGTAGAGTGTCTATTTTAATGTGTAATATGATATGATGTGGTAAATCAAAATCATGGGCAAACCAAGGAACCAGTAACCCAAGAACATTGTCACACGAGAGACAAAATCCTCTGACTTCAAGAATGGTTGAAACCAAATTAAATCCACCACAATCTTCTCTTCATCCATAAATAAAGAAAATTGTCCTTTAAGACTATTTCCCATAACCATGGCTCATTCTAGAATAATGTGTTGCTAACATCCCTCGCCCTCTTTCTACCGTACCCATATCTCTCCACCATATGGAGCTAAATCAGCCTCTGTCCCCATTTCTGCAATCATATACTCCATACTTTTTGTTTAAGTACATTGTACCAACCTTTTAAAAACAAGTACATTCTACCAAATGTTGTTTTTCTCAGATTTTTATGCCTAAACCTCCATCACCTCTCTTAGAACAAACATTTTTCCTTTTAACCTAGTGTACTCTCCTCACTCCCACACTATAAAAACTGTTTAAATAAGTATTTTAATTTAAAAATTATACATGTCAGAAATCTAAAGAATGAGACATAAAACACTTGTAAATTGGTAAGTGTTAAGACAAAATCTCATTTTTAAAGTTTTGATGATAATAAACAAAAGTTAATTAAGACCGTTAATTATGATTCTAAAATGTTATGTAATTTAACTTGTGCTTTTGAGTGTATTTATTCAAATATAGGATTCAAGCAAAGCCAAGAAATCAGCATAATAAAGAACAGAGAACATTCTTGACACAACTTGGAAAACAGAGAATGTTCTCCAGGTTCAAATATGGTCATGATAGCATAAAGATCAATCAATCTACATTACATAATTGAAGTTATTGCCACCGGAATTTACATCAGTATTAAGAGTACATGACAAGGACACATATATGATCAATTACAATCAAAAGAAACCATTCGAATCACAAAGAAACAAGGCCATGAATCAAGCTGTCAAAGCAAGACTGAACAGTCTCCAGTTTGGCTGTCAAGACAGATAAACGAGCTTGACAATGTACAAGGCATCAGGACTTTTACCAGTATGTTCAGAAAATCATCCAGATTGATTATCAATCTCTAGGAAACTCAAAAACTAAAAGTCCAGATTGATCATCAATCTCCAGCAACTTCATTTACAGTTTTCTACAACAAACTTTCATGATCTTTTCGAATCTGTTTCAATCAAGTTCAAGACTCCAATTCAAGCTACAAAGGTTCATCACATATCTGCAATATTGAATGATCATTAAGCTAAAAAAATACTGATCAAGAATAAAAGTTTAGCCCAGTCAAAACAGAAATTAAAAATAGTCAAAAAATGGATTATTTTTAATCAGAAATATTGCCTCTGGTCAAGCCTGACAAGAGCACTACCAACGGCTCTATTGACCTCCATTTACTGCTCTCAAGCCTATAAAAGGAAGGCCAAAGCTCAAGGAAAATGCAGAAGTTCAAGTGCTAACAAGTCTCACAAAATCATTCACATTCACATACTTGAAACTCTCAAATCACTCAAAAGAATCAGTCTGATCAATCCTTATTTACTTTGATATATTTGTACTGAATTCTTTGTAAAGAATCGAATCTCAAACAAGAGTTGAGACATCTCATATTCTAACAAAACAATTTCATCATTATTGTAAAACTCAAACTATAAGAGTTTAGTATAGTTTGGGTTAGATTGTAAGAAATCCTATCAAGGTTGGTAGGTGATTTGATTAATCTCTTTCTGAGTGGAGTTAGATTAAAGTTTGTAACAAAGATTAAGGTTGATCTACGCTAGGTGTTGTAAAACCAAAGGTTTTTGTTTTAAACACTTAGTGGAAAATCTCACAATTGTGAGGATAGGACGTAGCCCAAGTTGGGTGAACCAGGATATATCCGTGTGTGGTATCTCTTATCCTTTATCTCTTTATTTAGTTTGATTGTTTTTCAAGATTAAAATACAAACTATTTTCTGATTTATAACTACTCAAGAACGTTCTCCGTTTTTCTGATAAAACCAAGAACGTTCTTCGTTTTCTGCTTTCTTAACCAAGAACATTCTTGAGTTCAAATCTTAAGTTTTTTCAGGAAATTTTAAAAAGGGAGATTTACAATTCAAACCCCTGTCCTTGTAAATCAATTTTGCTACTTCAGTAAAAACATATAGCAACAAAACCACCCCATCTCCCACTTGAAGATTTTTATCTCTCCATGACGATAGCCTACTCTACACCTTATTGATCCCAGGCTCCCATGTGTTTTTGTTTCTAAGATTTTCCCAAATAGGTAATCCCGAATACCAAAATGCGATGTCTTAAGAAACACATTAATGTCTTTGCATGGATTGTCGCCAATATTCTCATAATAAATCATGAAGTCGTGTGTCACAAGCTAATTGTGGATCTAGCTACTCGTTCCATTGCTCAGATGCTGGAAACAATCTCCTAAGAAGATTGAAGCCATTGAAAGGCCATCAATAATTTTGTTAGTGTCAATTTCATTTCTAAAGCCAAGTACAACACTTCGGAGTGAAGGGACTGGATGTAGCCAAGTTAATAGTGAACCATGATAAATCGTTGTGTTCTTATGTTGTTATTATCCGCTGCTAAGTCTGATTATTTATTCATCAAATAATTCCCATCAACATTCAACAAAACAGCAAAAGAATTCAAGTTTGACAAACACAATTCAACCCCCCATTCTCGTATTTGCATCTTCAATTGATATCAGAGCTCAGTCTCAAGGCTGAGCACTTTACATTGTGGGGAAAGATCTAAGGGTTCAACATGTCTGGATTCAATGAAGAAGTTGTTGGAGGAAACATCAACAGACCACCTCTGTTCGGTGGGGAACGGTTCGAGTACTGGAAGGATAGGCTGAGGAGTTTCTTTTTTTCACAAGATTCCGAACATTGGGACTTGGTGGAAGATGGCTATACTGCTCCAGAAGATGCTGATGGTGTTGAAATTCCCAAAAAAGATATGGATGCTGACCAGAAGAAGATGTTCAAGATGCATCACAAATCCAGAACGTTCATGATTAATGCAATTGCATTCAAGGAGTTCGACAAGTGGACTAACAAAGAAACAACAAAGAACATCTATGATAGTCTGACTCTGAGTTACGAAGGCAGCAAGCAAGTCCAAGAAGCAAATACCAACATTCTAGTCAAGAAGTACGAGCTGTTCAAGATAGAAGAAGACGAAGACATTGAAGCAATGTTTTCCAGATTTCAGACTCTGGTTTCGGGATTAAGAGTACTCTAGAAGAGTTATACCACTGATGACCACGTGAAGAAAATTCTTAGAAGTCTGTCAACCAAGTGGAAACCAAAGGTCAATGCCATTCAGGAAGCAAAGGACTCGAACACTCTGAAGTTGGAAGAATTAATTAGCTCCCTCAAGTCACATGAAATAGAGCTGGAAGAAGATGAGACCAAGAAGAATAACAAAACCCTAGCCTTAAAATCCAAACAGAAAAATGTTCTAAAAGCAGAAGCAGAATCAGAATCGGAAGATAGTGATTCGGAGGACCAAAATCAGAAAGCAGAAGAAGAAGAGATTGCCTTCATAACCAAAAAGGTTCTGAAGATATGGCAAAACAGAAGGAAGAAGTTTCCCTAGAGGTATTCCAAGCATTCCAACAGAGGAAAGGATGAACATGACAACAAGAGCATCATCTGCTATGGATACAATGAACTTGGGCACATTAAGTCAGAATGCACAAACCTGGAGAAAGGAAAACACCAAAAGAAAGACATGAGGCCCAAGAAGAAAAACCTGATGGCAAAATGGGATGATTCTGATGAATCTTCTGATGATGAAGAAGCTGAATTAGCAATGATGGCCCACATCAATTCTGCCTCTGGATCCAAAATAAAATCTGACTCTGGAAGTGAAGCAGAAAAGCAGAATTGGTTCTGATGGCTCGCACTCATTCTGCCTCTGGATCCAACTCTAGAAGTAAATCAGAAGAAGCAAAATTGGCTCTGATAGCTCATATTCATTCTGCCTCTGGATCCAACATAGACTCTAATTCTAGAAGTGAATCAGAGACAAAATTGGCTTCGATGGCTCATACCAATACTGCCTTTGGATCCAATACAAACTCTGATTCTGGAAGTGAATCATCAGAAGAAAAAGAGGTATTTTCTGAACTTACCCGATCTCATTTAACTACTGCAATGAATGATATTTTAAATATCAACAACAAACTGTCTTTAAAACTGAAAACAATTAAGGAAGAAAATTCAATTCTAACCAAAGAAATCGATGTTTTAAAGAATCAAAATGCAAAATGTAAAACAGAAAATGCAACTATGAAATATGATATTACTGAACTTAAAACAGAGAATGCAAATTTGAAAACTGATATTACTAAACTTAAGACAGATAATGCAACACTGAAAACTGATGTTACTAAACTTAAAACGGAGAATGCAAAATTGAAAACTAATATTGCTGAACTTAAGGCTGAAAACCTAACTCTAAAAAGTAATCTTTGTTCAACATCAAGTGAAAATACTGTACGTAATTCTGATATGCATTAACAAGTATTACAAGATTTTATTGCTAATGGTATGGAAAGAAGAAAATATGCTTTTATGATCTATGAGGTTAATAACAATGGTAAAAGAGGCTTAGGATTTGATGAATCTGTAATTGCAACTAAACTTATTCCCTCTAATGTTTTGTGTGCTGTTTTTACTAAGAAAGGTCACTCAAAATTGTCTTGTCCCATGATATAATCAAGGAAAGACAAGAAACCTTTCAAGACTGACAAACCTGGACCCAACCAGATTTGGGTACCAAAAGCTAAAATTGTTTATGTTGCAGATGTTATGAGCAACCAAAGTGAAACACAAGTCATGGTGCCTGGTCAATGGATGTTGGCAATATATGAAGGGAAAAAGGTTTATGTTCCATCACTTACCAAGCAGAAGCAAAGTGACTCTGGTGGAAGAAGAACTAGTAATTACAATGCCTATTAGAACCAAAACTATATGAAGAATAGGAAATATCAAAATAGATAGAGGAAACACATATATCAACAAAACTGGAACTTGTTGGAACCAAGATTGGTTCTAAGTACTTAGGATTTTGATGTTAACAAGAGCACTCCATGTAATCTTATTTTGTACTTAGAATTATCACATTAAATGCCACCAGAAGATGAACTTTCCAGAGGTAGACGATGAAGTCACCAGAGGCAGAAGATGAAATACCAGAGGATAAAATCAGACCGGAGGATACACCTCCAAGAGTCACCAGATAATGCATCCAGAAGGTACCAGAGGATGCATCCTGAAAGCACTAGAGGATACACCAGAATGTCAAAACACCATCAGAGGATATCTTTCCTGGCCCAGATCAGAAGGAAGCAGAGTCCAGAAAGAGACTTGGACCAGACCAAAAGGAAGCCTGCCAGAGGGAGACTTGTTCCATACCAGAAGCAATCATAATTCAGACTTGGTATAGAATTTATTCTGACAAGAAGATAACTTGGCAGTGAAATGATAATCAGTCCAGACTTGATCCAGACTTGATCAGAGCATAAATTAATTGGTCCAGAACAAGAGATTTAATTCAGATTTGGCCCAAACCAAAAGATAGCATGGTTAAGAGTATGAAATTAAGTCCAGACAAGAAGAAATGATATCCAGACTTAATCCAGACCTGATCCAGAGCAGAAGGTAAATGTCCAGATTAAAATATTCTATGTCCAGACTTAATTTCAGTTCAATCCAGACCCAATCCATAATTGGTCCAGATCAGAGGGAAGATATTTAGATCAATGGTCCAGATTTAAGCATCATGGCCCAATATTGGCTGAGATCAGAAGATCAGACCATATGGCCATGTGTTGGCCGAGATCAGAAGATCAGAACATGCGGTCTAGTGTTGGCCGAAATCAGAGGATCATAGCAGATCAGATTATATGTTCCAGTGATAGGCCGAGATCAGAAGATCAGAATGTGTGGTCCATTGTGTTGGAACCAAGTTGGTTCTAAGTACTTGGAACCAAGTTGGTTCTAAGTACTTGGAACCAACTTGGTCCAGAACAAGAGATTCAATCCAGATTTGATCCAGACTAGAAGATAGCATGGTTCAAGGTATCAAAACTAAGTCCAGACCAGAAGAAATGATGTCCAGATTTGATCCAGACATGATCCAAATCAGAAGGTAAAATGTCCAGACTGAAATATCATTTGTCGATATTCAATTTCAGTTCAATGCAGACCCAGTTCAGAATTGGTCCAGATCAGAGGGAAAAGGTTCAGATCAATGGTCAAGATTTAAGTATATGGCCCAGTGTTGGCCGAGATCAGAGGATCACAGCAGATCACTTAGTATGGTCCAGATGTGGATGAGAGCAGAAGATCAAAGGGTTCAGATTCAATCATGATGATAATCGGTGGAGATTTGATTAAATTTGATTAAAGTATAAAAAAGGATTTGATACAAAAATAAATTGAAGTCTTGTGGAATTCAGAAGCTATTGGCGGGAAGAAAGATTTGTTCTAGAATTAATTAAAGTCAGAATTGGTCAAAGTTATTTTTGAAAGGCAATCTGGAGCAGAAAAAGATATGTTTTTTATTTAAAGTGAAACCCGATTGGACAATTATTTTTGCAAGAGAATCTAGCAAGATACAGCTCGAAATTAAGCTTGGAAGAGACCCTAATCTGCTTCTATAAAAGGAGGCTCAAGGCAAAATACTTAGCATCGAAAAATCACAGAAGAGTCATACACTTCCAAAAGCAAACACTCAAGTTTTCAGTGAGGTTAATTGGGAGTTTCAGCTTTCCAGAAGCAAGCACTCGTGTTTTTCTTTCCCTTGTGTTAGATCTAAGTTGTTGAAGTAGAATATACAATCTAAGGGACTCAGAAAGGGTAGCAAATTACTTACCAATTAGATTCAAGGAGTTGTAATTCCTTCTACAATTCGGGGTTGTCAGATTGGCAGGAGAAGACTTGACTTGAGAAGTTAAGGTGCTGCATTCCTCAAAAGTCTAGGATTGTTAGACTGTTTGAGAAGACTGACTTGGAGGGTCAGTGGTATTGTCGTAATTCAAGGTTTTGAATTACTGAAATCCTTCAAGGTGAAGGGACTGGACGTAGCCTCATTAACGGTGAACCAGTATAAAATTATGTGTTTTTATTTTTACTTTATATCCGCTGCTAACTCTATTTTATTCATACATCAAGTTTTGTTTTAAAACTGTAAAAACAGAAAAAGTATTCAAGTTAGTCAAACACAATTGAACCCCCTTCTCGTGTTTGCTCCTTCCATTGGCATCAGAGCTCGGTCTCAAGGCTGAGCACTTAACAGTGTTTGAGGAAAGTGTTGGAACCAAGTTGGTTCTAAGTCTTAGGATTTTGATGTTTACAAAAGCACTTAATGTAATCTTATTTTGTACCTTGAATTATTAAATTAAATACCACCAGAAACTGAAATAATCAGAAGCAGAAGATCAAAGGATTCCAGAAAATGAATTCTGGAATTACCAGAAGATACTCTAGGATGTCAAAAACATCACCAAAAGATATCTTTGCTGGCCCATATCAGAAGGAAGAAAAATCAGAAGGAAACATGGATCATACCAGTGGAAAGCCTGCCAGAGGGAGAGTTGATCCTGACCAAAAGGAATCAAATATCAAATTTATTCCAGAAGTTATTCTGACCAGAAGATGGCCTGGCAGTGAAATATTAAACTGCCCAGACTTGTTCCAGACTCAACCAAAAGCTAAGTTAATGAGTCCAGAACAAGAGAATCAATCCAGAATTGACATAGACCATAAGATAGCATGATTAAGGGCATGAAACTAAGTCCAGATAAAAACTCTGTTTTTAATTATACATCAAGTTTTGTTTTAAAAGTATAAAAACAGGAAAAGTATTCAAGTTAAGTCAAACACAATTCAACCCGCCCTTCTCGTGTTTGCACCTTTAGAAAGGTCCAAGGGGTTCAACATGGCAGAATCCAAAGATGATTTGGGAGGCGACATCAACAGACCACCACTGTTTGATGGAGAAAGGTTTGAGTATTGGAAGCAAAGAATGAGAAGTTTCTTCATATCTCAAGATCCTGAATTATGGAAGCTGGTAGTCAAAGGATACACTGCACCTATTGTTCCAGGAGATCCAACTAAAGAACTGGACATGGAAGATATGAAACCAGACCAGAGCAAATTATTCAAACTGCATCACAAGTCGAAAAACATCATGATCAGTGCCATCACATTCAAAGAACTTGACAGATGCACAGATAAAGAAACAACAAAGAGCATATTCGATAGTCTGGATCTGACATATGAAGGAAGCCAACAGGTTCAAGAAGCAAGGGCTAACATACTGGTCAAACAGTATGAAATGTTCAAGATGGAAGATGATGAAAACATTGATGGAATGTTCTGCAGATTCCAAACTCTGATATTTGGACTGAAGGTCTTGAAGAAAAGCAACCCAACAACAGATCATGTCAAGAAGATTTTAAGAAGCTTACCAACCAAGTGGAGACCAATGGTTACTGCAGTTCAGCAAGCCAAAGATCTGAATAACTTAAAACTTGAAGATCTGATTAGCTCACTCAGGTGCTATGAAATAGAACTAGAAGCAGATGAACCAAATAATAAGAAGAATCTGGCCCTGAAGTCGAAACAGAAGAAAGCTGCAAGGGCAGCATTAGAATCAGAGGATAGCGACAGTGACTGTGATGATATGGATTACTTAACCAAACATATGGTTAAGATATTGGAAAATAGGAAGATGAGAAGCGTCAAGAAGAAACATAACAACAAAAGAAAGGAAGAATCTGACAAGAAGAGTATTGTTTGTTATGGATGCAATGAACCTGGACATATCAAGTCAGAATGTCCAAATATGGAAAAAGGCAAACCGCACAAGAAGAGTTCCAGATTCAGAAAGAAGGGTCTGATGGCAGCCTGGGATGCATCAGAATCAGAGGAAGAATCGTCTGATGAAGAAGAGGCAGAGACAACAAAGATGGCACACATCAGGTCTGCCTCTGGACTTCATAAAGGCACGATTTTAGGAAGGAAAGCAGGCAGAAGGAAGAATGATTGAAGCAGTCATTCAAGCAAGTCTGGAAGCACATCAGAGGGAGTAAATCTGGCTCTGATGGCTCATACCAACTCAAGCTCTCGATACGGCTCAGGCTCTGGAACAGAATCAGAAGATGAAGTCAGTGAGATATTTTCTGACCTCACTAGATCTGAATTAATTGAGGCTTTAAAAGACTTTTTAAATGCAAACAATAAGATGTCTGTAAAACTGAAAACTCTTAGGGAAGATAAGAAAAATCTAACCAAAGAAGTCCAAGTTTTAAAGAATCGAAATTCTGCGTATGCAACTGAAAACAAGGATTTTAAAACTGAAGTTGCAAGACTCAAATCTGAAAACCAAACTCTCAAAAATAATATTTGTTCCACTTCCAAAACTGTTTGTGAATCTGATATGCATGAACAATTTTTTCAAAACTTTATTTCTAATGGAATGGAAATAAGTAAATATGCATCTATGATTTATGGAAACAGTAACAGTAGAAAGAGAGGTCTTGGTTTTACAGAAACGATTGCTGAAAATAAAGTTGTTCATTCTGATGTTTTATGCATTGTTTGTGCTAAGAAAGGTCACTCTGAACTATCTTGTCCAACGGTAAAATCTGAACAAGATCAGAGAGCTGTTAAGACTAAAAACCCTGGACACAATCAGTTCTAGGTACCAAAAGATCAAATTGTCTATGTTGAAGATTTATGAGCAACCAGAAGGAGACACCAACAATGGTGCGTGGACAATGGATGTTGGCAACGCACAAACAGAAGAAGTTATATGTTCCGGCTACAACCAGACAGAGGCAATCTGAGTCTTATGGAAGGTCTCACTACAAGAAAAAACTTGTATACCTACGGAAAATTACCCACGGACCTTAGTCTGTGGGTAAATTATTAATTACCCACGGAAAAACTGTAAGAAAATTCACTATTTTTATAAAAAAAAATTTCAACACATTATCCACGGTTAGTCCGTGGGTAATGTTAAAAGTAATCCGTGGGTAATGTTAAAAAAAACGTAACCGAACTTTATGTTAAAAAAGTAATCTGTGGGTAATGTTAAAAAATCTGTGGGTATTTTATGTTTCCACAGATTGTCCATGGGTAATGTCAGTGGGTAAATTTAAGATGTAATTTTTTTTAAAATTGTTTAATTTTTTAAAATTGATAAAAATGTAAAAAATAAACAAAATCATAACCTAACCTAACCTCAACCTTCAGTTTCCCCCAATTTGTGTTTTCCCTCTTTGCGTTTCCCTCTTCACCTCCATCGAACCTCCATTTCGTTTTCCCTCTTTGCGTTTCCCTCTTCACCTCCATCGATCCTCCATTTCGTTTTCCCTCTTTGCGTTTTCCAGCGACACCTCCATCCTCCATTTCGTTTTCCCTCTTTGCGTTTTCCCCAAAATAGCGACACCTCCATCCTCCATTTCGCTTTCTCATTCATGATTACCCTCCATCTTCCTTATTCATTGCGGCCTCCCTTCGTCTCTGTTTGCTCCGTCCTCGCTTCGTCTCTGTTTGCGGCCTCCCTTCGTCTCTAAGCTTGCTGTGCTACATAAGGTAAATGTTGTTGAGTTCCTTCTTTGTTGCTTCCTTTAACTATTTCTCCCTTCTTTGTTGTTGAGTTCGAACCCTAGCTTTACTTTTCTGTTACAATGTTCAGTTACGTATCTTATTCTTGTATTAGAATCCTCCGGCTACAAATCAGGCCATAGATAGGGATGGCTGGCTGAATACTGGTGACATAGGTTGGATTGTTCCCTACCATTTAGCTGGACGGAGTCGTAATTCTGGTGGTGTGATTGTTGTTGAAGGTTGTGCTAAAGACACCATTGTGCTTTCATCAGGTAGAATAGAAGTTTATGTATGTTGCTCTTTCAATCCTAAAAGTAGTGTCCCTCTCAAACTTCAATTATATTTTTTTCAAGTAGCAAAATTAGCTGCTTGTTGAATTTCATTATTTTAATCAATTTTTTGCAATTAACTGATGGCTTTCTTAGTTGTAATTAGTTAAACATGAAGCTTTAATTTAAGGGTTACTTTCCATTTTTTTATTCTTAAATGCAACTATGTTCTTTGATAATGGTTAGAGTTACAAATAAGCTTAAATAATACTTTTCATTAATAACTTCTTTTCTACGTAGGTCGATTTTGGATTTTTCAAATGGTTTGAAAAGAAATTAGTCAAAGTTGATTCTGTTTGCAACTGCTTCTCTTCGGTGTTGTTTGAATTCTCTTCTGTGACGATGTTGCAATTGAGTGTCTTGCTACAGAGTTCAAGCGTGAGATATATGTGGTAAGAAATGCAGGAACCTTCAATTGAGACTTCGGAATTGCTTTTTAATGTCTGCCTGGTGAAATTTAAAGATCTACATTTTTTATGAAGACAGAAAGATCATTGATCAAAAAGCAAAAGGATTTTAAGCAACTCATCTTTCATTTACTCATTTACTTTTAGGTAAAGTATTTGAGATTAAATCAAAATACATTTTAAAGTACAATATTATGAGAACCATCTTGATAGCATATGAATTAAAATTTTTTATAAAAATAGTTAATAACATAAACATATGTTTGAAAATAAAGTTTTTACAAAACTGGAAATCTGGATTCGAATACGAAGTATCGTAGTCGAATACAGACTACAAGTCAGAAGCTAAAACTGAAGATCTGTATTCGAATACAAAGTGTCGTAGTCGAATACAGATTGCAAGTTAGTAGCTAATTTTAAACATTTGTATTCGACTACAGCTTTGTGTATTCAAATACAACTCAAGTCAGTAGATAATTTTAAACATTTGTATTCGACTACAGCTTTGTGTATTCGAATACAACTCAAGTTAGTGAAAAAAATCCCGTACTTGTATTCAACTACAAGATATTGTATTCGACTACAACGTTCAAATTTCAAATACAAACAAAACGTTATAGAAGTGTATTCGAATACACTGAGACTGTATTCGAATACAACTTCGAAACAATGCAACTTTTCAGTTTTGAAACATTGCACAAGTTCATCAAAACATTTGGGAACCATTGCCATTAATCTGAAGTGTTACTTTGGAATATAAATACTTCAAAGTTTCAGTTTTAAACTTAGAACTTTCGACTGACTTTTTAGAATCAATTTTCTGAAACATCAAACACTTCAAAACTTAATTTTCATATTTTCAAGTACATGCTTTTCATTTTCATATCATTAAGAAAGGTTCTCAGTTGTACTTGGAAGTGTGATTGATTAAGTATCAAATACTTAGTGTTATAACCTTGTTCTTAGTCAAGAACATCATTACAAAATCATTGTATCACTTGAAGAATTTAGTGTAGATTCTTCAAGTTTTGTTAACAGAAATAGTGGTGTACTATCTTCTGTTAAGTGTTAAAGAATCTGTAACTTAAGTCTTAGGGTTAGACTTGTAACATATTCGAACAAAGTAGAAAATCTCTTGTGGTGTGCAAGAGGACTGGATGTACCCTTGGTTGTAAGGGGAACCAGGATAAATTTCTGTGTTTTTTACCTTCTGTCATTTACTGCTTTCATTTACTAACACAGCAAGATTAAACAAACTTAAAACAATCACTTAAACAATCTCCAAAACTCTAAAAATAGAAAAATTGTCCAACACCTAATTCACCCCCCCTCTTAGGTGCAACTCTGTTCTTACACCTGTATTGTTTTCATGGCCATCATTTGACGACAATCCTTGTTTTTTAGCTGTTCAGTGCATAACAGATAAAAGGTTTTGTTCAATTGTATGCTGGAAATAATTTGGGAAATTGATGAGACCTGGGGAGCCAGCCCACTAAATGCATTCTGAGTATTAATTTTATTGAATAGGATGAAGCTGAGTCCTGACCTTCTGTTTCAGATATACATCCAATTATTTGTTTGTAGAACATTATTCAAGTATAGTATTATGTGTTGGAATGATGGCCATCTGTTATGTGAATGTCTAGTATTTGTGGCTAGCTTGTTGAATCTCATACATCTCCTATGGATTTGATTATGACATGAAATAATTGCTTGTGAGACTTTATAATTGGATTTTTTTTTATGATCCAAGTTTTTTGTTTTCCAATTCTGGATATAGGCATTTGTTGTGAGTTGTATCCTCTTATAGTTTTATTACATGTAACATGGTGAATATTTGAACATATGATCTAGAATCTTGAAAAATAGCGCAAATTCGAAATTTGTATCTGTGTGCTGTTTGATTTGTCTACATATTTGCGAGTAATTGTCTCTCATCATGCTTCCATCTGCTGTTTTTTCATCATTTTAAGGTGCAAGCGCATGGTTCAGATGCCATGGTTGATGAAGAAAATTGTGTTTTTTTCCTTCCGCATCGACCAAGGAGTGAAATCGCAGAACTTCCCTTCTTCCTTTTCATGAAAGGAACTGGTAACGCAAAATAAGATTTTGATACATGTGGTTGTTTATTTAACATAATTTTGTTGTTGTTGTTGTTGTATACCTTCTTTTTGAACCATCATCTAAAGTTTTGAATGTTTGAGCGAACATTCTAAGAAATTTCCACATTCAGGTTGGTGCGGTGCTGGAGCTGACCACTATGAGCCCTTGATTTATCATTCTTCCGCCTTTGTTTCCCAAGAGAAGGTCGCCGTGGTACTGTGAGTGTGAGGCTTCCTTACCTGCAATTTTGTGGAGTAGAGATTGAGTAGAATTAGAATTTCTTCACCCTATTTATGACCACTCTAGAAATGTTTGGCCGCCAGCAATCAATCTGGTTCTCCCGAAGACTGAATTTTGTCCCAAAGAGAATCTCATCGTGTAGCATTTATTTTGTTACTGACATTTAGAATCAATCATCTTTGACTCTCCTGACATTTGACGAGCTAGTTTTTTCTGCTGTTTGCGCTACCCTTAGAGTATTGTAATAGTTTTCACCGGCTTTTCGTTTTGTTGTTCCTGTTATT
The DNA here is from genome assembly GCA_037974295.1 of Cicer cuneatum. Lineage (NCBI taxonomy): Eukaryota > Viridiplantae > Streptophyta > Magnoliopsida > Fabales > Fabaceae > Cicer > Cicer cuneatum. The sequence continues at coordinate 33,843,822 of JBBPBO010000001.1, forward strand.
GAGTTGATTAGAAAAGGTTTGTGCCGATTAGGTACTGTGTTGACCAAATTGAAGAGTTGTATCTCAGTGGATTTCGTCACAGTAATGAAGTGGCATATTTTCACAGAAAATCTGTGGTTATTTTACCCCCGGAAAATCTGTGGGTAATTTACCCACGGAAAACCTGTAGGTAATTTACCCACGGAAAATCTGTAGGTAAATTACCCACGGATAATCTGTGGGTAAATTACCCACGGATTTTCCTTAGGTACCCATATCCTACTGATTGTCCGTGGGTAAATATTTACCTACGACCAAAATAGCTACAGACCCGTGTCCGTGGGTAATCCGTGGGTACTTTTAGGTTACCCACAGACTTGCTGTGGGTAAAGATAAAATATGCCGTAGGTAATAACACTTTTTCTGGTAGTGTCTAGTCAACTCAACCAGAACCTGAAATAGAAACAGAACTAGAACTGGAACCAGAATCAACACTGGAACCAGAATCAGAACAGGAACTGCAACCAGAACAAGAACTGGAACCAGTATCAGAAGCACCTAAACTGGAACCAGAACCAACATTGGAACCAGAATCAAAATCAGCACTAGAACCAGAACCAGATTCAGTATTGGAACCAAAACAGGTATCAGTATCAAAGGTTCAGCAGCGGATAATAATAACATAATAACACAACAATTTATACTGGTTCACTGTTAACTAGGCTACGTCTAGTCCCTTCCTCCAGAAGGCCTTTTCACTAATTCAAACTCCTTTGAATTACAACACCACTGACCCTTCAAGTCACTCTTCCCAAACAGCCTGACAACCCCAGACTTTTGAGGAATAACAACACCTTAACTAAACCAGCTAAGTCTTCTCAAATAGCCTGCAACCACAGACTTTTGAGGAATAACAACGCCTTGACTAAACCAGCCAAGTCTTCTCCTACCAATCTAACAACCCTAGATTGAAGAAGGAATCTACACCACTATAATAAAGGTTTGGAACTTTGCATCGTTGCTTCTGGAAAGCTGTTTGCTACACTTATTCTTGCACTCTTGTATTGATTCTGGAAAGCTGATTGTTGCACTGTATTTCTCTCTCAAAAACACTTAGAAAATATTGCTCTTGTTCATTTGTGTTTCTCTCTTTTGAACTCTCAGATAACTTTGAATTGAAGCTTGAGTTGTGTTTTTCGATACTTTATTCTTCAGCATTAAGCCTCTATTTATAGTTGAACTTTAGAACTTCACTGATGCTTTACTTCTGGAGTGTATTTCGATTAATCTGTTTTGAGAATATTCTGGAGTAGTTTGCTCAGATTCTGTTTTGAGTCTTTTGCTCACTGATCTGTTTTGAGCATGCTCCGCTTCTGTTTTGAGTATTTTTCTCATATTTTGTTGTGAGCCTTTTTCTCCAATTCTGTTTTGAGCATTTATCTCAGATTCTGTTTTGAGCATTTTTCTCAGATTCTGTTTTGAGCATTTTTCTCATATTCTGTTTTTGAGCCTTTTTCTCCAATTCTGTTTTGAGCATTTTTCTCAGATTCTGTTTTGAGCATTTTTCTCTGATAGATTCATCTGACGATATCCTCTAGAGATATCCTCTGGTGACGTCATCCTCTGATTTCTGTTCTGGTGACGTCATCTTCTGATCTATTCTTCTGATGACATTTTTCATTCTTCTTCTAAGTCAAATATGTTATTTTCATAAAATACATTTGTTAACATCAAAACTTTAATTGCAAGAACCAACTTGGTTCCAACAATCTCCCCCTTTTTGATGATGACAAACAATGTATTTTTTATAATGCTTTTTTCTTTCTTTTGACTTTGACTGCCCCTAAGACTACACTTCATTTTATATTTTCTCCCCCTAAGTCTAATGCCCAGATATCAAATACATCATACATCATCTTCTGCTCCATTCAAATACATCCTCTTCTCCCTCGGATATTTTATCAAATATTACATCTTCTCCCCCTTTGTCATCAGACAAAAAGGATTGAATGAAGAAAAGAGATCCTCTGTGTTTTTTTTTTTTACTTTTTTTTTATATATAAAAGTACACGAAAAATAAAATAACATAAAAATTAAACTAAGCAATTAGGTTATGGATGAAGATAAGATTAAGGTTTTTCTTAATGAATTCAAACCTATCTTCAGGTAGTGGTTTAGCGATATGTTAGCCTATTGATGATCAGTATCTACAAATTGAATGTTAAGTACCCCTTTTTGAACATAATCTCTGATGAAGTGGTGTTTGATCTCTATGTGTTTGGCTCTAGAATGTAGGATAGGGTTTTTGGTTAGGCAAATTGCAGAGGTGTTATCACAATAGATGGGTTTGTTGGATTCTAATATTTTGTAGTCTTCAAGTTGATGCTGCATCCAGAGTAGTTGAGAGCTGCAGCCAGCTGCTGAAATGTATTCAACCTCTGCTGTTGACATGGCAATGGTGTGTTGTCTCTTACTGGACCACGAAATTAAATTGTCTCCTATAAAGGTACAATAGCCACTGGTGCTTTTTCCTTCAAGTTTATCTTCAGCATAGTCAGAATCACAGTATCCACTCAGTTTGTATGTAGGAGTTTTCTTGTAAAACAAGGTGAGATTGGTAGTGCTTTTCTGATATCTAAGAATTCTCTTAACAGCAGTTAGATGAGATTCTCTAGAATCAGATTGAAATCGAGCACATACACACACACTGAATATGATATCAGGTCTAGAAGCAGTAAGGTAGAGTAATGATCCTATCATTCCTCTGTAGATTTTCTGGTCAACTTTTGTTCCTGATTCATCTTTATCAAGTGAACAAGTAGGATGCATTGGTGTAGCCATAGGTTTGAAATCACTCATCTTAAACTTCTTGAGAAGTTCCTTTGTATATTTAGTTTGGTGAATGTAAATACCTTCTGGACTTTGTTGAATTTGTATTCCTAGAAAGAACTTAAGTTCTCCCATCATACTCATTTGAAATTCATGCTGCATTAATTCAGAAAATTCTTGACAAAGAATGCCATTAGTATATCCAAAAATAATATCATCAACATAAATTTGAATGATAAGAATATCATTGTCTATTGATCGGCTAAACAAAGTATTGTCTATTTGTCCTCTTTCAAAGTTATTTTTAAGTAAGAAATTATTGAGTCTATCATACCATGCTTTAGGTGCTTGTTTTAACCCATACAAGGATTTTCTAAGTTTAAAGACATGGTTTGGAAATTCAGAATTTTCAAAACCTAGAGGTTGTTTAACATATACCTCTTCACTCAAATAACCATTGAGAAAAGCACTTTTAACATCCATTTGAAATAATTTGAGATTATTATTTGCAGCAAAGGACAATAAGATACGAATAGTTTCTAACCTGGCCACTAGAGCAAATGTCTTAGTGTAATCAATGCCCTCTTGGTGACTGTAACCTTATGCCACAAGCCTTGCCTTGTTTCTGACTACTTCACCCTTTTCATTTAGCTTATTTCTGAAGACCCACTTGGTTACCACAATGTTCTTCTATGGTCTTGGAACTAGATCCCAAACATTATTCCTCTTAAATTCATTTAACTCTTCCTGCATTGCAATAATCCATCCATCATCTGCCAATGCTTCACTAACAGATGTAGGCTCAATTGATGACATTAAACCAAACAGACTTATATCTTTTAATGATGATCTGGTTCTTAAAGAATCACTTCCACTTCTAATGATCAGATTTTCAAGATGAGATGACTGATATTTCCATCCAGATTTCTCTTCTGACTTCTCATAACTAATTCTGATTTGATCGAATTCGTCCTTTGAAGATGTGTCACATGCTTCTGATTTGCTTGTATCCTTCACTTCTTCAAATTCTGCTGGTTTATCTGCTTCTGTTGGGTTTGTCTGTTTCTACTTCCTCTGATTTTGTTAAATCTTTCCATAATTCATATGGTGTTTTAAACAACATAGACCTAATAAAAACTCTATTCTGAATGTAACATGCAGTGTTGATTGCTTCAGCCCAAAAATGTTTTGCAACATTTAAATCATTTAACATAATTATGGCCATGTCTTGGAGTGATCTATTTTTTCTTTCTAACTTATCTTCAGATTTATCCTCTAAAGACTTGTCGTATGCTTGCTGGTATGTTCTGCTTTTTCAAGTTCTTTTGCCTGCATCAGCTTCTGGTAGATCTGTATCAGCTTCTGGTTTTAGTAAACCTGCATCAGTTTCCTCTGGTTCTGGTGAACCAGCTTCAGTTTCCTCTGGTTCCAGCATCAGTTTCCTCTAGTTCTGGTTAACCTTAATTATGCTTCTGGTGGTTTCTGCTTATTTTTTGAAACCACTGGAATGTTGTTTCTATATGACCAGTTTTAGTTTCACTCTGAAAACCCTCGTATTTCTTCTTTTATGGTTTTCATATTCTGAACTTGCATATTATGTGATTAGAGAGTCTGGATGAAGGAATTTGAATTCCCTTCCAGGTTTGTAGTCTTGATGAAGTCCACTGAATTGTTTGAAGAACTCTCCTGATTCTGATTCTTCTCTTTATGCTAATATATCAGGTTCCTCTGATAATTCTGGAACTGATGATAATTCTGATTCCTCTTGTAGTTCCAGTTTTGTTGATATGTGTGATTTCTCTGTCTATTTTGGTATTTCCTGTTCCTCCTATGGTTTTGGTTCTGATAGGCATTGTATTTACCAATTCTTCTTCCACCAGAGTTACTTTGCTTCTGCTTGGTAGATGTTGGAACATAAACCTTTTTCCCTTCATATATTGCCAACATCCATTGACCAGGCACCATGACTGGTGTTTCACTTTGGTTGCTCAGAACATTTGCAACATAAAAAATTTTATCTTTTGGTACCCAAATCTGGTTGGATCCAGGTTTGATAGTTTTGAAAAATTTCTTGTATTTAGCATAGGACAAGACACTTTGGAATGATCTTTCTTGTAACAACCAGTACACACTATATCAGAGGAAACAGGTTTAAATATAGGTTTAGGTTTAATTATTGTTTCTTCAAATCCTATACCTCTATTTCCGTTTCTACTGACTCCATAAATCATAGAAGCATATTTGCTTCTTTCCATACCACTATCAAGAAATTCTTGAAGAACTTGTTCATGCATATCATAATTACTTGTGGTATTTTCAATTGCTGTTGAATTATGATTATTTTTCAAATTTAAACTTTCATCTTTAAGTTCAGCAAAACTATTTTTCAAGCATACATTCTCTGTTTTCAATTCTGCAATATCAGTTTCAAGAATGACACTGTCTGTTTTAAACTCTGCCATCTGATTCTTTAAAACATTAACTTCTTCTGTTAGATTTGTATTTTCTTTCTTAAGAGTTTTCACTTTTAAAGATAAATTGTAATTACTATTTAAAAAATCATTCAGAGCAGTAATCAAATCAGATCGAGTGAATTCAGAATATACCTAAATTTCATCATCTTCTGATTCTCTTCCAGAATCAGATTCTGTGTTGGATCCAGAGTTAGTGTGAGCCATCATAGCCAAATCTGCTTGTTCATCTTCAGAAGATTCATCAGAATCATCCCATGTAGCCATCATGCTTTTCTTCTTAGTTCTGAAATCTTTCCTCTGGTACTTCCCTTTCTCCATATTTGGACATTCTGACTTGATATGTCTAGATTCATTGCATCCGTAGCAGATGATACCTTTCTTGTCATGTGTATCATCAATTCCTTTGTTGGACTGATTGGAATATCTCTGGGGAAATTTATTCCTTCTGTTATGCCACATCTTTCTAAACTTCTTGGATAAGAAAACAATTTCTTCTTCCTGAGTTCAGACTTTGATCGTCTGAATCACTATTTTCTGACGTTGCTTTCAAAGCCTTCTTATGCTTGGATTTCAGGGCTAGAGTTTTGTTCTTCTTCTTGGGTTCATCTTCTTCCAATTCAATTTCATGTGATCTGACAGAGCTGATTAATTCTTCCAGCTTTAGAGTATTCAGATCTTTAGCTTCCTGGATAGCAGTAATCTTTGGTCTCCACTTGATTGTCAGAATTCTAAGTATTTTCCTTACATGATCAGCAGTAGTGTAGCTCTTTTCTAGTACCCTTAATCCTGATACTAGAGTCTGGAATCTGGAAAACATACTTTCAATATCTTCATCTTCTTCCATCTTGAACAACTCGTACTTCTTGACTAGAATGTTAGCTTTTGCTTCTTGGACTTGCTTACTGCCTTCGTAAGTCAGAATCAGACTATCATAGATGCTCTTTGTTGTTTCTCTTTTAGTGCATTTGTCGAACTCTTTGAACGTGATTGCATTGTTCATGAACGTTCTAGATTTGTGATGCAACTTGAACATCTTCTTTTGATCAGCATCCATATCTCTTCTGGAAATTTTAATACAATCAGCATCCACATTTACTATAACCATCTTCCACCAAGTCCCTAAGTTCAGGATCTTGTGAAATAAAAAAACTTCTCAGCCTGTCCTTCCAGTATTCAAATCGTTCTCCATCAAACAGAGGTGGTCTGTTGATGTTTCCTCCAGTAGCTTCTTCATTGAATCCGGACATGTTGATCCTGAAGGTGCAAACACGAGAAGGGGGGGTTGAATTGTGTTTGACTTAACTTGAAACTTTTCCTGTTTTAATACTTTCAAAACAAAACTTGATGTATAATTAAAACAGAGTTAGCAGCGGATAAAAATAAAAATAAAAACTCGCAGATTTTATACTGGTTCACCGTTAACGAGGCTACGTCCAGTCCCTTCGCCTTGAAGGATTTCACTAATTCAAACTTGAATTACTACCTTGCTATTGACCCTCCAAGTAAGTCTTCTCAAATAGTCTAACAATCCTAGACTTCTTTGAGGAAAAACAACTCCTGTCTTCAGCCAATCTGACACCCCAGATTGTAGAAGAAATCACAACACTATGAATCTAATTGCCAAGTAACTTGCTACCTCTACTGACTCCCACAGCTTGTAGACTCTACTTCAACAACTTAGATTTGACACAGTGGAACGAAAACAACAAGAGTACTTGCTTTAAAAACTAAGACTCAACAATTGACTTATATGAAAATTTGAGAGTGTTTGCTTTTGAAGTGTATGACCCTTTTGTGATTTTCGATACTAAGTAATCTGCCTTGTGCCTCCTTTTATAGATGCTGATTTGGGCCTCTTCCAATCCTTAAATTCGAGCTAAATATTGCTGGATTCTCTGGCAAAAATATCTTGACCAATTGGGCTTCAATTAATTCCAAAACATATCTTTTTTAAGCCTTAGATTTGTTTCATATCTTAACTGGCCAATCAAATCTGTGCATTGCTTCCCGCCACAGCTCCTGACTTCCATGCTACTCCACTTTAATTTAAAACGAATCTTTAACAATAATTTGATAAAAATATCTTCAGATCCTCACCATTGATTCCCATGATCAAATCTGCACCATGCGATATTCCACAGCTGGACCAGCCTGATTGCTAAGCTATTATTCTCCGAATTTGGCCATTCCTGGACCACACTTCATAGCCCTCTGATCTTCTGATTTCGGCCTTCCTGGATGCGCGCCTGATCAGCTATGAACTTCTGGATTCGGCCATTTCTGGACTGCACAGCCTGTCCCTCTGATTTCGGCCACTTCTGGACCATGGTCTGATTTTCTGATCTTGACCATCACTGGACTCAAAAAATTATTTCTGAACCATTGATCTGGATATTTTTACTCTGATCTGCACAGATTCTGGAATTTGGTCTGGAACAAACTGAAATAAACTTGATCACAAAATATTTCAGTCTGGACATTTTACCTTTAATTTTGGGCCAGGTCTGGGTTGATTCTGGAACTCATTTCTTTTGTTCTGGACTTAGTTCCATGCCCTAAATCATGCTATCTTATGGTCTGGGCCAAATCTGGATTGATCTTCATGTTCTGGACTCATAAACATACCTTCTGGTCAAGTCTGGAACAAGTCTGGGCTGTGTAATTTTTACTGCCAGGCCATCTTCTGATCAGAATAACTTCTGGAATAAAATTGATATTTGATTGCTGTTTGTCTTGATCAACTCTCCTTGTGGCAGGCTTTCCAATGATATGCTCCATGTTTCATTCTGAATTTTATTCCTTCTGATATAGGCCTGCAAAGATATCTTCTGGTCAATCATAATTCATTTTCTGGAATCCTTTGATCTTCAGCTTCTGATTTCTTCAGTTTCTGGGGCATTTAATTTAATAATTCAAGGTACAAAATAAGTTTACATAGAGTACATTTGTAAGCATCAAAATCCTAAGTACTTAGAACCAACTTGGTTCCAACAGATCCCTTGGATCTTTCCTCAAAAACTGTAAAGTGCTCAGCCTTGAGACCGAGCTCTGATACCAATTGAAGGTGCAAACACGAGAAGGGGGGTTGAATTGTGTTTGTCAAACTTGATTTCTTTTGCTGTTTTATTGAATGTTAATGTGAATTATTTGATATATAACTAATCAGATTCAACTGCGGATAATAATAACATAATAACACACCAAATTTATACTGGTTCACCGTTAACTAGGCTACGTCCAGTCCCTTCCTCCAGAAGGCCTTTTCACTAATTCAAACTCCTTTGAATTACAACACCACTGACCCTTCAAGTCAGTCTTCCCTAACAGCCTGACAAACCCAGACTTTTGAGGAATAACAACACCGTAACTAAACCAGCTAAGTCTTCTCAAACAGCCTGACAACCCCAGACTTTTGAGGAATAACAACACCTTGACTAAACTAGCCAAGTCTTCTCCTACCAATCTGACAACCCCATATTGAAGAAGGAATCTACACCACTATAATAAAGGTTTGGAACTTTGCAACGTTGCTTCTGGAAAGCTATTTGCTACACTTATTCTTGCACTCTTGTATTGCTTATGGAAAGCTGATTGTTGCACTGTGTTTCTCTCTGAAAAAAACTTAGAAAATATTGCTCTTGTTCATTTGTGTTTCTCTCTTTTGAACTCTCAGATAACTCTGAATTGAAGCTTGAGTTCTTGTGTTTTTCGATACTTTATTCTTCAGCATTAAGCCTCTATTTATAGTTGAACTTTAGAACTTCACTGATGCTTTACTTCTGGAGTGTATTTCGATTAATCTGTTTTGAAAATATTTTGGAGTAGTTTGCTCATATTTTGTTTTGAGTCTTTTGCTCACTGATCTGTTTTGAGCATTTTGCTCCGCTTCTGTTTTGAGTATTTTTCTCAGACTCTGTTGTGAGCCTTTTTCTCCAATTCTGTTTTGAGCATTTTTCTCAGATTCTGTTTTGAGCATTTTTCTCAGATTCTGTTTTGAGCCTTTTTCTCCAATTTTGTTTTGAGCATTTTTCTCAGATTCTATTTTGAGCATTTTTCTCTGACAGATTCATCTGACGATATCCTCTGGTAACGTCATCCTCTGATTTCTGCTTCTGGTGACGTCATCTTCTAGTGACGTCATCCTCTGATTTTTGCTTCTGGTGACGTCATCTTCTGATCTATTCTTCTGATGACATTTTTCATTCTTCTTCTAAGTCAAATATGTTATTTTCGTAAAATACATTTGTTAACATCAAAACTTTAATTGCAAGAACCAACTTGGTTCCAACACTATCAGATTCATCAGAACTACCAAAATCATCAGATTCATCAGAACCACCAGATTCACCCAAATCACCAGAATCGCATTAATCATCAAGCCTATCAGAATCACCGGATTCACCAAAATTACCATAATCAAAACACGTTCCAGAATCATTAGAGGAACATGGTTTATCGACCAAAGCAGAATCAAGGAAACTGCTCAAACAGGCCAGAAGCAGAACCGGCTCTGATGGCTCGAACAAAAGCTGAGTCTGACTCTGACTCTGATTCTGAGAGAGAAAAAGCAAGGTATGATCAGCAACACAAAGCTTCGTATCTTGACAGTGGATGCTCCAAACATATGACATGAGACAAATCCATGTTTCTGAATCTGACTATGAAGAATGGAAGCAAAGTTTCCTTTGGAGGAAACCAGAAAGGTCGGATTATTGGTACAGGAACTGTTGGTAATACTACTTATTCCTTGTCTATTAAAAATGTTATGTTAGTTAAAGGGATGAAACACAATCTGCTGAGCATAAGTCAATTAAGTAATTGCAATTATGATGTTATCTTTAATCAGAAAACTTGCAAAGCTGTTAGTCAACTTGATGGAACTGTTTTATTTACTGGCATTAGGAAGGATAATGTTTATAAAATTGATTTGTTTAGTCTTGTTAAGCAACAGGTTAAATGCCTATTATCTGTAAGTGAGCAGAATCTGATTTGGCACAAGAGGTTAGGGCATGCAAACCCTAGACTTATATCCGAGTTGAGCAAACTCCATTTGGTAAGAGGGCTTCCCAAGGTAAGTTCCAAAACAAAGATTATGTGTGAAGTATGTAAAAGAGGTAAACAAACTAAAAGCTCTTTTAAAACTAAAAAATGTGTTTCTACCTCTCAACCACTAGAACTACTTCACTTAGATCTGTTTGGTCCTGTTCAAACAGCTTTTCTCAGTGGTAAGAAATATGGTTTTGTGATTGTTGATGATTACTCTAGGTGGACTTAGGTAAAAATTTTAAATAACAGAGATGAATCTCGCAAAGTATGATTTTCTTTTTGTAAGCAAGTAATGAATGAACAGGGTATTAAGATCATAACCATCAGAAGTGATCATGGAGGTGAGTTCAACAACAAGTATTTTGAAGAATTCTGTGATGAGAATGGTATCTCTCACAACTTCTCATCCCCCAGAACACCTCAACAGAATGGAGTGGTAGAAAGGAAGAACAGATCACTGCAGGAGATGGCCAGAACCTTGCTGAATGATATGAAGGTTGCCACCTACCTTTGGGCAGAAGCTGTCAACACAGCTTGCTACATTCAGAATAGAGTCTACATCAGGTCCATCTTAAATAAAACTCCATATGAACTGTGGAAAGGTAATAAACCTAATATTTTCTACTTTAAGCAATTCGGTTGCATCTGTTTTATGTTGAACACTAAAGACAATCTAGCTAAGTTTGATTCTAGATCTCAAAAGTGTACCTTTATTGGCTACTCTGAGAGATCAAAATCTTATAGAGTGTTTAACAAAGAAACTAACATTGTGGAAGAATCAATCCACATTAAGTTTGATGATAAACAGCTTGACTCTGAAAAGTCAAAGCAAGATGAGGAAATTGCAGGTGAACTAGAGGCACAGGAACCAGAAGCTGGACCAGCAGTAGAATCTGAGAAAGATCAAAATGAAGAAGAACATGCTGACTCTGAAGATAAGTCAGAGGGAAAAAATGGATGGAAGTACAAGTCTTCACATCCAGAATCTCTCATTATTGGCAGTGCAGCAGAACCTTTAAAGACCAGATCGTCAAGTAGAGAAACCAGTCTGTTTGGTTTACTCTCAACAATTGAACTAAGCAATGTTGATGAGGCTTTGGCAGAGGAAGGTTGGATACTTGCAATGCAAGAAAAGCTGAATGAATTCCAAAGGAATGATGTTTGGGATCTCGTATCCAGACCAAACAAAAACATTATTGGAACCAAGTGGGTGTTCAGGAATAAACTCAATGAAAAAGGTGAAGTGGTAAGGAACAAAGCTAGATTAGTAGCTCAAGGATACAGTCAACATGAAGGTATAGATTACACTGAGACTTTTGCTCCAGTGGCCAGGTTAGAAGCAATCAGAATTCTCTTATCATTTGCTACTAATCATGATATAGTTCTGTATCAAATGGATGTTAAAAGTGCATTCTTAAATGGCTATATAAGTTAGGAAGTCTATGTCAAACAGCCCCCTGGATTTGAAAATTCTAATTTTCCATACTATGATATTAAACTTAAAAAATCTTTATATGGTTTAAAACAAGCACCAAGAGCATGGTATGACAGACTTAGTACCTTCCTGCTTAATAATGAATTTGATAAAGGCCAGATTGATAATACTCTATTTAGGAAATCCATTAAAAATGATATTTTAATTATTCAAATTTATGTTGACGATATCATCTTTGGATCGATTAATGGCACTTTGTGCAAAGAGTTTTCTGACCTAATGCAGAAAGAGTTCCAAATGAGCATGATGGGAGAACTTAAGTTCTTCCTGGGAATTCCGATTCACCAAGGTAAATCACGTATACTCATTCACCAATCTAAATACACTAAAGAACTTCTTAAAAAATTCAAAATGAGTGAATGTAAGCCTATGGCCACCCCCATGCACCCAACCTGCTCACTTGAGAAAGATGAAACCAGCCAAAAGGTAGACCTGAAAACATACAGAGGTATGATTGGATCCCTTCTTTCTTTAACTGCTTCTAGACCTGACATCTTGTTTAGTGTTTGTGTATGTGGCCGTTTTCAAGCTGACCCTAGGGAATCCCATTTAACTGTTGTCAAACGAATTCTGAGATACCTTAAAGGAACCACCAACCTTACCCTGTTATACAAGAAAACCCCCACCTACAAACACAGAGGTTTTTGTGATTCCGACTATGCTGGAGACAAGCTGGAAAGGAAAAGTACAAGCGGCAACTACACTTTCTTAGGTGATAATTTGATCTCTTGGTCAAGCAAAAGACAAAGCACCATTGCCATGTCAACAGCTGAAGCTGAGTATATATCAGCAGCAGAATGCAGCTTACAATTAATCTAGAAGAAACACCAACTTGAAGATTACAACATCTTTGAAACCGATATCCCTTTGTTCTATGATAACACTTCAGCCATAAACCTAACCAAGAACCCGATCTTACACTATAGAGCCAAACACATTGAAATAAAACACCATTTCATTAGGGACCATGTTCAAAAAGGGACTTTAAGCATCCAGTTTGTGGACACTGATCATCAATGGGCTTACATCTTCACCAAAGCATTACTTGAAGACAGGTTCGAGTTCATCAAGAAACATCTCAACATTGTCACCATATCTGACTAGCTCAAGTAGTCTTCTTAGGAGTTTTTAATTTTCTTGTAATTTTAATTTTGTCTTTTATTTTTTGTTTTTAATTTATGTACTCTGTAAAGAAAAAACAAAAATACAAAAATAGTAGGACCTCTTTTTGGCTGATGACAAAAAGAGGGAGAGAGAGAGAAAAAGGAGAAATAAGTAGAAAAGGAGAGATAAAAATAAAGGAGGAGCGAAAAAGAAAGAGATGAAAAGAGAAGGAGTTGAAAAGGAGAATAATCAGGGAGAGAGAAAAAGAAATAGTGAAAAGAGAAGGAGTTGAAAAGGAGAAGAAACAGGGAGAGAGATAAATAAATCAGAAAGAGATGGAAAGAGAAGGAGTTGAAAAGGAGAGGAAAAGAGAAGAAAAGAAAGAGTGATTCAAGAAGGAGTTGAAAAGGAGTTGAAAAGGAGAAGAAAAATTCAGTATCAGACTTAGGGGGAGATTGGTTTGAGGGGGAGTATTTCAAGTACTTCGAGTCATAAGCTAGCAAAATAAGTTAAGGTTTTGTCATCATCAAAAAGGGGGAGATTGTTGGAACCAAGTTGGTTCTAAGTACTTAGGATTTTGATGTTTACAAAAGCACTCCATGTAAACTTATTTTGTACCTTGAATTACTATATTAAAATGCCATCAAAAGATGAAGTTATCAGAGGATACACCTCTAGAAGTCACCAGTTAATGCATCCTGAAATTACCAAAGGATACACCAGGATGTCAAAACACCACCAGAAGATATCTTTACTGGCCCATATCAGAAGGAAGCAACGTCCAGAAAGAGACCTGGACCAGACCAGAAGGAAGCTTGCTAGAGGGAGACTTGATCCAAACCAGAAGGAATCATAAGTCAGACTTAGTCCAGAAGTTATTCTGACCAGAAGATGGCCTGGCAGTGAAATGATAAACAACCTAGACTTGATCCAGATTTAATCATAGGATAAATTAATGCGTCCAGAACAAGAGATTCAATCCAGATTTGATCCAGACCAGAATATAGCATGGTTCAGGGTATGGAACTAAGTCCAGACCAGAAGAAATGATGTCCAGATTTGATCCAGACCTGATCCAAATTAGAAGGTAAAATGTCCAGATTGAAATATCATTTGTCCAGATTCAATTTCAGTTCAATCCAGACACAGTTCAAAATTGGTCCAGATCAGAGGGAAAAGGTTCAGATCAATGGTCAAGATTTAAGTATATGGCCCAGTGTTGGCCGAGATCAGAAGATGAGACCATGGTGAAGGTGCAAACACGAGAAGATGGGTTGAATTGTGTTTGACTTACCTTGAATACTTTTCCTGTTTTAATACTTTCAAAACAAAACTTGATGTATAATTAAAACAGAGTTAGCAGCGGATAAAAATAAAAATAAAAACTCACAGATTTTATACTGGTTCACCGTTAACGAGGTTACGTCCAGTCCCTTCGCCTTGAAGGATTTCACTAATTCAACCTTAAATTACAACCTTGCTACTGACCCTCCAAGTCAGTCTTCTCAAATAGTCTAACAATCCTAGACTTCTTTGAGGAAAAACAACTCCTGTTCTTCAGCCAATCTGACACCCCAGATTGTAGAAGAATTCACAACACTATGAATCTAATTGCTAAGTACCTTGCTACCCTTTTTGAATCCCTCAGTTTGTAGACTCTACTTCAACAACTTAGATACAACCCTATCTAATTGCCAAGTAACCTGCTACCTCTACTGACTCCCTCAGATTGTAGACTCTACTTCAACAACTTAGATTTGTCACAGTGGAAAGAAAATAACCGAGTACTTGCTTCTTGAAAGCTGAAACTCACAATTGACTTATATGAAAATTTGAGAGTGGTTGCTTTGGAAGTGTATGACTCTTTTGTGATTTTCAATTCTAAGTATTCTGCCTTGAGCCTCCTTTTATAGATGCAGATTTGGGCCTCTTCCAAGCTTAATTTCGAGCTGAATCTTGCTGGATTCTCTTCCAAAAATAACTTGACCAATTGGGCTTCATATAAATAAAAAACATATCTTCAGATTTTCTTTCAAAATAATTGGCCAATCAAATCTGTTGGTTGTTCCCGCCAATGCTCCTGAATTCCATGCTACTCCACTTTATTTTTATAACCAATCTTTTTAACACTTTAATTAAAATAACTTGCAATCTCCATCGTTGATCAATTCTGGACCATCAGAATTTTGAGCGCTAGTCCACATCTGGTCCAAGCTAAATGATATGCAGTGATCCTCTGAATTCAGCTATCCCTGGACCACACTTCCTGACCCTATGATCTTCTAATTTCGGCCAACCTGGATACGCGCCTGATATGCTGAATTCCTCTGGACTCGACCATTTCTGGACTTGCACATTCCGTCCCTCTGATTTCGGCCAACACTGGGCCATGGTCTGGATTGATTCTGGAACTCATTTCTTTTGTTCTGGACTTAGTTCCATGCCCTGAATCATGCCATCTTATGGTCTGGGCCAAATCTGGATTGATCCTCTTGTTCTGGACTCATAAACATACCTTCTTGTCAAGTTTGGAACAAGTCTCGGCTGTGTAATTTTTCACTGCCAGACCATCTTCTGGTCAGAATAACTTCTGGAATAAAATTGATATTTGATTCCTGTTTGTCTTGATCAACTCTCCTTCTGGCATGCTTTCCAATGATATGATCCATGTTTCATTCTGAAATTTATTCCTTCTGATCTGGGCCATCAAATATATCTTCTGGTCATGTTTTGTCATTCCTGGAGTATCTTCTGGTCATTCCAGAATTCATTTTCCTTTGATCTTCTGCTTCTGATTTCTTCATATTCTGATTACATTTAATTTAATAATTCAAGGTACAAAGTAAGTTTACATAGAGTACATTTGTAAGCATCAAAATCCTAAGTACTTAGAACCAACTTGGTTCCAACAATCTCCCCCTTTTTGATGATGACAAAACCTTAACTTATTTTGCTAACTTATGACTCGAAGACTTTGAATTACTCCCCCTCAGACCAATCTCTCCCCCTAAGTCTGATACTCTCCTTTTCAACTCCTTCTTTGTTCTCTCTTTCTTTTCTTCTCTTCTCCTCTCCTTTTCAACTCCTTCTTTTTTCTTTCTTTTTCTCTCTTCACATTTCCTCTCTTTTTCAACTCCTTCTGTTTTCACTCTTTCTTTTTCTTTCTTTGTTTTTCTCTCTCCCTGTTTCCTCTCCTTTTCAACTCCTTCTGATTTCACTCTTTCTTTTTCTCTCTCCCTGATTCCTCTCCTTTTCAACTCCTTCTCTCTCTCTCTCCCCCTTTTTGTCATCAGCCAAAAAGCGGTCCTACTATTTTTGTATTTTTTGTTTTTCTTTACAAAGTACAGAACATAAATTAAAAGACAGAAAATAAAATAACAGGAAATTTAAAAACTCCTAAGATGACTACTTGAGCTAGTCAGATATGGAGGTAATGCTGAGATGCTTCTTAATGAACTCGAACCTATCTTCTGATAATGCCTTGGTGAAGATATCAACCCATTGATGATTAGTGTCCACAAACTGTGAACTGCATCCTGCTGCTGATATATACTCAGCTTCAGCTGTTGACATGGCAATGGTGCTTTGTCTTTTGCTTGACCAAGAGATCTAAGAAAGTGCAGTTGCCACTTGTACTTTTCCTTTCCAACTTGTCTCCACCATAGTCAGAATCACAGAAACCTCTGAGTTTGTAGGTGGGGGTTTTTCTCTGTATGTTTTCTGTTCTACCTTTTGGCTGGTTTCATCTGATTTACCTGGATGAATCTGAATTCCCAGGAAGAACTTAAGTTCTCCCATCATGCTCATTTGGAACTCTTTCTGCATTAGGTCAGAAAACTCTTTGCACAAAGTGCCATTAGTTGATCCAAATATGATATCATCAACATAAACTTGGATAATCAGAATATCATAGTGTATTATCAATTTGGCCTCTATTAAATTCATTCTTAAGCAGAAAGTTACTAAGTCTGTCATACCATGCCCTTGGTGCTTGTTTTAAACCATATAAAGACTTTTTAAGTTTGAAAACATGGTCTGGAAAATCAGAATTTTCAAAACCAGGGAGCTGTTTGACATAGACTTCTTCACTTATGTAGCCATTTAAGAATGCACTTTTGACATCCATTTGATACAGCATTATATCATGATTAGCATCAAATGATAAGAGAATTCTAAATGCTTCTAACCTGGCCACTGGAACAAAAGTCTCAGTGTAATCCATACCTTTCTGTTGACTGTATCCTTGAGCTACAACTTCACCCTTTTCATTGAATTTGTTTTTGAATACCTACTTGGTTCCAATAATGCTTCTATTTGGTCTGGATACCAGATCCCAAACATCATTCCTTTGAATTTCATTCAGCTCTTCTTGCATTGCAAGTATCCAACCTTCCTCTGCCAAAACTTCATCAACAATGCTTGGTTAGCATCAGCTTCTGGTTCTGTAACAACTTCTGATTCTGATGAATCAGCTTCTGGTTCTAGTGAATCTGTAACAGCTTTAGATTCTGGTAAATATCCAGATTTCTCTTATGACTTATCTTGGCTGTTTCTGACTTGATCAGATTTATCTTTTGAAGATTTGTCATGTGTTGCTGACTTGCTTGTATCCTTTACCTTTCCAGGTACTTCTGTTTCTTGTGCTTCTGCTCCCTGCACTATTTTTATCTTGCTTTGATTTGTTAAGATCAACCAGTTTGTCATTTTACATAATGCAAATCAAATTTAACTCAATACAGCCAAACCATTTGTTCTGCTTCTGCTCCCTTTGGTTCTGATGAACCTGTACTATCTTTATATTGCTTTGATTTGTCAAGCAGTTTGTCATATACCATAATATAAATCAATTAATTTAGAAATGAACTTAGTACAGCCAAACCATTAATTCTGCTTCTGGTGGTTTCTGTTTGTTTTTGAAACCACTGGAATGCTGTTTCTTCTGAGTGTTCAATTCGTGTGAATCACCTGGTTCCTCTGATGTTTTGAAAACCTGCATAATACTTATCTAGCTTTGATTTTTTAAGATCAAGCTTCTTGTTATCACAGTAAATATTAAATATAAAATAATAATAGTATATACAGCAAGATGTAGCCTCAGTTCTGAAAATCCTCTTGCTTCTGATTTTCAAATTCCTAATCTATATGTTCTGAGATTACATAGTTTGGATGAGGGAATTTGAATTCCCTTCCAGGTTTGTAGTCTTGATGAATCTCACTGGAGAGTTTGAAGAACTCTCTTGATTCTGATTCTTTAATTTCTGTTTTGGCTCATACACCATATTCCTCTGGTGATTCTGGAACTTATGGTGGTTCTGGTAATTATACTAATTTTGATAATTAGAGTAGTTTTGATGATCATACCTCAACCTTTGATACTGATACCTGTTCAGGTCCTGGTTTTGGTACTGATTCTGATTCTGATTCTGGTTCCAGTGTTGATTCTGGTTCCAGTTTCTGTGCCTCCAGTTCTGGTTCTGGTTCCAGTGTTGGTTCTGGTTCCAGTTCCTGTACCTCTGATACTGGTTCCAGTTTTGATTCTGGTTCTAGTTCTTGTTCTGATACGAGTGATATCCATGATATTTCCTGTTCCTCCTATAATTCTGGTTCTAGTTCTGATTGTGTTAACCAATTCTTCTTCTACCAGAGTCACTTTGCTTCTGTTTGGTAGATGTTGGAACATAAACCTTCTTCTGCTTATGCGTTGCCAACATCCATTGTCCAGGCACCATTGTTGGTGTCTCCTTCTGGTTGCTCAGAATATCTACAACATAGACAATTTGATCTTTTGGTACCCATAACTGATTGGGTCCAGGTTTGTTAGTCTTAACAGTTCTCTGATCTTGTTCAGATTTTACCATTGGACAAGATAATTCAGAGTGACCTTTCCTAGCACAGACAATACATAAAACATCAGAATAAACAGTTTTATTTTCAGTACTTGTTTCTATAAAACCAAGACCTCTCTTTCCAGAGTTGCTGTTTCCATAAATCATAGATGCATGTTTACTTCTTTCCATTCCATTGGAAATAAAGTTTTGAAAAGCTTGCTCATGCATATCAGATTCACAAACAGTTTCAGAAGTGGAACAAGTATTACTTCTGAGAGTTTGGTTTTCAGATTTGAGTCTTGCAACATCAGTTTTAAAATCTTTGTTTTCAGTTGCATACTCATAATTTTGATTCTTTAAAACTTGGACTTCTTTCGTTAGATTTTTCTTATCTTCCTTAAGAGTTTTCAGTTTTAAAGACCTTTTATTGTTTGCATTTAACAAGTCCTTTAAAGTCTCAATTAATTCAGATTTAGAAAGATCAGAAAATACCTCATTGTCTTCATCTTCTGATTCTGTTTCAGAGTTGTATTCAGAACTTGAGTTGGTATGAGCCATCAGAGACAGAATTGTTTCCTCTGATGTGCTTCCAGACTTGCCTGAATGATTGCTTCGATCATTCTTCCTTCTGCTTGTTTTCCTTCTGGAATTCGTGCCTTTATGAAGACCAGAAGCAGACTTGATGTGAGCAATCTTTGTTGTTTCTGCCTCTTCTTCATCAGACGATTCTTCCTCTGATTCTGATACATCCAAGGCAGCCATTAGACCTTTCTTTCTGTATCTGGAATTCTTTTGGTGCTGTTTGCCTTTTTCCAGATTTGGACATTCTGACTTGATATGTCCTGGTTCATTGCATCCATAACAGATGATGTTCTTCTGGTCAGATTCTTCCTTATCTCTGCTGTTATGTTTCTTCTAGAAGTTTCTTTTCTTTCTGTTTTCCCAGATCTTAACCATCTTTTTGGTTAAGTAAGCCATATCATCACTGTTACTTTCACTATCCTCTGATTCTGATTCTGCCTTTGCAGCTTTCTTCTGTTTCGATTTCAGAGCCAGATTTTTTTTCTTCTTAGGTTCATCTTCTTCCAGTTCTATTTCATGAGACCTAAGTGTGCTGATTAGATCTTCCAGCCTCAAGGTACTCAGATCCTTAGCTTCCTGAATTGCAGTAACCTTTGGTCTCCACCTTTTTGGAAGACTTCTCAGAATTTTCAGGACATGATCTTCAGTGGTATAGCTTTTGTTTAATACTTTCAGTCCTGATACCAAAGTCTGGAATCTGCAGAACATTGTGTCAATGTCTTCATCCTCTTCCATCTTGAACAGCTCATACTTTCTGACCAATATGTTAGCCTTTGTTTGTTGAACCTGCTTGGTTCCTTCATAGATCAGAACCAGATTATCGAATATACTCTTTGCTGTTTCTTTATTTGTGCATCTATCAAATTCCTTGAATGTGATTGCACTGACTATGATGGTTCTGGACTTGTGATGAAGTTTGTGTAATCTGCTCTGATCTCGTGTTATATCATCCAAGTCTAATTCTTTAGTTGGATCTTCTAGATCAGTTGGTGCAGTGTATCCTTTAACTATCATCTTCCATAGTTCAGGATCTTGAGATATGACAAAGCTTCTCATTCTATCCTTCCAATACTCAAACCTTTCTCCATCAAACAGTGGTGGTCTGTTGATGTTGTTTCCCAATTCTTCTGACATATTGAACCCCTTGGACCTTTCCTCAAACACTGTTAAGTGCTCAGCCTTGAGACCGAGCTCTGATGCCAATTGAAGGTGCAAACACGAGAAGGGGGGTTGAATTGTGTTTGACTTACCTTGAATACTTTTCCTGTTTTAATACTTTCAAAACAAAACTTGATGTATAATTCAAACAGAGTTAGCAGCGGATAAAAATAAAAATAAAAACTCACAGATTTTATACTGGTTCACCGTTAACGAGGCTACGTCCAGTCCCTTCGCCTTGAAGGATTTCACTAATTCAACCTTGAATTACAACCTTGCTACTAACCCTCCAAGTCAGTCTTCTCAAATAGTCTAACAATCCTAGACTTCTTTGAGGAAAAACAACTCCTGTTCTTCAGCCAATCTGACACCCTAGATTGTAGAAGAATTCACAACATTATGAATCTAATTGCTAAGTACCTTGCTACCCTTTCTGAATCCCTCAGTTTGTAGACTCTACTTCAACAACTTAGATACAACCCTATCTAATTGCCAAGTAACCTGCTACCTCTACTGACTCCCTCAGATTGTAGACTCTACTTCAACAACTTAGATTTGCCACAGTGGAAAGAAAATAACCGAGTACTTGCTTCTTGAAAGCTGAAACTCATAATTGACTTATATGAAAATTTGAGAGTGGTTGCTTTGGAAGTGTATGACTCTTTTGTGATTTTCAATTCTGAGTATTCTGCCTTGAGCCTCCTTTTATAGATGCAGATTTGGGCCTTTTCCAAGCTTAATTTCGAGCTGAATCTTGCTGGATTCTCTTCCAAAAATAACTTGACCAATTGGGCTTCATATAAATAAAAACAATATCTTCAGATTTTCTTTCAAAATAATTGGCCAATCAAATATGTTGGTTGTTCCCGCCAATGCTCCTAAATTCCATGCTACTCCACTTTATTTTTATAACCAATCTTTTTAACACTTTAATTAGAATAACTTGCAATCTCCATCGTTGATCAATTCTGGACCATCAGACTTTTGAGCGCTAGTCCACATCTGGTCCAAGCTAAATGATATGCTGTGATCCTCTGAATTCGGCCATCCCTGGACCACACTTCCTGACCCTCTGATCTTCTGATTTCGGCCAACCTGGATGCGCGCCTGATATGCTGAATTCTTCTAGACTCGGCCATTTCTGGACTTGCACATTCTGTCCCTCTAATTTCGGCCAACACTGGGCCATGGTCTAATTTTCTGATCTGGACCATCAGTGGACTCAAAAAATTATTTCTGAACCATTGATCTGGATATTTTTACTCTAATCTGGACAAATTCTGAAATTTGGTCTGGAACAAACTGAAATAAACTTGATCAAAAAATATTTCAGTCTGGACATTTTACCTTTGATTTTGGACCAGGTTTGGGTTGATTCTGGAACTCATTTCTTTTGTTCTGGACTTAGTTCCATGCCATGAATCATGCCATCTTATGGTCTGGGCCAAATCTGGATTGATCCTCTTGTTCTGGACTCATAAACATACCTTCTGGTCAAGTCTGGAACAAGTCTGGGCTGTGTAATTTTTCACTGCCATGTCATCTTCTGGTCAGAATAACTTCTGGAATAAAATTGATATTTGATTCCTGTGTGTCTTGATCAACTCTCCTTCTAGCATGCTTTCCAATGATACGATCCACGTTTCATTCTAAAATTTATTCCTTCTGATCTGGGCCATCAAATATATCTTCTGGTCATGTTTTGACATTCCTGGAGTATCTTCTGGTCATTCCAGAATTCATTTTCCTTTGATCTTCTGCTTCTGATTTCTTCATATTCTGATTACATTTAATTTAATAATTCAAGGTACAAAATAAGTTTACATAGAGTACATTTGTAAGCATCAAAATTTTAAGTACTTAGAACCAACTTGGTTCCAACACATGGCCCCGTGTTGTCTGAAATCAGAAGGTTAGAACGTGTGATCCAGCATTGCGGATCAGAGGATCACAGCACATCAGTTTGCAAGTTCAAGTTGGCCGAGATCAGAAGATCAGAAAGTGTGGTCCATGGTTGGCCGAAATCAGAGGATCACAGCAGATCACTTAGTATGGTCCAGATGTGGACGACAGCAGAAGATCAAAGGGTTCTGATTTAATCATGATGATTATCGGTGGAGATTTGATTAAATTTGATCAAAGTATTAAAAAGGATTTGACACAAAAATAAATTGAAGTCTTGTGGAATTCAGAAGCTATTGGCGGGAAGAAAGATTTGTTCTAGAATTAATTAAAGTCAGAATTGGTCAAAGTTATTTTTGAAAGGCAATCTGGAGCAGAAAAAGATATGTTTTTTATTTAAAATGAAACCCAATTGGACAAGTTATTTTGCAAGAGAATCCATCAAGATACAGCTCGAAATTAAGCTTGGAATAGACCCCAATCTACATCTATAAAAGGAGGCTCAAGGCAGAATACTTAGCATCGAAGAATCACAGAAGAGTCATACACTTCCAAAAGCAAACACTCTAGTTTTCAGTGAGGTTAATTGGGAGTTTCAGCTTTCCAGAAGCAAGCACTTGCGTTTTTCTTTCCCTTGTGTTAGATCTAAGTTGTTGAAGTAGAGTCTACAATCTAAGCGAGTCAAAAGGGGTAGCAGATTACTTACCAATTAGATTCAAGGCGTTGTAATTCCTTCTACAAATTTGGGGTTGTCAGATTGGCAAGAGAAGACTTGACTTGAGAAGTCAAGGTGCTGCATTCCTCAAAAGTCTAGGATTGTTAGACTGTTTGAGAAGACTGACTTGAGGGTCAGTGGTATTGTTGTAATTCAAGGTTTTGAATTAGTGAAATCCTTCAAGGTGAAGGGACTGGACGTAGCCTCGTTAACGGTGAACCAGTATAAAATTTTGTATTTTTATTTTTACTTTATATCCGCTGCTAACTCTATTTTATTCGTACATCAAGTTTAGTTTTAAAATTGCAAAAGCAGAAAAAAAAAAAAAAAAAAAAAAAAAAAAAAAAAAAAAAAAAAAGTATTCAAGTTAGTCAAACACAATTGAACCCCCCTTTCTCGTGTTTGCTCCTTCAATTGGCATCAGAGCTCGGTCTCAAGGCTGAGCACTTAACATTGTTTGAGGAAAGGTCCAAGGGGCTCAACATGGCAGAATCCAAAGATGATTTGGTAGGCAACATCAACAGACCACCACTGTTTCATGGAGAAAGGTTTCAGTATTGAAAGGACAGAATTAGAAGTTTCTTCATATCTCAAGATCCTGAATTATGGAAGCTGGTAGTCAAAGGATACACTGCACCTACTGTTCCAGGAGATCCAACTAAAGAACTGGACATGGAAGATATGAAACCACACCAGAGCAAATTATTCAAACTGCATCACAAGTCCAGAAACATCATGATCAGTGCCATCACATTCAAGGAATTTGACAGATGCACAAATAAAGAAATAGCAAAAAGCATATTCGACAGTCTAGTTCTGACATATGAAGGAAGCCAACAGGTTCAAGAAGCAAGGGCTAACATACTGGTCAAACAGTATGAAATGTTCAAGATGGAAGATGATGAAAACATTGATGGAATGTTCTGCAGATTCCAAACTCTATATCTAGACTGAAGGTCTTGAAGAAAAGCAACACAACAGCAGATCATGTCAAGAAGATTCTAAGAAGCTTACCAACCAAGTGGAGACCAATGGTTAATGCAGTTCAGCAAGCTAAAGATCTAAATAACTTAAAACTTGAAGATCTGATTAGCTCACTCAGGTCTCATGAAATAGAACTAGAAGCAGATGAACCAAAGAAGAAGAAGAATCTAGCCCTGAAGTCGAAACAGAAGAAAGCTGCAAGGGCAGCATCAGAATCAGAGGATAGCAACAAGGACTGTGATGATATGGCTTACTTAACCAAACAGATAGTTAAGTTCTGGGAAAATAGGAAGAGGAGAAGCGTCAAGAAGAAACATAACAACAAAAGAAAGGAAGAATCTAACAAGAAGAGTATTGTTTGTTATGGATGCAATGAACCTAGACATATTATCTTTGGGTTCAGATTTAATCATGATGATAATCGGTGGAGATTTGATTAAATTTAATCAAAGTATTAAAAAGGATTTGATACAAAAATAAATTGAAGTCTTGTGGAATTCAGAAGCTATTGGCGGGAAGAAAGATTTGATCCAGAATTAATTAAGAACAAGATTGGCCAAAGTTATTTTTGAAAGCAAATCTGGAGCTAAAAATATATGTTTTTTATTTAAGTGAAACCCGATTGGCCAAGTTATTTTTGCAAGAGAATCCAGCAAGATACAGCTCGAATCTAAGCTTGGAAGAGACCCTAATTCACATCTATAAAAAGAGGCTCAAGACTGAAGACTTAGTATCGAGAATACTTGAGAGTCATACACTTCCAAAAGCAAAATACTTGAGTTTTCAGTGAGGTCAATTGTGAATATCCGCTTTCCAGAAGAAAGTACTCTAAGTTTTCATTCCCTTGTGTTAGATCTAAGTTGTTGAAGTAGAGTCTACAATTTGACGGAGTCAGAAGGGGTAGCAGATTACTTAGCAATTAGATTCAAGGTTCTTTTTCTCAAAAGTCTATGATTGTTAGACTGTTTGAGAAGACTGACTTGGAGGGTCAGTGGTATTGTTGTAATTCAAGGTTTTTGAATTAGTGAAATCCTTCAAAGTGAAGGGACTGGACGTAGCCTCGTTAACGGGGGATCAGTATAAAATTCTGTGTTTTGATTTTTACTATATATCTGCTGCTAACTCTGTTTGATTCATACATCAGGTTTAGTTATAAAACTGCAAAAACAGAAAAAGTATTCAAGTTAGTCAAACACAATTCAACCCCCCCTTCTCGTGTTTGCACCTTCAATTGGCATCAGAGCTGGGTCTCAAGGCTGAGCACATAACTAGTGTTTGAGGAAAGGTCCAAAGGGTCAACAACATGGCAGAATCCAAAGATGATTTTGGAGGCAACATCAACATACCACCACTATTTAATGGAGAAAGGTTTGAGTATTGGAAGGACAGAATGAGAAGTTTCTTCATATCTCAGGATCCTGAATTATGGAAGCTGGTAGTCAAAGGATACACTGCACAGGAAATCCAACTATAGAACTGGACATGGAACATATGAAACCAGATCAGAGAAAATTATACAAACTGCATCACAAGTCCAGAACCATCATGTTCAGTGCCATCACATTCAAGGAATTTGACAGATGCACAGATAAAGAAACAGCAAATAGCATATTTGACAGTCTGGTTCTGACCTATGAAGGAAGCCAGCAGGTTCAAGAAGCAAGGGCTAACATACTAGTCAAACAGTATGAGATGTTCAAGATGCAAGATGATGAAGACATTGATGGAATGTTCTGTAGATTCCAGACTCTGATATGTGGACTGAAGGTCTTGAAGAAACGCTACACAACAACAAATCATGTCTAGAAGATTCTAAGAAGCTTACCAACCATGTGGAGACCAATGGTTACTACAGTTCAATAAGCCAGAGATCTGAATAACTTAAGACTTGAAGATCTGATCAGCTCACTCAAGTCTCATGAAATCGAACTAGAAGCAGATGAACCAAAGAAGAAGAAGAATCTGGCCCTGAAGTCAAAAAAAAAAAAAGAAAGCTGCAAAGGCAGCACCAAAATCAGAGGATAGCGACAGTGACGGTTATGATATGGCTTACTTAACCAAACAGATGGTTAAGATCTTGGAAAACAGGAAGAGGAGAGGCTCCAAGAAGAAACATAACAGCAAAGGAAATGAAGAATCTTATAAGAAGAGCATCATTTGTTATGGTTGCAATGAACCTGGACATATCATGTCATAATGTCCAAATCAGGAAAAAGGCAAACAGCACAAGAAGAGTTCCAGATTCAAAAAGAAGGGTCTGATGGCAACCTGCGATGCATCAAAATCAGAAGAAGAATCGTCTGATGAAGAAGAGGCAGAAACAACAATGATGGCACACATTACGTCTGCCTCTGGACTTCATAAAAGCACAGTTTCAGGAAGGAAAGCAGGCAGAAGGAAGAATGATCAAAGTAGTAACTCAGGCAAGTCCGGAAGCACATCAGAGGAAGAAATTCTTGCTCTGATGGCTCACACCAACTCAAGTTCTGGATACAACTCAGGCTTTGGAGCAGATTCAGAAGATGAAGACAATGAGGTATTTTCTGATCTCACTAAATCTGAATTAATTGAGGCTTTAAAAGATTTTTTAAATGCAAACAATAAGATGTCTTTAAAATGGAAAACTCTTAGGGAAGATAAGAAAAATCTGACCAAAGAAGTCCAAGTTTTAAAGAATCGAAATTCTGAGTATGCAACTGAAAACAAGGATTTTAAAAGTGAAGTTGCAAGACTCAAATCTAAAAACCAAACTCTCAAAAGAAATATTTGTTCGACTTCCAAAACTGTTTGTGAATCTGATATGCATAAGCAATTTTTTCAAAACTTTATTTCTAATGGAATGGACAGAAGTAAATATGCATCTACGATTTATGGAAACAGTAACATTTGAAAGAGAGGTCTTCGTTTTACAGAAACTATTGCTAAAACTGAAATTGTTCATTCTGATGTTTTATGCATTGTTTGTGCTAAGAAAGGTCACTCTGAATTATCTTGTCCAATGGTAAAATCTGAACAAGATCAGAGAGCTGTAAAAACTAACAAACCTGGACCCAATCAGTTATGGGTACCAAAAGATAAAATTTTCTATGTTGCAGATATTCTAAGCAACCAGAAGGAGACATAAACAATGGTGCCTGGACAATGGATGTTGGCAATGCACAAGCAGAAGAAGGTTTATGTTTCTACTACAACCAGACAGAGGCAATCTGAGTCTGATGGAAGAAGGTCTGGTCAACTCAACCAGAATCAGAACCAGAACTGGAATCAGAATCAAAACTGGAACCAGAATCAGAATAGGAACTGGAACCAGAATCAAAACTGGAACCAGAATTAGAACAGGAACTGGTACCAGAACCAGAACTGGAACCAATATCAGAGACACAGGAACTGGAACCAGAATTAACATTGGAACCAGAATCAGAATCAGTACTGGAACCATAACCAGAACAGGTATCAGTATCAAAGGTTTAGGAATTATCAGAATCATCATAATCACCAAAATCACCAGATTCATCAAAACCACCAAAATCACCAGATTCATCCAAATCACCAGAATCATCAAGGTTATCAGAATAACGAGATTCACCAAAGATACCAGAACCAAAACATGTTCCAGAATCATCAGAGGAACATGATTTATTGGCCAAAGCCGAATCAGGGAAACTGCTCAAACATGCTAGAAGCAGAACTGGCTCTGATGGCTTGAACAGAAGCTGAGTCTGAGTCTGACTCTGACTCTGAGTTTGACTCTGACTCTGATTCTTACAGAGAAAAAGCAAGGTATGATCAGCAACACAAAGCTTGGTATCTTAACAGTGGTTGCTCCAAACACATGACATGAGACAAATCCATGTTTTTGAATCTGACTATGAAGAATGGAGGCAAAGTTTCCTTTGGAGGAAACCGGAAGGGTCAGATTATTGGTACAGGAATTGTTGGTAACACTTCTTCTTCCCTGTCTATTAAAAATGTTCTGTTAGTTAAAGGGCTGAAACACAATCTGCTGAGCATAAGTCAATTAAGTGATTGCAATTATGATGTTATCTTTAATCAGAAAACTTGCAAAGCTGTTAGTCAACTTGATGGGACTTATTTATTTACTGGCATTAGGAAGGATAATGTTTATAAAATTTATCTGTTTAGTCTTGCTAAGCAACAGGTTAAATGCCTATTATCTGTAAGTGAGTAGAATCTGATTTGGCACAAGAGACTAGAGAATGGAGTGGTAGAAAGGAAGAATAGATCACTGCAGGAGATGGCCAGAACCATGCTTATAGAGTGAATCTAGCTAAGTTTGACTCTAGATCTCAAAAGTTACCTTTATTGGTTACTCTAAGAGATCAAAAGCTTATAGAGTGTTTAACAAGGAAACTAACACTGTGGAAGAATCAATCCATATTAAGTTTGATGATAAACAGCTTGACTCTGAAAAGTCAAAGCAAGATGAGGAAATTGTAGGTGAACTAGAGGCACAGGAACCAGAAGCTGGACCAGCAGCAGAACCCCAGAAAGGTAAAGATGAAGAAGAACATGCTGACTCTAAAGACAAGTCAGAGGGAAAGAATTGGTGGAAGTACAAGTCTTCACATCCAGAATCTCTCATTATTGGCAGTGCATCAGAACCTTTAAAGATCATATCATCAAGTAGAGAAACCAGTCTGTTTGGTTTACTCTCAACAATTGAACCAAGTAATGTTCATGAAGCTTTGGCACAGGAAGGTTGGATACTTGCAATGCAAGAGAGCTGAATGAATTCCAAAGGAATGATGTTTGGGATCTGGTATCCAGACCAAACAAAAACATTATTGGAACCAAATGAGTGTTCAAGAATAAACTCAATGTAAAAGGTGAAGTGGTAAGGAACAAAGCCAGACTTGTAGCTCAAGGATACAGTCAATAGAAAGGTATAAATTACATTGAGACTTTTGCTCCAGCGGCCAGGTTAGAAGCAATCAGAATTCTCTTATCATTTGCTGCTAATCATGATATAATCTTTATATGGTTTAAAACAAGCACCAAGGGAATGGTATGACAAACTTAGTAACTTTTTGATGATATCATCTTTGGATCTACTAATGGCACTTTGTGCAAGGAGTTTTCTGACCTAATGCAGAAAGAGTTCCAAATGAGCATGATGGGAGAACTTAAGTTCTTCCTGGGAATTCAGATTCACCAAGGTAAATCAGGTATACTCATTCACCAATCTAAATATACTAAAGAACTTCTCAAAAGTTCAAAATGAGTGACTATAAGCCTATGGCCACCCCCATGCACCCAACCTGCTCACTTGAGAAAGATGAAACCAGCCAAAAGGTAGACCAGAAAACATACAGAGGTATGATTGGATCCCTTCTTTATTTAACTGCTTCTAGACCTGACATTTTGTTTAGTGTTTGTGTCTGTGCCCGTTTTCAAGCTGACACTAGGGAATCCCATTTAACTACTATCAAATGAATTTTGAGATACCTTAAAGGAACCACCAACCTTACATTGTTATACAAGAAAACCCCCACCTACAAACTAAGAGGTTTTTGTGATTCCGACTATGCTGGAGACAAGCTGGAAAGGAAAAACAAAAAGGGGGAGAGAGAGAGAGAGAGAAAGGAGAAATAAGTAGAAAAATGAGAGATAAAAAGAAAGGAGAAGCGAAAAAGAAAGAGATGAAAAGAGAATGAGTTGAAAAGGAGAAGAAACAAGGAGAGACAAAAATAAAGAGAGAAAAAGAAAGAGTGAAAAAAGAAGGAGTTGAAAAGGAGAAGAAACAGGGAGAGAGAAAAATAAAGAGAGAACAGAAGGAGTTCAAAAAGGAGAGGAGAAGAGAAGAAAAGAAATAGTGATTTAAGAAGGAGTTGAAAAGCAGAAGAAAAAGTCAGTATTAGACTTAGGGGGAGAGATTGGTCTGAGGGGGAGTATTTCAAGTACTTCGTGTTATAAGCTAACAAAATAAGTTAAGGTTTTGTCATCATCAAAAAGGGGGAGATTGTTGGAACCAAGATTGGTTCTGAGTACTTAGGATTTTGATGTTAACAAAAGCACTCCATGTAATCTTATTTTGTACTTAGAATTATCACATTAAATGCCACCAAAAGATGAAGTTTCCATAGGTAGAAGATGAAATCACTAGAGGCAGAAGATGAATTACCAGAGGATAAAATCAGACCAAAGGATACACCTCCAGAAGTCACCAGATAATGAACCCAGAAGGTACCAGAGGATGCATCCTAAAAGCACCAGAGGATACACCAGGATGTCAAAACACCATCAGAGGATATCTTTCCTGGCCCAGATCAGAAAGAAGCAGAGTCCAGAAGGAGACCTGGACCAAACCAGAAGGAAGCCTGCCAGAGGGAGACTTGTTCCAGACCAGAAGGAATCATAATTCAGACTTGGTCCAGAATTTATTCTGACCAGAAGATAGCTTGGCAGTGAAATGATAATCAGACCAGACTTGATCCAGACTTAATCAGAGCATAAATTAATTGGTTCAGAACAAGAGATTTAATTCAGATTTGGCCCAGACCAGAAGATAGCATGGTTCAAAGTATTAAACTAAGTCCAGACTAGAAGAAATGATATCTAGATTTAATCCATACCTGATCCAGATCAGAAGGTAAATGTCCAGATTAAAATATTATATGTCCAGACTTAATTTCAGTTCAATCCAGACCCATTCCAAAATTGGTTCCGATCAGAGGGAAGATATTCATATCAATGGTCCAAATTTAAGCATCATGGCCCAGTATTGGCCGAGATCAGACCATATGGCCCAGTGTTGGCCGAGATAAGAAGATCAGACACTTCCTAAAGCAAAATACTTGAGTTTTCAATGAGGTCAATTATGAGTATCCGCTTTCCAGAAGCAAGTACTCTAAGCAAAATACTTGAGTTTTCAATGAGTCTAGAATCTTAGGGAGTCAGAAGGGGTAGCAGATTACTTAGCAATTAGATTCAAGGTTCTTTTTCTCAAAAGTCTAGGATTGTTAGACTGTTTGAGAAGACTGACTTGGAGGGTCAGTGGTATTGTTGTAATTCAAGGTTTTTGAATTAGTGAAATCCTTCAAAGTGAAGGGACTGGACGTAGCCTCGTTAACGGTGAACTAGTATAAAATTCTGTGTTTTTATTTTTACTTTATATCCGCTGCTAACTCTGTTTGATTCATACACCAGGTTTTGTTATAAAACTGCAAAAACAGAAAAAGTATTCAAGTTAGTCAAACACAATTCAACCCCCCCTTCTCGTGTTTGCACCTTCAATGAACAATCAGAAGAAACAAAATTATCATCAGTTTTAGAATTATTAGAGGAACCTGATATATCACCAGAAAAAGAAGAATCTGAATCAGGAGAGTTCTTCAAACACTCCAGTAAAATTCATCACGACTACAAACTAGGAAGGGAATTCAAAGCCCTTCATCCAAACCATCTAATAACATAACATATAGATTCAGAATCTGAAAATAAAAAAGAAAAGGATTTTCATAGTAAAACTGAAACTATTGACATAGAGGTTACATCTTGCTATAAATACTATTATTATTTCGATATTACGTTTATTGTGATAACAAGAAGCTTGATCTTAAAAATCAAAGCTAGATAAGTATTTTGCAGGTTCTCAACCTGTCAAAGGAATCAAGTGATCCACATAATATGAACACTTCAGCAGAAACAATATTCTAGTGGTTTCAAAAACAAGCAGAAACCTCCAGAAGCAGAACTAATGTTCTGGTTGTATTAGTTTCATTTTTAAATTATTATATTTGTATTATGTTACATGACAAATAGCTTGACCTGAAAAGTCAAAGCAAGATGAAGCTGATGCAGGTTAACCAGAACCAGAGGAAACTGATGCTGGTTTACAAAAACCAGAGGAAACCGGAGCTGGTTTACCAGAACTAGAGGAAACCGATGCAGGTTTACCAGAACCAAAGGAAGCTGATGCAGGTTTACTAGAACCAGAAGCTTATACAGATCTACCAAAAGTTGATGCAGGCAAAAGAACTTGAAAAAGCAAAAGCTACATGCAAGAAGAGCTAAATGAATGATATTTTGGATCTAGTTCCAAGACTAGAAAAGAATATTATTGGAACCAAGTGGGTTTTCAGAAACAAGCTGAATGAAAAAGGAGAAGTTGTCATAAACAAGGCACGATGTATTGCACAAGGATACAGTCAGCAAGAAGGTATTGACTACACTGAAACATTTGCTCCAGTGGCCAGGTTAGAAGCTACTCGTATCCTACTTTCCTTTGCTGCTTATAATAACATTTCATTATTTCAAATGGATGTTAAAAATTCATTTTTAAATGGTTATATAAGTGAAGAAGTCTATGTTAAACAACCCTCAGGTTTTGAAAGTTCTGAATTTCCAAACCATGTTTTTAAACTTAAAAAATATTTGTATGGTTTAAAACAAGCACCTAGGGCATGGTATGATAGACTTAGTTACTTCTTACTTAAAAATAATTTTGAAATAGGACAAGTAGACAATACACTTTTTAGAAAATCAATTAAAGATGATATTCTAATCATTCAAGTTTATATTGATGATATTATCTTTGGATCTACTAATGGCACTCTCTGCCAAGAATTGTCTAAATTGATGCAGCAGGAATTTCAAATGAGCATGATACGAGAACTTAAGTTCTTCATAGGGATTCAAATTCAACAAAGTCAAAAAGGTCTATACATTCATCAAACAAAATATACAAAAGAGATTCTCAAGAAGTTTAAGATGAGTAATTGCAAACCTATGGCTTCCCCAATGCACCCTACCAGCTCACTTGAAAAAGGATGACTAAGGCCAAAAGTCCTACAGAGATACCTAAAAGGCACTACCAATCTCACCCTGTTCTACAAGAAAACTCCTATATATCAACTTAGTGGATATTGTGACAACACTTCAGCCATCAACCTAACCAAAAACCTGTCCTTCATTCTAGAGCCAAACACATAGAGATCAAACACCATTTCATCAGAGACTATGTTCAAAAAGGGACACTCAACATCTAGTTTGTAGACACTCACCATCAATGGGCTGACATATTCACTAAACCACTACCTAAAGATAGGTTTGACTTCATCAAGAAAAATCTAAACCTTACCCTCATCCCTGACCAATAGCCTAGTTATGTTTTTACTGTATTTTTTATTATTATTATTTTCGTGTATTTTTTTTCAAAATAAAAAATAAAAAAGAGCAGAAGATAAAAAAATAGAAGATGAAAAAAAAAATTCAGAAGATCTCCTTTATTCCTTCAATCCTTTTTGTCTGACGACAAAGGGGGAGAAGATGTATTTGATAAGTATATGAGGCATTAGACTTAGGGGGAGAAACATAAAATGGAGCTTAGTCTTAGGGGGAGTCAAAGTCAAAAGAAAGAAAAAGTGTTATAAAAAATACAAATTTTTGTCATCATAAAAAAGAGGGAGATTGTTGGAACCAAGTTGGTTCTGTCAATTAAAGTTTTGATGTTAACAAAAGTATTTTATGAAAATCATATATTAACTCAGAAGAAGTATGAAAAATTAGAACTAGAGGATGACGTCACCAGAGGATGATGTCACCAGAAGATACCTCCAGAAGATACGACTAGAAGATATCACCAGAAGATACCTCCAGAAGATACCTCCAGAGGATACCATCAGAAGCAAGAATCAAATGATGTCATCAAAGGTAAACATCAAACGATATCATCAATCAGAGGCTATCATTAGAGGGAAGAAATAATGATATCATCAGAGGATACTATTCTTGGCCCAGATCAAAAGGAAGCAGAGTCCAGAAGGAGACTTGGTCCAGACCAGAAGGAAACAAGTCCAGAAGGAGACTTGGTCCAGACTAGAAGGAAACATAAGTCAGAC
Organism: Cicer cuneatum; assembly: GCA_037974295.1. Lineage (NCBI taxonomy): Eukaryota > Viridiplantae > Streptophyta > Magnoliopsida > Fabales > Fabaceae > Cicer > Cicer cuneatum. The sequence continues at coordinate 33,877,778 of JBBPBO010000001.1, forward strand.
TTGGTCCAGACCAGAAGATAGCATGGTCCAGAACAAAATAATTGGTCCAGACTTGGTCTAGATCAGAAGATCAATGGTCCAGATCAAAAGATCACATAGTCTAGACAGAATGGTATAGATTAGATCACATGGTCCAGACTTGGTCGAGATCAGCAGATCATACGGTCCATAATTTAAATCATGATGCAGATTAGTGAAGACTTCATTAAAATTCGAAGAAGACTTGATTGAAGTTTGTTAGAAATTTGATCAAAGTATTAAGGAGATTTGATTCAAAAATCACTGAAGACTTGAAGGAAATTCGAATGAAATCTGAAGCTAAAAGATACGGTATGAAATTAAGAGAAACAAGATTGGTCAACAGAATTTTCAAATGAAATCTGAAGCTAAAAGATACGTTTTGAAATTAAGAGAAACAGGATTGGCCAACAGAATTTTCAAAGGAAATTTGAGCAGGATTTATCTCGAATTTAAGCTAGGACAAAGCCTTAATTGCAGCTATAAAAGAGGCTTCAGGCAGCAGCATTAGGCATCGAAAATACAAGAACTCAAGCTTCATATTCAACATAATCCGAGAGTTCAAAAGAGAGAATCACTTGAGTGCAAAAGCAATATTTTCTAAGTGTTTTCGAGAGAGAAAAACAGTGCAGCAATCAGCTTTCCAAAAGCAACTAAAGAGTGTGAAAAACAGTGCAACAATTAGCTTTCCAAAAGCAACTTTGCAGAGTTCCAAACCCTTGTAATCAAACCCGTTAGAGGTGTAGATTCCTTCTTCAATATGGGGTTTTCAGATTGGTATGAGACGACTTGACTTGTAGGGTCAAGGTGTTGTTATCATTCCTCAAAAGTCTGGAGTTGTCAGAGTGTTTGGGAAGACTGACTTGGAGGGTCAAGTGTTGTAATTCAAAGTGTTTTGAATTAGTGGATTAAAGCCTTTAGAGTGAAGGGACTGGATGTAGCCAAGTTAATGGTGACCAGGATAAATCGTTGTGTTCTTATGTTGTTATTATCCGCTGCTAAGTCTGATTATTTATTCATCAAATAATTCCCGTCAACATTCAACAAAACAGCAAAAGAATTCAAGTTTGACAAACACAATTCAACCCCCTTCTCGTGTTTGCACCTTCATAAAGTTCCTCAGTTTCTATCTCATCAAAAAGGGAACGAAAGCGAACCCATATAAGTGCAAAGCATTCATCGCAATGTCACTCAAGACTCGAAAAGAAACATCTAAGTACTTAGTGGAATGATGGCAACCTTCTATAGGTCATAACAAAATCTACTCAATACACATTTCCATTTTCCAAACTCCCGAGGAAAGAAGCCTCGTTCAAATGGACTAATAAATGCAAATGAACTCTATCTTGGTTGAAAGAATTCCTTTCTTAACCACCAGCCGTGTTGGGACCTAAGGAAGTGGAAACTTTATTCTTATTGTTAAAATATTAGAAAATATCTTATAATATATTTTATATTATATTAGAATATCTTGATTTATTTCCTAGGATCAATTTATAATCATAGAGATATCTCTCATTATTATTATGATTTGTTCCTAATTTAGGATTGAGTCTATGTCTCTCTATAAATAGAGACTAGTATTTAATCTTTTGTAATCAAGTCAGCATTAAGCTATTATCAATAATATTCAAACCCTTATTATTTTCTCTCCTCCTTTTCTCTCCTCCTTTTCTCTAAAATCCCACAACTCCAACACTTATACTTGGCAATGTCATCAAAAGCAGTAAGCGAGACTTAATCCAAGAAACAAAGGGAGGCCAACGACCTGTTTACCTCACCAGCAAAGCTTTACAAGGCCTTAAGCTCATATATCAAGGAATAGAAAATATAGCCCCTGCCTTACTCATTGTTCCACAAGTCGAGCGGACCAACCAACCAATCAAACAAGTACTTTTTCAACCATGTTTGGCAGAAATGATTATTTGGTGGTTTTATCTAACTATCTGAATCCGACATCACCTTGGAATAAAGAAAAGATCTAGAAGTACAAACCTTGGTTGACTTCATTGGGGTATGACCCAAATGAAATAGAAGATATAATCAAATTGACGACCTTTGTAGACGAGTCATCTAACACCAAAGGTAGTGGAGCGAGAATTCTACTCGAGAACTATGACATGCTTGGCATATAGGTATTTGTTGCGATAAAATGCAAGTGTGCAAGTATACACAATCGTGACAAGTAATAAAGTGAAAGTAGAGTATCATTCTCACGAGGATTGAAGTGGCTAAGTTCTTAATATTCTCAAATTTATATGGTAAATTAGTAAAGATCCAAAGTAACTAAAGATTATAGTTTTGAGTTGACAGTAAAAAGTAATTTTAAAAGTTAAAATGAAAAAAAATAATGAGAGAAAGTTTTCCTACGATTTGGAGTAGTTAAAGATACAACTCAGTTATGAAATTTGTTTATATGTTTCACGATGCTACAACATTTTAGGGACTAGATTGACTTTAGGAGTTTTCCAATATAGTCATCATATTGCATCATATTAACATATAAACTTCATTGATCCTTAATAACAAAGATTTTTAGCTCATATTGTGCTTAAGGAATAACATGGAAATTAAAGCTAACATAAAGGAGTTTATTACAACTGATTTTAATGAATTAAGGATGAATAAAAGAGGAATAATAAAAGCCAAAATAGCGGCTGGAACTGATTCTGCTTTAGCTCAAAGTGCAAATTCCTTTTCTTCAACCCAAGCTCTAAAACTATCTCCAATGGTTCCAAAATGCGGTGGAAGATGATGGTAGTGATGGAATATTGTTGGCAAACGTGTATGGTGGCAGCAATTGTCCTTTGTATAGGACATTTTTGGGCCTATTGTGTCCTTATTCATAAAGCAATCCTTGGCTGAATGGATTAAAGTGATGGAAAAGTGGGATATTCCTTTAATGTATCCTTGACGTGATTAGATTTCCCAAATTATTACATTGAAATTCTACACATATGGGTCCCATATTTATGCGCTCTTGCAGTACCTCCAAGAAATGTGTTTGAATGCTGCAACATCCAACAACACTGTACTTCCATATAGCCTTGTGTTGCAAGCATGCAATTAATAGTCTTGTGTGTCATATAGTCTTTTGTTGCATTAAATGATTTGTCAATGTCATTGGTTGTCATAAATAGTGGCTGCAACTGATTCTGCTTCAGCTCAAAGTGCAAATTCCTTTTCTTCAACCCAAGCTCCAAAACTATTTCCAATTATTCCAAAATGCGGTGGAAGATGATGGTAGTGATGGAATATGGTTGGCCAATGTGTATGGTGGCAGCAGTTGTCTTTTGTATAGGACATTTTTGGGCCTATTTTGTCCTTATTCATAAAGCAATCCTTGGCTGCATGATTTAAAGTGATGGACAAGTGGGATATTCCTTTAATGTGTCCTTGACTTGATTAGATTTCCCAAATTATTACATTGAAATTATGTACATGTGGGTTCCACATTTATGCGCTCTGGCGGTACCTCCAAGAAATGTGTTTGAATGTTGCAACATCCAACAACTTTGTATCTCCTTAAAGCCTTGTGTTGCAAGCACACAATAAATAGTCTTGTGTGTGTCATATAGTCTTGTGTTGCATTAAATGGTTTGTCAATTGTCATTGGTTGTCATAAATAGCAGCTGCAACTGATTCTGCTTCAGCTCAAAGTGAAAATTCCTTTTCTTTAACCCAAGCTCCAAAACTATCTCCAATGGTTCCAAAATTCATTGGAAGATGATGGTAGTGATGGAATATGGTTGGCAAACGTGTATGGTGGCAGCATATGTCCTTTGTATAGGACATTTTTGGGCCTATTTTGTCCTTATTCATAAAGCAATCATTGGCTAAATGGATTAAAGTGATGGACAAGTGGGATATTCCTTTAATGTGTCCTTGATGTGATTAGATTTCCCAAATTATTACATTGAAATTTTATACATGTGGGTCCCACATTTATGTGCTCTTGGAGTACCTCCAAGAAATGTGTTTGAATGCTGCAACATCCAACAACATTGTACCTCAATAGAGCTTTGTGCTGCAAGCACGCCATAAATATTCGGTGTCATATAGTGTTGTGTTGCATTAAATGGTTTGTCAATTGTGATCGGTTGTCCTTATTATGCGTGTAAATGGATTGGTGCAAAAAGCGGTTTTCAAAACATGTGTGGCATACATCCTTGCGCTACATTAATTGTTTTATAGGTGCATTAGCCTTTATGTTTTATATGAATAAAATCAACCTTAGAAATATAAAAGGTTGACAATAAATATTGCGTCCCTAGGGCATGTTTTGGAGGGAATTTGGACATGGAAACATAAAGTTTAGTGTGTTATTAGAGTTTAATAATTTATGAGGATTTATAAATAAGGGATATAGATAATACTCTTTTTATTTAGTTTTAGTAAATAACATTCTCTATACAAAAATAACAAACATCGTTCTATATGTTTATGACGTTTTTTTTTTTGTCTAACAAAAGTCAATTAAATTCAAAACACAAATAAATGTTTAAACTATTGCGACAACGAGAGTTTGAACAAGTTAATTAGTAATATTATGTGTGGGGGTAATTTTCAAAATATCATTAAAGTTTAAAGAAACAACTAAATTAACAAACTGATATTCTTTTTTACAAACTGAGAATTGAAATCAATGTTAGTTAAAGTGCATAAATTTAAAAGAAAGTGAATTAAAAGTGAGAATGTAAAAGACTTGGAAGTAAAATGACATCTAAAAGTAAAGAAAGTAAAAGAGAGTGTCTAACTGTTGACAAAATCGAAATTGTTTGAATGATAAAAATAATAGAAAATTAAAAGAATTTATAGACATTAAAGACATACTAAATTCTGAAAAATTTGAGTTTATTTCTGATTTAGAAATAGACTTCAAAACTACGTACCTTATGCTTGCCCCTAAAATAAGGGTTTAATTCTGTTTTCAATTCTTAATTCTATAAACTTATTGTTATAAGCTATCATAAGTAACTCTTTGTCAGATAGTAATAAGAAAATGATGGTTTGAGAATAGTACAAAAATGAGGAAGTGAAAATGAGAAAATCATAAATTTAATAATGACACAACTAAAAGAACATAAAAAAATCTTAATATTTTGTCTAACGACTTTGATTATTCTTGTGCTTATACCTTCATGCATTATGCACACGATACATTCTTTTCCCGTTGAACAGGAGATCAAGAAGCCACAATCAACGTTGGCTTTAATACAATATCTAGAACAACGAAATTAGGAATAACTTCACTGTGTTTACAAATTAATTGCACAAAAATCCTGATTAGCCCTTCATTCTGAAATAGGTTATATAAATTGTGAGATTGTCAAGCATTAGATTGATCAGGTCCAGCTGGTTTTGAATTGAGAAGTGGCTGAAGAGCTTTTACAACAATTGTCATGTTTGGCCTGAAATCAGCTTCATATTGAACACAAAGTGCTGCAACTGCTGCCAACTACATTTCCACATAATCAAACACCAATTACAACAACAATATCTTGCATATATTAAATGCAGTCAATAAAATGTTTAATTAAACGTTTATTAAATAAGTTTTTTTATATCAGCTCGCCAACTGAACTACTTATTTAGTACTATTAAATAAGTATTAAATATATGGTAGTTGAAAGGTTGACGTATCTAGTTAAAAAAGTAGTCTAAACTTTCAGATATATCAACTTTTCAACTATTAATTTTGTTTATATTTCATTCTGAAGGAAGTATCATATAAACACACTTCTATGTAAGAAATTTCTAAATCAAGAAGATAATATAGTTGAAATGTAGTTCTTGTGTGTAAGTTGAAAATAACTTTTAAATGTATCGTAAACTATTTATAAGTTATTCCAAACACTTAGACAAGTAAAAATATTTTAACATAAATTTAAATTCAAATAAACTATAAGTAAACTCTTCCAAGCACACTCTTGACAAAGATCAAGCTGATAGAAAAAAAGAAATAAACCTTAGCAATTGCTTTTGGCGGGTAGTCATTGTTTAGTTTAGGATCCACACATTGTTTCACTTTGTCTTCACTTAGTCTTGGAGTTGCCTGTAGTGATAGTCAATAATCATATTAATTAGAAAAAAAAGTATGCACTAATGAATATAGAATGTAAAAGGCCATTCTCTTAATTAAACGCTTATAGAATAAGCGCTTACCGTATATGTGTTTAAGTATAAATTATTTCTATCACAAAAAAATAAAATAAAGTTAAACTGTTTTCATAAATTTTCTTTGAAAGCTTCTAAAAATAATCTATAAACATGCCATAAGTTATTTCTATAAGATTTATCATACAATCTCATAAGTACTTATAACATTAGATAAATTTAAATAAGTCAATCTAAACCGGACTAAACTACGTGACAATGTTTGAAATTTGGGGTTGGTTATCCAAAGTCATTTGAGTGTGTATTGAGAGGACATACCCATGTTACAAGACTTTGTTGCCCTTTAGGCATTGTATGGTCCACTGGCTTTCTTCCTGTCAAGAGTTCTAAAAGCACAACTCCAAAACTGTAAACATCACTTTTTTGAGTTATTTGCCCTGTCATAGCATACCTGAAAAATGAAGAAAAAATAATAATTTAGAAAAAACATTAAATTATATTTCACTTATAGAAGATGAAATTCCCTTAACTAGGAGAGGAATCCAGAGATTAGCTATGAAACTCAAATTTTCTGAAGGTTTGCAATTCAAATAAGGCCATGTTTAGTACAATATTAGTTCAGTGTTGTTAAACATTGACGTTATAGCATAACAAAATTTGAACAGATCATTATAGTTTTGCGGTATTCAGTACAAAATATTGTTACGTATAGGCAATAGTGGTACTATCGCACTGTTGTATAGTAGAATTTGAACAAACCACTATATTCCGCGATTCTCCAAGATTGACAACACTATGTTAGTTATATGTAAACTGTTAAACCTGCTTCATATTAATGGGAAAAACAGCTAGTATAGCTATAATTGCATATAAAAACCAATCCTGCTATAGTTTCATATAACAACCAATCCTTCTGTAACATTAAGCATGCACAAACTACTTGTTGTTTAAAATGCCTAAGCTGACATCAGTCAATCTTGGTCATTCGATCTCGATCAGACAACTTACATTCTTAGGTTGAATTTTAAAACTGATTACAAAAGTTGAAATGAGAGGTGTCTGATCTCAATCAAATGGCCGAGATTGCATGACTGTATCAACTTCAGCATTTTTCAAATGCATTGCAATCTGAATCCTTAGCATAACTAAGTCTACTATCAAATTAATAGTGAGGTAGAGTTCAAGAGTTCAAGCATATATACTCTGGCGCATGATAGCCAAATGTTCCCAAGACTCTTGTTGAATGTAGCCGAGCCGCCGTGTCAGAAGACTGATTTGTCAAGTTGAAATCTGCAATCTTAGTCTCATAATCATCGAACAGCAACACATTGCTTGATCTAACATCTCTATGAACTATAGAAGGCTGAACCTTCTCATGAAGAAACTCAAGTCCTTTTGCTGCACCAAAGGCGACTTTCACTCTTTGGTTCCAATTTAAAACTGGACCAGGTTCAGCCCCTTGAACTCCTTTCCTACCTGCAACAACATCAAAAGCTTAATAGTGTTCAATATATTAAAGCATAAGAGCAATTCTTTAAGAGACAAAGTAAAAATATTTACACTATCAACAAATCATAACCAATCATATATGTAACTTTAGAAGTAGTTATGATTAAAGTCAAATGTTTTTAATAATATGACAATTATGATTAATTGACAGTGTAAAAAAATTTTTGCACTGACAGTGTATATGAATTAAATCCTTAATATAAAATAGTAGCAAAGAAAACTCGTGTAACAAGAGAGGTATGAAAAAAATAATAAATGTTGGGCCAGAAACCAAATCATTGGGAGGTAAAACGTGTGCCATCGGATCATTCTTTTATTAATACTAGCTAAATTGAAACAAAAAAGATAAATAGATATATAGATAGACGTTAGTTATACTGTTAGGCCTACCGTGTAACGTGTCATGCAAGGAACCGAGGCTAGCATATTGATAAACCAAAATTCTGTTATTTGCCTCAAGACAATATCCCACCAACTCCGCAAAATGGTCATTCTTCAGTCTTGAAACAATTGCTAACTGTATGATTCCAAAGTGACATGATTCAGAATGTGACAATCTAACCAGCCAAAGCATTTCCTCAATGAATTTTCAATCACAAATATATATAAAAAAGAACTACCTGTGATTCGAAATCGGAGTCAGGTTCGGGTGAAGTACTAGTATCGAGCTTCTTAATTGCAGCATCCATACCATTGCTCAATTTTGCGCGGAAAACCCTCCCATAGGAACCTTCTCCAATAAGCGCTCTTGTACCAAAGTTCTCAGTTAACCGGTTTAACTCATTCAATTGAATAGCAGGTATCTCAATCGCTAATTCTTTCTGGGGACCACCGCTCTTCACAATATTGCTTCTCGGCTCTCCTCTATCGCCACCTGTGTTCAAAGGTTACTGTAAGTTACTACTCATATGCATGTTCCTTCGAGGTAATTACAAATTGAATGAATAGTTAGGATAGTATAGAAAACAACAGTCTGCTCCTAGATAAATTATGCCAAATAACTGATCAGTTTGTCATACATCAATCAATACACATACATATGAGAGGAATGCAATTATATAGTTTATGTGGAATATGATACTACAATTATATATTTTAAGTTTATCTCTATTATTCACTAGCAAAGTTTTTCAACAGGTGTTAATCATCAAACTGTCAATTACTTGGATAGATAGCTAGTAAGCTAAATTTCTTCGCAAATTGGAAGGAAATAAAGCATGCAAATTCTTAGAATTTTGGTTGGATATAACTCAATCGTACAAAATCGGCTTGTAAGGTGAGGGATGTCTCTCTCTTATAAACACATTTTCAAATCATAACTCATCCATTTGAGACTCTTAACATGCACCTTTCACACCTAAGACTAGACATCTGAAGTGTGACTTGAGTGACCCAACGAATTTTAGATCGATTCTTATACCATTTTAGAATTTAGGTTGAGTCTAACCCATTCTTACAAAACCCGCATGTAAGGTCATATTTGAGACCCTTAGCATACCCAGAATTTGACTTTTCAACGAACAAATTTTAAATGGTTTCTGATACTATTTTAGAATTTGAATTAAACCTAACTGAACCCTCAAAATCAGCTAGACCCACTTATAAACATTTTTTCAAGCCATATTTCATCATAATCCTAATGCAGGACTCTTAACACAAATGATTAATAGAGATATGAAAAAGAAATGAGAATATATGTTAATTACCTCCTCCACCACCACCGCCACCGTATGCGTTACCCCCAATAGGTGATGCGTTATAATGGTTTGCAGCTAGGCCGGTAAAATCCTCTTCAGCACCTCCACAGCACAACATAGCTCAAACTTGTCTTGTCAAATCACTAGTCTAAATAAACCATTAAAAGTAATTAAAATATATCCAATTAATAGACCTGAAAATTTTGCAGCACACATTTTTTACCATAAAAGCTTAAAACCCCCACAATATGTATTTGGAAATGGTGACATAAGCAATTAAGACAAATCCACAAAAAAAAAAAAAAAAACCTCAGTGCAAAATTGGAGAACAATAAAGTTCATCGTTTCAAAAGGAAAAAACTAGATGATAGTCCTAACGCATGATTCTAATGTGTGGTGCAACCGTAATAAGAGCGGCAATATACACATTTTAGAAATTTCTATTACGATATCACAAATGCAATTAAATTAGCATTGTCTGCATTTTACCACAATATCAATAATTTCAACTTAACCACAACTGCAACTGAAATTTAGAACTATACTCTAATTTTTGTTTTGAAAAAAATGGAGAAATTGCATGGTTATGGAATTGTAGATAATACACAAGCAAACACAAGATTAACATAATATAGAAATCTAAATAAAAAAATATATAAAAAATCATAAATTAACAAAACAGGGTGATTACCTCTCTAACCTATTTCTATACAAGCCAAAAAGTAGAATAAATGAAGAAAAGATTATATCAATAAATGGATTCAAACAAGGGAGGAAGAAGAACACATAATAAAATTAAGCAGGTTTTGGATACAGAGTGCATGTGTATGTTTTTCATCGAAAAATAGGTTGTGTACGTGACACACGTAATTCGCATTTTTTCTATTTTCATGTTTAGTTAATGTATATCATAATTTGTTATTTTCATACAATAAACACTTATATCTGCAACTGAAATTTAGAACCACACTCTAATTTTTGTTTTGAAAAAAATGGAGAAATTGCATGGTTATGGAATTATAGACTGGCAATACACATGCAAACTAGCACACAACATTACCATAACATCTAAATCTAAAAAAACGATCTAAAAAAAGGAATTATAAAATTAACAAGACATAATTATTATCTTTTTAACCTGTTTTTGAACAAGCCAGAAAATAAAATAAATGAAGAGAAGATTATATAAATAAATAGATTCAAATGAGGGAAGAAGAAGAATACATAATTTGTTGGTGTTCTTCTAATTTCTTCCAAATAAAATTAAGGAGATTTTAGATAAAAAGTGCATGTTTATGTGTTTTCCGTAAAATCAGTTATTTTATATTTTATCATAAATAAATAATTTAAAGAACTTAAGATAGTAGGGATGCTCTAACCTTGACCTTAGTATATTCATGTTCAGTTCATGCATATCATGATTTGTTAATATGTCAAATTGTAATATGTGCAATTGCATATACAATGTGAATTTTTTTTTCCTCATAATATCAACTTTTCAAATACCATTATAGAGCAAAATTTCAGAAATTTCTATAACGATATCACAAATGCAATTATGGTCATATTGTCTGCATTTTACCACAATATCAAGGTTATCAACGTAACCACAATTGCAACCAAAAGTTATAACCATGCTCTAAATTTTGTTTTGAAAATAATGGATAAGTTGCATGGTTATGGAATTGTAGACAATACACAAGCAAACTAGCACACAACATTAACATAATATTGAAATCTAAATAAAAAAGATATAAAAACAAAAACAAAAAAAGAATCATAAATTAACAAGACATAATGATTACCTCTCTAACCTGTTTTTGAATAAGTCAAAAAATACAATAAATGAAGAGAAGATTATATAAATAATGGATTCAAATAAGGGAAGAAGAAAAAGAAGAAGAACACATAATTTGTTGGTGTTCTTCTAATTTCTTCCAAATAAAATTAAACAGGTTTTGGATAAAGGGTGCATGTTTATGTGTTATCCAAGAAAATCGGTTATTTTAATTTTTATCACAAATAAATAAATTGAAGAAATTAAGATAGCATTGATGCTCTAATCTTGACGTTACAAGGGTTCTTACATGCCAGAACGATGAACGTACTTCGCAATTCTACTATTTCATGTCCAGTTAATGTATATTATGATTTGTTATTCTTATCACACCAAATACGTCAAATTGTAATAGGTGCACATGCATGCACTATGAGTTTTTTTTTCCTCACAATCAACTTTTTAGATACCATTAAAGATCAAAATTTTAGAAATTTCTATAACAATATCACAAATGTAATTATGGTGGCATTGTTTACATTTCATCACAATATCAAGGTTTTAAATGTAATCACAACTGCAATTGAAATTTTGAATCATGCTCTAATTTTTGTTTAGAAAAAAATGGAGAAAGTTGCATGGTTATAGAATTGTAGACAATATATAAACAAACTAGCACACAACATAAACAAACTAGCACACAACATTAACAGAATATCGAAATCTAAAAAAAAAAAAAATATATATATATATATAAAAGGAAATCATAAATTAACAAGATATGACGATTACCTCTCTGACCTGTTTCTGAACAGGCCAGAACATACAATAAATGAAGAGAATATTGTATAAATAAATGGATTCAAATGAAGGAAGAAGGAGAAGAATATATAACTTTTTGGTGTTCTTCTAACTTCTTCCAAATAAAATTAAGCAGAATTTGGATAAAGGGTATATGTTTATGTTTTTTTCCGAGAAAATAGGTTATTTTATCTTTTATCATAATTAAATAAATTAATTAAAGAAATCAAGATAGTAGTGATGCTCTAACCTTGACCATACAACGGTTGTTTACGTGCCACCACAATGCACGGACATCACATTTTTACTATTTTCATGTTTAGTTAATGTATATCATGAATTGTTATTCTCATCGCACCAAATACATCAAATTGTAATACGTGCATTACATGCACTATGAGTCTTTTTTTATCACAATCAACTTTTAAGAATACCATTAAATAGTAAAATTTTAGAAATTTCAATAACAATATCACAAATGCAATTATGGTCGTATTGTCTATATTTTACCACAATATCAAAGTTTTTGACGTAACCACAACTGCAAATGAGATTTAGAACCATGCACTAAATTTTGTTTTGAAAAAAATGGAGAAATTGCATGCTTATGGAATTGTAGACAATACACAAGCAAACTAGCACACAACATTAACATAATATTGAATTCTTAAAAAAATATTTAAAAAAGAGTCATAAAATAACAAAGCATAGTGATTACCTCTCTGACCTCTTCCTGAACAAGCCAGAAAATACAATCAACGGAGAGAAGATTATATAAATAAATGGATTCAAATGAGGGAAGAAGAGGAAGAAGAACACATAATTTGTTGGTGTTCTTCTAACTTCTTCCAAATAAAATTTGGCAGGTTTTGGATAAAGGGTGCATGTTTATATGTTTCCCTAAAAAATCGATTATTTTATATTTTATCATAAATAAATAAATTAAAGAAATTAAACTTGTAGTGATGCTCTAATTTTGACCTTACAAGGGTTGTGTACGTGCCACTACTATACACATACTTCATATTTTACTATTTTTTATGTTTAATTAATGTATATCATAATTTTTTATTCTCATCATTTCATCCACTGTGAGTCTTTGTTTTTTTTTTTTTTCACAACCATCTTTTTGGAAACTCTTAAAAGAGAAAAATTTTAGAAATTTCTATAACATCGTAAATGCAATTATGGTTGCATTGCCTGCATTTGCCATAACTGCAATTGAAATTTAGAATCATGCTAATTTTTGTTTTGAAAAATATTGAGAAATTGCATGGTTATGGAATATTAGACAATACACAAGCAAACTAGCACAAAAACATTAACATAATATCGAAATCAAAAAGAAAGAAAAAATATTAAAAAAGGAATCATAAATTAAGAAGACATAGCGATTACCTCTCTGACATACTTTTGAACAACTCAGAAAATACAATAAATAAATAGATTCAAATGAGGGAAGAAGAGGAAGAAGAACACATAATTTGTTGGTGTTCTTCTAACTTCTTCCAAATAAAATTTAGCAGGTTTTGGATAAAGGGTGCGTGTTTATATGTTTCCCGAAAAAATCGGTTATTTTATATTTTATCATAAATAAATAAATTAAAGAAATTAAAATTGTAGTGATGCTCTAATTTTGACCTTACAAGGGTTGTGTACCTGCCTCTACTATACACATACTTCATATTTTTACTATTTTTATGTTCAATTAATGTATATCATAATTTTTTATTCTCATCATATCAAATATGTGAAATTGTAATACGTGCACTTGCATCCATTGTGAGTCTTTGTTTTTCTTTTTCACAACCATCTTTTCGGAAACTCTTAAAAGAGCAAAATTTTAGAAATTTCTGTAACGACATCACAAATGCAATTATGGTTGCATTGTCTGCATTTACCACAACTGCAATTGAAATTTAGAATCATGCGTTAATTTTTGTTTTGAAAAAAATGGAGAAATTGCATGGTTATGGAATATTAGACAATACACAAGCAAACTAGCACAAAACCATTAACATAATATCAAAATAAAATAAAAAATATATTAGAAAAGGAATCATAAATTAACAAGACACACTGATTACCTCTCTGACCTACTTTTGAACAAGTCAGAAAATACAATAAATAAAGATAAAATTATATAAATAAATAGATTCAGACGAGGGAAGAAGAAGAAGAACACATAATTTATTGGTGTTCTTCTAACTTCTTCAAAATAAAATTAAGCAAGTTTTGGATAAAGGGTGATATTTATGTGTTTCCTAGAAAAATTGGTTATTTTATTTTTTATCATTAATAAATAAATTAAAAAAATTAAGATAGTAGTGATGCTCTAACTTGTACCTTACAAGGGTTGTGTATGTGCCACCACGAGACATGTACTTCGTATTTTTACTATTTTCATGTTTAGTTAATGTATATCATGGTTTATTATTCTCATCACACCAAATACGTCAAATTGTAATTTGTTCACTTTCATGCACTGAGTCTTTTTTTCTCACAATCAACACTTGCATGTATTATGATTTTTTTTTCTCACAATCAAACTTTACATAGGTTTTTACTAATCACCAACCAATGAAGTCCTTACATCAAATAACAGGAGTTGAATTCATGATCTTGGGATGTAAACCAACTCCTTACCAACTAAACGCACTATGAGTCTATGACAATTTGTATATGACAATAGACAAGTATTTTAAAAATCAGATCTAGTTGATTGAACTAAAAACTGATCTATTTGTTGGTTAGTTAGTTCGACTTATTTATATTATAGTCTAATTAATTCGAATTGAATAGAACTGAACCAATTTAAACCGTTTTCTCATGTGTTCAAATTCCCACATGTAATTGTACAATGAATTGACTCGGCAATATTCAATATTTCCCCATTTTCTTTGGATTGTCAACCGGTGAAATGTTAAATCAATTTGTTCTTTCTTGTTGAGAAATTACCAAATATCTCGTGACTTTCTCTATTGAATCCATTTAAACTATTTATGCAAATTTGAAATCGAAAGGAAGAAAATAAAAAGAGGATCGATTTTCTTTTGATCAAAAGTTAAGTCATAACCTGTCATTTTGTGTAAGTTATATTTTTCCCTCATTTTTTTCTCTAGTATTAGACATGTAAACTTGTAAAGAGATAAAAAATTTAATTTTCTAATGTTTTGAACTTGTTTGATTTTCTTATTTTTAACTTCTATATTTATAACTTTATTTCTCATTTTCCCATTTTTTGGACTTTTTTAAACAAGTAAAATAAAATGATGGCAGTCAAAATGCCATGTAAAATTCACATTCAAAAGCACACCATTTATTAATATTATAATCATAATCATAATCATTTTTAAATAAAAACAAAAGAACATAAATCTCAAGACCAGCTTGAATTTTACCTCTCATATCTATGAGAGGTCTATGAGAAATTCAAAGCCAATCCATGAAGACAAACAAAAGCTTCATTCTCTGCAGAGATCAAAATCTTTAAAATGAAATCATTGCGTGACACTCCTAAAATATCTACATTTTTTCATTCTTCTTTCCATATACGACCAGTGATCCTCAACTTTAATTGTTTTTTATCTCCACCAGAAAAATAAAGAGCTAGGTTCCTCTGAATGATAAGTCCATCTTGACTGTCGCGAACTTTTCTATGACTCTCGCGAATGCTCCTCGGAATTCCTTGCCATATAAGTTTGCGGCTATTTCCACCAACCTCTAAGCTATACCTGAATTTCTTCGCATCTTTCTCATCACCCAAGAATCGTAAAAATGCCATATAAACTGGAGCTGTGCCGAGCAGAAATGCCTCGAAGTGCAAGCAGAAATGCCTTCCAAAACAATTGAAAACCTGAAAAGATATGTTGATTAGAATGATGACATGTTTTCAGCTTGCATATTAGCTTAGAGAAATGTTGGAACGCAACACAAATCAAGGGAGAGGGTTGTGTAGGCAGTCGACAACCAACGTAACCTTAGTCGAATCTCTATGAATAGATCAATCATAAAAAATCAAAAGATGATAAATAAATGTAGCATATCGAAAATATACCTACAACAATTTATCTGATGCATTTAGATACTAAAAAATATCTGAAGTGATACATCAAATTATATACTAAAACAAACCATCTATTGAATTCATAAATAATGCTACCTCTATCCCTATATATAAGCCACCTTTTGGAAAAAAGTTGTCCTTAAATACAACTACACAAGTCTCATTTCAAATTACTATATACAATAGTATTATTTTTCAAAATATACTCTTAATTCAAATCACCAAGTGCATTGAAAGATGAAAAACCTTAAACACATCCAGAAGAGTATTTCAGGTATATTCATACATAAAATGGATACATTAAATATATTACCTATTTTTCTTAATATATGTAAAAACTGCTTAAAAATAAGGACAAAGGTAGTAACTTACAGTTAGCATCCATGTGGCATTTTCAACTTCATGTGGATTTGATTTGACATAACGATGGTTAAAGGTGAATCCGTCATGTACGTCGACCTTGTGATCATCCTTGAGATGGGCCATAAGAGTTGGAATGTCACACATCATAGAGCACTCTGATCCAGCATAAGGGCAACTGTATGGACGAAATCGACAATTTTGCTCATGCTTTAGCTTAGTGTTGTATGGGAATATATCATGACAACCTAGATTTTGATATCTGCAAGGAAGCTCCATTGATTCCGCCACTTTCTCCAAAGCCAAACACCTTATATTCCCAAGATCACGGTGGCACGTTGGGCAACGGTTATGCACCGCAATCTTGCAATTTGAACATAATGTGTGGCCGTTTGGGCACTGGAAAACATAATGCAGTCATCAAGGAAAACATTAAAATTTAGAAGAATATTAGAAATGAACATCTAATTAAAATAAGTATCATACAGTTCAGAAATTCATAGGGTACTAAATTGAAGTCTAATACACATCAGCACTAGGGTGAATTATGCAGACTTTGCAGTCGAGAAAAAAGCAATAAAAGTATTTTATGCGGAAAAGAAATCACCCTATATGAACATGGAGATAGAGATTAATAGTTCCACTTTATGTATGCCGACTTCTGTTTTATGTTTGCATCGTGCAGTATAAAATTTGAACTTTATGAAAATTCACACACAAACAAAAACATGTGCTACTAAATTTCAAATTGAAAGAGAGAAAAGTGAATTTCATATTGAAACGAAATTAGAGTACTGAACCTGATGAATTGGGGGATACATCAAATTCTTGCAAACAGGGCACTCAAGTAGGTCATAGACACCATTCTTTGAATTATTTCCATTCTTTCCATCCAAACAAGTCCTTGACTTTGTGAATGTACCATTACAATTGGCCTCAGATTTAGACTTAGCTGTCTCATAATCCGAAAATGTCAGCTGAGCTTCAAGAACTTCTTTGAAGGAACTGCCTCCCAGATCCATCAAAAAATTTGGATCTATAGTCTTTCTTTCTCAATGATTAGGACTCAGAATTCTGCTTTCATATCTTTCAACAAGCACCGTATATCTTTTAGTGTGCCTGTTTCACATTATTCATGCAAATATTAACTTTTTTAAAACGTTTATCCTTCATTTTTTCAAAGTTCATGAACTCAATAAAATAAAATATTTGAGACCAACATCATACACCATAGTTCTCTAAACTGTACTTTGTAAACAAAATATTCAACTACGAAAACAAGGATAAATTACACAGTAAACAAACTTCAAAACTACCATGAAATTGTTAAAATTGGATCCAAAACTTTCAAGCTACTTCAACTTAAGGATGAAAAGTTAGAGATATACTAACACAGTCACAACTCAAAAAAAAAAAATCACCACAGTGAGCAATAATGTCATCCCAGAAACACCCTCCCCCATGCCTCATTCTACTCTACATCCCCGATTTCTCGAAAAATCTAGGAAATTATGGAAAATACTAGGTCAATTTTCTAAATTGTGGTTTCAGATATGCTGCAATCCTTGATAATGTGGCAAAATGCAGACAATAACAACTCACAAATTCAACCAAGCAACAACATAGTTCTTGTTGGATTTACCAGAAACAATACCTACATCTCACCCACCAGAAAAAACCAACAACAAACCTTCAAATTGAACATCTTAAACAAAATCACCAATTTCAACAATTTATAACATGCAAAACAACATTTCCTTCCTTCACCAGCAACAATGCAACAAAAACTAACCACATAACATTACATGCAAAATGAAGACAAACCTAAAAACAAGCATCCAAAATCATTATCAACTAAAGGAAAAAAAAAAAAAAGTCACAAGATGTAAACAAATTGCAAACCAATTTAATTTTTAAATTAAAATAATTAAATAATTTTAACAAACAAACAAAATTTTGTAATAAAAAAAAAACTTGAACATTTAGGTGTACAATAAAATAAGATCCAAAAAATTTAAGTAATAATAATAATTGAAATGGAGCAATAAACGATGAAAAATTGGTACCACGGGTTCCTTAAGGAGATTGAAGAAAAAAATAAAGTGTCGGTGGTTGGTTATGTAAGGATGCTAAGAATCAAGGTTGTTTTGATGTTAATCTTGTTCTTCTTTTTTCTTCTACGTATGTTGATTCGAAATCGCAGGATTTGTTTTCGTTCCTTGTATTGTGCTCTGTTTGTTGTTATTATTTATTTATTTATTTATTTGTTTCTGACAAGAATTAAATTTTCTTGGGAAGTTAATTAAAATATTTTGTCTTTGTGTGTCGTTATGTACTACGCTCCTAAGAAGGGTGGATGGACCAGTGTACATATGCCATTGCCACCTCCCCATAAATAACAAACAACTTTTCTCCACTTTAACATACTAGTTTATTCAATAAACCATCAAAGTATCACATTTTTCTTATTACAGATTTTTTATTTTAAATAATCACTTATTTCGGTGTGTTATAATTTTTGAAAAAAAAACCAGAATTTGAAAATAATTTAAAAACTGTTTCAATTAATTTATTTCAAATAATTTCTCACACGAATATGTTTGTATAACTGGTCTTTAAAAAAAATTCATTATAGTGGATAAAAATTAAATAATTTTTATTTGATCTTATACATAGTTTTTTGTCTTCATAAAAAAATATAGATTTTATTTTTTTTTTCATTCTCCCCCTTTTTGATGATGACAAAACCTTGCTGTTGAAATTTCAAAGACTTTGATTTCTCCCCCTTGATATATGCTTACTCCCCTTTATTTTTTAAATTATGTGTTGGATAATTTGTAAAAAAATTCAATACCAACAACATACCACTTTTCTCCCCCTTTTGACATGATCAAAAAGGAAGAAGATATCATACAAAGTAATTCAAGCATACACAGTATATATAAAATAAAAGCAAGTATTTCATAATATAAGGAAGAGTTCAATCAAAAAGTAATTTAAATTTAAATAACCATGTCTAGGAATACATTTAGTAAATGGTAATAAAAAAAATTTAAAAGGAATTTTTTAACAAAGATGAAACAAATAACAGAAATTGCAATAGCCAATCTACTCATCAAAATCCGGTGGGAGGTGAAGGTGGTCAATTTTGTCGGACATATTACTTAGTTCTTGTTGCAGAGAGTCGTGATTTTGAGTGATGGTTGTCTCAATGTGTTGAAATCTGTTGTTGATATATGTGGTCATGGTTTGAAATTGGTTGTTGAATGAGTATTCATAATCTGAAATTGTTCTGTGATGAAGGTTTGAATGGAGTTTAGTTTGTCCATAACCATGTGATTTGAAATGGTATCTTCATCATTCGTTATGTCTTATGTTTCTGCTTCTGCTTCTGGTTTTGTTGCAGCTTCTGCATCTGCTGCAGCTTCATCTTGAGCACTTGTTGATGAAGTTTGCCCAAGATCACCCTTGTGGACATAAATTTGAAGCGGTTCGCTCCACACTATTTTCATGCTGGGCAGAACACTTAAGTCTAACAGATTGTCTTTGGTAGGTTTATACAGAATTTCCCCTGTAAAATCTACTTTAAAATGATCCAAGATTCTAGTAACTTCCCTCGCATAAGGTGATCCTATAGCATCTTTGGAGGCAAACAAAACAGAGCAAACAAAGTAAGCCCAGTTGAGATCATCCCCTTCTATCATAAAAATCATGATTTGAAGTTCAAATTCAGATATTTGTGAATAATTTCCTGCTTTTGGTACTAGAATATAGCTTAGGAAATAATGCAATAATCTGTTGTCAATGGTTAGGTTACCAACACCATATCTCTGCCTAGCAAACTCTGAACCAGCATGTGCTCTTTTTCTTTCCATAGTATCTTTATCAAATCGACACAGTGAGATATAAGCATCATACTTGGTAGTATTTACCCATTCACATAAATTTCCTGGACACATTTTTTGACCCTCATATGGTATGTGCAGAATTTCTCCAATGGTTTTAGTGTCTAATTCAATAATTTTTCCCTTAACTTTAGACACTAGCTTTTCAAGGTTGTAGAAAAATACTCTAACTAAGTCGGGATAGATAGGACCATTATAACCAATGAACTCTTCTAATTTTTGGGCTTTAACTCAAGGAATTTAAAAGCAGAGAAAGAATCAAGAGTACCAATTTTTGGAGTAATCAACTTTTTGTCCAAGAAGTGGGTTCAGAACCTGTCGATTTCTTCCGGTGAGTGAAGTAACCAGGATAGGTTTGCCATATGATCATTTCTTCTCTTTTTTGAAGGACCCACTGCAGCAACCTTCGTCATTGGATCTCTTTTTTGTGCATCCATGTTTAAAGAAATGGAGAAGATGGAGTTTCACGGTTTTGGGGAAATTTGGGGTTTGGGTTTGATTTTGAAAACAACCTTAGATGTAATAGATGATGAGGTAAAGGCTTGATGATCATTGCATGTAAGATTGGATGAAAGTTTTGAAGAAATGAAAACAAAGGAATAGAGTGTATTCGGCTACTGAATTTTTGTATTTGAGAGAAAACCTAAAATCTGTCAAAAAAACGTTTTAAAAGTTGAAAAATTCGAATCTGTATTCGACTACAGGCTTGATGTATTCGAATACAGAATTTTTTGTAAACGTGTATTGGAATACAGACAGTGTGTATTCGAATACGACAGTAAAAATTTCGTTTTTAGATTAAATTTTTAACTAAAGAAATAATTTAAAACATGTATTTGATAATTAATAAAACACATAGACACTAAAGAATGATATCAACAATTTAGTAAGTGAAGATGCAAAATATTGAAATAATAAGTGACTTCACTTACAAAGCATACAAACCTTTAGAGATCACATTCATTTAGGATACCCAGTTCTCTTCGGATTTTGTAGAATGAATCTCTAGGCAATGGCTTTGTAAAAAAAACCGCTATCTAAGTACCACATATTGGAGGTACTTTGTGTGTATTCCTACAAAACAAGATTATAGTTTTTTAGGTACCCAAAGTGCTCTTCTTCATCATCAGAATGGTGGGATGCCATTAAAGCAACGTTTGCGCATTCGTCATTTTCTGAAATTGAAGATGAGTTTACTTCATTATCTTCCCATGCTATGTATGCTTTTTTGAAATCTTTCCTTTTGGTAGAATTTTTCTTGATAATGTTAGGACATTCTGATTTTGTGTGTCCTTGTTTCCCACATTCAAAGCAAGTGAAATTCTTATTTGTAGTTGAGACATCTTTCTTCCTAAAGGTTTTCTTTTTAAATGTTCTATCGTTTTGAAGAAATTTACCGAACTTTTTAACAAAGGAAATGATGTTTTCATCTTCATCTGTTTTTTTGACTCTGTTTTTAAGGCAATACTTTTGTCTTCTTTTCTAAACTTTCATTCTTTTCCAATCTTCCAAGTTCTATTTCATGCTCTTGGAGTTTTCTGAAAAGTGTAGAGAGTGATATCTTAGATAAGCTTTTCTGTTCAGAGATTGCTGTCACTTTAGGCTGTCATGCTCTAGTTAATGATCTTAGAACCTTTAGGTTCAATTCATCATTAGTGAAGCTTTTGCCAAGTGCCGTCAAGTGATTTGTTAAGTGAGAAAATCTTTTATGCATGTCTAAAATAGGTTCTTCTGGCTGCATTCGAAACATTTCATATTCTTGAGACAACGTGTTTAATTTTGAACGTTTTACCTCAATTGTTCCTTCGTGGGTTACTTCAAGAGTATCCCATATTTCTTTTGTTGTTTTGCAGTGAGATATACAAAAGAATTCGTCCATTCCTAATGTCGATTGTAACATATTTTTGGCTTTCTTATCAAACAATACTTTTCTCTTTTCATCATCTGTTCATGAGGCTTTTATTTTTATTTCTTCTTGATTGTTGATGACCGTTTTTGGAATATATGGACCATTTTATACAACCTCCCATATGTCATATGTAACACCCCGAGTTTTTAAACAGCGCGAGTGTATATTTTTTTTTTCTTTCAATCGAAATAAATAAAAGGATTTTCCAATTAATTAAAAAAAATTAAAATAAATTTAAATTAAACCGTTTGAAAATAGTATTGCATCGTAATTCAAAATACAAAAGTAATTAAACAACCACATCATAATTATAGCCCAATAATTTAATTTTGGGAAATTGATCACTAAAATACCAAAATAAAATACATTAAAACTGTATCCTGGACCCACAAAACATTATCACAGTGTGGAAAAGATGTACAATCATCCAAAAATAAATAAGTACAGCCATTAACACTAAGCCCTATACAAAAAGTCTAGTCTGATCTGATCATGCACAAAAACTATAGTAGCACGGTCTCCGCCGCATCCTCTACAAGTATCGTCTCCACCCCAGTTGTCCGTCCCTCTACGTTGTCCACAAATACTTTGCACGTGAAGATCAAGGAAAACTAACAGCGTCTCTGTCGTTAGTATATCCGTTGGTGGCATGGGTTTGGGTATCATTTGAGGGCAAAGCCCAATTTCCACAATATTGTAAAGGGTCACCAACCGAAATTAACAATTACCACATAGCAGTTATGTCAAAGATAACAAATACATTCATAACATGTTCCAATGTTAAGACTGTTAGAACCAAGTTGGTTCTAAGTACTTAGGATTTTGATGTTTACAAAAGCACTCCATGTAATCTTATTTTGTACCTTGAATTATTACATTAAATGCCACCAGAAGATGAAGTTTCCAGAGGCAGAAGATGAAGACACCAGATAATGCATCCAGAAGATACCAGATAATGCATCCAGAAGATACCAGAAGATGCATCCTGAAATTACCAGAGGATATCTTTGCTGGCCCAGATCAGAAGGAAGCAAAGTCAGAAGGAGACCTGGACCAGACCAGAAGGAAGCCTGCCAAAGGGAGACTTGTTCCAGACCAGAAGATATCATAAGTCAGACTTAGTCCATAAGTTATTCTGACCAGAAGATGGCCTGGCAGTGAAATGATAAACAGCCCAGACTTGATCCAAACTTAATTAGAGGATAATTAATGGGTCCAAAACAAGAGATTCAATCCAGAATTGACCCAGACCAGAAGATAGCATGGTTCAGGGTATGAAACTAAGTCCAGACCAGAAGAAATGATGTCCAGATTTGATCCAGACCTGATCCAAATCAGAAGGTAAAATGTCCATACTGAAATATTATTTTTCCAGATTTAATTTCAGTTCAATCAAGACCTAGTTCAGAATTGGTCTAGATCAGAGGGAAAAGGTTCAGATCAATGGTCAAGATTTAAGTATATGGCCCAGTGTTGGCCGAGATCAGAAGATCAGACCATGGCTCAGTGTTGGTCGAAATCAGAAGGTCAGAACGTGTGGTCCAGCATTGACCGAGATCAAAGGATCACAACAAATCAGTTTGCAGGCCCAGGTTGGCCGAGATCAGAAGATCAGAAAGTGTGGTCCAGGGTTGGCCGAAATCAGAGGATCACAACAGATCACTTAGTATGGTCCAGATGTGGACGAGAGCAGAAGATCAAAGGGTTCAAATTTAATCATGATGATAATCGGTGGAGATTTGATTAAATTTGATCAAAGTATTAAAAAGAATTTGATACAAAAATAAATTGAAGTCTTGTGGAATTCAGAAGCTATTGGAGGGAAGAAAGATTTGTTCCAGAATTAATTAAAGTCAGAATTGGTCAAAGTTTTTTTGAAAGGCAATCTGGAGCAGAAAAAGATATGTTTTTTATTTAAAGTGAAACCCCATTGGACAAGTTATTTTTGCAAGAGAATCCAACAAGATACAACTTGAATTTAAGCTTGGAAGAGACCCTAATTCACATCTATAAAAGGAGGCTCAAGACTGAAGACTTAGTATCGAAAATCACAAAAGAGTCATACACTTCCAAAAGCAAACACTCGAGTTTTCAGTGAGGTTAATTATGAGTTCCAGCTTTCCAGAAGCAAGCACTCGTGTTATTTTCTTTCCCTTGTGTTAGATCTAAGTTTTTGAAGTAGAGTCTACAATCTGAGGGAGTCAGAAGGGGTAGCAAATTACTTGGCAATTAGATTCAAGGCGTTGTAATTCCTTCTACAATCTGGGGATGTCAGATTGGTAGGAGAAGACTTGACTTAAGAAGTCAAGGTGTTGTATTCCTTAAGAGTCTAGGATTGTTAGACTGTTTGAGAAGACTGACTTGGAGGGTCAGTGGAACTGTTTTAATTCAAGGTTTTGAATTAGTGAAATCCTTCAAGGTGAAGGGACTAGACGTAGCCTCGTTAACGGTGAACCAGTATAAAATTGTGTTTTTATTTTTTACTTTATATCTGCTGCTAACTCTGTTTTATTTATACATCAAGTTTTGTTTTAAAACTGCAAAAACAGAAAAAGTATTCAAGTTAGTCAAACACAATTCAACCCCCCCTTCTCGTGTTTGCACCTTCAAAGACAACAGTAATAAATAAGTATGCCCACTTATTAAAATGTATAATATCTACATCTTTGCAAAACAACCAATTTAACATATAAATCATGGTGCAAGTACAGATACAATCAACAATCACAACACTCATTTGACACTTAGAATTCATGAGATACTTGCACACATCGATTTCCACTCATCAGCTTATATCAAATCATGACTCACAGGTCAACCATCCCGATGCAATATGTATATGTCAATGTATTCAACTCTTGGAATTACCAAGGTGCAGTCTCTCACGGACCAGCACACATGCAGTCTCTCATGGACCAGCACGATTTACAGATCGAATGGACCGTATAATACACGCGGGACCATTCCGTAGCCTGGATAGAATAGACCATCTAATACACGCGGAACTACTCTATAACCCATCACAGTCACTACATTTACGTGTATTAGCCTCTCACAGGCCAAATACACATAAGTTAAATCCTTGCACAGATAGAATGAACCGTCTAATACACGTGGAACCACTCCATAGTCCGGATAGAATGGACCATCTAATACACGCAGAACCACTCTAAAACCCGGACAAAATAGACCGTCTAATACACGCGGAACTACTTTATAATCCATCACGGTTAATACTTAACTTTGCGGCCCATCACGGTCACCGCATCAACTCTGTGGCCCATCGCGGTCACCACCTGACTATGCAATGCATGAACATGCTATATTTTCTCTTCACTGAAAACAAAATGCAATGCAATCTGAAACCCAGAACGTCCTCAACACAACATTAATGATTTTACTCATCAACACAACAACAAAAGCATCATCAATGCATCAACCAAGTCAGCTCCAAAAACAACAAGGACAACAACATCAATGACAAAAAAAAAAATAGAACAACAACAATAACTACATCCAACATGCATCATCTCTACAACATGCATTTTAATCTTCAACAACATAACAATGATCATCCACAGCAACATGCAAGGACATCAATATCTCAGCAACAAGACAACAACAACAGTCCCCACAAACATGCATGCATCTTAACTCCAACAACATAACAATGATCATCCCCGGTTTTTAACAACATAACATAATAATCAATCCATCAAACATGTATTTACAGCCCTATATGCAATCTAGAAAGTTGGAAGGAGCTCGTTACCTTCGTTACGTTTTCTTGTTCGTTTACGTTACCGCGACTAAAACCGGCGAAACTCCCGCTCGCGTCGTCGCTACCAAAGTTGGTTCTCTAGTACCGTAAAGATGAGAGGAATAATTTTCCTTCTTGACACTTTCTTATTCGAGGCTTGGATTTCCAAATAATTTGAGTTTTGAGTATGCCTTCTCACTACCAACACAAACAGAACTGAACAGAGGAAGAAGAAAAAGGCAGCTCGAGTAGGTGAGGGAAAGGAAAGAAACTGTTTTCTCTTTCTTTCTGATTCTAATTTTCTGTTTTTCCCTCTCTTTTTTTCCTTGCTTCTCACATGCAAACCTATA
Source organism: Cicer cuneatum (assembly GCA_037974295.1). Taxonomy (NCBI): domain Eukaryota; kingdom Viridiplantae; phylum Streptophyta; class Magnoliopsida; order Fabales; family Fabaceae; genus Cicer; species Cicer cuneatum. Next base: position 33,904,047 of record JBBPBO010000001.1, read on the forward strand.
TACAGACACATACTCTTGCCACCTCATATATATATATATATAATAATTAAACTTGACCCTCAAGTAACTAATTACTCCCGTCGCAATTACGTCGACAGATAAAATCTTAATTAACTGTCCGATATATAATTACTCTTAATTAAATTAAATAATCATTCGTCCAATAATTTTACTCAATCTCAAAAATATTTATATATATATATAAAAGTATACATATATCAAATATTTTACAAATATCCCAAAATATACTTGAAATTAAATCCATAATTTCATTTTAAAATTAAGGGTCTTACATCATCTCCTTGTGCCTCAATATATGCTTGCATGCGTATTTTCCAAAAATCATAATGCTCACCAACAAAACAAGGTGGTTTGTTGCTGCTACCACCATCTCTAAAAATAGCTTGTGCGGAAGCCATGAATCGAGGAGCAAATTTCCAAAACCTGCTTTGATACCAATAGTAGGTACAGAGGCGCACCTAAGGGGGGTTAATTAGGTGTTTAAAAACTTTTCTGGTTTTTAGAGACATGATGGATTATTTTTCTGATTTATGTTAAGTGTATGAAAGCTTGTAAATGGCTAAAGTAAAACTCACATAATTTTATCCCGGTTCCCCTTATAACCAAGGGTACATCCAATCCTCTTGCACACCACAAGAGATTTTCCACTATGTTAGAATAAGTACAAGTCTAACCCTAAGACTTCTGTTACTAACTTCTAACACTCTCCCTAAGATAGCACACCACTATCTTAGTTTACAACACTTGAAGAAAATACACCACTTTCTTCAAACAATAACTTTAATGATTTTTACAACAATGTTCTTAATTAAAAACAAGAGGATATAACAGTTTGTACAAAGATAAAAATCCAATATACTTTCCAGTACAATAGAGAACATTTCTCAATGATATGAAAATGTAGAGCATATACTTGAAGTATGAAAATATAACTTTGAAAAGTTCCAAAATATTTCAGCAATTTGTTCAAAGTTGGTAGTAGGATTTTTATGTTTTAGAACTGAAGCTATGAGGTATTTATACTTCATAGAAAACACTTCAAATCAGTGACAATTGTTCCCAGAAGTTTTGATAAACTTATGCAATGATCCAAATGAGATATGAACTGAAAAGTTGCATTGATTCGAAGTTGTATTCGAATACGATACATCGTAGTCAAATACAAGTATTTGATTTTTGCCACTGACTTGAGTTGTATTCGAATACAAGATGATATATTCGAATACCAAAGTCCAATTTTTGCTACTGACTTGTTATCTGTATTCGGCTACGACTCTCCGTATTCAAATACAGATATTCAGTTTTAGCTACTGACTTGCTATCTGTATTTGGCTACGACATGTCGTATTCGAATACATAACTGAAAGTTTTGCTATTGACTTAGCGTTTGTATTCGGCTACGAGGTGATGTAGTTGAATACAACCTTCATTTTTGTCAAAAACTTAATTTTAAAAATTTGTTTATGTATTTTGACATTTTGAAAATGCTTTTGATGCATATGCTAAAATATGGTAGGTTATCATAATATTGTATTTTGAAATATAATTGGATTTTTATCAAGTACCTTACTTAAAGTCTAAGTTTCCTAATATGACTTGAAAGATGATTTTCCTTTGAGTTTGCATCTTGATCTTTACACATAGTCTTTTGTCTTCGTCAAAAAATATAGATCTTATTCTTTTTCAGACGCACGCGTGAGACACCTGTCAGAGTATCACACCTTAGGAGAAGGAAATTGTTCATATAAAAGATTAATTGAATTTAGATTGCCCAGAGGCATAAATAAATTCAAAGTCCTCAGAGCTCAAAACATGCATACATTTAACCATTCACTCAATTTTACCAGAGGCAAAGCATATGTAGGATTCAACATCATTCTTTAATAAACAAAATATTTAGATGTTTCTTTATAAGTGAATTTGACCACATCAAGGGGTTTTATGAAAATATAAGCCCACTATTGATCAGTGTTGACAAATTTAATGTGTAAAATATACTGATGGACATAATCCCTTGCGAAATGATGTTTAATCTCTATATGTTTTGCTCTTGAATGTAAAATAGAGTTTTTGGTTAAGCATATGGCTGAATTTTTATCACAGAAGTTAGAAATGTTACTCTCATAAATTTTGAAATCTTTACGTGATGCTTCACTCACAACAATTGAGTGTTGCAACTAGCTGTTGAGATATACTTTGCTTCAGTTGTAGAGAGAGCAATAGTTTCTTGTCTTTTGCTTGACCAAAAGATTAGATTCTCACCAAGGAATGTGCAATTTCCACTGGTGCTCTTCCTTTCTAGCTTATCTTCAATATAGTCCACATCATAGTCAACATCATGTTGTGGTAGCACTCATTGGAAGAATGATTTGATTTATAAATTTTTTTTTGATATAATTTTGAGGTTGATCAAATCATGCATTTACTCATTCTTAAATTTGATATAGAAGACTTTTTTAGTTGGAATTTAGAGCTAAGTAAAAGGTATAATGTTAAATTTTGTTATCACAATGTTATGGAGTGGAATATGATTTTTTAAGAGACATGTTTTAACAATAGTTAAGATGATAGTCTTTGGGAGCATTTATAGAAGATTAAGGTTCCTTCTAAGTCTATTCATAAATGTGTGTGGGCTAAACATATTAGGTTTAACTCCCCCCTTGATTTTAACTTTGACAGGATTCAATGTGGTTTTTCTACTTGGTTGGAAGATACTGTTTTGCAAGCACATTCTCCAGCCCTAAAAAACCCTAGCTTATATCATTCACACTATATGGTGGGCTACGAATGAATGTTGCTTTGAGTTGTTGAAAATATTTGTTGTGCAATCAATCAGGAAAGCTCTATCTTGTCATGCCTTAGCTACTACAAAAATGAGCTTAAATGTTTATTTTCTGTCTCTTTTGCTCCTAAGCTTGCGAGATCCACAAACCCCAACTTGACGATTGACCCTTATTGGATCCCTCCTCGTATTGAGATGGTGAAAGTTAATTTTGATGTCATGATTAATAATTATATTGGTTGGGGTTTTGGATGCTCGAGTTGAGATGTTGTGGTAGTTCTCTTTGTTACAACTTTGTGGTTGAAAAGTCAACTTGTTGGAAATCATGGTGGAAGCTTACGATGCATTATTGGGATTGCATTTTGCTAAAGAGTTGTGCTTGCGATCATGTATTCTGAACTTGGATTATGAAGGCGTTATCTTAGGGTTAGAGAAGAAGAAGGCTTTAAGTGGGTCTGTGATTTCAATCATCAATGAACGTTGGAGACTACGTACTAATTTTAGGGTTTTAATGTTCAATTTTGTAAATAGATAATGTAATATGATAGATCACTTAATTGATAAGTGTACTATTGGTACTTTTGATAGCAGTGTAGATCGAAGAAGTCTAATCTTTCTTAGTATTGTTTGGAAATACAAAAATTATGAACCAAAATTACATGTTGTACTTTCTAAAAATCACAATGAAAGTTCTTTAAGCTCATATGATAGCGGTGGTTCACCGCTCAACTAAACATACTTTAACTTTTATTATGGACTCAAGAGATTAGTTTTTTCAATTTTATAAGATATTTATAAAAATAAAATAAATCAGGATCATTTACCTCACATCGTGTCTATAATTAGATATAAGCACACAACTTATTATAATTTAACTTGGACCACAAAAAGCTAATAATCCCACAATATGGCTAGTATTTGCTTCTAGATCCTTCTTGGGCCTCCATTGAAGTTGGAATCAGGTTGTCTCCAAACCCTCAACTTTCTAGACACTTCCAAATTCCACAATCCTACATATAAACCACACTCAAACATCACATCTACAAACTCGTGATTATATTACTACTATTATATTTGAGTTCGCATATTCGCTCCTAATTTCGATTCAATGGCGAAATACGGGGAAGGTGACAAGCGTTGGATCGTAGAAGATAGACCAGACGGAACAAACGTCCACAACTGGCACTGGTCCGAAACTAACTGTCTCGAATGGTCTAGAACCTTCTTCAACAATCTCTTCAACAACCTCAAAATCCTCGACGGCCAAAACGGCCTCCATGTCACCATCAAGAAAGTCGACAAACTTGACGGCGAAGCCTACGTTAACGTCCGCAAGGGAAAAATCATTCCGGGATACGAAATCAGCGCTTCGATTTCGTGGGAAGGTGAAGCGAGAGATTCCGACGGGAAGTTATTGCATAAAGTCGCCGGAACGGTTGAGATCCCTTATATTTCCGATGAGAACGCCGATGAGGATCCTGAAGTTAGGATTAGTGTTAAAGATGAGGGAAAAATTGGGAAGACTTTTAGGGATGCGGTTGTTGCGAAAGGGAAAGGTTTGATTTTGGAGAAAGTTAGGGTTTGGGTTGAGAGTATGTCGAAAGGCGGACCAGTAAAGGATGAACTTGAGACTAAGAAAGTTCCGCCAAAGAGTAAGTCTTTGGTGTCGGCAGTTGTGGGGAAGAAGAAAGAAGAGGAAGTTTCGGTGAAGGAGAAAGAGAAGGAGAAGGTGAAGAAGGGGTGTAAAGTGATTAGTTTGAATGAGAAGTTTAATTGCAGGGCGAAGGATTTGTTTGAGATATTGATGGATGAGAATAGATGGAAGGGTTTTACTCAGAGTAATGCTAGGATTAGTAAGGAGGTTGGTGGTGAGTTTAGTATCTTTGATGGGTCTGTTACAGGGGCGAATTTGGAATTGCAGGAAGGGAAATTGATTGTTCAGAGATGGAGATTTGGGAGCTGGCCAGATGGAATGCAATCAACGGTAAGTTTTGTTTGTTTGATTGGAATTAAGGTTTTCTTCTATTTGGAATTAAGTTTTAAACCACGATTGCATTGCGGTGTATAATATATAATATTATTGTTATTAGATTGATTTTGGCACATTGTTAGTCAAGATAAATATTCACTGAAACGGGATAATAGTTTTACCACCGCTCGAACCAAGCATACTTTAGCTTAAAATCGACTAATTATAAATCATCTTTTGTATACCTTTTAAGAGAAATGTGTTAAAAGTCAAATGTTTTTAGTAATACAATGATTATGATTGATTAATAGTTAAAAGATGTTTACACTGTCAATGCATATCAATTAAATGCATATAATGCCGGATAGAATTGCGACAAATGCAGCTTCTATCTGGGCTTAAATAAATGTTCATGATCGCAATCTGGGTTGTCTTGGTTGGGGACAACGACTATGATGTTGTTTGAAACTGCAATGCAATTGCGTTTGAGGTTGCATAAGCTGTATTTGACCTTGATTCTTCACAATAACAAGAATCATGATGTGACCACAACCCTCTGGTCTCAATCATGGTTGCAAAAATATTATAAACTAGGATTATTTGTTTCTGAATGGTTGTGAATTTTGTAGGTGAGAATTGTGTTTGAGGAGCCTGAATCTGGAGTTACGGTTGTGAAGCTAACACACACCGATGTTCCTGAAGAAGACAGGTAAGTGTTTGATTATTTTGGTTATGATGGAATGTTTTGTTTCAGAGAATTGTGTTATTGATTTGATTGATTTCAAATGCAGATATGGGAATGCTACTGTGGTCGAGAACACTGAGAGGGGATGGAGGGATCTCATTTTCCAGAGGATTCGCTCTGTGTTTGGATTTGGAATGTGAGATTTTCTTGACAGTTTGTGTTGTAGAATGAGTTTTGTTTTTCATTTTTATATGAGTAGATCATTGGATTGGCATTGGATCATTTTATTGTGAAAGACAGAAAGTGTCTTTTGCAATGGTTTCTGCTGCTACTTATTTCTGGTTTCAGAAATTGTCTCTTGTTTAATACGATGATCCTTACTCTTGTATTTCTAAACACTTGGTTCTTGTATTTCTAAACACTTGGTTCTGTTACAATTATCAGTATCCTTGGTGACAACATTAACTCTTGTTATACTATTTAACAGTTGAAATTTCAATTTGTGATGAATGGAACCTGTCTATTTTATGAAGTTAAGATTGGATTATGGATATTTTTCCTGCTTCAGTATTAACTTGTACTTATCTGACATGCCTATATATTGAGAAAATTGAGGTAAATGGGTTAAATTGTTAGTAGTAAGGATGCTTCCAACCTTGAACTTTTAAATATAGTATAATTGTTTTGAACCATGTTGGAAATGATCTTTTGGGTTATTTACACTCCTGAGTTTCAGTAGTTTTTTATTTGGAATGGGAAAGAATCTAATTTGTTTCTACGGATGCTATATATTTGGATAAGGAACATTAGAGCTTCTTTCTATTGAGTTTCTTACTTTTATTTTAGCCATAAAACTTTAGGTTAGTTGTTTGAATTTTTCGAAAGCTGAAGCCCCATTTATAAGTTTTCTCTAGGGGTGTTCTTAGGTTGTTCAAGTTCTGTCATCTGGGAATTCATTATTTGTTTGAGTTATTCTAAAAAAGGAATGTTTAATTACTCATTTAGCTGTTTATATGCTGACTCTAGTCATTAAGCGCCAAAGATGGATGACAATTTGAAGTCAGGGACTACGTTATTTAAATTTGATTTTGTTAGCAAGTTTGCTATGTGTATTGATAATGAGATCATATTGCAATTGGTCATAACTAATTTTAATTTGTCAAAAATAACAATTTGATAAATAGGTAATATTGGCGAGCGCTCTAGAATGTAGTTTACAAAGACCATTTTGAATTCCCATAACAAGTACTATGTTTGGTCAATTTGCAACTGAACATTACGCTGAACTCCTCTGACACAGAGGCAACACGCTCATTGATTTTGAGCGCCTTCAGTTTACTCTTGGATATATGGATTTATTGTAGATAATTGAATTAGTATATGTGAAAGAAACATGGCATTCTTGGACGGAAAGAGAGAAAAACTTGTTTTTTTAGGCAGTCTCTAAAACTGGGACCGCATGGAGAAGGAGATGAAAATGAGATAACAACAAGAAAAAACCATTGATTGACGCAAGCTCAAACAAGAAACTTGAGCACAAACACGGCGTAACTGGCACAGTATAAAGTGTACCAAAAACAACAACAAAGGACTAATAATCTCATGACATTATCAAAATGGGAACGAAATCGTAAAGTACATGTCATTAGTCACACAACACATATCAATCAAATCAATCATCCTCAATATGTAAATCTCTCAAATCAATATCTAACTAATCATGAAGACTTTGACCATCAATCTAATTTTCCACAAACACTCCCAAGCAACATTTAAGCGAGTGTTGGCTAACTTTAAGTGGATTCAACAATTTATAAGTCGATCACATCCCAAAACAAGCTAGGATAATCTAAACTTAGTGTCATCCAGTCAAGTGTGCTATGTATAATTATCTATGTTGGATCTAGGCTAGCAATCAAGATCACTCTCCTATGCACCGATAGTGGACTTCACCACAATCAAGCGACGCAACTAACTACAAGAGTCACTCACTCTTTATTCATTACATAAGTCATGATGTTCTTTGCTACTAGTACAATACGATCGTTTACTTTATTAATTTTTTTCCAAAACAAAACCTTAGTCGTGTTTCACACCACTCAAAATTGATAACTACATTAACTATTGATACAATCGTCATTTACTACTTTTAAATAAAACAAACAAAACATATGTAGAGTATCATGCTATCAAACTTAATCGTTTTCATACCTGTTACCTCACTTATGCACAATCAACATTTTTCTCAATTAGATCATCTACCATAAAGTGCCAACAGGTTGTAACTAACACATATTCATACACATACAACATAAACATAATCAAATTTACATATCACATAGAACAGGTATATCCTAGCAACAAACTAACAAAACATCCTCGAATTTATTTGACGATCATCCTAAGTGATGGTTAGTTATCAACGATGTAATTAACTCTCATTCAATGTTTCTCTTAATAAGAAATAAATTTAGATTAGCTATCATTAACTACTCATTCCTAGTGAAGTCGTGGGAACTTCACAGCCTAATAAATAGTAACTTCATGCTAATTGTCCTAGTGAGCACAAATTTTTGCCCCCACATTGAGATGCGATATCAACATAAAAATCCTTTCTTTATAGCAATCTAACAACTCCTCCTTCAAGGTGTTAGTGTCCACAAGTACTTGCACTCAAACATCAAACAACCAACACAACATATATATATATATATATATTCCAACATCACATTTTTTTGCCACAGACACAACTACACTGCTAAAATAACTATCGTGTTTACTAATACACAACCTAAGGTTATTAAGAGAAAATGCATGGTGTTTTTGAGTTATCTTACCACTGTCCCATAAACAAAACAACACTTTCGCTGATTTGACGATACCCCAATTTATACTAAAACGACCTATCTTTTGGCATGAGTAAATAAATAACAACATAATTGAGTTAGGATAGTCCTAAGATCAACATCCAAGGTAAAAATAAATGGATAGTGAGAAACTTACCCAAACGACAAAATTGGAATCTCCACTCGTGTTGGAACGTTGGCAGCACAACAATATAGTTGAATTGTGTCAAAATTTCAATTTGGAGTTACGGTTGAAAATGGTGGGGACACTCACCTATTTATAGTTGCTGGTTATGACTTTTTTACTTAGCAAAAATATTTCACTTAGCTAGACTAACTGGTATGGCTGACACGCGGCAATGCGATAGACCAATCCGACATGTGGTTCTTACTTTATTTGGGGCCACTCAAAATGAATTTCTTGCGTTGAATGAAATTTAGCACTGCTCAGTGCAGACTAAATTTGCTTAACAAAGTTGACTGACTTACACATTTTTTCTTACTTTCTTAGCAATCAAGGCTTATTAGGGGCTCTTTTGGGTTTTAGATCTCCTTCAATTCAATAGGAACAATGTTTTAAATCATCATGAAATACAATGGTGTCCTTTATCCTAACATGCAAACAAGTTTCATGGAAAATGGGCAGTTACACTTAGTATGTTATACAATTAACCAAAAAACTATTGATACTTTTTTAGCATAGAAAATGCAGTAAATTTCGTGGAAGTCGGAGAAAATGTGCAGTTACACTTAGCATGTTAGACAACTAACCTAAAAACTATTAATACTTTTTTACTGAGTACAAATTATTTTGCCAATGTAATCTCTAGGGTACATTGCAACAAAAACCACCTCAAATAATTACTTAGCATGTTCACTATGTTTCCTGTGTAAGTATAAATTATTTTGCCTTCTATAGTTTGTCTTTCAATTTGTTTCCTCCTTCTATTTTGTTGCTACATTTTGTGCTCCTTACTATATTCCAAGTATTTGTGATTCCCTTGAAGGAAAGTTGAAGATGTAAATTAATTTCTTCTGTTTATATCAAGATACAAGTTAGTTGTTTGAGGATCACGTCCAAGGTATATAATATTAGAATAAAAATTAGATAGACCTAGCAATCATGTAGGATTATTTAATGTTTATTTTTAAGGATCTTTTAGGGTATCCAAGATATATAATATTAAGAATAAAAATTAAGTAGACCTAGCGATCATGTAGGATTATTTAATGTTTATTTTAAGGATCTTTTAGGGTATGATTAGAAATTGGATTCTAGAGGGAAACTTTTAAAGAGTTAAGTGTATAGATTGACATACATTTAACATTTTAAAAAATAGAATGAATGACATGATAAATGACCATATATTGTTTCAATCACCCTTTTAATGGATTTAAAAAATATAGCATCTCCTCTCTTTTCCTCCAAAACCAAACTCCCAACATGCCCTTAAAAGATTGAAACAATAATATTTATGTACAAACAATTTTCGTGTTCATAGTAGTATAGCACTTTTTGACTTCATTTTTACATACTACAAAGGTTACCTGAAAAGAATAAATGTTAGGTTAATTATCAATAATATGGTAGCCAACGCCCAAAACAGGACATGAATACATATGCACACAAAAATGACGTAACCACTACTACTCATGTCACGAGAGATTACATATTTACCGTACAAATTCTATATACAATTCCTATTGTCCATTGGCAGCAGCCAACTGTTTCTTTAGGTTGAGTACTTCTAGTCCTTGCGAAGCCAACATGTCTTTCAACCTCCCTGAAGCTTCTTTGTACTTTATTTTTGATAAAACTGACTCATCAATTGCTTCCTTATATCGACAACGAAAAGCATCTAGCTTCGCTTGTGTTCCACGGAGTCTCATTCTGAGTTTAGCTGTTTCATTGGTGTTTGCAACTTTATCCTGTTCATAAAATTGCATGGTAAATAGATTTTACTGAAGTAGAATAAGAACAAGACCCCTTGAAGGTTCAAAAATGAAACTAGTTTGTAGCTTAGTGGAGGAATATTTCTGAGTTCATACAAACACCTACATTGAACCAGATAACTGAATTTGATTCACTTACCGTGAGCATTTTGACTTCAATGCACAAAATTTTATGACTCAACTCCTCAATATGGTCTTTTGCCCTTGATAACTGTAAAAATAATTGACGTGGTTAGAAAAATTATAAGGCAATTATCATAAGATAATCCTTAGTTTACCTCATCTTGGCAATGTTTTAGCAGGAAATCCACTTCCATAACATGTTTCTTTTGATCTTCCAACTGGGTCGTCAATTTGTCCCTTTCTTCTGTGACAACGGAAAGTTCCCTCTTGAGGTTCTGTCAGATAATCTGAGATTATTGGTAAAACTAATACCGTGCAGATTCTAACACATGCATCTTTATTCCTTAATTCCAAGTTATATACAATGGACAATTTTCTTAGACAATTGTACAGGTAGAGGTAGCGAAGGAGAAACCTGAAACTCAGAAAAATCCGACATAGTATTTAATTCTCTTAGATGTGATAGATTATCTCCTTTGTTAAGAACTTGTACTACTCTTTGAATTCCATCTGCATTCTCAGGATAGTCATGCAGCTCATGCTCCAACGGTAGCAACTCATGTTTGGGTTTTGATATCTGCAATGCATGCCAACACAGTGACAACAATGTTGTGTACTAAAATCAATTACAAAATCATTAGCAATCAATATTCATTACTTCTCGGGATTGTTTGCTCACCACATTGACAGTTTCCGGGTGATCCAACTCTAAAACGTTTTCCCTGTAGCCATGAAATTAGACGATACATAAATAAGCATAGATTGTCAGAAAATAATAAATCATTGCTTTTTTTCCTACATATAGAAGATAATAAATATATTCTTGTTGCTCACAAAACTCATGAATTCTCACTTAGCAGTATTAATACAAATGAACAAAGATCACTTCATGCACAGCCTTGTAATACATAAAGTTGGCCCATTCTATACATATTTGACCAAGTTCAACATAGAGGTAGTTGCAGGTGTAATATTAGAATAATATGATGGGCAATTGATAGGTTGCATTGATTTGGTGTATTTTAGAAAATAATACTGAAAATATTTTATTTTATTGGATAGATAAATCCTCATTTCTAGATGACTTATTTTATTGGATAGTTGTAAGTGAAAAACATTGATTAGGCCTAATTTTGAAATTTACGGTTTGGATTTCCAGGGAAGTCAATAAAAGGAACGTAGTAAACAATAACTATAGATCTATGTAGGGGTGTACATGGGCGCGGGTCGATCTGCCAACCCGTTCATCCAATCTAACCCGTTCTTGATCGAGTCGGTTCTGTTCGGGTTAAATGAAAAAAATACGGATTTAGAACTTAACCCGACCCAAAGATAATCGACCGGGTCGGGTATCGGATTTTGTCAAAAACCGCCCAACCCAACCCGTGTACACTCCTAAAAATATGAAAATTCATCACTGTCAACTTCAAGTCCAAACACTTAATAGATAAGTGCTTGGACTTGAAGTTGACATTGCTTAGAATTGATAAATTTTCATATTTTATTGATTTACTGTTATTGAATTTATTTATGTATTTGAAGATTGACAAATTTAATTTTTTGTGAGAGGTTGTTGTCTTTTTTAAAGAATTGAATAATGTGATTGAAATTTTATAGTTTTTGAGACATTCAAGTATTAAATATATTTTTATTCAATATATTTTTCCATAAAATAAAAAATAGATTATTATTTATGTATAACCCGCCAACCCAACCCAACCCGTCTTGATTGGGTCGGTTCGGGTTAAATGAAAAAAATACAGGTTTAGAACTTAACCCAACCCAAATATAATCGATCGGGTCGGGTATCGGATTTTGTCAAAATCAGCTCAACCCAACTCGCGTACACCTCTAAATCTATGCAATTTTATGATATATGTTGACAAAAGGAAAGTTGGTGGAACAGGTACGCCATTTTAATCTTAGTACCCCACAGTAGGAGCAAGAGATACTCAAATACCTATTAACAAAAACCCTAAATAATCTCAAGTAGAAATAAGAAAGTAATGAGGCAGGACTGAAGAAGAGGGAAATACAATAATATATATGATAAGTTAAACAAACCTGAACTTTTCCTTGACAACCAAATTTTCATATGAAATAGTCAATCTTTCCTGGACGATCCTGTATTCTTCTCTACAGGATTCCAATTCCTTCTTTACCTAGCATTTGTAAACAAGTTTTATAAAATCATCTAGATGATGCAACGAAAATTATAAAGAAAATTTATCAATCATGCTTGAAGATCGGCATGATACATCAAATTATTATCTGCAGGGTTATATCGTAACAAAATTATACCAAAGGCAGCATTTGGCGGATGCATTGTAGGATAGAAAATGACACGAGTTCCATTTTAAAAATTGAACATAACTGAATGGAACCTAGAAGAATAAAGGCTAAAATATGCTTCCAATCCTTCTTTTACTCAAAATTGATTTTGTTCTTTATCTTCGCAACATGATACAAATTCATCTATTTACCCATATCTGTTAAATGTGTTCTCATAGTGAGTTGTGCTGATCATGAACTATCCCACTTGGTCTTTGATGGCATGTGACATGTAAACATCTGACACTTCATCCATGGTCAATTTCATAACAGACCCTTTGTTTCAATGCAAATAATTAGCGGGTGCTGCCAATTAGGCTACTTTGGCTTTTGTATTGAACTATGGTTTGAAGGACAAGGTTGTCAGGACCATTTGCTCAAACAAGCCAAGAATACTTCCACCAAGGAACAATCATGTTCGAAACATATTGATGACTCATTGCCACTCTCTGCAGTGTTCTTTGGTTCTCAATTGATACCAAACTTCAGTATTTCTCCTATAAGATGTGCTATGATATCTGGACAAAGACGAATACAACTTATTCTAACGACATCAATCGTTTCAACAGCACCATCTCTACTCTTATCTCTGTGAAAAAACTGAAACTCAATAGGAACAATACTATTTCATTGTACCTTCACACGCAATTCTTCCTAAGTAATCAGTAATTTTAGATTTATTCTTTGATTATATGGTGTAGAGCCTCAAATAAAAGGGACGGAATTGCAACACTTAAACTTGGACAATCATGACAAAATCAATTCTCAACAGCCAAGCCATTATGTATAATGTATCAGAAGGAAAAGAAACATTTCCAAAATAAAATTATAACTCGAGCTTACATGCAACTATTCATGTTATAATTATAAACCATTAAAAAAGGAAGAAAAGATCAATGCATTCCACAAATGAAAGAGACATTGCAAACTAAACAAATAATGGAGCTTCAAGGACCCCATGTTGATACAATATTTGTAAAACAATAAAAGAAACTAATCAAGGTTTCATAGGGACTGAGTTTAGAATTATATTAGCTTCTTGCTTTTAAGAGCTTCTCAAGTGTGATAAGTAATTGATTCTTAAGTTGCAAAAAACCCCTTATAAGTTTATAGGCGCACATAGAGAGGGAAATGCAGTTTCTGAAAAAAGTTGAGGTACAGAAGCTAATTGCAACTTAAATGAAAGCTGTTAATTAGAAGATTCATAATCAATGCAAAATCATTTAAACTTTTCTTTTACAAGTGTTTGCTGAAAAATTTATCCAAACTAGCTTAAATAGTAGAGCTATGACTCTTACTTCAGATAATTCTGCTGATAAAGATGTAATTTGCTCAGTGTTTGACCTTGCTTGCTCTTCTATGGCTAGAAGTGCATCTTTCTCCTTGGCAGACCAAATTGCCCTTTCCTCCTCTATTTCCAATAGGGCATCTGTGAGTTGCTGCGAGATCAAGGAGACACAATGAAACAACCTTAAATTAATCAAAAAAATTGCCTAAAAAAACGGAAGAATCACAATCAAAAGAAAGAATAGCTGCAATTGCACTACCATTGCCAACTCCTCCTTTTCTTCCAGCAATACTTTGATAGAGCTTTTGAATTTTTCTTGGTCGAGATTAGATTCTTCCAATCTTTGTTTCTGTATGTACAAGAATACGATATCAAATTTGGTGGTTGGAATGAGAAAACATACCAGCTATAATAGTTAGCTGCTTGTGTCAGTTTCCAATCAGCACATGTAATCTGCCTGTTAAAGTAGTTTGCACTCTATAATAGACTAGTTAACTATGTTAGAACTGACAAGTGACAACTGTCAGTTTGAAGTAGTCTCCTAGATTAGGAGTTGTGATACTAAGTTGAAAGAAAATGTTTCATGAAATGATTGCTACATCTATATAATGAGAATCATCAATATATAGACTAAAGCTCATAACTATCCCAGAATAAAGCTATATCACAACTGTACTACAGTCAAATAGTAATTATAGAAGTCTCAACATGAATGTCATCATTGTCACACATAGCTCATCCCACTCGATCCAGCAGCTAATTATAAAGCTCAACTTGGTGTTTGTACTCAGTGTTGTCAAATATCGGTTGATATCCGCGGACTGACAACATAGAGTCAAACATATTATGTAATATCTTATAGGCACCATGTACCGTGGCTTTCTGTTGCAACCTGTGAATCTTCAACAGCCTCTTATTTTTCAGACCTACTGTGTTTTTCTTTGGGCCTGAGGTTCGGATGACCGAAGGTCGACCTCTAGCTCCTGGATATGCCAAAGATCCAACCTTATCTGTCAGTGGTCCAAGAAACTTCAGTTGCAATGCCCAACACAAGCAAAATAGAGGAGTGCGGAAACTGGCAAATACAAAAGCTGAACTGTTGTGGCTTCACACTCTGCTCAAGGACCGAGTACAGGGAACAAGATTTCAATAAAATGGTGTAAAATAAAATAAGAGCTCGAATGTGCATTATATCCGCACACAATGAATAAGAAAATATTCTGACCAAGGTACTATATACATACAAATTCTGTCAACTGTGACATACTCAGATATTTGATCAATTTTAATTAATCCACCGAGTTTGAAGGGAAGATGTTAGTGTACTAAACTGTGTGTTTGTTTCGAATCAGTATGCGCAACTCACTGTGTTAGAGACAAGTAGTTACACTCTGTTATCAAGTAGTTTTTTTTTTGTTGAACTGACAACTTTCAATTGGTTAATCATTAACAGTTAGAAGATTACCTCTAATACTACGTATATGTAAGATCTCAACAGATGTCAATAATCAATTTCACTCGATGCATTCAAATTCAGAATCTTTCTCTCTAAGTTTTCTTCCACTGACTATTCATTTTCGCTCAGCTCTTTGGCATCATTCTATCAATAGTTAAACATTTGTGTTGAAAGGAGAAACTAAAGAACTTTGCAGAATAACTTACAAGAGCTGAAATATCCTCCTTCAAATCATATATTTCAGAGGTTGATGCACTAAGCTTTTCAGTCAAATCTTCCATTTCTGAAGTCAAACCTTGATTAATAGATATCACCTCTTCTTTCTCTTTCAGTGCAGCTGTTATTTCTTCTTCCAACGAAGTTATTCTTGTTTCTGATTCAAATGCAAAAACTTCCAGCTTCCTATGCTCTTCCTGATCAGCAATACATATATATTAAGAAAATCGGTTATCCAACTTGGAAATTTTAAAAAACATAGAGACAAATGATCATGTATCAAAAATAATTTCAATCATGATGGTGAAGCCTATTTTACATCAGAAAATAGAATGTTATATCAATATCACAAAAAATTAGTAGCAGGTGAGTGTGCAGAAGGCTATCTGTTGAAGATTATAACGCACTTTAGATTCTTAGTTAAAAGCAATAACATTTATTTGTCAACAACAAAAATGTTATGTTTGACATGCAAATAAAAAAGGAGGATGTTTAAGGGGGTAATACCATAAGTACCATCGACAAATGATATCAATAACACAAGACTGTATTAGCCAATTTTACCATTTTTTTATATAATTCATTTCATGATATAAATCATATATTAAAGGTTTAAATAGCAAAATCCTATCTATAACTCTTAATTAGTGCTGTCAGTTACTGCACATAACCTATTGTTGCCAAAATCCTGAATTAGGAAAGGGTGATTTGACACGCACGCATACCATACAATAACAAGAACAAGAATATGAAAAATTTAAATAAACCATCTCCTACTGTGTATGTAGTCAGCGGTGGATTGCGAGTCGTTGTGGGCCTTGCGGCCAAACCCCAAAGTGCTATTGCGATGAAGCGGGTGGTGGTATGGCCGCTACACCAAAGCTTAGAGGAACAAGACAAGTAATTTAGACCATACATGTATAAGAGCTCAAAAATTGGGGGGAGGGGACACAATTAAACACATCCATAACTAACAATTAAAGTTCATTATTACTAATTTTCAAGCAAAATAACAAATATGCAAAGGGAAGTGATGGGTTCTGCCGCAAAGAGAATAGGAGGCCACTATGTTCTTTTCCCACGCACAAGCGGTATCTTTGGGTTTTCATTTCATCTTCAATTTTGCAGCTGGTGCAGCCACATTGTCCCGCTCTTAGGCCACAATTTGCCCGCTTTGGGGCACTACAGCTGCAACCCTAAAACGCAACGCCTCAATTGCGACTGCTACTGCCACAGTTAACTACATAGCCTATTGTTTACAAAATTTCTGATAAAATGTACTTATTTCTTGCTACAATCAGCTGTCTACAAAAGGAGTTAAAGACTTGCTTAAATAAAAAGTAATAACCACAGTTTATGCAAAACATATATCACATCTTCTACCAGAGAAATCGCAAGACCCTTAGGTCTTTGAGGATCAAACATCTTTGAACTCTTGTCAACAATTGAATCATGTCTTCTACCAGCAAGTGAATCACGCTTATTGATATCCCGTTCAAGACGAGAGTTCTGGCCATGCAACCGTTTGATCTCTCTTTCAGCATAGGCTTTCTCACCCTACATGATATGTTAGGGAATAAAAATTTACGACTTTGACGAGCAATAGGTTACAATGAAACCAAAAAACCCTTAAGTATAGCAAAAACAACCTCAAGTTTTGTTTTCTCTTGCATAGCATTCTTAAGCTTAGACTCAGTTTCTTTCAACCTGGTTTTTGCCTTCTCAAGATCTCTTCTTAACGTTTCCTTTTCCTTGGCCACTGAAGATAATGTTAAACATGATACATCTTTCTCAAGAGTTTGGATATAAGAAATCAACTCTCCATTTTCCAATTCTTGTTGTCCTAACTGCTCCTGTAACAAATATAAAAAGCTATCACACCATTTGCTGCATTGCACAATTAGACGAAAAAAGAGATATTACAGATAACATATCATCAAATAAGGGCCCACCAGCAAAGAGTTATGTGAGTTCTGAGCATCTAGTTCTGATTCCTGAAGATGCTTTTGAATATTAGTTAGCTGTTTATCAAGAAGAATCTGCAGCACAAATATTAGACCAACTAGAGAACGCAGATACAGCTATGAGTATATCATAATATAAAGGTAATTTTACCTTCTCATTCTCAAGCTGGGATATTGTTTGTCTTAAGGAAGAATTCAACTTCTGATAATTACCAAATATTAATTTTTGTCCTGCAGAATTCTGAGATATTGAGGTTTTGAAATCCTGCATCAAATCATGAAATAAAACCAAAACTGATAAGAGTAGTCTACACATATTTAGATACAACAGTAATAATTAGTTAGACTTAGAAAACAAAAAATAGCTGCTCAAGACATTATATAGAAATTTCATTTTCATTATATTTATCTAATATCGCCTCAATAATACTTACAAGGAACATGTGACAGAGAGTAGAGAAACTTTTTGTAGCATCATCAACCATCAACATAACACTTTGAACAGCTTCTTTTGAGTTTTGTATTTCGAACATTATGTCTTGAATTCCCAAGGAAACACTAATTACAAAGTCAACATTCCCATCCTACATGAAACTTGAAGATTCAGTTTTATAGGATAGAATATAGTATGTATAATAGTTTTATAAAACTGTTAACTTATATAACCATAAAGAAATTATAATTAAGCAACAGTCTAAAAGTTCACACACAGCGCATTAAATACATACATCGATGCTGCACACAGTTTTACTGGAAATGAGTTGTTCCCTAGCCACCTGAGCTGCCTCCTGTGCTTTTGTAAGCTCTTCATTGAGCTAAGAAAATAAAACAAATTACAGGAATTAGAAATGTTGAGTAAAGAAAACATTACACAGTTTTATACATCACCATGCAGCTCCATATTTGTGTCTGCAAAAATATAGTTTAGATAAATACTTGTGGGTGACATACTTAGATAAACTCTGAATACTTCACAATAATTAAGTAAAAGATTCCATAAAACATTTAAATGAGTGCAATTACGGAATTAACAGTGGTAGTTAAATTAAATTTTCAAATTGTACCTATAATTGTTAATGAGAGTTGTTAAGTGGAGCCTGACCTCAGAATAACCAATCCTTACTACCATATTTTGTCACAAAAAAATTTTAAATGGACAAAATACTTAAATCCAACTTCTAAACAGGCAAGTAACTTTTTACTAATTTCTTTTTTTCTTTCCTTCCTTTTTTTTAACTTTTCATAATTGTGGAAGTGTAATGTAGTTGTTTGGACTTCTATAGGAGGAAAGCAAAGGCATATGAAGATTCTTTTGGATAGCAAGGACCAGCTACCTAGTGGGAAAGTAAGAGGCAATATAAACAGTGAGGTAAATATATATGTTGAATTTACCTTGATATCTTCAAGTGAATTATTATAACATCAAGAGAAGAAAAAATGAAAGTTTTTCTCTATGCTTGACTGAGTTCAAGGGGTAGATCATATTAGGCCCATTCTATTGAATTAGTAAAACATCACTTCCTTAAACAACTTCACTGAAGCATGCTTAATGATAGTTAATGAGTAATCAATATCTTTCAATCAGATTAGAAGGCACGGTAGAAGAATCATTATTAACTAAAACAATGACTACCTCTTCAAATTTCTCCATAGCACACATGTTTTGCTTGGTTGCTAAATTAAAAACATTATCCAGGTTCTGTTGGCTTGATAGCTTTTCCATTTCCAAAACCTTAATCTTCAAGATACAAGGACAACAAATATATAAGTAAGACGCATCTAGAAATCACAAAATAAATAAAATGAATTTCATTATGATATATGAAGAATATTTTAGGCTTAAATGCAACATCCCCAAATTTTCAGGTTCTGTTGGCTTGATAACTTTTCCATTTCCAAAACCTTAATCTTCAAGATACAAGGACAACAAATATATAAGCAAGACGCATCTAGAAATCACAAAATAAATAAAATGAATTTCATTACGATATATGAAGAATATTTTAGGCTTAAATGTAGCATTCCCAAATTTTTAGTTATACTATTATGAGATTGATAATATATATATATATATATATATATATAGTTTTTGTAATTTTGTTCAATAATATAAACT
Source organism: Cicer cuneatum (assembly GCA_037974295.1). Classification (NCBI taxonomy): domain Eukaryota; kingdom Viridiplantae; phylum Streptophyta; class Magnoliopsida; order Fabales; family Fabaceae; genus Cicer; species Cicer cuneatum. The sequence continues at coordinate 33,923,797 of JBBPBO010000001.1, forward strand.
AGTGTCTTGAACAAAGGTTGTTAAATAAAGGTTGAATAGGGAGAACAAATACACGGTCTTAAGAAAATGTAGGAGGAGGGAATTGCAAGAGCTCAAGAAAAGCAAGGACTTTTCTGCTATTAGATTTTAATTATGTAAAGGGTTTCATTTAAAAAATAAACAAATTTATAAAGTATACTGGTTACAGTCCTACTAGTGATGCCCACTGAAAGGTTTTGGGCTCATGCTGGTCTAAATGCCAATGAAAGAGAAGAAAGGAAAGTTAGGTACTTACCCAAGATTAATTGTACAGCAGTTGTACAACGAAAAGATTCCAGAATTGAGAAAGAGTAAGTAATTAATGATAGATCTTCTGCTTCTAAAATGTTGTGAGAATATTCAAGTATAACTGTTTTATATGATGATTTACTCGCTAAGATTTAATTTCATTAGTTTAAGTTTGTGTTTTACAATTACAAATAACCAGGATTGAAGCTATCGAAGTTGGATTATTGGATAAAAAATTCAAGCAATATTATGCTATGTTGCCTGTAACTTTTATGTACATATTACCACGAGAAATGCCCCTTTTGAAGTGTCTATGTACTTTTTTTCCTTTGTATCATGTAAACATTCTATAAGTTTAAGTAATGATAAACGACTAATGTTTGTACTTCCTGTATGTATGATGATGTTTAGTTAACTAAGGTGTACAATAAATAACTTTTTAGTCCCTTTAATTTACCCTTTTTCCAGTTTAGTCCCTAAAATAAATCCTTTTTATTTTAATCCCAGAAACATAGGAAATTTGTTTTTGGTCATTGTTGTTTTGGTTTCAGTCCCTATATTATTTGTCCATATTAGTATTAGTCCCTATATAGTTCTTCCAAGGATTAAGATCAATATAATATAGGAAAAAGGGTAGACAAATATGATAAGGATTAAAAGCAAAACAATGAGGAAAAAGTAACTTTTTAAATGTTTCAGGGATTTAAACTAGAATTTTTTTTCTAAGGGACTATGCCAAAATTTATATATATTACAAGGACCAAAAAGGTATTTAAGCAAATAATAAAACATTAGCAATCTAGTAGTTATTTTTTTTTTTTTGAAAAATAGGATTCTAGTAGTTATCATGATTAGCTTCCATATTTGATAGTATTTGAAGTATTGTATATGTAAAAATAAGAATCATTGAGTCAATGCTTAGTCATTTGTATCAAATCATTATATAAAACCATAACAATTCAAATTTCTTTGTTCATTCTCTTCTCTTCTTCCTTAAACACACTTTCATGCAGCACAAAGCAGGAAATGCTTATAAAAACTTATACTACCTCTGTCCCTATATATAAGATCCCCTTGAGTTCTATTTGTGTCCCTTTTTATAAGACTCCTTTCAAATTTTCAATTGCATTATTATTTATTTACCAACACATCCCTAATTATGTTACATCTTTATCTGCAATACGTAATAAATACTCTAATGAAAACATTAACATCTATCCTAAAGCGTAAACTTGTAAAATCATACCAATTGTCAACAAAATTAATACAACAACAAACTTTCTTAATTCCTGTGATTCACCTAAAGAGGTCCTATATTTAGGGACAGAGGTAATAATACTCAAATAAACTTTTGGAACAAAGAAATAACAGAAAGAACAAGCAAGAAGTGAAAAACCTGCTCTTGAAGTCTCTTGATAACAAGAATAGCCTCTGACTCTCTAAAACACAAATTTTTATCCCCATTAAAATTAACATTATGGGCACTACTATTTAAACATTCAATAGATTCCGTAGAAAGGAGAAAATTTTCCTCAATCAGCTGCTTTTCCAATGACTCAATCTTTATCTCACTCATAGTTCTCTGCAATAAGAAAAATATGAGCATCTTTAGGGTCTACTAATTGCTGGCTTGCAAGAAATAAACTGGGAATAAAATTAAAACCTGAGTTTCATATTTAAGAAGCAAATTCTCATATTCTGTTTGAAGTTCTAGATATTTGTCGTCATCCTGCTATGTTTGCAAGATATTAGAATAACAACTACTGAGAAATGGAGAAAAGGAAATATTAATAAGCCATGTGATATGACAAACCATAGATAAGCTTTTCTTCCTTGATGGAGCCTTTTTCCTGTTTGTTACATGCAATAAATCACAGGGGTTTGGTAGATTGCAATCATCATTTATATCACCTTTACTATCATCTTGCTTACATGAATCATCCACATAAACATCTTCATTTACAAGTTCGTCGAAAGGAAGAAGCGGTCCCATGTCTCGCTTAGGTGGAATAGGTTTTGCAGTTGAAGCATTTATGTGGATGCCAGTGTCGACCTGAAGTGCAGAAAACAAATGCATTCGGGTTACTAATATGACATACAATACAAGAAGCAAGATAACAACCATAGCCTAAAATCAACGTCGTAATATATCATGCAAGCAAGGTTAACAGTGGTACTGTATATAAACTTAATTTCTAATCTATGAATATTAAATTTCTAGCAACTTAGATAAGAATATTATATATATAAACACAGGAAACTCAATAAATGAAAATTATTTAGAGAATTCTTTAGAGAATCCCAAACAACAAAGAGCTGAACGTCACAAAACCACATTGAAGTCATACTGAGAAATGAGAACTAGCTCAGAAAACTGAACAGTCCAATGTCCTCTCATTCTCTTTTTCTCAGGTATCTTGAGTTACCAAATTGTTTTTCTACAACTAATACAAACATATCAGATAATGCTGCTCTTCTTCAGAGCCATAGTAGCATATACCAATTTTTGTACTTTTCCACAATAAAGGTTAATAAAAACATATCAGATAATGCTGCTCTTCTTCAGAGCCATAGTAGCATATACCAATTTTTGTACTTTTCCACAATAAAGGTTAATAAAAGCTTGTATATCTTTCCTCAATAAAAGGATAATTGATGTTATTACAACAGTAAAAATATTTGAATTAGCATCACAAACAACCACCAAATCATAATTCATACAAGACCCATCAGAACTAATAATGAACTACTAGAAAGAAAGTAACATGTTACATCTTTTGGATGCTCCAGTGAAAGATTTCCAGGACACCATGTATCCCGCCGCTTCTCCTGCCAAGAATGCATGAAAAACATAATCAACCAATGGTAGTGAGGACAGGAGGATGCAAGAAAGACAAAAAGATCAGGCTGAAAGCATATTTAATTGTAAGGAGTTAGTATAGTGGCCAAAAGAAAAAATAAACAAGTATGCTAATCTATGCAGCAATTACTGGAAATTCAGCATGAAAGAGAAAATTAGAAAAAGCAGTTTTTGGTGCAAGCTGCCAAAGCAGGGACGATTGCTTTAGAATCAGTCATTCGTTTTGATAGCATTCTCTTGAATTGTGATTACCAGTATTTTACATTTGCATGAAACGGCTGCAAACAGGGTCTAGCTATATAGCCATATTTATCATTTATATTCTTATGCATACAGCTATAGCCTTCAGATTATCAGATTTTAAGTTGTTGAGGGCTAAGGACTAGGGCCTTTCCAGGTTGAGTAATGTGAATGACTAAGAATCATTGAGAGAGTGTATCACTCTGTCTTCAATTTCTGATATAGTTGTCTGATCTTAACACTCTCCTCATCACATCCTCATTGCTTCCATAACTCAAGTTTCAAAAGTATACAGACACCAAAATGCTTTCCTCGTTATTCACAACCCTGACTCTAACACTAATGGATTTGCAGATATCTGCCACTGTATTCATCTTATTTCGAGCCCCACTGGTCAAAGCAGAGATAAAAACTAATGGATCCTGTTGTAAATATTGGACTGTAAATAGTAATATTTGTATCCAAATTGAAAGGAATTTCTGAGCTCTAGTCGGTATTTAGAGGATAAGCAATGGATGTAAATCGAATTAACCTCTTGAAATTATATTAGGTTCCAATAATCAAGGAGATACTGAGAAAGATATAAAAAGAAAATTACAGTAGAAGATTTGGGACAAACTGAAAGAAAGTTATACTAGAATGTTTGTTAGAAAGTTATATCTAGTGTGAGTGTAAGTTTAACTCTAACTATTTCTAACTCTACCTAAACTGACAGCTGTCAATTTAGAGCAGCAAACACCTAAGCTGAGATACATGCAGTACAAAGAGCCTAATATAAATCAAGCTATTCCAATAGCATTTAATAGATTTTACTTGTAAATGTAGTTCAATTTCAATCCCAAACATAGTAAGTTTAGATTTAATGACCTGGGAAAAAATTAAAGAAATAAAAAAAGAAAGCATCCCGCTCAAAAAGTATACTTGATTTGAACATGCATTAGTAATACCTTTTTGATATAATTGCGGTTTTCATCCCTATTTGAAAACAAAACCATTGAACTCAAGTTTTCAATTCTCTTGGCTTGCTCATGTACTCTCTTTTCCCATTCAGCTTGAGTTTTCTTTTCCTCCTCTAATTCCAAAGCTATGCGTTCCCTTTCTAGTTCAGTCTGGCAAGAAAAGCATTGTAAGTTCGTAACATGTTGAATAAACAAGAATTTTGTAATGGCCCAAATATAACCAAGAAGGAAAATTCATGCACCTGTAACAATGTATTTCGAAGGTTCAGAATCTCATCTTCCAAATGCTCTGAACGAGAACCCTAAAGGACCAAATATAACTTTAGCAATACTTAAGAAAACTAAATTGTGTTCATTTTCAATCAAACAAAAAATATATGAAAAGTAAAATAAAAATGGCAACAGAAAACTAGATCAACCATCAATTTGGCCCGAAGCTCTTCAATTTCCTTCTTTTGGCGTTTTAATAAAGCAGCATCTGTCAAAATCTGGAACGAAAACATAGAGGAAAAACATTATACTGAAATATACACAACAATGCAAAGCAGAACCAGATCATACAACATATGACAAGAAGCATAATCAGAAAAAACTTAGATAATAAGAACATCTTTTCATCAATAACTGAACCTGCCTGCAAAGAAATGATGTGATGAAAATACTCTCTTTTAAGAAAAAGTTTATTAGAGAGAAGGGAAGAGAAAGAATGAACAAAGATAATAAGACGCACAACAAACAGAAAAGTAGAACGAAGTACCAAAACAAAAAGAACATGTTCAAAATAAAAGAGCTCTTCAAAATAGGGAAATGTTCAAGAGAAACCTCATTGACTTTAGCACAATTTGTGACTCGCAAAGCTCTGCTTGCAAATTGGAGGCTGCTTTTAGTTTCATCTGTATGTATCTGCCACATGAAATAACTAGATGAACAGAAAACTAAAGAAAAGTTGAGACTCTTCCATAAAAAAGTCAAATATAATAGTGATGGGTGGTGCATTCGAGAATGGTTGGAACTAGCATCCTATTCAATTTTGACTAATGCACTATATTAAATTAAATTGTAAATATTTTTCATGTGTAGTGTTGAAGTTGTGGGATTTTAGAGAAAAGGAGGAGATAAAATAATAAGGGTTTGAATATTATTGATAATAACTTTATGCCATCTTGATTACAAAAGACTCAATACTAAACATAGCCTCAATCCTAAATTAGAAGCAAATCATAATAATAATTAGAGATATTCTAAGATATCTCTATGATTATAAATTTGATCCTAGAAAATACTCAAGATACTCTAATATAATATAGAAAATATTACGAGATATTTTCTAATATTCTAACACTCCCTCTCAAGCTAAAAGCTTACTAAGCTTTAGATTGTTACAAGAACATAATGTTTTGCTCTACAAAATAATAAAAAATAGATGGAAAGGCAACTCAGGGATGCAAGTGAAGTCAGAGAGAATTGCAATGAATATAGCCTAGCCAGATAGCTGAAATAATCATCAGCATTAGAGAAATTCATGGCAAGCAATTGAACAAAACAAGGTCTGTTCTTCTAAGAAACTGTATTTGAAAGCTCCAAACCAATAATATCGGAGACTCAAAATATTTAAACTTGAATATGCTTTAAGGAGAGAGAAGCGTGCTTCAAGGAGAGAAAGACAAGGCCAGTGCATCTGGGACAAATTGCCAAGATAAAGTGAGTCATGAAAATAAAAGACACTGTCAGAATAACCATCAACGGAAGAAGAAGTCATCACTGATATGATTCATATGTGGAAAAAGGGACACCACCAGAATGATTGCCGGTGGAAATATAAGCCATTATTATAATCTATTAGTAATAACTAAATGGCATGATAAACACCAAAAAAGAAGCAGCGCGACTCTAACGAAACGAAGTCATGATCGATCAACGGAATAAGAAAATGCGTCCAAAACAGGAGAGATAACGGTTGTTTGAACAATGACACATTTTCGTTGATCAAAATTGGAGAGTACGGAAGATCTAGAACCGTCGAAGAGAGAATAATCGTGCACTAAGAAAGTAAAAAGAAAGCCCAAAATGTTAACCACACCCAACAGAAGCAAAAAAAATTTCACCCGAATACCTGTTGGGTACCATGCATCTGCTTTACTCTTGTCCTTGTTTTGTGCCAAATGCACCAACTATAGTACCAAGTTTCCATGTTGCTGATGATATTCCATGGCAAGTAGATCGGAATCTAGGAGGAACAATCTTTGCCAGCACAACAAATGTAGTAGCATTTGGCCCAAAATTTGCAAAGAAAAAGGTCAATGAATACAATGCGACGAATCCTATACGGTGATTCTTAATAGACCATACAATAGGAAACAACACAGCACAACAACAACAACATCAACAAGGAGGAGAATTTGTTTCCATGTAACCCAATCATGACCATAAGGCCCACTCTCATCAATAACAACCTGAGCAATGTTAGCAACAATCTGTAATGGAATCACAATCACAAGAACCTTCTTTTCCTTATCCTGAAGGAAGGGATTGAGAAAAGACCTATCAGTATCAATCAATACAATAAGAGTGAAAAGCGAAATTCCTTTAAGGAAACTAAACATGTAGAAAAGTATATCCCAACCATGTGCACTACAAGTGCGCTTAACATCTTCAGCCTCAATCAAAAGATTAATAGCTTTCAAAATTATAACAGCAAGCATGAAGTAATGAATTCTAAAAGCTGTTAAACGTTTTTTTGTAAAGAACACTGATCCAAACAGCAGTGAGGGTAAAATAGACCAAAGAGAAAAGAAAGTAAACCCTAGGAAGAATGGTTTTACAAGTGAGAGATGATCGTGAACGTTGTTCTTTCCGTCGAGATTATACATAGCGGATTCAACATCCATGGTGACTTTGATTTGTTGAGGTTGCATCATGACGTATGGCTGTTGCGACGGCGGCTGCTGGTACTGCCGTGGTGGCTATTGCCCCATGCCAAGTCCAAGCAAACCAATAAGTCCATCACCACTCCTCCCAGCAGAACCTCTAATTTTTTTCATCAACCACCACCTCACTCTCTCTTTTCCTCATGTTAAAACCAGAAGGTGTAGCAAAGATTGATTTACCCCTATTATCATCAGTAGCTTCATTCACTTTCCTCCTATCACTAATTCCAGAAACCTTTTAGTCTCTGTGTAAACCTTCAATCCTCCTTTGATAACAACGGAGGTGGAAAGTCTAGGATTCAAATTCACATTGCTGTAATAATATGAAAGATAAGCTGGATCAGACCTAAGCTCTTCCTCAGAAGCAAAACAATTACACGAAAACTCCAAAATAGTAGCCGACACCGTAGAACCACCACCAACTGCACTCAGAGAACCCTCAACAGTTGGAGGAGTTGATCCACTCCTATACAAATTAAGTTCAGGTTCATAATCATCAACCTCATTTCTTCTTTGGTCACAAAGCAACATACCTATTTCCTTCTCAAATTCATCACCAAATGAACCCTCGTTACCACCAATCATTGACCTCCTACCCAATTCAGACAACATTATTTTTTCTCTTTCAAAAACTCAAATCGATCATCGCAGTTTTTCACTAACTAAAACCTGATCACTACCCTTAACCCAAAATAAAACCCGAAACCGTTAAACAACTCATAAACACAAAGTTTTACCATGGAAGTGGTTGTGTCGGAAAACTTGCTGTAAAACTTTTTTCAACAACGACGGTAGGTAGCAGCAGACAACGGATCTTGGAGGTAGCAGGTGTAACCGTAGCCCAAAATAGAATACGAGGGCAGATTCATAACCAAGAGGCCGAGGCAAGTTTAATGAAAGAGGTCGCGTCTTAAACGGTTGCGGACACACCGTCATGCACGGTGAAGAGCAGTGGCACGTGGATCTTATGTATGGTGGACGATGAGGCGCGTGCGATGGCTTTCAGCGACGCGCTTTAAGGTGTGGGCCGGTCTGGAGAAGGTGAAGCTGATGGAGTGGTCTTTTGCCGGAAAAGTCGCCGGAAATAGTGGCGGTGATGGCGGCAGTAGTAAACAGAATGGAAAACAAGTGAAACCGATGTCGAAATGTATCACGACAGTGGTTTGAAAAAGGAATGATCTCGTTGGAAAAGAGAAACTATGATTATATTCCCAAACTGTTGGGAACTGGGCAGCGAGTAGAGGTGGGATCGTTCAAGGAGGATCGAAATAGGCACTAGATACCATGTTGAAGTTGTGGGATTTTAGAGAAAAGAAGGAGATAAAATAATAAGGGTTCGAATATTATTGATAATAATTTTATGTCATCTTGATTATAAAAGACTCAATACTAAACATAGCTTCAATCTTAAACCAGGAACAAATCATAATAATAATGAGAGATATTCTAAGATATCTCTATGATTATAAATTGATCCTAGGAAATAACTCAAGATACTCTAATATAATATAAAAAATATTACAAGATATTTTTTAATATTCTAACATGTAGCAAACTCCTTTACAGACACCTTCCAAACAGCTAATTGTTTGGGAGGAGGAACAAAGAAAATTTGGAACTAAACCAAATCCATGCCACATATGGAGGACAGACATAAATTTACAAGTGTTAGTTATTGAAGTGATATAAAGCTCATAGTAGAGAAACATCTACTAGAGCGTTATATTAATAAATTTAGAAAAGAAATAGTTTACAATGGTCAAAAAAAGAGTTAAACTTGTATATTTCTGATAAAATAGTGTGGATGAAGCATAAGACAAAATGTATGGATATATCTTACCTGAGCAAGTGTTATATTACAAATAATAGCTGTGTTAGCATTTCCCCCTAATGCAGGTTGCAAAATTCGTGTAAGCTTGCTATCTCGATAAGGAACATGACCTCTGCATCAAATATAACATTTTCAATTTTTCTCATTGAAACGCAAAAAGCTAAAATAAAATCATTTAAACTTACCCTTGACTTTCAACGCCTTCACTCAATTTTTTTATCACGGTTCCCAAAGTCATTAAGCTTTTGTTTATGTGAGAACCCTCTTTTAGCCGTACACCTTCAGCTCCGGTTTTTGCAGCACGCTCTGAACCAGCAAGATCCACTAAATTCTATAAATTAGAAGATGATAATTAAAATGTGAAAATTTACACAAATATATTCATTATAACAACAAAAGAAGATACATCTGTGATGTAGGTGAATGGCTAAATGCCCACACACAATAAGTAAAGACTCTTCCGATAAGAGAGATAAATTTCGAGTTGAAATAGTGACATACCAACACTGATACACGAACAGCATCGCAAGAGCTACCAGTGCTTTCATCTCCGTTTCTGTCTCTGCTTTCAATTATCTATTACACACAAGACATTAATGGGTGGAGGGGGCAAGCATCAGCAAGTTTTTTAAAAAAAGGGGTCAGATCTGAAAGAATACTGATTACCATGCGGAAAATAGTATGGGATCTACTACTGTACAAATTCATATTTGTCTCTCCGATATGCCTATGAGCTGATACAAATTCAAAGAATACAACGGAAAAATTAGTTGTCTTGTAGGAGCAGCATAAGATAAACCAAACAGTAAGTTAAATATAAAGTAACAGATATGAAGGTGATTATTCAGAAGATGAAACTAAAAGATACTCCACGAATATAGATAAACTTGATGAAACAAAGGAACTGAGAAATCAATTATCCTGAATTATCTTGAATCACACAAAAACAACTTGAAACGAAGGAACTGAGAAAACAATTAGAAATTTAAGCTCATTTTCATCTCCACATTTAGTATGCCCTGGTCCAAATATACAAGAATGAAACTTTAAGGAAGATAAAAGTAACAATCAAGCAAAATGCAAAAAGTGAAATTACATTCTCCAAACTCCATGAGGTCAAGGACTTGCTCAGGAGAGGCAACAATTTCTTCTCGCAGCCCCGCAACATATATACCCCGCTGTGATTTCAAAGAAAATGATATAAAATATCAAAGAGTACAAATATAACACCACAATTGAGCAAATTTCACCCAGAAAAAGAAAATAAAATAAAAATAACCTCTATATTTTCATGAATCTGCAGTTTTCGATGTTCGGGAGCCAATAAATCATTTATCTCTTCATTGTAAATCTCCATGTATGACATTCTAAGAAGAAACTCTCGATCAACATCCTAAAATAAAAAGCACCATGAGTGAGAGTCAATATTGAATAGAGAAACTGCAAACTTGGAAAAATTTAACAATATCATGATGATAGAACAACATAGATGGTCAGACTTTTAGATCATCTCTAGTTGCCCGAAGAATAAAATCTCATTAATAAAAACCGTTATCACATCCAGTTGTTAGTACTTAGTAGTTCTTACTTCTCGATAGTTATAAGGTGGTTTGGTGGTATTGGGTGAGGGACTAAGGGATCGGGAGGTATAAAGTGTTGGGTTCGATCCCCCACCCACTACTTTATAACAATTACTAACTATGAAGAATGAACTTCGGTCATTCCAAAAAAAAAGTTCTCACTTCACAAATTACAACTAGTACTCGCAAATCTAGGTACATTCCCATCAACTCCGGTAGCTTTGATTAAAAGGAGGCGCCACAAGACTATACTTCTTATAAATATCAAATAATAACCTCGTAAAAATACAACTCAGTTAAAAACATCAAACTTATCAACAATTTTGCTCATTTCATTTTCAAGGTTCAGCCTCTCAGTCAAAGATATGAAATAAAAAACATTTAATTTGGACACTTAAATGGGTGTTTAGAAATACTATTTTATGGGGAAAAATCCATCAGTGCTGAACTGAAATATCATATCTTAACTACCCTGTCCAGCTACACAAGATTTGGAAAGATGAATATTTATTCTACACCTGCAATACGTTATTCATCTTTTGTAGACTGGTTAATGATGAGTAACTTATAAGTAATTGTGTTCCAATTGGTTTTCAAACAAGTATAATTGGTTATTGTAAAGCTGAGACAAACTGCTAATTTGATAACAAATCAATACACATTGCTAACCAATAACTTATTCATCACCAGCCAATGTAGATTGTGGAATCTCAAGTATAGGAATAACAGAACTGTTCTAGAAAGAATCGTCCTTTCAAAGATAATGATGTTACCATAGTAGCCCTTGAAAGATTTTTATGACTAAATTAATCCCTTACCATTCTAAAATGCCATATCCATCCTAAATTCCTAATAAAGGACTAAAGTAATGAACCAAAATGACAATATCTGTAAATATTTGTATCTTTGCACCTAATTTGCGGACAAAATAATCATTTAATGAACATACTAAGAGTGTTAGATACAAAACTATTCACATGTTTTACCCAATAGCTCAAGCTCTTGAAATAGTTAGTTCCCGACATAATATCAAAGTCTTTTGAAAATTCTAACTATATATTGTATAGAATTCAACCCTTATTTCTCTAGTTCTTCACTTCTTTCAAAAAAGAGAAAAAGGGATGTGCATTGTCGGTGTAAACTAATAAGAACTATTGGTTTTATCATTTCACCACACAGTTGTAACTCCCATCATAAAATAACTACATAATCAATAGTCCATGTTGGCTTTTGGTATAAAACTATTTATACTAACATTGTATGTCCATTAAACTCTTAAAAAAAGTTGAATTGCAGTTCAAAATAAGACGAGTATGTGCATTGTCAACACTTCAATAGTTCAATTCCATCCTAAAGTACTCTTGTTGTATGAAGAGACATGTTCAATATAAAAACAATTGTTAAGCATTCACCCAACAGTATAATTAGTTCACAACAACAACTTCACTCATTCCAGAAAAAAAAAATCACAAAATTGAACAATAGAGGACACAATGTGGTTACTTGTTGAAGAATTTGAAACAAATCATTCACGGCACGAGGAATGACTCCAGGCTCAGCTTTCGATCCACGCATTGTATGAGTCTTCCCACTATTAGTTTGTCCATAAGCGAAAACAGTACCTTCAATTCAAAATCCCTGACTTTACAACTCAAAGCAAAGCACCAAAACAACAACGAAAAAACAAAAAAAGAAAAAGTTCAAACCGTTGAATCCACGAACTGCAGCAGCAACAATATCTTTGGTTCGAACTTCGTAAATTTCGGAGGTTTTACTGTTCTCATTGAATATTTGATCTACAAAGCATAATTTGAAATTTGAAAAATAAAATTGAAGTGAAATTGAAATTGAAATGAAAATGAAGAGAAAATGGAGAGTACCGAATTGGAAGTTAGAGGAGTGATTTGGAATGAAGATGGAGTTGCCGGAGATTTTCCAGAGGCTGGTTTTGGCGTCGTCCGGCGAGAGAGGTCTTGCACGGACGGTGACGTGAATTCTCTCCATGATTGATGACTCAAACGAGAAAAGAAAAATGTGAGAGAGAATGAAGAAAGTGTTTTTCGTTTGAAATTTATATTTAAGCGAGTGTTGTTGGAAGATTGAAGTGAACGAATGAAGTTGATTTGATTAAGCTTTGCTCAAATTTGTATTTTCCCGCGCTGTGTGACGAATTAGGGCCAGAAGCGAAGACTTGTTTGTTCCTCCTGACCTTCTGCGTGGTGCTGAATTACTGATTGTGTTTCTTTGAGAGTGTAAATGAATGCTACTACACTTTGAAATGCTTCAAATTTCGCCGCTTGCCTTGTGCCTTTCTGCCTTTAGTCAGTGTAGGTGTGTTGGTTGAGACAGTGGAATTGATTAGTGAGTTGATATATAATTTGAATTAAAATAAAAACGTAAATTTTGAAATAAATAAAAATTAAGATTTAATTTTAATTCGAAGTAATTTGTATTATACCGTCGATCAATTTCAATGGTAAGATCAATCGTTAGATCATTAATTAGAATGATGTAATTTATCGTAATTATTTTTAAAGTCACAATTGTGATGTTATAACTATGTAAAATTTTTTACCAGGTGCATAATAATTAAACTCTTAATTCAAATTATATATCAACTCACTAATTTTGAAACCAAAAATTAAATTAACTATATCTATTAATAATTAAACTAATGTAATTATTAATTAATTTACTAAAAATTAAAATTAAGTTATTTATTAAATTAAATTATTAAACAAATTAAATTAAAATTCAACAGGTCTTTCTTCTCTATTTTTATAATTTTTTTCTTAAACTAAATAGACATTAAATTTAATATATTTTTTGTGAGTTCTAACTTTTTTTTGTAACGGGACAATAACTTAGGAAGTATACTCTCTATCACACCTGCTTAATGGCAAATTGGCAATGGTTATTTAATTCTTACAGTTGATGTAGTCAGTAGCCACAAACGTCAGTTTTTGGATGAGTTTTCGGGTAAATGGATGGCTAATCCATTCTCATGATTGAATCGACTTGTTTATTCTAAAACTAGTTCTTGCTTTCTCTAATAAAAAGGTTTTAGATTGACACATTTTGAAAATCAAACTACCATCTACATCAGTAGCATGAAGCTTGAAAAGAAAATGTTGTGATTTTAATGGTGAAAGAAAGAGAAAAAAAAAACATGAACTCTGATTTTCATTTTGATTTAGTGGGGAGGCTGTAGGATCAAATATGGCGGAATTTAGTGATCCAATGATAAAAAAATACTTGTGCACGGTACAAGACCTATATACTATTTGTGCACCATAGCATCAGCCCTATCTATATATAATATGTTTTAGTTGGAGGAATAATAAGTTAGTACAATAAGGAATGAAGCAAGGCATCATGATTCTTTTAAAATGAATCAATGCATAGTGTTACCTATTCTAGATTCCAAATTTATGTAAATTTCAAATCAAACTTGTCGATGCATCTGAGTTTGCAGCAAAGAGGTTTCTCCTTTGAAAATAAAAAAACTATTTTCTTTTAAATTTGACGCGTCATAAACAATCTAATTTCTTCATATTTTCTTTGTTTATTTCTTCATTTGGTAAAGAACATGTGACAAGGAGGGATTGTTTGATGTTCAGAGTTGACAAGGAAACACGTAAGATAATCTTTCAGCTAATGATAAGTTTTGTAGGATATCAGGATTGTAAGAGAATCAGACATTAAGGATTAATACATTTGAGATGAAATATTTGAGGATTGTAGTTTATACTAGAGATGATTCTATGATTTAATACCTTGAGTATGAAATTTTTATGTGAGGATGCTTATGGAATAGAAGTCATAAAATTTGATAGATTGAAATGTGTATAAGAATGAAAACTAAGACAATTCTTTCATATTAGTTATAGATTCCTTTGTTGAAAATGATGTTGGAACTTAAGCACTAAGTGTTGAAAGTTAGAGCTAGTGTTGTGTGAATTAAAAAATTGTAGAAATCCCATATATGAGGGGTATCACACACTCGTAGTGTTTATAAGGTGGAGGTGTGATCATTGGAGTGTACCCCAAGGGGTACCTAATTTTGTGAAGGGAATAGAACGCACTCAAACTAACCACCACCGAGTCAACAAGTGATTCGATCTGTGTTTAATTCCTCCTGATTTTCGCACGGCAATTTCGTAGACCCGATTAAACTAGGCCATGTTTTTTGTTACACTCAGTTGCAGAATTCCTCTATTTATAGAGGATTATGCTCAATTTGAAAATTGCTAACTACACCAAAACCTCAAACTTTACTGAGTTTTCTCTCTTCTCACCTTTCACCTTCATCTCATATGTTTATGTCCCTTTGTCGAAAAATTGTCCCTTCAGATTTTTGAGCGGTCGTCATACCATATTTTCGAGTGGCTTTAACTGCCATATTTAGATGGTGTAATTCTAGAACGGTTTTGTATAGTGCAAAAGTAAAACTACACTATATTTGAGTTGTTTTATCATGAGGACATTGAGGTTGATCGTCTGTTTGGCACAATTTTGGGCACCACAGTGAAACGTCTTAAAGAGAGCGACCTAGTTAGTGACTCAACCTAGTAATATCTTCGATGGCTGAAAATTATTTTTCAAAATGGTTTTTTGAAACTAAAAAAAAAACAATTTTAAGACGTTTTTATCTACCATGTATAGCAAAGAAATTACTGGATATGGTTCTGCTGCTTCTAATTTCAATTGATTTGAGGGATGACACTTCAAACGATGGCAACAAAAGATGTTATTTTTCTTAATTATGAAAAAGGTTGCCAACATTTTGATAGACTGTTTCCCCGCTTGAAAGGATTTCAAAAATTATCTCAAGCATAAAATAAAAGAATTTTCACTAGAAAGTTTGATAACTCGCCTCTGAATTGAGGAAGAATCTCGGAAGCAAGACCAAAAGGATGAAGTACTAGTTATTTCAAACAACAACAAGAAATTCATTGATCCAATTCTAAAGCCAACTAGCAAACCACTTAAGAATCAGAACCGTAATCTAAAGAACCACAACAAGAATGGGAACCCTCCAAAGGCCCCAATATTGAAGCAGTAACCACTTCATAGAAATGATCCTAGCTTACCATTCATCTGCTATAAATGTGGGAAACCATGTTATATGACACGCAAGTGTAGGCCAAGCTCTGGTCAGCAGGCTAACCTGACTGAAGAGCAATTTGTTGCTATGATTACTAAAATCAACATTGTTGGTGGATTGACACTAGCGCCTCTCGCCATGTTTGTTATGATTATGCTATGTTTAAAACATACATTGTTTATGAAGATAAGAACGTGTTGTAGAACGAGAAACACAAGAAATGAGGGGTTTGAATTATGTTTAATTTTAAAAACTGTTTATAAAAAGACTAAACCAAAGTAATGCAAACAGAGCGGATAAACAGAATAACACAGTCAGTTTATCCTGGTTCACCACCAACACGACAGCTACACCCAATCCCTTCAACCTGAAGGATTTAATCCACTAATTCACCACTGAATAACACTTCCACTAAACACATACTAGTCAAACTGATTGTGTTCGAGTCTTCTTAACCTTCTAGCTTAGTACAATCAAGTTGTTGAAGGATGCATCCACTACTAGGCTAGGTTACAAAAGAATATGTTTATGTTTTCCGAAAACAAACTCTTACAAGAGTGTGTTTACAAAGTTGTACTATCAGAAATATTTCTCAACACTGGGTAAAACAAAAATTAAGAACAAGAATGCAGAGACAACTGTATAATGCTTATTGTAGTGCGTTGTTTCTAGTACTTTGCAAGTAAAGATTACACGCCCTTTTATAGATATCTTTAGGGTTTATGATTGTTGTCCTAATTGCAAGAAATCAATATGTATCACACAGTTTTGTATCAAATTTTTGGAGATTAATTCATTATTTAAAACTTGTCAAAACGAATCCTTGTAATTGATTTTGTGTATCTTGGTACAAGGATAGAAGGAGCAGAGGATATGATGGACATAACGTGTCTCATAGATCTTCAGACAAATAACTTATTCAGGGTGTTAGAGGATGTGCAAAAACTTTGTCTTCTTTAGAGCATTGACTATCATCAGAGCATTGATTTCCATCGGAGTGTGGACTTTCATCAAAGCATACATTATTAGCTAGAGTCAGATGATCAAATGCTTGATATGATTATTAGAGGCAGACATTCACTTGGTTTTCATGCTTAATAGAGGCAGACGATCAGATGCTTGTTGTGGTCATTAGATGCAGACAAATCAAAGCATTACTTGTATGTTCCTTCATCCTAGTCCATTCACCAAAGGATAAAATATGGGATCATACAAAATTCACTTGGTATGGTAATTGCACACTTAATCAGAACTTTATGTTTTAAATTGTTCCCACAAAATGATTTTGTTATCATCAAAATAAGTAAGGGTCATAGTTCTTCAAATCAACTTGGTTCTAACAAGTGTTGTTGGGATATTCTAACACCACTAATGTTGTTGTTATTGGAGATGTGGAGTTGATGTTCACATCTAGAAATATTTTGATTATGAAGGCCATGATGCATACTTTAGAGATACGAAAGAATCTGGTTTTTGGTTTTCTTCTAAATAAGGCAGGATTTACTTAATCTATTAGGGCATATATGTATATCATTACTAAAATTGGTATTTTGTTGGGAAAGGGTATGCACTATAGGCATGTTTAAGTTAAATGTTGAAATTAATAAAATGTCTTCTTCTACTTACATGTTGTGTGATTTTAATATTGGCATGTTATACTCTGTCATGTGAACAAACACATGATCTAAAACTTAAGTAACTTAGGTTTAATTCCAAAGTTATCCTTAAATGATTTTGGAAAATGTGACTTTTGTAGTCATGCTTAAATAACAAAGTTCACATAAATCAATAGTTAGAGAATTTGAGCTTTTATATTTAATACACTCTGATATATGTGAACTTGATGAGACTTTAACTAAAAATGGAAAACGTTGTTTTATCACTTTTATAGATGAAATTGAAAATTAATTTAGCAAAAAGATTAAGAGGTTTCATAGCAATAGAGGAACTGAGTATGATTCTAGTTTGTTTAATAATTTTTATAAATTGCATGGAATTATGCATGAAATAACTGCACCATATTTGCCTGAAATGAATGGTAAAGCTGAAGAAAAAAAAGAATATAACTCTTATTGAACTAGTTGTGGCTATTATGCTTAACTTTGGTGCTACATCTCATTGGTGGGGGAAAATTTATTGAGTATTTGATGTGTTTTGAACAGAGTTCCCAAATCTTAAAGAAAAACATCTCTTTATGAAATTTTGAAGAAAACTTATCTTATTTTTGAACTCGGGGTTGTCTGACTTATGTTAGAATCTCCGATCCCAAGCAAGTTAAACTCGCCAGAAGATCCTATGAATATGTATTCATTATGTATGCAGTAAATAACAAAGTGTATAGGTTTTATGACCTTAAAGCTAAAGATATATATATATATATATATATATATATATATATATATATATTTACCATAGTTGGAGGAACTGTATGTTGGAAATTGAAGAAATAGATGATATTGTATCAATCCACTATGGAGTCTTAAATGATAGCACTAACAACCACTAGTGAGGAAGTGAGTTGGTTGAGATGTTTGCTAGCTGAGATCCCTTTATGGGAAAAACCGATACCAATTGTGTTGATCCACTATGATATTACCATGGCTATTGGAAAAATTGAGAACTGTTATTACAACAGTACGGTACAACAAATACGTTGTAAGCACGATATAGTTAAAAAGTTATTCTCAAAATGAGCTATTAGATTGGATCATGTTTGCACTGATGAAAACTTGGCAAATCCTTTGACAAAAAGATTAGCTAGAGAGAAAGTCTTAAACACATTCAAAGGGATGGGGCTATTGCCTATAGATCAATGAGTCACTCGTGATGATAACCTAACCTAAAAGACTGGAGATCACAAAAGTTAGGTTCAATGGGTAATAACAAGTCATGAAGTGATATGAGATGAACATGCTATTATAAATCAGAGAAGCATGATTCATGAAGTGACGATAGGATGAGGTAATAGAAACTCTGAATGAGATCTATACTCTATGTGGAGTGGAGTACCTAGATACAAGAGTAATCTTGATAGACTCACCTATGTGAATGTGGAAGTGGGGTCACTTCTTATTCAATTTTGAGGCAAAATTCCTAGAGCATTCACTTTACTGGGATAGGCATGCAAGGTCTTTAATGCACAAACTTTTGAGAATACACCCTATGAAAAGGTTGTGTGTGGGTTTAATGTTAGAGATAGAGTTTAAGACTTCGAGTCACTCTTGTTGAATCTAAACCTTACTTACCATGCAAAGGTTCAAGTTGAATGACACATCTGTTTATGCACAATCTTATAGAAGCGTTTGATGCTATTTCAGAAACACTTTTTTAAATCCAAGTGGGGGATTGTTGGAAATAATGTTGGAACTTAAGCATTAAGTGTTGAAAGTTAGAACCAGTGTTCTGTGAATTGAATTTTTTTAGAAGTCCCACATATGAGGGATATCACATATTAGTAGTGTGTATAAGGTAAAGGTATGACCATTGGGGTGTGCTCCAAGGGATACCCAATTTTGTGAAAAAGGGAGAATAAATTGACTACCACGTGAAGGTGCAAACACGAGAAGGGGGGTTGAATTGTGTTTGACTAACTTGAATACTTTTTCTGTTTTTGCAGTTTTATAACAAAACCTGATGTATGAATCAACCAGAGTTAGCAACGGATATAAAATAAAAATAAAACACCGAATTTTATACTGGTTCACCGTTAACGAGCCTACGTCCAGTCCCTTCACTTTGAAGGATTTCACTAATTCAAATCCTTGAATTACAACAGTACCACTGACCCTCCAAGTCAGTCTTCTCAAACAGTCTAACAATCCTAGACTTTTGAGGAATGCAACACCTTGACTTCTCAAGTCAAATCTTCTCCTACCAATCTGACAACCCCAAATTGTAGAAGGAATTACAACGCCTTGAATCTAATTGCTAAGTAATCTGCTACCCCTTCTGACTCCCTCAGATTGTAGACTCTACTTCAACAACTTAGATCTAACACAAGGGAAAGAAAAACACGAGTGCTTGCTTCTAGAAAGCTGGAACTCACAATTAACTTAATCTACACACTTAACAAATATAGTTAATGAATAATTGTTCTTTATTTGTTTGTTTTTGTTAACATCAATTAGAGTATTGTAGCTAAAAACACTTTTGCACTAACACGATCAACATTTTCTACTATACTCAATTGCTGAATTCTTCTATAAATAGAGGATTGTGCTCAGTTTGCAAATTCACCAAAACTCTGAACTTTATTGAGTTTTCTCTCTTCTCACCTTTCACCTTCATCTCATATTTTTTTGCCATATTAAGAGTGGCTTTAACTACCATATTTAGAGAATGTAATTCTAGAACGGTTTTGTAGAGTGTAGTAGGAAAATCGATACAGTGTATCTGAGCTATTTTATCTTGAGGACACTGTGGCTGATCGTCTGCCTTGCACAATTTTGGGCTATTAGATATAGTTGTGTTGGTAGACTTAGTCAAGATTATTTATTGATGACTTAGTCTTCTCATTTTGTTAGTAAGAGTATCTAATTCAATTAGATTAGTTGTATCAATTACATCCATTTCGCTTTTGTACTTTCCCATATATAAATAACTTTTATTGAATCACTGTCAATTAATGAGAATAGAGATAATTTAGTAATCCACCATGTCTTTTTCATAATTTAGTGACATGGTATTAGTTGATAAAATTCATTGAATGCCTTTATTCATCATTCTTTTGCACACATATTTCGTCACAACCTTTATCCATGGCTAAAGAATCACGCATACCCATTGAAGATCCAAGCACATCCCCAAATTCCCTAAACAAACCCAATTTTTCTTCTCAAGACCCGACTCTAAACCCTCGAAACCCATATTACCTTCATCTCGACGAAAACCCTGACTTTGTTCTCGTCGTACTACCGTTGAACAACAATAACTACCATAACTGGAGCAAATGCATGAAACAAGCATTATCATTCAAGAACAAGCTTTCCTTCATCAATGAATCCCTTTCACAACCTTCTTCAATAGATCTAGATTTTGAATTGTGGGATCGCTGCAATAATATAGTTCTATCGTGATTACACGAACCCTAGCTCCTCACATCGTACAAAGTGCAATTTTTTTCAACAACGCCATTGAATTGCAGACGAACCTTCAAGAACGATTCACCAAGGGCAACCATTTTAGGGTTTCCGATTTGATTAAAAAATTTCATTCCATCAAACAAGGTGATTGTATCCTCTTTACTTACTTTATTGATTTGAAAATACTATGGGATGAGTTGGAATTTCTACGCCTCACTCCTATT
This sequence comes from Cicer cuneatum, assembly GCA_037974295.1. Taxonomy (NCBI): domain Eukaryota; kingdom Viridiplantae; phylum Streptophyta; class Magnoliopsida; order Fabales; family Fabaceae; genus Cicer; species Cicer cuneatum. The sequence goes on from JBBPBO010000001.1 coordinate 33,944,873, forward strand.
TGTTCTTGTTCCACTCATTGTTCTTGTTCACTAAGCACCGTTGTGGCTACGTACAAACACAATTAGGGGTGTACGCAGGTTGGGTTGGGCCGAGTTTGACAAAATCTGATACCCGACCCGATCAATTACTTTTTGGGTTGTGTTAAGTTCTAAACCTATATTTTTTTCATTTAACCCGACCCGAACTGACCCAATCACGAACGGGTTGGGTTGGTGGGTTATACATAAATAATAACCTATTTTTTATTTTACGGAAAAGTATATTGAATGAAAATATATTTAATACTTGAGTGTCTCAAAAACTATAAAATTTCAATCACATCATTCAATTCTTTATAAAAGCCAACAACTTCTCACACAAAAAAATAAATCCAACAATCTTCAAATACATGAATAAATTCAACAATAATAAATCAATAAAATATGAAAATTCATCAATTCTAAGCAATGTCAACTTCAAGTCCAAACACTTAACAGCTAAGTGCTTGGACTTAAAGTTGATATTGCTTAGAATTGATGAATTTTCATATTTTTAGGGGTGTACGTGGGTTGGGTTGGGTGGGTTTTGACAAAATCTAATACCCGATATGATCGATTATCTTTGGGTTGGGTTAAGTTCTAAACCCGTTTTTTTTTCATTTAACCCGAACCGATCAAGAATGGGTTGGGTTGGGTGAGAAGGTTGGTGGGTCGACTCGTGCACATGTACTGTTGGAACCAAGTTGGTTCTTCCAATTAAAGTTTTGATGTTAACAAAAACATTTTATGAAAATAACATATTTGACATCGAAGAAGAATGCAAAAAATCAGAGGGTGACATCATCAGAAGCAAAAATCGGAGGATGACGTCACTAGAAGCAAAAATCAGATGATGACGTCACCAGAGGATGACATCACCAGAAGCAGAAATCAGAGGATGACGTCAGCAGAGGATGTCACCAGAAGATGACGTCACCAAAAGATATCAATGTCACCAGAAGATAAATCCATAAGATGCCTCCAGAAGATACTAGATGATATCATGAGAGGATCCCATCAGAAGCAAGAATCAGAGGATGTCATCAAAGGCAAAAATCAGAGGATATCATCAAAGGCAAGAATCAATGACATCATCAGAGGATATCATTCGTGGTCTAGATTAGAAGGAAACATGGTCCAAAAAAAGACATGGTCCAGATCAGAAGCAAACATGGTCCAGAAGATAACATGTTTTAGATCAGACGATAACATGGTCTAGATCAGAAGAAGTCATGGTCCAGATCAGAAGAATACATGATCAGAAGGAAACATGGTCCAAAAGATAACATGGTCCAGATCAGAAGATAACTTGGTTCAGATCAGAAAACATGGTCCAGATCAGAAGACATGGTCCAAACTTGGTTTAGATTAGAAGATCACACAGTCCAGATTTAAAACGTGATCAGATTCATAAAAGACTTGATTAAAATTCGAAGAAGACTTCATTGAATTTTGAAAGAGATCTGATCAAAGTATTAAGAAAATTTGATTCAAAAAATCAGAGAAGATCTGATGGAAATATGAAAGAGATCTGAGCAAAGAAGATTTGTTTCAAAATTAAAAAGAAACAGAATCGGGACTGAAGAATTTTCAAAGGAAAACTGAGCAGATTCATCTCGAAAATAAGCTTGGAAAAACTCATATTTCAGCTATAAAAGGAGGCTTTCCAGAAGCAACATTGCAAAGTTCCAAACCCTTGTAATCTAACCCGATAGTGGTGTAGGTTCATTCTTCAATCTGGGGTTGTCAGATTGGTAGGAGAAGACTTGACTTGTAGGGTCAAGGTGTTATTATCATTCCTCAAAATTCGGGGGTTGTTAGACTATTTGGGAAGATTGGCTTGGAGGGTCAGGTGCTGTAATTCAAAGTGTTTTGAATTAGAGGATTAAAGCCTTCGGAATGAAGGGGCTGGATGTAGCCAAGTTAATGGTGAACTAGGATAAATCTTTGTGTTCTTATGCTGTTATTATCCACTGCTAAGTCTAATTATTTATTCATCAAGTAATTCACATCAACATTCATCGAAACAGCAAAAAGAATTCAAGTTTGGCAAACACAATTCAACCCCCTTCTTGTGTTTACTTGTGTTTGCACCTTCAATTGGCATCAGAGCTCGATCTCAAGGTTGAGCACTTTATAGTGTTTGAGAAAAGATCCAAGGGTTCAACATGTCTGGATTCAGTGAAGAAGTTGCCAAAGGAAACATCAACAGACCACTTGTGACTTACGAAGGCAGCAAGCAAGTTTAAGAAGCAAAGGCAAACATCCTAGTCAAAAAGTACGAGCTGTTCAAGATGGAAGAAGATGAAGACATTGAAGCAATAGTTTTTAGATTTTGGTTTCAAGATTAAAGGTACTCAAGAAGAGCTACATGACCGCTGACCACGTGAAGAAAATTCTTAGAAGCTTGCCAACCAAGTGGCGACCAAAGATCACTGCCATTCAGGAAGCAAAGGACTTGAACACTCTAAAGTTAGAAGAATTAATCAGCTCCCTTAAATCACATGAAATTGAGTTTGAAGAAGATGAGCCCAAGAAGAAGAACAAAACCCTAGCCTTGAAATCTAAGCAGAAGAAAGTTCGAAAAGCTGAAGCAGAATTAGAAGATAGTGATTCTGATGACCAGAATCAAAAACCAGAAGAAGAAGAGATTGCCTTCATAACCAGAAAAGTCCTGAAGATGTCGCACAACAGAAAGAAGAAGTTTCCCCGAAGGTATTCAAAGCATTCCAACAGAGGAAAGGATGAACATGACAAGAAGAGTATCATCTGCTATGGATGTAATGAACCTAGGCACATCAAGTTAGAATGCACAAACCTGGAGAAAAGAAAACACCAGAAGAAAGACTCTAGACCGAAGAAGAAAATTCTAATGGCTACATGAGATGATTTTGATGAATCTTCTGATGATGAAGAAGCAGAATTGGCTACGATGGCTCACATCAATTGTGCCTCTGGATCCCACACAGTTTCTGGCCTTGGAAGCAAATCAGTAGAGGAAGTAAAAGAGTGGAAATACTGTGATGATTCTGTTGAATCGTCTGATGATAAAAAAGAAGAATTAGCTTTGATGGCTCACATCAATTCTGCCTCTAGATCCTACACAATTGTTGATTGTGGAAGAAAATCAGAAGATGAAGAAGTAGAATTGGCTCTGATGGCTTACTCTTATTCTGCATCTGGATTCGACACAGATGCTGACTCTGGAAGAGAATCAAAAGATGAAAAAGCAGAATTGGCCATGATGGCTCACACTCATTCTGCCTCTGGATTTGACAAAGATGCTGATTCTGGAAGTGAATCAGAAGATGAAGAAGCAGAATTGGCTTTGATGGCTCACACCAAAACTACCTCTGGATCTGACACAGACTCTGATTCTGGTAGTGAATCATTAGATGAAGAAAAAGAGGTATTTTCTGAACTGACCCTATCTGATTTAATTACTGCAATGAATGATATTTTAAATGTCAATAACAAACTGTCTTTAAAACTGAAAACACTTAGGAAAGAAAATAAAATTCTAACCAAAGAATTTACTGTTTTAAAGAATCAAAATGCAAAATGTAAAACAAAAAACACAACTCTTAAAATTGAAATTGCTAAATTTAAGGTTGAGCATCTAACTCTAAAAAGTAATATTTGTTCAACATCAAGTGAAAATATTGTATGTAATTCTGATATGCATGAACAAGTATTACAAGATTTTATTGCTAATGGTACAAAAATAAGAAAATATGCTTCTATGATCTATGGAGTTAGTAACAATGGTAAAAGAGGCATAGGATTTGATGAATCTGTAACTGCAACTAAACCTATTTCCTCTGATGTTTTGTGTGCTGTTTGTGCTAAGAAAGGTCACTCAAAATTGTCTTGTCCCATGATAAAATGAAGGAAAGATAAGAAACCTTTCAAGACTAACAAACCCGGACCCAACCAGATTTGGGTACCAAAAGATAAAATTGTTTATGTTGCAGATGTTCTGAGCAACCAAAGTGAAACATCAGTCATGGTGCCTGGTCAATGAATGCTGGAAATATATGAAAGGAAAAAGGTCTATGGTTCAACATCTACCAAATAGAAGCAAACTGACTCTGGTGGAAGAAGAACTGGTCAACAAAATAACTATCAGAACTAGAATCATATGAAGAATCAGAAATATCAAAGAAAGCACACACATCAACCAAATCAGAATAGGCAGAGGAATAACACATATCAACAAAACTGGAACTACCAGAAGAATCAGAATTACCATCAATTCCAGAACTGTCAGAGGAACTTGATATATCAGTAGAAAGAGAAGTGTCAGATTAACAATCAGAATCAGGAGACTTCTTTGAACACTCCAGTGAAATTCATCAAGACTACGAACCTGGTAGGGAATTCATAGCCCTTCATCCAGACCTTCTAATCACAGAATATGCAGATTCAGAATCTGAAAACCAGAAACAAGAGGATTTTCAGAATAAAATTGAAGCTATGACATATAGGTTATATCTATCTTTAAATATTATTATTGTTTGATATTTATTTTTACTGTGATAATAAGAAGCTTGATCTTAAAAATCAAAGCTAGATAAGTATTTTTGCAGGTTCTCAAACTGTAAGAGGAACCAAGTAATCCACATAATGTGAACACTTCAGCAGAAACAACTTCCCAGTGGTTTAAAAAACAAACAGAAACTACTAGAAGTAGAATTGATGGTTTGTGTAACACCCCGAGTTTAAAACACAACGCGAGTGTATTTTTTTTTCAACCAAAATTAATAAAGGAATTTTCATAATTAATTCGAAAGAATTAAAATAAAATTAAATCAATTCTTAAACTAATTTGTCGTAATCCAAAATGATCAAATGTAATTCAATAATTACATCACGATTAATCAAGTAAAATATTTTTGAGAATTTAATCTTCAAAATATATCAAAATAAAGATACATCCAAAGGCTGTATCCTTGACCCACCAAAATTTTATCAGAGTGCGGAAAAGTTTAGCGGAAAAGATATACAATAATTCCCAAAATAAAACATTACATTCCCAGAGCTCAAGACACTAAAACTATAGTAGCAAGTGATTTTCTCTGCCTCCTCTACAAGTCCCGTCTTCGCCCCAGCTGTCCGTTCCTCTGCGTTGTCCACGATTATTCCGTACGTGAATATCAAGGAAAACTAACGACGTCTCCGTTGTTAGTGTAACCATCGGTGGGACGGGTTTGGGTATCATATAAGGGCAAAACCCAATTTTCCACAATAATAGTAAAGGGTCACCGACCGAAATTAACAGATACCACATAGCATTTATATCAACAATAACAAGTATTTTCATGGCATGTTATACAACAGCGATGATAAATAAGGATGCTCATTTTTGAAAATACATGACACTTGTACCTTTGCAAAACAACAACCAAAATAACATAAAAATCATGTTGTAAGCACAATTATCAATTCAACAATCACAACAATTAATTAGAAATTCAGATCTCATAAGGTGTACACACATCGATTCTCACTCATCAACTCAGATTAAAATATGACTCACAGTCAACTATCCCATGCAATATGTATATGCCAATGTACACAACTTCTTGGAATAACCAAGGTGCAGTCGCTCACAGACCAGCACACGTGCAGTCTCTGACGGACCAACACGATTTATAATTTTAGACTTTAACGACCATCATGACCATGGTGCAATCTCTCACAGATTAGCACCAGTGTAGTCGCTCACAGACCAGCACACGTGCAGTCGCTCACAGACCAGCACACGTGCAGTCGCTCACAGACCAGCACGTTTTACGTATACCAAGATGCAGTCACTCACAGACCAGCACACGTGCAGTCGCTCACAGACCAGCACACGTGTAGTCGCTCACAGACCAGCACGTTACACGTTTGTTAGCCTCTCACAGGCCATAACATATAGAAGTTAAATCCTCGCACGGATAAAATGGACCACCACGAACACGCGGCCATTCGGTAGCCCATCACGATGGTTACTACTTAACTCTGCAGACCATCACGGTTACCGCTTTAACTTTGTGGCCCATCGCGGTCACCACCTGACTATGCAATGCATGGACATGTAATGTTTTCTCTTCACTGAAAACAGGATGCAAATGCCTGCTGAAAGTCCAACCACTCCATCACCTCCTCAAACCATCTCAAACTATCTCAACAATTTCATTTTCATTACATCAATAAAGAATTCAAGAACCTCATCATTACCACCTCAAACCATCTCAAACTCCATTTTAATTCATCACAAACCTTCCCAATGTTCCCCAACTCTTAAAGTTCATAACCCAATGTTTAAAACTGGAATTTCTGGAAATAAACCAATCTGTATTCGAATACAGCTTTTTTGTATTCGAATATGAAGGTGCAAACACAAGAAAGGGGGGTTGAATTGTGTTTGACTTAACTTGAATACTTTTCCTGTTTTAATACTTTCAAAACAAAACTTGATGTATAATTAAAACAGAGTTAACAGCGGATAAAAATAAAAATAAAAACTCACAGATTTTATACTGGTTCACCGTTAACGAGGCTACGTCCAGTCCCTTCGCCTTGAAGGATTTCACTAATTCAACCTTGAATTACAACCTTGCTACTGACCCTCCAAGTCAGTCAGCTCAAATAGTCTAACAATCCTAGACTTCTTTGAGGAAAAACAACTCCTGTTCTTCAGCCAATCTGACACCCCAGATTGTAGAAGAATTCACAACACTATGAATCTAATTGCTAAGTACCTTGCTACTCTTTCTGAATCCCTCAGTTTGTAGACTCTACTTCAACAACTTAGATACAACCCTATCTAATTGCCAAGTAACCTGCTACCTCTACTGACTCCCTCAGATTGTAGACTCTACTTCAACAACTTAGATTTGCCACAGTGGAAAGAAAATAACCGAGTACTTGCTTCTTGAAAGCTGAAACTCACAATTGACTTATATGAAAATTTGAGAGTGGTTGCTTTGGAAGTGTATGACTCTTTTGTGATTTTCGATACTGAGCATTCTGCCTTGAGCCTCCTTTTATAGATGAAAATTAGGGTTTCTTCCACGATCAAATTCGAGCTGAATCTTGCTGGATTCTCTTCCAAAAATAACTTGACCAATTTGGCTTCTTTTAAATAAAAAAACATATCTTCAGATTTCTTTCAAAATTAACTGGCCAATCAAATCTTTTATTTTAGTAACAAATCTTTTTAATACTTTGATTAAAATAACTTGCAATCTCCATCGTTGATCAATTCTGGACCATCAGAATTTTAAGCGCTAGTCCACATCTGGTACAAGCTAAATGATATGCTGTGATCCTCTAAATTCGGCCATCCCTTGACCACACTTCCTGACCCTCTGATCTTCTGATTTCGGCCAACCTGGATGCGCGCCTGATATGCTGAATTCTTCTGGACTCGGCCATTTTTGGACTTGCACATTCTGTCCCTCTGATTTCGGCCAACACTGGGCCATGGTCTGATTTTCTGATCTGGACCATCACTGGACTCAAAAAATTATTTCTGAACCATTGATCTGGATATTTTTACTCTGATCTGGACAGATTCTGGAATTTGGTCTGGAACAAACTGAAATAAACTTGATCAAAAAATATTTCAGTCTGGACATTTTACCTTTGATTTTCGACCAGGTCTGGGTTGATTCTAGAACTCGTTTCTTTTGTTCTGGACTTAGTTCCATGCCCTGAATCATGCCATCTTATGGTCTGGGCGAAATCTAGATTGATCCTCTTGTTCTAGACTCATAAACATACCTTCTGGTCAAGTCTGGAACAAGTCTGGGCTGTGTAATTTTTCACTGCCAGGCCATCTTCTGGTCAAAATAACTTCTGGAATAAAATTGATATTTGATTCCTGTTTGTCTGGAACAACTCTCCTTCTGGCAGGCTTTCCAATGGTATGATCCATGTTTCATTCTGATTTTTATTCCTTCTGATCTGGGCCATCAAAGATATCTTCTGGTCATGTTTTTGACATTCCTGGATATCTTCTGGTCAATCCAGAATTCATTTTTCTGGAATCCTTTGATCTCTGCTTCTGTTTCCTTTAGTTTCTGGGGTATTTAACTTAATAATTCAAAGTACAAAATAAGTTTACATTGAGTACATTTGTAAGCATCAAAATCCTAAGTACTTAGAACCAACTTGGTTCCAACAGAATACAGAAGCTAAAAACAGTGGAAAATCAGCATTTATCACCACATCAACAAAGAATTCAAGAACCTCATCATCACCACCTCAAACCTTCTCAAAAACTCCATTTTAACTAATCACAAGCCTTCCCAATGTTTCCCCAACTCTTTAAGTTCAGAAACCAATGTTTGAAACTGGAATTTTTGAAAAAAACCATTCTTTATTCGAATACAACTTCCTTGTATTCGAATACAAAGGCAAAAATAGTGAAAAATCAGCATTGTGTATTCTAATACGAGGCTGTCGTAGCCGAATACAGATGCAAAGTCAGTGGCACAAATTGCAATCCTGTATTCGAATACGACAGGGTCATAGTCGAATACAGATGCTAAGCCAGAAGCAAAAATTATATCTGTATTCGAATACAGAGGCCCGTATTCGAATACAAGTCCAAAATTTGAATAAAAACATAACTTTGCAGGCATGTATTTGAATACACCAATGCTGTATTCGAATACACCTTCGAATGCAGTGATATTTTCCAGAAACTTAAACACGTTTTCAAACTATTTTCTTTGAAAAACCAACACACACCAAAACATAATCACCATTTCTTTGAAACCACAACTCATAACAATTTTCATCAATAACAGGTTCTCCATAAACACTTCCACCCATTTTAAATCCTTTTCTTTTGAAAACCATCATCAACACCAGATTGTTATTTACACAACAGAAAATAGAATCACCAACACCAGAATAACCTCACAGTTTTCTTTAATCACCAAAACAGAAAGTCAACCACAAAACAGAACAGCCATTTTCAAACACTTGCATTTTGATCATCCCCAAAACAACATGCAAAGCATTTTCCAGTATTCCCACACAACCAAAACAACATTGATGTATTCAGCCAAAACATCACAGATCATCAAACATCAACAGCATGCATTTTCATCTTTCAAAACGACATGCAAAACAGTTTTACTTCAAAAACAACAACGAAAACATCATCAATGCCACAACAGCATGCATTTACAGCCCTAAATGCAATCTAGAAAGTGGAAGGTGCCTCTTACCTCTGTTACATTTTTCTGCGCTCGTTCACGTTTTCGCGACAAAAGTCGGCGAAACTCCCGTTCGCGTTCGCCGCTACGAAAGTTAGTTCCCTAGCTCCGTAACGATGAGGGGAATAACTTTTGTACTGGACACTTTCTGGTTTGGTGCTTGGATTTCCAAGTAATCTCACTTTTGAGGATGCTTTTTTTTTTCTACCAATAGAAAAATAGAAACGAGCGGAGAAAGGGAAACGGTTGCATGCAAGGAAAAAGGGAAAATGTGTTTTTCTGCCTTTGTTCTTGCTACTCCCTCATATATATAGGCACATATGTGCCACCTCACCCAACACAGTACTATTATAATATTGTTTGACCATCAGGTATTTAACCACTCTCGTCGTAATTAGCAGACAACATCTTAATTAACTGCCCAATAATTTAATTACTCGTAATTAAATTAATTTATCCTTCATCCAATAATTTTAATTCAACCTCCAAATTAAATATTTATATATATATATATATATATATATATATATATTTACACAAAATATACATATATTAAATATTTTACAAATATTCCCCAAAATACACTTAATATTAAATCCATAATTTTAATTTTAAGGGTCTTACAGTTTGGCTGTATTGAGTTCATTCTTAAATCATATGATTTTTATTATGTTTGATGACAAACAGCTTAACCCTGAAAAGTCAAAGCAAGATGATGATAATGCAGGTTTACCAGAACCAGAGGAAGATGATGCAGGTTTACTAGAACTAGAGGAAGCTGATGCAGATTTACTAGAACCAGAGGAAGCTAATGCAGGCAAAAGAACTTGAAAAAGCAGAAGATACAAGCAAGAATACGACAAATCTTCAAAGGATAAATTTAAAGATAAGTCAGAAGGAAGATATAGATGGATCCTAGCAATGCAAGAAGAGTTAAATGAATGATGGTTCGATCTAGTACCAAGACCTGAAAAGAACATTATTGGAACCAAGTGGGTTTTCAGAAACAAGTTAATTGAAAAAGGAGAAGTTGTCAGCAACAAGGCACGACTTATTGCACAAGGCTATAGTCAGCAAGAAGGTATTGACTACACTGAGATATTTGCTCCAGTGGCTAGGTTAGAAGCTATTCGTATCCTTATTTCCTTTGCTGCTAATAATAACATTACATTATTTCAAATGGATATTAAAAGCGCATTTTTAAATGGTTATATAAGTGAAGAAGTCTATGCTAAACAACCCCCAGGTTTTGAAAGTTCTGAATTTCCTAATCATGTTTTTAAACTTAAAAGATCTTTGTATGGTTTAAAACAAGCACCTAGGGCATGGTATGGTAGACTTAGTAACTTCTTACTTAAAAATAACTTTGAAGGAGGACAAGTAGACAATACACTTTTTAGAAAGTCAATAGAAGATGATATTCTTATTATTCAAGTTTATGTTGATGACATTGTTTTTGGATCTACTAATGGCACTCTTTGCCAAGAAATTTTTGAATTAATGCAGCATGAATTTCAAATGAGTATGATGGGAGAACTTAAGTTCTTCCTAGGGATACAAATTCAACAAAGTCAAAAGGGTATATTCATTCATTAAATGAAATATACAAAAGAACTTCTCAAGAAGTTTAAGACGAGTGATTGCAAACCTATGGCTACACCAATGCACCCTACTTGCTCACTTGAAAAGGATGATTCAGGCCAAAAAGTTGATCAAACATCACTTCATCAGAGAATTTGTTCAAAAAGGGGTACTCAATATTCAGTTTGTAGACACTGACCACCAACGGGCTAACATATTCACCAAACCACTACCTGAAGATAGGTTTGACTTCATCAAGAAAAAACCTAAACCTTACCTTCATATCTGACTAATATTAAGATCATTTATACATAGTTAGTTTTTCAATTAGTTTTTATATTTTCTTGTATTTTGTTATATTCAAATTAAAAAAAAAAGCAGAAGATAAAAATGATAAAAAGCAGATATTTTGTTATATTTCAATTAGTGTTTGCACCTTCGACATGGTCCAAAGGAAGACATGGTCCAGATCAGAAGCAAACATGGTTCAGATCAAATGATAACATGGTCTAGATCAGAAGACATGGTCCAGACTTGGTCCAGATTAGAAGATCACACGGTCTAGATTTAAAACGTGATTCAGATTCATAGAAGACTTGATTAAAATTCGAAGAAGACTTGATTGAATTTTGAAAGAGATCTGATCAAAGTATTAAGAAGATTTGATTCAAAAAATTAGAGAATACCTGATGGAAATACAAAGGAGATCTGAGAAAAGAAGATTTGTTTCAAAATTAAAAAGAAACACAATCAGGACTAAAGGATTTTCAAAGGAAATCTGAGCAGATTCGTCTCGAAAATAAGCTTGGACAAAGCTAATATTTCAGCTATAAAAGGAGGCTTCATGCAGTAGAAGAAACCATCGAAAAGTAGAAGAACTCAAGCATAAAATCTAGATTCATCTTAGAGTTCAAATCGATTGAAAAACACAGAACTCAAGCTGCAAATTCAAAGTCATCTGAGAGTTCAAAAGAGAGAAACACTTGAGTGCAAAAGAAATATTCTCTAAGTCATTTTTCAAGAGTGAGAAACACTGCAACAATCAGCTTTCCAAAAGCAACATTGCAAAGTTCCAAACCCTTGTAATCTAACCTGATAGTGGTGTAGGTTCCTTCTTCAATCTGGGGTTTTCATATTGGTAGGAGAAGACTTGACTTGTAGGGTCAAGGTTTGTTATCGTTCCTCAAAAGTCTGGGGTTGTAAGACTGTTTGGGAAGACTGGCTTAGAGGGTCAGGTGCTGTCATTCAAAGTGTTTTGAATTAGTGGATTAAAGCCTTCGGAATGAAGGGACTGGATGTAGCCAAGTTAATGGTGAACCAAGATAAATCTTTGTGTTCTTATGTTGTTATTATCTGCTGCTAAGTCTAATTATTTATTCATCAAGTAATTCACGTCAACATTCATCAAAACAGCAAAAAGAATTCAAGTTTGGCAAACACAATTCAACCCCCCTTTCTCGTGTTTGCACCTTCATGTACACCCTTAAACACAATGAATACATCATCTGCTTTTTAAAGGTGCTCAACGACAACTGCAACATTGCAAGAACTCATATATTAATGATGGATCGATTACCCTATTTAAGCAAGGCATATTTACTTATGGGTAAACAAGATCCTTCCAGCAATCCCAACCAACAAGACTGAACTGCTTTTACAATCAATTCTGGTAATTCTTCAAACACCAAACCTTTCTTTACTCAAGTAAAAAGGAGAGGTCGTGGTCAATCATGAACTAATATGATTTGCTCCCACTGCAAAAAGACTCACACAATAGATACTTGCTATTTTCAGCATGGATTCCCTCTGGTTTACAAATTTTCTCTTCAACAGACTTCAGAGACTTCTTATATCAAGAAATATCAAGCTACAAACAAAATTAATGCTCATTTTCCACTTCTTACACTTGAAGATTATCAATAATTAGTTTCACTACTTAAAGATTCTAAGGCCACTTATTCAAATTATAATCCAACCAAAAAGGAGAACAATCATGCTCCCGACTCTCATATTGTTTCAAGCATTTCAAAATCAGGTGCATATAACTCTTCTCACAATTTTCGGATTTTAGATTCTGGTGCTTCTGACCATGTTTTCCCTAATATTCATTGCTTTAGTACTATTCAATCTATTAAACCTGTTTCTATTTTGTTTCATAATGGCATGAATTTTTTTGCACATTTTTCTAGCACCATTTTCTTTACACCAATATGGTTCTTAACTAATGCTTTGTTCATTCCTCAATTTAGATTTAGCTTAATTTCTATGTTGAAATTGACTCAAAATCTCAATTGTCAATTAGTTTTCTCAATAATTTTTGGGAGATTTTTAGGATATGGTTACCAAGAAGATGATTGGGAATATGGAGCTTCATAATAATGTCTATAGTCTCAATCACTCAACTTCTAGACATTTTTTTCCTAATAGCATTCATATTATTTTAGATTCTAGATTTTCCAATAATGTAAACATTATTGTTGGAACCAAGTTGGTTTTATACTTAAAGTTTTGATGATAACAAAATTATTTTATGAGAACAATATATTTGACTTCAAAGAGTATGAAAGTAGATTCGTGTTTTTGAAGATAATCTAAAATAAAATTTGATTCAAAACTAGAATTGAGAAAAATCTAAAATAAAAATTTGATTCAGATTTATAAATTGAAGAAAATCAAAAATATGATTTGATTCATATTTATAATTGAAGAAAATCTAAAATAATATTTGATTGAGATTTATAATTGAAGAAAATCTTTGACCAAGTTGAAAAGAATATATGGTCAATATTTGAAGAAAATTTGATCAAGATTTGAAGAAGATTTGATCAAGATTTATCTACAATAATTATGAACAACATCAATACGAATAATTTACAAACTCAATCTGAAAAAAATATGAACAAATCAATCTAGAAGAGCTGCTCAAATTGGATTCAGAAATAAAGAATTGACTAAAAAAACATATTTTCAAAAAGTATCTTGTTTAGAACTATTTTTGAATAAGATCATTGTTGACCAAGCTAGGAATGAAGATACAATTCAGAATAAAACAAGGACTAAATCGAAGCCCTAATTTTAACTATCAATAGATAGTCAAGGCTAAAGAAGAACATCATCAAAAATTAGAAACACTTAGAGTAGAAGAAGTCAAGCTCAAAATTTCAAATTCATCTTAGAGTTCAAAGAAAGAAACACTTGTTTGAATGAGATATATTTTCTAAGTGTTTTTTTCTTAAAGTGTGGGAGTTATTATTGTTATGATCTTTGTTAGAAGCAAACACTTAAAGTTGCAATCTTTTGTATCCAACCTGATAGTGGTTTACTTCCTTCTTCAATTTGGGGTTGTCAAGTTGCTGTGAGAAGACTTGGGTTGTAGGGCCAAGGTGGTTAGTTCCTTAAAATTATGAGGTTGACAGACTATTTGGGAAGACTGATTTGGAGGGTCAGGGTGTTTATAATTCAGGGTATTTGAATTAGTGGATTAAAGCCTTCTGATTGAGGGGACTGAATGTAGCCAAGTTAGTGGTGAACTAGAATAAATCTATGTGTCAAATTATTTATGCTTTCATTGTTTGCTGCCTCTGAATCTGATTGCTTCGTATCTAAGTAATTCTTAAAAACAAATCAACCTTCATTAAATTAGCAAAAAGTTATCAACTTTGTCAAACACAATTAACCCATTTCTCATGTTTGCACCTTCAATTATTTTGTGTAATTCATTTAATCTTTGGCATTTTCGATTAGGACACCCATATTTTACTATTTCTAACACCATGTGTGAACAATTTCCTTACAGGTCTATTAATAAAGATTTGCTTTGCAACTCTTGTCATTAGGCTAAACAATGTAAATTGCCCTTTCCTTCGAGTACTACTAAGTTTGTACATGTCTTTGACCTTATACACATGGATATATCGGGCCCTATTAATCAAATTTATTTATAAGGTTTTGTTAGAACCAAGTTGGTTTGATGAACTATGCCCCTTACTTGTTTTAATGATAACAAAATTCGTTTGTGATAACAATTTAATGCAATAACATTTTGATTAACTTTGCATGCCTTAGATCAAGTGAATTATATAGATTCTTATGTCGTATCATCTAATAATTGGACGAAGACGAAGGAACAACAAGACCTCGTTTCACTCTATTTTTCTAGGTCTGATGTAAGCGCTCTAACACGCGTCTCTAGTGACACGAGTGACACTTTGTGCTGGCTAACTCCGATAAATGCAAGCAATGCTCTAGTTATGGTAACTCGGGAAATACATGGTCTGTTCTATTTTAGTTGCCTTTGTTGAATGCATCTATGCTTTGTCTGTTTTCCTTTGATAATCACATCATCATTTCAAGCATTTGATCGTCTAACTATGATTTATGTTGTACGCTGTGATCAAAGTCAACACTCCAAAGAAGACAGTATTTGTGCATCCTCTGATGAACATCCTAAATCTACTACTTGTTTGAAGATCTTAAGACATGCTCTGACCATCGTATCCTCTAATTCCCAACTATTTTTAACATGATACACTAAATCAATTACAAGATCAATTTTGGAAAATTTCTATGGCAAAATCAATCTCAAAAGATACGATTCAAAACTTCATGTGTTATGCTGATTTTTTGCAATCAAGACAACAATCAGAACCCTAATCGATCTCTATAAAAGGACGTGCACTCCTCACGGTAAAGACAAGAAACACACAAACTATAAGCACATCTGCATCGTTGCTCATAATCACTCCTTTTCACTTTAGTGTTGATAAAAGTTTCTGAAGGAATAAATTTCCAAACACTATTTGAGAGAGCTAATTTAGAAAAACCCAAACCTTTTCTTTTGTAACCTAGCCCAATCATGGTTGTCTTTCCTCAACAGCTTGACTGTACTAAGCTAGAAGGTTGAGAAGATTGAACACAATTAGTGTGACTAGTAGTTGTTAAACTGTAAGTTTGATTCCGTGGTGAATTAGTGCATTAAATCTTTCAGGTACAATGGACTGGATGTAGCTATTGTGTTGGTGGTAAACTACGATAAATCAACTGTGACTTTTTGCTCTATTTTTATTTACCTTCTCTACTTTCTTTACTTTAGTGTAGTTAGGTGAAAAAGAGTTTAAACAGGAAACACAATTCATACTCCCCTTTCTTGTGTTTCTCGTTCTACAGGTTTTTCATATTTTCTTTCAATTGTAGATGATATTACATGACACACATGGATTTTTCTTATAAGACCAAATCCTCATGTTTCCATTCAATTTTCATGTACTATCAAAAATATTAGAAGTGATAATGGCTTACAATTTCTCATGCCTGAATTTTATTCTTCATTAGGAATTATTCATCTTACTTCATGTGTTGAAAATCCTAAACAAAACTCTATTGTGGAATGCAAACATCGGCATATCTTAAACGTTACTTGTGCACTTTTATTCCATGCTCATTTACCTAAATGTTTTTGTCTCATGCTATAAAATATGTAGTTTACATCATTAATCGGATTTGCACCCTTATTTTGAATCTTAAAACTCCTTATGAAATGCTATACACCATTACTCCAACTTTTAATGACTTGAAAGTTTTTGGTTTCTTGGTATATGTTGGTACTTTAACTAATGTCTGCACCAAATTAGGCCCCTATGCAAGAAAATGCATTTTCTTGGGTCTTAAGATTGGCACAAAAGGTTATATTTTATTTGATTTGCATACTCGTGGTACTTTCTTCTATAGAAATGTTATCTTTTATGAATTCGTTGTTCCTTATTGTTATAGTAATGATTCTGCCACTGTTTTATATCATGGCACTGGCATTGATGATGTTCTTATTTTTGATAATTATGTTATGATGAATCCTCTGCCCCATAATTCCAACTCTACTAATTCTTTGCATATTTATGACTGTCATGATGTTCCATCTTCTAATGATTCTCCTTGCATAAATGATTCTATTGTTCGTCATACTAATCTTGACACTGATTCTTTAAGAAAATATGAAAGGTATCATTACCACCTAGACACTTACATGATTTTCAATGTAATGTTATTTTACATCATGCTAATCTTCTCCCATTACATTCCTTATCTATTGTATTATTCTATAATAAATTTTCTCCGTCTCACTTTAAGTACATCAATGCTATCACTAGTAGTCATGAGCCATCTCATTATAAACATTATATTAAATATATAGATTAAGGTCTCAAAAGCTAAAATAGATGCTTTAAATAAAAACAACACTTGGGTGATATTTGAATTACCATAAGGCAAAAATCCCATTAGTTGCAATTGGGTATATAAAATCAAACATAACTTTGATGGAAGCATTGAAAGGTATAAGGCTAGATTAGTTGCCAAAAGTTTTACTCAAATTGAAGGTATCAACTACTTTGACACTACTTTGCCTTAGCCTCTTCCAATTGCTGGTTTTTACGTCAATTGGATGTGCATAATACTTTCTTACATGGGGACTTGAATAAGAAGGTTTATATGAACCTACCCCCGAGTATGTTCACTACTTACTTTCTATAGGCTATATTCAATCTTCATCTGATAACTCATTATTCATTAAAAGAGTTCATCAATCTTTTACCACTCTCTTTATTTATGTAGATGATGTTATTGTTGCAGGTAATGATATCGAAGAATGCACATATATTAAACCATTCATCAACTCCAAATTTCAGATAAAGAACCTTCCTTGGCTTGGAAGTATCAAGATCAAAGTTAGGAATCCCCATTTGCACTTTCAATTATATGTTTTGGATGTGCTACAGAATGTTGGCATGCTTTACTCTAAAACAACTTCACCCCATATTTTAAAGGGCATTGGACTTACTTACAATACTGGAACCACCCTTTCAGACCCTTCTCTAAATATGATGACTAATGGGACAACTCATATACCTTACAATTACAAGACCAGATATTAGTTTTTCAATTCAACAATTAAGCCAACATATGAGTTCCCCAAGTAGCACTCACCTTGAAGCTTCCATATATGTACTCAAATATTTCAAATCATCAACTGCGAATGGTAATTTTTTGTCTGCCTCTTCTTGCATGCAGCTCAAAGCATTCTCTAATTTTGACTCGGCCATAGGCTCATAAACCCATAAATCTATCAGTGGATATTGTGTTTTTCTGGGTGATTCTTTAATATCTTGGAAATCCAAGAAGCAAGCCACAATTTTCATAAGTTCTTTGGAAATAGAGTATCGAGCAATGGCCTCTGCCGTATGTGAAATACAATGGCTGACTTATCTCCTTTAAGACCTCAAAGTTGATTTCACTGCACCAGCTCTATTATACTGTGACCGTCAATCCGCCAGACACATTACTGCTAATTCTTCATTTCACGAATTCAACAAGCATATAGAACTTGATTGCCACCTTGTTCGCGAGAAATTTCGGCAAAAATTGTTTTATCTTCTACCTGTCAGTTCTTCCCAACAGATGACTGATGTCATCACCAAAGGTTTAGATCCCAAACCGTTTCACAATTTATGCTCCAAGTTGAGCTTAATGAACTTATGCGCTCCAGCTTGCGGGAGGCTATTAAATATAGTTACGCTAGTAGACTTTGTCAAGACTATTTGTTGATGACTTAGTCTTCTCATTTTGTTAGTAAGAGTAACTAATTCAGCTAGATTAGTTACATCAGTTACATCCTTTTCCCTTTTGTACTTTCCCATATATAAATAACCTGTATTTAATCATTATCAATTAATGAGAATAGAGGTAATTCAGTAATCCATCATGTGGTTTTCATGACAGTAATATGAGCAGTGCTGCGAAACGTCTTAAACAGAGTGACCTAGTCCGTGACTCAACCTAATAATATTTTTAGTGGCTGAAAATTATTTTTCAAATAATTTTTCGAAACTCAAAAACAACATATTTTTTTAATGATAATTAGTAATGATCATGAATAAATTCTTGGGAGTCTACTGTTGTAGTGATTAGATCGCAAGATCAATGCTTACATGCTAAAACATGCAGCTCTTCATATGCAAGAAAAGAAAGGACACACCACCAACAAGCCTAAACCGAAAATCATGTCAGCAATGTGTGAACTGGAAAACTGACCAGTTGGGGGAGTGTGGATGCCGCAAGTAATACCAAGGCATTGGAAATCTACGACTTATACTAGAAGATGGTACAACGGTTCAATAATCTGACGAAAGTGTGGTGGAGTATATTGTAATCTTCAATCTAGAAATAAGATTTGAGGCTGGGAAATCTTAAGCTATTTTATGAGTGCTATCTTGTGTTCTTAGATGTTGGATATCATTGATCATGTACAGGGCTTAGGTATGATGATAACTTAATGTGACCCTCGTAATAGGACGGAGAAATTAACTTCAATCCATTTGAATGAATTCAAAAAATAAATTTCATTTTCTATTTTTGTAACTTCGTATGCTGGTCCTCATACTCCTTGTTGAAACACCATCAATATATAAAAAAGTTAAATAGCACTCGTGATCCCTTAGCTTAATTTTAGTTAACGTTTTAGTCATTTATTTTTTTTTTTTCGATTTGGTCCTTTATTTTAATTTTAAGTGACAATTTGATCTTTTATGTTTTAAAATGTCAACAATATTATCCTTTTTTTTACAATAAATTAAAAAATTCATCAAAATTTTCAACCAAAACCCATAAAATTAATTATATTCTTTAATATAATACAAATTTTATCAAATTCGTAACTCAAATCTTCAAATAAACTCATATTATCATTTTTTTATTTGATGTTATTAGAGATGGAATTTTAAAAATCAAATAAAGAATAAAAATATGAATTTATTTGAATATATGAGTTACGAATTTGATGAAATTTGTATTATATTAAAGAATATAATTAATTTTATAGGTTTTGGTTGAAAATTTTGATGAATTTTTTGAATATTTGTAAAAAAAAAGATAATATTGTTAACATTTTAAAACATAAAAGATTAAATTGTCACTTAAAATTAAAATAAATGACCAAATCGGGAAAAAAAAGATAAAGGACTAAAATGTTAACTGAAATTAAGTTAAGGGACCACGGGTGCTATTTAGCCTATAAAAAATTATCAAAATTCTACTATTTTCAATAAAATGAAGAGTAAAAAAGTAAAATTCAATTGTAAAATAAAATGTAATATTAAGACGTGAGTTTTATGGGAGTCACAACTTCTCCATCTAACAAAATAAACAACTAATTATTAACGAGATATTTCAAAAAAAAAAAAAAGACGTGAGTCTTGTAACAACAAACCTCACATATGAAATAAATTTATACACATATTTTGTGAAAAGACAAATAAATATGAAATATTGTTATTTGCATGCGCGCACACACACATATATGTATACTCCCACCTTTTGACAATGAGTGTCACCTTAACAAAAAGAATTGTTTTCAAATGAGTGTCATTTACAATATGAACGGTGTCTTTTATACCCCCACGTTTATACCTTTACCCGCCAGACTATAAGTAAAAGACATTTTTGCCCTCATATAAAGTATAAAATTTGAAAATTTTACCATTTCGACATTTGAAGCTTTTCAGAAGAAGTAAGATTTTTTGAAAAACTTCCGGAAAACTTAAATTTCAAGTTTCCCGGTAGTTGATTTTCAACGAAAACTTCTGGAAAACTTACTGGGAAGTTTTCCGGTAGTGCAATTTTTTCCGGAAAACTTTTTTTCAAGTTTCCCGGTAACTTCCGGAAAACTTGAAAAAAAATTTTCCGGAAAAAATTGCACTACCGGGAAACTTCCCAGTAAGTTTTCCAGAAGTTTTCGTTGAAAATCAACTACCGGAAAACTTGAAATTTAAGTTTTTCGGAAGTTTCCGGAAAACTTGAAAATCAAGTTTTCCGGAAGTTACTGGGAAACTTGATTTTCAAGTTTTTCGGAAGTTGTTTTTTTAAAAAAAAATTTAAAAAAAAAATTGGCAAAAAACAAAAATTACCGGAAAACTTCCCTACAAGTTTTCCGGTAACTACCAAAAAACTTCCCTATAAGTTTTCCGGTAGTTTTAAAATATGCAATTTTTTTGAAAAACTTTTTTCAAGTTTTTTCGGTATTTACCGGGAAAATTTGTTTTCAGACCTCCAGAAATCTTTGAGGGGGTAAAAAAAAGATCCTTTACATAAATAAAAATAGTAAAAACTGTTGCAGGGTATTATTGGAATTTTCAAAATTATGTGGGGTATAAGTTTAAAAGAAGGGGAATGAGGTACAACATTCTTACAATATTCAATGTAATTTTACTTAATTTTTTTTCTCCAATTGTACCCTCCAATTATTTCTATGTGTACTACTTCTAAATCATCGACTTCACTTTACGGTGATGATAGTCAAAGACCAATCAATAATTAATAAGAATAATTTCGTAAGTCGACTATTCACTTTTTTCTAATCATTGCATTTATTGATATGTGTGCAAATACCTCAAGTGACATTCATTTTAAAATGAAGAGAGTAATATTTAGAGAAATTGCTTTGGGGGACGAGATTTATGTGGGGCGGGATATGATTCCTATTTTTGTCCTGTTCATGCTTAATCTCCGGAAGAGTTTCTCCCCTGTCTCAGTCCTTATAGGAAAAATCCTGGAGTGTAACACCCTTTATTTTAGTTAATTAATTTAAAACCCTTAGTTTTGTTTATTTATTCTTTTTAATTAATTTAGTGTGACAATAATAAGATAAGTATTCCTTAGATGATTAATTATTTGATGAAGTATTTTTATATTAATTAATTAATTGTTGGGGTTTTTTATTATTAACTAATTAAAAATCGGAGGAATATTTGTTTTAGAGTGAACAATGACCAAGTTAAGTCAAAACTGAATCACCCACATTTGATAACTATATTTTATTTTTAATAGCTTTTAGTTTATAGAACCGTGCGTTTTCTCCCTTGCGTCCACTCAAATGTGTAACTAGCAAGAATAAGTACATGAATGTCAATTAATTCCTAACGGTTGGTCATTGAATGATATTATTTCAATTGAATTTCTTATTCATGTGTGCAATTAACCTCAATGAAGAAAATTATTCCTTCTCTCTAATAAGCTCCACGCCTCCTTTATTAGTCGCATACTCCTCTCCCTCATAGAATACGATTAAACTTCCAATAGAGCAAAAAAGAAGTCCTAATCACTCACACACCATTCCCAATATTATATTTTGCATACTTTAAAAAACTTATAAGACATTCAAACAACCATCGACGCATTTCCTCTCATTCTTGTGGAAGTTCTAAACTTTCGTTCCTTCATCTTTGTGAGATTTTCGATGGCTATATAGTGTTGCTTGGAAGGAAAACGCTCAAGATAAGGGTTTTTTTCCATGCAGAGTTAGGCTATATATTAAATTAACAGTTTGTTAGATATTGATATGATGTCTTAAAAGAAAAATGTTAATTTTATTTTTGTCGTAAGGAATTTAACTATAATGTTTTGATTGTTTTTTTGAGTAATATATTTGTCTTGATGAACTTAATTATATAGTACTATTTTTATTATTATAACTTGATAAATATGCTTGTGGTGAAAACGTTTAACGTATTATGTGTCTTAGAGTACTTAATTATAAAGTCATAATAAACATTAATAATATGTTTATTATGATTTATTTTATTTTAAGTCTTGACTTTTTGAGTATTTAAAATTTGACTTTAATGAAAAGTGTGTCTTGAGGAAATTGATGAGAATTTTATATTTTTAATTTGACAATATGAGAAAATTGATTATTGAAATGCATTAATGTATAGTTCATTTTTATGCTTAAAAGAATAGTAATGGGGAAAATTTTATAGTGAAAAGAATAAAATTTTTATTTTTATTTTGTTCTTGGTGATGAGTTTTAATTTTTATCAATAACATGTAGCCAAATCGAATCTTATGGATTATTAAAATGAAAGTGGTGATTTTGAGATATTTGTTCACGTGCATATTTGAGATGTTGAAGTTATTGAGTTCTGACTATGAGTATCAATGAGAACATAAATTTGATGTCATATGTGGTTAAAAATTTAATCTAGAATATCTTTGTGGTTGCCTAAGTGGCTGGTGATTTGTGGTTTGAATAGTTTTCTCTTTGTGGTTGTCTAAGTGGCTGATTATTTGTTTTATAACCCTTTTATCTTTGTGGTTGCCTAAGTGGCTAGAGATTTGTACCTTTTGAGCATCATTATCATTATCAAGACATACCATATGCATCTTTGTGGACGCCTTAATGGCTGATTTAATTTTTCCCATTGGTACGGGTGACTTATGTGTGGACGCCTTAATGGCTAGCTATATCTGGATCATATACTTTTAGGAGCATGCATAACTTGCATACATTTTATTGTTATTTTTATTTTGATCTAACTATTTGTTCTAAGGTGAGTTGCTAGATTTATTTAGATACATTTTATAACTTGAGAGAATTATTCAGAAAAATCAATTTCTCTAAATCTTTTATGACATAAAGATTTTATATTTATATTTTATGGCTATTAACTTATTATTTGGTTTAATTTTTACCGGGATGAACAGAATCTTTACACCAAAATTTAGGTACTAATGATCTTGAAGAGTTGCATTAATGATATTTGCTTGGCGCGCGCGCGTGGGAAGAAGGGAGACTTTAACTTAAAAATAATGTTTGCAAAGGTGAGGTCCTACTTGAATCCGTCAACCTTGTTTTTCAATTTCACCTAAAGAGAATCTATTCTATTTTAGGACGTAAATGAGCATTTTCTAACAATTAGCAAATTATCTTTGCAATCATAATAATAATATCTAGTAAATTTCGTTGTGTTATTTTACAAAAATGAGAACAAGTTATTTTCTAGTGAAATTTTTATTTATTACATGATGAACTACTTCTAAGAAAAAAATTAATGTCACTTTTGAAAGAAAATAAATATTTTTAAGTAATGTCTTGGATCAAAATCTGGGGAGTTCCATGGAGCGTCAAATGAGGCATTTTTTCGGAAGGATTTTCACTTAAGGATGCAAATTAACATCCTATTGACAATATATTTAAAACCTCAATAGATGAATTTGAATATCAATCTAGGACACGAATTAGATCCTTACGAGCTCTAAGTTGATAAGTTTATGGAATCAATTCATTAGTTGTAAAATGCAAAGTGTAAGATACATTACCAATTATCTAGAATTTAACAATCGAATCCATACATCTCAATAAAACATAAACAAGTATTACATATCAATAATAAGTATAATTAAATAATAAGTATAATTAAAGTAACTTGTAACTACATTTAAACAACATAGTTTACAACTCAATTTAATGAACTATTTAATTAAATTACCGCAGCAGTATTGGAATTATAAAATTGTTCCCTAATACATCAAGTTACATCAAATAAAAATAAAGTACTTAATCCAAAACAAGGCTTGCATATCATCCTCTGGTACTGGGATTGAGCATCAGTCACCTTCAGCGGCTAATGTATATAAAAAATAAAAGGGAGTTTTGAAAATAAAGGGAGGGGTAGTTTAAAAATATTTTTTCATAAATATGCATAAATACATGAAATTATGATGGGTCTCATGATGAAGCTCTTAACTTTAATTTTTCATAAAAGCTTAATTGAAATCATTCTTTCATTATGATTTTGAAAACTATACATGACCTCAAATCTTTTCCTTGAAACAAGGAAAAGTCACCCAATATCTTGAGGTGGGTCACCAAGAAAATTAGGTCTTGATTGGTAAAGGTGGTTTGGCCAAACCCCAATCAGCGTCCTGATTGTTCTCTTCTCCCTGTTGTTTCATGCTTGGAACAGACCTGAATATCCCACCATGAATAAGGCCATGCATGATCTGATTAATGAGAATTTAATGTGTTGGAACCAAGTTGGTTCTTACACTTAAAGTTTTGACGTTAACAAAAGTATTTTATGAAAATAACATAATTGACTTCGAAGAAGAATGCAAAAATGAGAGGATGACGTCACCAGAGGATGGCGTCTCCATAGGATGGCGTCATCAGAAGATACAACCAGAAGATACCACTAGTAGATATCAAAGTCGCCAGAAGATGTCATCAGAGGATGACGTCACCTGAAGATACCTCTAGAAGATTTCACCAGAAGATACCTCCAGAGAATACCAGAAGATTTCACCAGAGGATACCAGAAGATGTCATCAGAGGATATTAGAGGATCCCATCAGAAGCAAAAATTAGAGGATGTCATCAATGGCAAAAATCAGAGGATGTCATGAGAGGCAATAATAAATGACATCATCAGACGATATCATTTGTGGTCCAAATGAGAAGGAAACATGGTCCCGAAGGAGACATGGTCCAGATCAGAAGGAAACATGATCCAGAAGAAGACATGGTCCAGATCAGAAGCAGACATGGTCCAAAAGATAACATGGTCCACATCAGAAGATAACATGGTCCATATCAGAAGCAAACATGGTCCAGAAGATAACATGGTTCAGATCAGAAGAATGCACGGTCCAGATTTAAAATGTGATTTAGATTCGTAGAAGACTTGATTCAAAATCGAAGAAGACTTGATTAAAATTTGAAAGAGATTTGATGGAAATTCGAAGGAGATCTGAGCAAAGAAGATTTGGTTCGAAATAAAAAAGAAACAGAATCAGTCAAAAGAATTTTCAAAGGAAATCTGAGCAAAATACATCTCGAAATTAAGCTTGGACAAAACCCATATCTCATCTATAAAAGGAGGCTTCCGACCGTAGAAGAAAGCATCGAAAAGTAGAAGAACTCAAGCGTAAAATCCAGATTCATCTTAGAGTTCAAAGAGATCAAAAAACACAAGAACTCGAGCTTCAAATCCAAAGTCATTCAGAGTTCAAAAGAGAGAAACACTTGAGTGCAAGAGAAATATTTTCTAAGTGATTTTTCGAGAGTGAAAGTCATTGCAACTATGCAAAGTTCCAAACCCTTGTAATCAAACCCGATAGTGGTGTGAATTCCTCCTTCAATCTAGGTTGTCAGATTGGTAGGAGAAGACTTGGCTTGTAGGGTCAAGGTGTTGTTATTCCTCAAAAGTATGGTGTTGTCAGACTGTTTGAGAAGACTGGCTTACAGGGTCAGGTGCTGTAATTCAATGTTTTGAATTAGTGGATTAAAGACTTATGAATGAAAAGACTGGATGTAGCCAAGTTAATGGTGAACTAGGATAAATATTTGTGTTCTTATACTATTATTATCCGCTGCTGAGTCTGATTATTTATTGATCAAGTAATTCACATCAACATTCATCAAAATAGCAAAAAGAATTCAATTTTGGCAAACACAATTCAACCCCCTTTCTCGTGTTTGTACCTTCAATTGGCATCAGAGCTCGGTCTCAAGGTTGAGCACTTTACAGTGTTTGAGAAAAGATCCAAGGGTTCAACATGTCTGGATTAAGTGAAGAAGCTGTTGGAGGAAACATCAACAGACCACCTCTATTTGATGGCGAACATTTCGAGTATTGGAAAGAAAGGCTGAAGAGTTTCTTTATTTCACAAGATCTTGAACTTTGGGACTTGGTAGAAGATGGTTATATTGCTCCAGAGGATGTTGAGTGGTGTTGAAATTCCCATAAAGGATATGGATGCTGACCAGAAGAAGATGTACAAGATGCATCATATATCCAGAACGTTCATGATAAATGCAACCACCTTCAAGGAATTCGACAAGTGCACCAACAAAGAGACAACAAAGAGTATCTATGATAGTCTGACTCTAACTTATGAAGGAAGCAAGCAAGTTCAAGAAGCAAAGGCCAACATCCTAGTCAAAAAGTACGAGTTGTTCAAGATGGAAGAAGATGAAGACATTGAAGCAATGTTTTCCAGATTCCAGACTCTGGTCTCAAGATTAAAGGTACTCAAGAAGAGTTACACTACTGCTGACCACATGAAGAAAATTCTTAGAAGCCTGCCAATCAAGTGGAGACCAAAGATTAGCCCAAGAAGAAGAACAAAACCCTAGCCTTGAAATCCAAGCAAAAGAAGGTCCTAAAAGCAGAAGTAGAATAAGAAGATAGTGATTCTGATGATTGGAAACCAGAGGAAGAAGAAATTGCTTTCATAACCAGAAAGGTTCTAAAGATGTGGCACAACAGAAAGAAGAAGTTTCCCCAAAGGTATTCCAAGCATTCCAACAGAGGAAAGGATGAACATGACAAGAAAAGTATCATCTGCTATGGATGCAATGAAACTGGACATATCAAGTCAGAATGTACAAACCTGGAGAAAGGGAAACACCAGAAGAAAGACTCCACACCCAAGAAGAAGAATTTGATAGCTACATGGGATGATTCTGGTGAATCTTCTGATGATGAAGAAGCAGAATTGGCTATGATGGCTCACATAAACTCTGCTTCTGGATCCAACATAGAATCTGACTTTGGAAGTGAATCAGAAGATGAAGAAGTAGAATTGGCTATGATGGCTCACACTCATTCTGCCTTTGGATCCAACACATATGCTGACTCTAGAAGTGAATCAGAAGATGAAGAAGCATAATTGGCTTTGATGGCTCACACCAACACTGCCTCTGGATCCAACACAGATTCTGATTCTGGAAGTGAATCATTAGATGAAGAAAAAGAGGTATTTTTGGAATTCACCCAATCTGATTTAATTACTGCAATGAATGACATTTTAAATGTCAATAACAAATTGTCTTTAAAACTGAAAGCACTTAGGGAAGAAAATAAAATTCTAACCAAAGAAATCAATGTCTTAAAGAATCAAAATGCATAATGTAAAACAGAAAATGCAACTCTTAAAACTGATATTACTGAACTTAAAACGGAGAATGCAAATTTGAAAACTAATATTGCTGAACTTAAGGGTGAAAATCTAACTCTGAAAAGCAATTATAGTTCAACATCAATTTGTAGCTCTGTTGTTTTGTGTACTATTTGCACTAAGAAAGGTCACTTCAAATTATCTTGTCCCATGATAAATACAACGAAAGACAAGAAACCTTTCAAGACTAACAAACCAGGACCAACCAGATTTGGGTACCAAAAGATAAAATTGTTTATGTTGCAAATGTTCTAAGCAACCAAATTGAAACACCAGTCATGGTGCCTGGTCAATGGATGCTTGCAATATATGAAGGAAAAAAGGTTTATGTTCCAACATCTACCAAACATAAGCCAACTAACTCTGATGGAAGAAGAATTGGTCAACACAATACCTATCAGAACTAGAACAATATGATGAACCAGAAATATCAAAAAAATCACACATATCAACAAAATCAAAAACAGACAGAGAAGTCACACATATCAACAAAACTAGAACTACCAGAAGAATCAGAATTACCATCAGTTCCAAAACTACCAGAGGAACCTGATATATCAGCAGAAAGAGAAGTGTCAGGTTAACAATTAGAATCAGGAGACTTATTTGAACACTTCAATCAATTTCATCAAGACTACAAACCTAGATGGGAATTCAAATTCCTCCATCCAGACCCTCCAATCATAGAAATATGGAAATTCATAATCTGAAAAACCAAAAAAGAAGAAATAAGAAGGTTTTTAGAGTGAAACTGAAACTGTTGACATATAGGTTATATCTTTCTCTAATTATTATTATTGTTTTGATATTATGTTTATTGTGATAACAAGAAGCTTGATCTTAAAAATCAAAGCTAGATAAGTATTTTGCAGGTTCTCAAGAATTTAGAGGAACCAGGTGATCCACATAATTGGAACACTTCAGCAGAAATAGCAAACCAATTGTTTCAAAAACAAGTAGAAACAACCAGAAGCAAAATTAATGTTCTGGCTGTATTGATTTCAATCTTAAATTATATGATTTTTATTATGTTATATGACAAAAAGCTTGACCTTGAAAAGTCAAAGCAAGATGATGATAGTGCAGGTTTACCAGAACCAAAGGAAGCTGATGCAGACAAACCAGAAGAACTTGAAAAAGTAGAGGATGCAAGCAAAATAGAAGAACACGACAAAGCTTCAAAGGATGAATCTGAAGATAAGTTTAAAGGAAGATGTGGATGGAAGTACAAGTCATCTCATCTTGAAACTCTAATCATTGGAAGTGCAATTGATCCTTTAAGGACAAGATCATCACTAAAAGTCACCAGTCTGTTTGGGTTACTCTCGTCTATTAAGCCTACCTCTGTTGATGAAGCATTGGCAGAAGATGGATGGATTCTTGCAATGCAAGAAGAGTTAATGAATTTGAGAGGAATGATGTATGGGATCTAGTACCAAGACCAGAAAAGAACATTATAGGAACTAAGTGGTTTTTCAGAAACAAGCTGAATGAAAAAGGTGAAGTGGTAAAAAACAAGGCAAGACTTGTTGCACAAGGCTACAATCAGCAAGAAGGCATTGACTACACTGAGACATTTGCTCCAGTGGCCAGGTTAGAAGCAATTCGTATCCTACTTTCCTTTGCTGCTAATAATAACATTACATTATTTCAAATGGATGTTAAAAGCATTTTTTCAAATGGTTATATAAGTGAAGAAGTCTATGTTAAACAATCCCCAGGTTTTGAAAGTTTTGAATTTCCAAATCATGTTTTTAAACTTAAAAAATCTTTGTAAGGTTTAAAACAAGCACCTAGGGCATGGTATGATAGACTTAGTAACTTCTTGCTTAAAAATGACTTTGAAAGAGGACAAGTAAATCAATAGAAGCTGATATTCTTATTATTTAAGTTTATGTTGATGACATTGTTTTTGGATCTACTAATGGCACTCTTTACCAAGAATTTTTTGAATTAATGCAGCATGAATTTCAGATGAGTATGATGGGAGAACTTAAGTTCTTCCTAGGGATACAAATTCAACAAAATCAAAAGGGTATATTCATTCATCAAACGAAATGTACAAAAGAGATTCTCAAGAAGTTTAAGATGAGTGATTGCAAACCTATGGCTACACCAATGCACCCTACTTGCTCACTTGAAAAGGATGATTCAGGACAAAAAGTTGTTCAAAAAACCTATAGAGGTATGATAGGATCGCTACTTTACCTCACTGCTTCTAGACCTGACATCATGTTTAGTGTATGTGTATGTGCAAGATTTCAATCTCACCTAAGGAAATCCCATTTAACTGTTGTTAAGAGAATCCATAGATACCTAAAAGGCACTACCAACCTTACCTTGTTCTACAAGAAAACTCGTACATACAAACATAGTGGATACTATGACTCTGACTATGCTGGAGACAAACTTGAGAGAAAGAGCACAAGTGGAAACTGCACCTTTATAGGAGACAACTTAATATCTTGGTCAAGCAAGAGACAAAGCACAATTTCCATGTCAACAGCAGAGGCTGAATACATTTCAGTAGCCAGATGCAGTTCGCAACTCATTTGGATGAAACATCAGCTGGAAGACTACAAAATCATGGAAACCAACATTCCCTTATACTGTGACAACACTTCAGCCATCAATCTAACCAAAAACCCTACACTTAAAGTTTTGATATTAACAAAAGTATTTTATGAAAATAACAAAATTAAATTCGAAGAGGAATGCAAAAATCAGAGGATGACGTCACCAGAGGATGTCACTAGAGGATGACGTCACCAGAGGATACCACTAGAGGATGTCACCAGAAGATACCACCAAAATATATCAACGTCATCAGATGATATCATCAGAGGATGACGTCACCAGAAAATACCTCCAGAAGATAAAGCCAAAAGATACCTCTAGAGGATATTAGAAGATATCACAAGAGGATACCTCTAGAAGATATCACCAGAGGATACCTCTAGAGGATATCACCAGAGGATCCCATCAGAAGCAAAAATCAGAGGATGTTGTCAAAGGCAAAAATCAAAGGATATCATCAATCAGAGGATATCATCAGAGGCAAGAATAAATGACATCATTAGAGGATATCATTCGTGGTCCAGATTAGAAGGAAACATGGTCCAGAAGAAGACATGGCCCAGAAGATAACATGGTCCAGATCAGAAGATAATATGGTCCAGATCAGAAGCAAACATGGTCCAGATCAGAAGAAGACATAGTCCAGATCAGAAGAATGCACGGTCCAGATTTAAAACGTGATTTAGATTCGTAAAAGACTTGATTCAAATCAAAGAAGACTTGATTAAAATTTGAAAGAGATCTGATCAAAGTTTTAAGAAGAATTGATTCAAAAATCAAAGAAGACCTGATGGAAATTCGAAGGAGATCTGAGCAAAGAAGATTTGGTTCGAAATAAAAAAGAAACATAATCAGTCAAAAGAATTTTCAAAGGAAATCTGAGCAAAATACATCTCGAAATTAAGCTTGGACAAAACCCATATCTCATCTATAAAAGGAGGCTTCCGACCGTAGAAGAAAGCATCGAAAAGTAGAAGAACTCAAGCGTAAAATCCAGATTCATCTTAGAGTTCAAAGAGATCAAAAAACACAAGAACTCGAGCTTGAAATCCAAAGTCATTCAGAGTTCAAAAGAGAGAAACACTTGAGTGAAAGAGAGATATTTTCTAAGTGATTTTTCGAGAGTGAAAGTCATTGCAACAATCAGTTTTCCAAAAGCAACTATGCAAAGTTCCAAACCCTTGTAATCAAACCCGATAGTGGTGTGAATTCCTCATTCAATCTAGGTTGTCAGATTGGTAGGAGAAGACTTGGCTTGTAGGGTCAAGGTGTTGTTATTCCTCAAAAGTCTGGGGTTGTTAGGTTGTTTGAGAAGACTGGCTTGGAGGGTTAGGTGCTGTAATTCAATGTTTTGAATTAGTGGATTAAAGCCTTCTGAATGAAGGGACTGGATGTAGCCAAGTTAATGGTGAACTAGGATAAATCTTTGTGTTCTTATACTGTTATTATCCACTGCTGAGTCTGATTATTTATTCATCAATTAATTCACATCAACATTCACCAAAACAACAATAAGAATTCAATTTTGGTAAACACAACTCAACCCCCTTCTCATGTTTGCACCTTCATAATGCACTTGAGATGTTATGTATGCAATGCCTTGATAATATTATGTTTGCATTGCATCATTACTCCATAACACTTATAATAACATGACAATATATTGAAAATCAAGTGGGAATTAAATCTAAGTCCCTAATCAAAATTGGAACAAGAGGCAAACTTAGCCAGAGACAAACTCCTGACTAGAGGATACAAGTCTAGAGGAAGAATTAGAGGATAAATGTCAAGAGGTAGAATAAGAGGATAAATGTCCAGAGGTTGAATCAGAGGATATGTGTCCACAGGCAGCTTGATCAAAGGGGACTTGGATTAGAGAAAATCGAAAGCAAGGTAGAAGAAGAAAAATAAAAGGAAAAGTAGAAGAGTATTATCAGAGGCGAAATAGAAGCATTTTACTAGAGGCAAAACAGAAGTAATTTACTAGAGGAAAAATACATGAAACCATAAAATAGCTATCAGAGGCAAAAAATGAAGGAGAAACCAAAGGCAGAAATACTCAGAGTTGAAAAATAGCATCAGAGGAAACTTGCCCAGAAACGTAAGTTAATCATCAGAGTCAAGATGCCCAACATCATGAGTTAGGAATCAGAGGAAGCAAAATAGAAAAGAATTATCAAAAGTAAAAATACTTATGTTTTTTAAATGACATCCAGAGGAAAAACCCCAAAGTTACAGAATGACACCCAGAGACAAAACTACAAAGACGAAGGTGAAAGAGCATTCAAGGCACAAGCAATTGGCCTTCAGTAACAGGACCCACACATTAAACTAAAATCCTTTACTCAAAATCCTGAGAGTTCCTAAATTTCCATCGCAACAATCATGCAATGTTCAAACAAACAACATGCCTGACATTTTTAAATCATTTGAGTGCAGTTTCAAATCATGTATATGCTAAAAATTCTATTTCCCTCGCTTAAGTTATTCTAACTCGTAATGCCCCCAAAACAGTTTCTTACAAGAATTAAAGAATTTCAGTGAATGAATTCCCATAACACTCATGCTAAAAGAAGTTAATGAAACAAAACTAATAGTTTTCTAATGAAGTTCTCCTTTTCGAGTTAAGTTGATTTGGAGTAGTTATCTACTTTCCCAACTCCTTACCTTTTTAGTCATCACATCTTGCTCCAATTGTTTTGGAGTTTTTCCGTGTTGTTTCTTATCTTCTCTCCAATGTGATTTGGTCGATTAATGAAAGTTGAGGGCTGACCCCGTGCATGCAATGGGTTAGGGCCAGTCATATGAAGTTTTGTAAACTAATGTTTTTGGAGATTTTGAAAAGGAAGGAGAAATGGAGGAGTTGAGGAAGATGATGAATAGTACGGTTTGGGGATGTTCTCCCAATTTTTGGAAATGAAAAGGAAAGAATGAGATTATTGTTCCAGGCTTTTCCCAAGGACTTACGCGAGGGAAAATTATGGGTTTTATCTATTTTGACCCTTGGACATTCCTTTATTACCTTTTTTGCCTATTCCCATTTTTAATAAAATACATTATTTCCAAATTAATATGTTAATATATTTAAAATCTTTATTTTAATAGATTTTAATTAAGTGGGTTGTTACACAAATCAAGAATTGAAAAATAATAAACAAGAAAAGTAAAGTCACAAGAAAGAAATAGTTGAATTAACTAGGAATATGAACACACATTGGCATTAGAAAAGCTAGGCAGATTCAAAATCCGAATAGGGTGGATGTGTATATCTTTTAGGGAATTTTCTAAGTGAATTGTCTATCTCCAGATAACTAAAATACAATTCTTATTTATAGACTAAGTGTTGCAATGGCTAGTCCTTGTTGGGCACGCCACATGTGTTTCATTTCAACTTCTTTAACTACTTCATATATTTTTTTTATCAAGTTTCCAACAATAGCGACATATGTTTCCAACATCAGTTGATTGTTGTCCATGTTAGCGAACATGGGTTTACTCACCAAACATCATCATATAGATTTT
The DNA here is from genome assembly GCA_037974295.1 of Cicer cuneatum. Classification (NCBI taxonomy): domain Eukaryota; kingdom Viridiplantae; phylum Streptophyta; class Magnoliopsida; order Fabales; family Fabaceae; genus Cicer; species Cicer cuneatum. The sequence goes on from JBBPBO010000001.1 coordinate 33,978,574, forward strand.
TCTACATATAAAACTTGAATTTCTTATTTGTTAACATTTTCTCCTTTTGCATTTAGGTGTGTTTTTTGCTTACTCAAACCCCCATCTCTCAATCTATAACTTCAAAACTTTCTTCACCTTCATCATGTATTCCTTTTCTCGAACCTCAAACATTCCTCCCATAGCTTCTCAATCATCCAAACCTATTACCAAAGGTCAACTAATATATGCATATAAATTGGACGACGATGAAGCCAAAAAGGCTATCTAGCGATCTCAGGTACTAATTTTTTTCCTCTAAAAAAACACGACTTTTTCTTTCTTGGATCCGTATCCACCTACTGACTATCATCAACACGTTGAGTCTTTCACTCCTTGCCATTCTTCGTCACCCTTTTTAGCTTTCAAATCTCGAGTTAACCTTAGATTTCTTGAATCTGTTGGTAATGCATTCATATCGATGCTTAGGAGTTTAAATCCTCCCAAATCCACCACTAAGAAATATGCTCAAAAAGCTCTTTATTTGTAGAGGCTTGAAAAACTTGCTAAATAGAAATCTACTTTTTGGAAACAAATAGGTATCTATTGAAGGTGCAAACACGAGAAGGGGGGTTGAATTGTGTTTGACTAACTTGAATACTTTTTCTGTTTTTGCAGTTTTAAAACAAAACTTGATGTATGAATAAAACAAAGTTAGCAGCGGATATAAAGTATAAATAAAAACACAATTTTATATTGGTTCACCGTTAACGAGGCTACGTCCAGTCCCTTCACCTTGAATGATTTCACTAATTTAAACCTTGAATTACAACAGTTCCACTGACCCTCCAAGCCAGTCTTCTCAAATAGTCTAACAATCCGAGACTCTTGAGGAATACAACCTTGACTTCCTAAGTCAAGTCTTCTCCTACCAATCTGACAACCCAGATTGTAGAAGGAATTACAACACCTTGAATCTAATTGCCAAGTAATCTGCTACCCCTTCTGACTCCCTCAGATTGTAGACTATACTTCAACAACTTAGATCTAACACAAGGGAAAGATAATAATAACACGAGTGCTTGCTTTTGAAAAGTTGGAACTCACAATTAACCTCACTGAAAACTTGAGTGTTTGCTTTGGAAGTGTATGACTTTTTTTTTTATTTTCGATGCTAAGTATTCTGCCTTGAGCCTCTTTTTATAGATGCGAATTAGGGTCTCTTCCAAGCTTAATTTCGAGCTGTATCTTGCTGGATTCTCTTGCAAAAATATCTTGACCAATTGGGCTTCACTTAAATAAAAAACATATCTTTTTTAAGCTTCAGATTTGCTTTCAAAAATAACTGGCCAATCATGTCTTTAGTTTCTTCCCGCCAACAGCTTCTGAACTCCCATACGACTTCACTTTATTTTTGTAACAAATCTTTTTAATACTTTGATCAAAATAAATTAAAATCTCCACCGTTAATCCTCATGATTAAATCTGGACCATTTGATCTTCTGCGCTAGTCCACATCTGGACCATACTAAGTGATCTGCTGTGATCCTCTGATTTCGGCCAACCCTGAACCACACTTTCTGATCTTCTGATCTCGACCATATTGGTCTAGCAAACTGATCTGCTGTGATCCTCTAATCTCGTCCACTTCTGGACCACACATTCTGACCTTCTGATTTCGGCCAACACTGAGCCATGGTCTGATCTTCTGATCTCGGCCAACACTGGGCCATATACTCAAATCTGGACCATTGATCTGAATATCTTCCCTTTGATCTGGACCAATTTTGGACTTGGTCTGGATTAAACTGAAATTAAATCTAGACAAATAATATTTCAGTCTGGACATTTTACCTTCTTTTTTGGATCAGTTCTGGATCAAGTCTGGAGATCATTTCTTCTGGTCTGGACTTAGTTTCATACCCTGAACCATGCTATCTTCTGGTCTGGGTCAAATCTGGATTGATTCTCTAGTTCTGGACCCATTACCTTATCCTCTGATTAAATCTGGATCAAGTCTGGGCTGTTTATTATTTCACTTCCAGGCCATCTTCTGGTCAGAATAACTTCTGGAATAAATCTGACATTTGATTCTTTCTGGTCTGGATCAAGTCTCCCTCTGGCAGGCTTCCTTCTGGTCTGGTCTAGGTCTCCTTCTGACTTTGCTTCCTTCTGATCTGGGCCAGCAAAGATATCCTCTGGTGGTGTTTTGACATCCTGGTGTATCCTCTGGTAATTCCAGGATGCATTCTGGATGCATTTTCTGCCTCTATTAACTTCATCTTCTGGTGGTATTTAATATAGTAATTCAAGGTACAAAATAAGATTACATGGAGTGCTTCTGTAAACATCAAAATCCTAAGTACTTAGAACCAACTTGGTTCCAACAATCTCCCTTTTTTTGATGATGACAAAACTTTAACTTATTTTGCGAGTTTATAACCCGTAGTGCTGAAATACTCCCCCTCACACCAATCTCTCCCACTAAGTCTGATACTGACTTTTTCTTCTCCTTTTCAACTCCTTCTCTTTTCACTCTTTCTTTTCTTCTCTTCTTCTCTCATTTTCAACTCCTTCTTTATTCTCTCTTTCTTTTCTCTCTTCGCATTGCCTCTCCTTTTCAACTTCTTTCCTTTTCACTCTTTAATTTTCTCTCTCCCTGTTTCTTCTCCTTTTCAACTCGTTCTCTTTTCATCTCTTTCTTTTTCGCTCCTCCTTTCTTTTTATCGCTCATTTTCTACTTATTTCTCCTTTTTCTCTCACTCCCCCTTTTTGTTATCAGCCAAAAAGAGGTCCTACTATTTTTGTATTTTTGTTTTTTTCTTTACAAATTACAGAAAGTAAAAACAGAAAATAAAAGACATAAAATAAAATTACAAGAAACTTAAAAACTCCTAAGATGACTACTTGAGCTAGTCACATATGGAGGTAATGCTGAGATGTTTCTTGATGAACTCGAACCTATCTTCAAGTAGTGCTTTGGTGAAGATGTCAGCCCATTGATGATCAGTGTCCACAAACTGGATGCTTAAAGTCCCTTTTTGAACATGGTCCCTAATGAAATGGTGTTTTATTTCAATGTGTTTGGCTCTAGAGTGTAAGATAGGGTTCTTGGTTAGGTTTATGGCTGAAGTGTTATCACAGAACAAAGGGATATTGGTTTCAAAGATGTTGTAATCTTCAAGTTGATGTTTCATCCAGAGTAACTGTGAACTGCATCCTGTTGCTGAGATATACTCAGCTTCAGCTGTTGACATGGCAATGGTGCTTTGTCTTTTGCTTGACAAGGAGATCAAATTATCACCTAAGAAAGTGCAGTTGCCACTTGTACTTTTCCTTTCCAGCTTGTCTCCAGCATAGTCGGAATCACAAAAACCTCTGAGTTTGTAAGTTGGGGTTTTCTTGTATAACAGGGTAAGGTTGGTGGTTCCTTTAAGATATCTCAGAATTCGTTTGACAACAGTTAAATGGGATTCCCTAGGGTTAGCTTAAAAAAGGGCACAGACACAAACACTAAACAAAATGTCAGGTCTAGAAGCAGTTAAATAAAGAAGGGATCCAATCATACCTCTGTATGTTTTCTGGTCTACCTTTTGGCTGGTTTCATCTTTCTCAAGTGAGCAGGTTGGGTGCATGGTGGTGGCCATAGGCTTACAGTCACTCATCTTGAACTTTTTAAGAAGTTCTTTAGTGTATTTAGATTGGTGAATGAGTATACCTGATTTACCTTGGTGAATTTGAATTCCCAAGAAGAACTCAAGTTCTCCCATTATGCTCATTTAGAACTCTTTCTGCATTAGGTCAGAAAACTCTTTGCACAAAGTGCCATTAGTCGATCCAAATATGATATCATCAACATACACTTGAATAATCAGAATATCATTTTTAATGGATTTCCTAAATAGAGTATTATCAATCTGGCCTCTATTAAATTCATTCTTAAGCAGAAAGTTGCTAAGTCTGTCATACCATGCCCTTGGTGCTTGTTTTAAACCATATAAAGATTTTTTAAGTTTAAAAACATGGTCTGCAAAATCAGGATTTTCAAATCCAGGGGGCTGTTTGACATATACTTCCTCACTTATATAGCCATTTAAGAATGCACTTTTAACATCCATTTGATACAGCATTATATCATGATTAGCAGCAAATGATAAAAGAATTCTAATTGCTTCTAACCTGGCCACTGGAGCAAAAGTCTCAGTGTAATCTATACATTCCTGCTGACTGTATCCTTGAACTACAAGTCTGGCTTTGTTCCTCGCCACTTCACCTTTTTCGTTGAGTTTGTTCCTGAACACCCATTTGGTTCCAATAATGTTTTTGTTTGGTCTGGATACCAGATCCCAAACATCATTCCTTTGGAATTCATTCAGCTCTTCTTGCATTGCAAGTATCCAACCTTCCTCTGCTAAAGCCTCATCAACATTGCTTGGTTCAATTGTTGAGAGTAAACCAAACAAACTGGTTTGTCTACTTGATGATCTGGTCTTTAAAGGTTCTGCTGCACTGCCAATAATGAATGATTCTGGATGTGAAGACTTGTACTTCCATCCATTTTTTCCCTCTGTCTTGTCTTCAGAGTCAACATGTTCTTCTTCATCTTGATCTTTCTCAGATTCCGCTGCTGATCCAGCTTCTGGTTCATGTGCCTCTGGTTCATGTGCCTCTGGTTCACCTGCAATTTTCTCATCTTGCTTTGACTTTTCAGAGTCAAGCTGTTTATCATCAAACTTAATGTGGATTGATTCTTCCACAGTGTTAGTTTCTTTGTTAAACACTCTATAAGTTTTTGATCTCTCAGAGTAGCCAATAAAGATACACTTTTGAGATCTAGAATCAAACTTAGCTAGGTTATCTTTAGTGTTCAACATAAAACAGATGCAGCCAAATTGCTTAAAGTAGGAAATATTGGGTTTCTTACCTTTCCACAGTTCATAGGGAGTGTTATTTAAGATGAACCTGATGTAGACTCTATTCTAAATGTAGCAGGCTGTGTTGACAGCTTCTGCCCAAAGGTAGGTGGCAACCTTCATATCATTCAACATGGTTCTGGCCATCTCCTGCAGTGATCTGTTCTTCCTTTCTACCACTCCTTTCTGTTGAGGTGTTCTGGGGGATGAGAAGTTGTGAGAGATGCCATTCTCATCACAGAACTCTTCAAAATACTTGTTCTCGAATTCACCTCCATGATCACTTCTGATGGTTATGATCTTAATACCCTGTTCATTCATAACTTGCTTATACAAAGAAATAAATACTCTGTGAGATTCATCTTTGTTCTTTAAAAATTTACCCAAGTCCACCTTGAGTAATCATCAACAATTACAAAACCATATTTCTTACCACCGAGAGAAGCTGTTTGAACAGGACCAAACAAATCTAAGTGAAGCAATTCAAGTGGTTGAGAGGTAGAAACACATTTTTTAGTTTTAAAAGAGTTTTTAGTTTGTTTACCTCTTTCACATGCTTCACACATTATCTCAGTTTTGGAACTTACCTTGGGAAGCCCTCTTACCAACTGGAGTTTGCTCAATTCAGATATAAGCCTAGGGTTTGCATGCCCTAACCTTTTGTGCCAAATAAGATTCTGCTCACTCACAGACAATAAGCATTTAACTTGTTGCTTAACAATACTGAACAAATCAATTTTATAAACATTATCCTTCCTAGTGCCAGCAAATAAAACCGACCCATCAAGTTGATTAACAGCTTTGCAAGTTTTTTGATTAAAAATAACATCATAGTTGCAATCACTTAATTGACTTATGCTTAGAAGATTATGTTTTAGCCCTTTAACTAACAGAACATTTTTAATAGAAAGGGAAGAAGAAGTGTTACCAACAGTTCTTGTACCAATAATCTGACCTTTATGATTTCCTCCAAAGGAAACTTTGCCTCCGTTCTTCATAGTCAGATTCAAAAACATGGATTTGTCTCCTGTCATGTGTTTGGAGCATCCATTGTCAAGATACCAAGTTTTGTGTTGCTGATCAAACCTTGCTTCAGAGTCAGAGTCAGACTCAGCATCTGTTCGAGCCATCAGAGCCAGTTCTGCTTCTGGCCTGTTTGAGCAGTTTCCTTGATTCTGCTTTGGTCGATAAACCATGTTCCTCTGATGATTCTGGAACATGTTTTGGTTCTGGTAATTTTGGTGAATCATGTGATTCTGATAAGCTTGATGATTCTGGTGATTTGGGTGAATCTGGTGGTTCTGATGAATCTAGTAATTTTGGTTATTTTGGTTCCAGTACTGATTCTGATTTCGGTTCCAGTATTGGTTCTGGTTCCAGTTTCTATGCTTCTGATACTGGTTCCAGTTCTGGTTCTAGTTCTAGTGTTGGTTCTGGTTCTAGTTTATGTGCTTCTGATACTGGTTCCAGTTTTGGTTCTGGTTCCAGTTTCTATTCTGATTCTGGTTCTGGTTGCGTTGACCAGACCTTCTTACATCAGACTCAGATTGCTTTGCCTGGTTGTAGCAGGAACATAAACCTTCTTCTGCTTGTTCATTGCCAACATCCATTGTCCAGGCACCATTGTTGGTGTCTTCTTCTGGTTGCTCAGAACATCTGCAACATAGACAATTTGATCTTTTGGTACCCAGAACTGATTGGGTCCAGGTTTGTTAGTCTTAACAGCTCTCTAATCTTGTTCAGATTTTAATATTGGACAAGATAGTTCAGAGTGACCTTTGCATAAAACATCAGAATGAACAACTTTACTTTCAGCAATCGTTTCTGTAAAACCAAGACCTGTCTTTCCAATGTTACTGTTTCCTTAAATCATAGATGCATATTTACTTCTTTCCATTCCATTGGAAATAAAGTTTTGAAAAAATTGCTCATGCATATCAGATTCACAAACAGTTTTGGAAGTGGAACAAATATTACTTTTGAGAGTTTGGTTTTCAGATTTGAGTCTTGCAACTTCAGTTTTAAAATCCTTGTTTTCAGTTGCATACTCAGAATTTCGATTCTTTAAAACTTGGACTTCTTTGGTTAGATTTTTCTTATCTTCCCTAAGAGTTTTCAGTTTTAAAGACATCTTATTGTTTGCATTTAAAAAGTCTTTTAAAGTCTCAATTAATTCAGATCTAGTGAGATCAGAAAATACCTCATCGTCTTCATCTTCTAAATCTGTTCCAGAGCCTGAGCTGTATTCAGAACTTGAATTTTTATGAGCCATCAGAGCCAGAATTGCTCCCTCTGATGTGCTTCCAGACTTGCTTGAATGACTGTTTCGATCATTCTTCCTTCTGCCTGCTTTCCTTCATGAATTCTTGCCATTGTGAAGTCTAGAGGCAAGCCTGATGTGTGCCATCTTTGCTGTTTCTGCCTCTTCTTCATCAGACCATTCTTTCTCTGATTCTGATGCATCCTAGGGTGCCATCAGACCATTGTTTCTAAATCTGGAACTCTTTTTGTGTTGTTTTCCTTTTTCTAGATTTGGACATTCTGACTTGATATGTCCAGGTTCATTGCATCCATAACAAACAATACTCTTCTTGTCAGATTCTTCCTTTCCTTTGTTGTTATGCTTCTTCTCTTCCTGTTTTCCCAGATCTTAACCATCTTTTTGGTTAAGTAAGCCATATCATCACAGTCACTGTCACTATCCTCTGATTCTGATGCTGCCCTTGCAGCTTTCTTCTATTTCGACTTCAGGGCCAGATTCTTCTTCTTCTTTGGTTCATCTACTTCTAGTTCTAATTCATGAGACCTGAGTGAGCTGGTCAGATCTTCAAGTTTTAAGTTGTTCAGATCTTTGGCTTGCTGAACTGCAGTAACCATTGGTCTCCACTTGGTTGGTAAGCTTCTTAGAATCTTCTTGACATGATCTACTGTTGTGTAGCTTTTCTTCAAGACCTTCGGTCCAGATATCAGAGTCTGGAATCTGCAGAACATTCCATCAATGTTTTCATCATCTTCTGTCTTGAACATCTCATACTGTTTGACCAGTATGTTAGCCCTTGCTTCTTGAACCTGATGGCTTCCTTCATAGGTCAGAACCAGACTGTCGAATATGCTCTTTGCTGTTTCTTTATCTGTGCATCTGTCAAATTCCTTGAATGTGATGGCACTGATCATGATGTTTCTGGACTTGTGGTGCAGCTTGTATAATTTGCTCTGGTCTGGTTTCATATCATCCATGTCAAGTTCTTTAGTTGGATCTTCTGGAACAGTAGGTGCAGTGTATCCTTTGACTACCATCTTCCATAATTCAGGATCTTGAGATATGAAGAAACTTCTCATTCTGTCCTTCCAATACTCAAGCCTTTCTCCATCAAACAATGGTGGTCTGTTGATGTTGCCTCCCAAATCATCTCCAGATTATGCCATGTTGAACCCCTTCGACCTTTCCTCAAACACTGTTAAGTGCTCAGCCTTGAGACCGAGCTCTGATGCCAATTGAAGGTTCAAACACGAGAAGGGGGGGTTGAATTGTGTTTGAATAACTTGAATACTTTTTATGGTTTTGCAATTTTAAAACAAAACTTGATGTATGAATAAAAAAAAGTTAGCAGCGGATATAAAGTATAAATAAAAACACAAAATTTTATACTGGTTCACCGTTAAGGAGGCTACGTCCAGTCCCTTCACCTTGAAGGATTTCACTAATTCAAACCTTGAATTACAACAGTTCCACTAACCCTCCAAGTCAATCTTCTCAAACAGTCTAACAATCTTAGACTCTTGAGGAATACCGCACCTTGACTTCCTAAGTCAAGTCTTCTCCTACCAATCTGACAACCCCAGATTGTAGAAGGAATTACAACGCCTTGAATCTAATTGCCAAGTAATTTGCTACCCCTTCAGACTCCCTCAGATTGTAGACTCTACTTCAACAACTTAGATCTAATACAAGGGAAGGAAAATAACACGAGTGCTTGCTTTTGGAAAGCTGGAACTCACAATTAACCTCACAGAAAACTTGAGTGTTTGCTTTGGAAGTGTATGACTTTTTTGTGATTTTCGATGCTAAGTATTATGCCTTGAGCCTCCTTTTATAGATGTGAATTAGGGTCTCTTCCAAGCTTAATTTTGAGTTGTATCTTGCTGGATTCTCTTGCAAAAATATCTTGACCAATTGGGCTTCACTTAAATAAAAAACATATCTTTTTTAAGCTTCTGATTTGCTTTCAAAAATAATTGGCCAATCATGTCTTTAGTTTCTTCCCGCCAATAGCTTCTGAACTCCCATACGACTTCACTTTATTTTTGTAACAAATCCTTTTAATAGTTTGATCAAAATAAATTAAAATCTCCACCATTAATCCTCATGATTAAATCTGGACCATTTGATCTTCTACGCTAGTCCACATATGGACTATACTAAGTGATCTGCTGTGATCCTCTGATTTCGGCCAACCCTGGACCACACTTTCTGATCTTCTGATCTTCTGATCTCGGCCATCCTGGTCTAGCAAACTGATCTGCTGTGATCCTCTGATCTCGGCCACTGCTGGACCACACATTCTGACCTTCTAATTTCGGCCAACACTGAGCCATGGTCTGATCTTCTGATCTCGGCCAACACTGGGCCATATACTCAAATCTGGACCATTGATCTGAATATCTTCCCTCTGATCTGGACCAATTCTGGACTTGGTCTGGATTAAACTGAAATTAAATCTAGACAAATAATATTTCAGTTTGGACATTTTACCTTCTTTTTTGGATCAGTTCTGGATCAAGTCTGGAGATCATTTCTTCTGGTCTGGACTTAGTTTCATACCATGAACCATGCTATCTTCTGGTCTGGGTCAAATCTGGATTGATTCTCTAGTTCTGGACCCATTAGCTTATCCTCTGATTAAGTTTGGATCAAGTCTAGGCTGTTTATTATTTCACTACCATGCGATCTTCTGGTCAGAATAACTTCTGGAATAAATATGACATTTGATTCCTTCTGGTCTGGATCAAGTCTCCCTCTGGCAAGCTTCCTTCTGGTCTGGTCCAGGTCTCCTTCTGACTTTGCTTCCTTCTGATATGGGCCAGCAAAGATATCCTCTGGCGGTGTTTTGACATCCTGGTGTATCCTCTTGTAATTCCAGGATGCATTCTGGATGCATTTTCTGCCTCTGATAACTTCATCTTCTGGTGGTATTTAATATAGTAATTCAATGTACAAAATAAGATTACATGGAGTGCTTTTGTAAACATCAAAATCCTAAGTACTTAGAACCAACTTGGTTTCAACATCTATGACCTAGTCATGTTAAGCAAAACCAATTTGTTCTACATTTTTGCCCAAATATTTAGTTCTATGTATTTTTTGGACTCTTCAACCTGCACATTTCAATTACCTTATGGGATGTTCACACATTTCTCGATGTAGCTACTATAATTGGGCTGCAGTCAATTGGTTGAATCGTAATCCCATGTTTTGTCCCTGAAAGTACCCTTGAACCTATATTATCTCTTTCTAGTGACATACGATATATTTAGAACAATAACTTGAAGATTTTGAATCTCGAGATCTTGAAATCAAGAAGGAAATCGCTAAATTAAAGAGAAAAATTAAGGATTTGGAAGCTGAAAAGAGAATGATCCCGCCTTCACAGGAGCTGGTTCAACAACATTTGAAAAAAATACTTTTATCAATAGTAGTAGGTCAAGCTTCATACGTAACTTCTTCGAGGGCTCAAGCTGAAACTACTGCGCTTCAAATTTCTACTGTTGAAAAAAAAACTAGTAAGTATAAAGGATATCTACTATAAGTTTAAACAAGACCCACCCTTTTAACTTGTTTGAATGTTTATTATTGATGCGCATTTTTTGGCCCCCATGCCATTACTATTTGTATGGATTAATTTTTTTTTTATTTCTTGAATATGTGGTTTAAAGTATTTTAAACATTGCCCATTTATTGATAGGCCCAACAGTTCCTCGAGTTTATCTCTCGAATCAAATAAGCGTTATTCAAAAATACCTTTTCTACATTGAAAGAACCTTCCCAATTGGGACACCATTTACCATATATGCGTTCTTTGGTATCAACTGGGAGAACAATTTTGCAAACCAAATCATTAACTTGAAAACTCCTCCTTTTAACTCTTTTGTCATAAAACCTACTCATCCATTCTTTCTATCAAATAATGTTATTTGATATTGTCATAATCTCTTGAGTCAGTCTATTTAATTTGTCATACATCATGTTCTAGTATTCTTGCACCGGTAAATCATTTTGCCTTTGAATTCTTAAAGATTGCAAATTTATTTCTATTGGTAACATATCTTCTTGGCTATACACCAATCGAAAAGGGGTAGTGCCAATTGCACCTTTAGGAGTGTTTCAATATTCCCAAAGCACATGCTTTTTAATGTTTCATTTTACTTGACCATTAGCTTGGACATAATAAGGAGTCGAAGCAAGTAATTTGATGTTCCTTGATTCAACATACCGTACCATCCTTTTTTCAATAAACAATGTTCCTCTATCTTTACTAAATGTTTGAGGGATTCCCAATTGACACACAATATGATAAAACTATGACCTCTTTCTACTCCAGTTCTCTTAAGGGAATAGCCTCAACCCACTTCGAAAAGTAATCTACATCCACTAGGATACACTTATGTTCTTTTGAATATGTTGGGTGGATTTGGTCGATCAAGTCAAAAGCTCATCCTCAAAATAGCCAAGGTTTGTGATAGAGTGTAACTTGTCAGCAAGCACATGTTGAACATTAGCATGTTTTTGGCACTCTTCACACCTATTTGTGAACTCAAAGCATTCCTTAACCATCGTTGGCCAAAACAGGCTTTCGACGTTTGAAACCCCATTGCATCTTATCCCTTGCTTGATGTGCCCTACAAATGCCTTAGTGTACTTCAGCGAACGAGACACAAGCTTCTTTTTTTGCATAAATATCTTGCTAAAGCACCATCAAACTGTGGAACGAGAAACACAAGAAAAGAGGGTTTGAATTATGTTTTATTTTAAATGGTTTTAACAAAAAACGACGAAAACAAAATCAAATAAAAGAATAAACAAAACAACACATCCGATTTATCCCGGTTCACCAACAACAAAGTAGCTACGTCCAGTCCCTTCAATCTGAAGGACTTAATCCACTAATTCACAAACTGAATTACATTCCACTAAACACCTATTAGTCAAACTGATTGTGTTCAAGTCTTCTCAATCTTCTAGCTTAGTACAGTCAAGCTGTTGAGGGATGCAACCACTACTGGGCTAGGTTACAAAATAACATATGTAAGGGTTTTTTGAATAACTCTCACAAGAAGGTGTTACAATGTTGTACTCTTAGAAAATAATGCCCAGCACATAGACAAGACAAAAGATTAAGAGCAAGAGTGCAAATGCGGTTGTTTCTTGTGCTTTTCAATAAGGGTTGCACACCCTTTTATAAGAATTTTAGGGTTTCTGGTCGTTGTTCTGATTGCAAGAAATCAACATGAATCATTAAGTTTCATATCAAATCTTCTGACATTGATTCACCATTAAACTTTGTTAAAAATATCCAACAAATTGATTCCGCAAATCTTGATATGAAGACAAAAAGTGCAGAGGATATTATGATATGTCACATAGATTTTGAGACAAATACAAATTTAAAGTGTTTAGCAGAGGATGAGCAAAAGCTTTATCTTTTTCAGAGTGTTGACTTTTTAGAGAGCATATACTATTAATAGAGTTAGATGATCAAATGTTTGATGCGATTATCAGAGGCAGACAATCACTTGCTTGTCAAGGTTATCAGAGGTAGAGAGATCATATTCTTGTTGTGATTATCAGAGGCAGATGAATCAGAGCATTGGTTGTATAAGATAAAGTCACCAGAGGCGCGTTCTTAGAGCGCATTCACCAGACTTAGAATGTAGAGAATAGAGTAGTGTTTTGGTGTTTGTTTAAACTAAACCCAAAAATCAGAGGATGCACATGAACTCATATAGAATAACCTGATCTAAAAACTGCACACTAAAATAGAATATTAGTGTTTTAAACTGCTCTCACAAAATGATTTTGTTATCATCTAAACAAGTAAATGTCATAGTTCTTCATATCAACTTGGATATAACAATCCACCCATTTTTTATGACGACAATCATCTATTTTTGTGAACAATCTTTAATTTAATGAGAAAAAAAGGAATCAAATAACAAAGCTCCCCATTAAAATATGCATGTTTTAAAGTAAGAGAGATGAGATAGATATTCTGACAATATAGGTGATAAGTGTTAGCAGGAGAAATTAATTTGAAATGGGAAAAGAATACAGGGAACTATATAATTAGGGATGTTAGCCTAGCTAAGATTGAACTTAGGGTAGTGTGAATGTCCTCTTGATTTTTGGCGGTCTGTTCCTTTCCAAGAAATCAAAGTCTTTGTTGAAGGTTGTAACACCCCGAGTTTAAACCACAGCGCGAGTGTATTTTTTTTTTTTATAAATAATCAAAATGTTTTTCCCAATTTATTTCTTAAAAAGAATTGAAATAAAATTTCCTTTAATTCGTTTCATAAAATGGTACGTCGTAATTTTGTCGATGAACGTAATTAAATAACTTCATCATAATATTACTAAGTACTTAACTTTGGGAATTAATAATAACATTAATACATTTGAAAATAAGAGCAGTGTCATAACATCTCAGAAGAAAATATCAGAGTGCGAAATGTGTTTAGCGGAAAAGTGGTTCAATAATTCCCAAATTAAAACAGATTACATTTTCCAGCTCAAAATCCTATACATCAAATCTAACTGATCATGCACTAAGCTACAGTAGCACGGTCTCCGCCGCATCCTCTACAAGTCTCGTCTTTAGCCAGCTGTCCGTCCCTCTGCGTTATCCACAACGACTCCGTATACGAATATCAAGGGAAACTAATGACGTCTCCGTCGTTAGTGTAACCGTCAGTGGGACGGGTTTTGGGGTTCATATGAGGGCAAAGCCTATATCTCACAGTAACACATAACACATAACACATAGCCTATATCTCACAGTAACAAATATAACCATGGCATATCATAAAATCAATGATGATAAATAAAGATGCTCATTTTGAAATTTCATGACATGTATTTTTCAAAACAGCAACCAATTAATATGGAAAATAAGTTGTAAGTACAGCCAACACTTCAGCATTCACAATCATTCATCAGAATTTCAGGATTTATAACGTACTTACACACATCAGTTTCCAATCATCATCATATAACCAAATCGTGACCCATTGGTCAATCACCCCGATGCAATATGTATATGCTCATGTATTCAACTTCTTGGAATTACCAAGGTGCAGTCGCTCAACAGACCAGCACAATTTAAATATGTTTGACTTTAACGGCCCTCAAGACCAGGTGCAATCGCTCAACAAACCAGCACCAGTACAGTCGCTCAACAGACCAGCACAATTTAAATATGTTTGACTTTAACGGCCCTCAAGACCAGGGTGCAATCGCTCAACAGATCAGCACCAGTGCAGTCGCTCAACATACCAGCACGTTTTACGTATTTGAATGGACAACCACGAACACGCGGCCACTCTAAACCCAGATAGAATGGACCACCACGAACACGCGGCCACTCTAAACCCATCACGGTTACTACTGTCACGTGTATTAGCCTCTCACATGCCAAATACACAGAAGTTAAATCCTCGCACGGATAGAATGGACCACCACGAACACGCGGCCATTCCATAGCCCACTACTGTGGTTACTACTTAACTTCGCGGACCATCACGGTTACCGCATTACTCTGTGGCCCATTGCGGTCACCACCTGACTATGAAATGGATGGACATGCAATGTTTTCTCTTCACTGAAAACAGTATGCAATATCAGAAAAACTCAGCCTTTCCAGCATCCCCCCAAAATATCTCAACACAATTAATTTCATCATCAACACATCAATGATTAAACATTCAAGCAATCATTATCACTTTACATTATCTCAAAATTCCATTCTTAATTATCATAAGTCTTTCCCCCAACTCTTAAAATTCATAAAACAATGTTTAAAACTGAGATTTCTGGAAAATACGAATCTGTATTCGAATACAGCTTCTCTGTATTCGAATACGGAATGCCAAATCAATGCAGAATCAACACTCTGTATTCGAATACAGCCTTCTTGTATTCGAATACAGAGGCTGTCACAGTATAAAAATTAGTATTTTCACAACTTTAGTAGAAGTCTCAAAGACTTCATCATTTCCACTTCAAACTATCACAAAAACCCCATTTTAATTTGTCACAAACCTTCTCAATGTTCCCCAACACTTAAAGTTTATAAAACAATGTTTAAAACCTTGAATTTCTGAAAAATACGAATCTGTATTTGAATACAGCTCCCTTATATTCGAATACAGAAGCTAAAATTGCAAATTTAACACTCTGTATTCGAATACAACATACTTGTATTCGAATACAGAAGACAAAAACAGTGTAACTCAGCATTTTCTCCAAAATCATTAAAGGTTTCAAGAACCTCATCACCTCCTCTCCAAAACTATTTCAAAACTCCAATTTAAATCATTTCAAACCTTTCCAATGTTTTCCAACACTTTAAAGTTCCCATGGCAGTGTTTAAAACTTGATTTTCTGAAAAACACGAATCTGTATTCGAATACAGCTTCCTTGTATTCGAATACAGAAGCTAAAACTTGAATTTCTGGAAAAACCTGAATCTGTATTTGAATACAAGGGAGCTGTCGTATTGGAAAAACTCGAATCTGTATTGTGAAAGTTAGCATCCTGTATTCGAATACAAGGCTGTCGTAGTCGAATACAGATGTGAATACAGTGTTAAAATTTCACTTATGTATTCGAATACGACATGGTCGTAGTCGAATACAGATGCTAAGTCAGAAGCAAAAATCCTTCCTCTGTATTCGAATACAGAGGCCCGTATTCGAATACAAGTTTGAAAACATGAGTAAAACAGAAGCTTGGCAGGCTGTATTCGAATACATTCATGTTGTATTCGAATACACCTTTGAATTCAGTGAAATTTTTCCTGGGACTTCAACACCTTTTCATTCTATTTGTTTTGAAAAACAAACAAAACACCAAAATAGATTCAGCATTCTTTTGAACCTCAAAATTCAGGCATTTTTCATCAATACAACTTTTGCTAAAAAACACTTTGATCATTTAAAATCCCTTTTCTTTTGAAAACATCAGCAACACCAGATCATTCATCATAGTTTTGCTTAAACCACTCAAACAGAATGTCAACCACAGCAAAAGACATTTTTAACCATTTACATTCTGATCATTTCTCAAAACACATGCAAAGCATTTCCAGCTTTCTCACACAAACAGAACAACATGCAAAGCATTTCAGCTTTCTCACACCATCAGAACAACATTAACACATTCAGCCAAACAGCAAGCATCACATACACCCAAAACACCAACATAGTGCATTTTCACATTTTATAACAACCAGCACAACAGTTTTAAAAATATGCATTTTGATGATCTTCAAAATAACATGCAAAACATTTTTCAGCTTTCCCACACACAAAACAAATCAACATTACTGCATTCAACCAAACAGCAACCATCACAGAATCATTACACATCAACATAATGCATTTTCTTCATTTTTTTCAAAATGTCATTGCAGAAACAGTTTTTCTATAAACAATGATGAAAACATCAGTAATGTCATGACAGTTATGCATTTACAGCCCTAATGCAACTAGAAAGTGGAAGGTGCCTTTACCCTTGTTGCGTTTCTGCTACTGCTCACGTTTCTGTTTTCGTTCCCGTTTACGCGTCAAAAATCGGCGAAACTCCCGCTTGCGTTTGCTGCTACGAAAATGGGTTCTCTAGCTCCGGAATGATGAGGGGAACAACTTTTGTACTGGGGGTTTTTTGGTTTGGTGCTTGGATTTCCAATTAATGTCACTTTTGAGGAACTTCCTTTTTTTTTTTGAACGAACTGGAAACAGAAAACAGAATGGAAGGGAAGGAGAAGGTGGGTACTGTTACATGCAGTAAGGGCATTAAAGGAGGAGGAATGGTGTTCTGATTTTACCCATCCTTCTCACTCCTATATATAGGCTTGTGTGGGTGCCACCTCACCCGACACTTGTCTGATCCTCAGCACTTAACCAATCTCGTCGCAATTAGCCGATAATCCCTTAATTAACTGTCCGTTAATTTAATTACTCGTAATTAAATTAATTTACTCTTCATCCAATAATCTTAATTCATCTTCCAAAATAAATATTTATATATATATATATATTTACTCAAAACATACATATATTAAATATTTTACAAATATCCCCAAAACACACTTCATATTAACTCCATAATTAAATTTTAAATTTAAGGGTCTTACATTACCACCCCCCTTAAATTAGTTTCGTCCTCGAAACTACATGTCGATAAACAACTGAGGATATTGTTCCCTCATCTTACTCTCCAGTTCCCAAGTCGCGTCTCCCGTAGTCGGATTCCAAATCACTTTGACTAGTGGGACTTCCTTGTTCCTCAACTGTTTAATCTTCCTGTCTTCAATCCTTACAGGGAATACTTCAAATGACAGGTTATCCTTCAGCTGAATTGTGTCTGGTTCGATCACGTGTGACGGATCCGAAATGTATTTTCTTAACTGCGACACGTGAAATACGTCGTGGATATTGGACAGTATGGGAGGTAAAGCAATCCGATAAGCCACTGGTCCAATTCGTGCAGTAATCTGGTATGGTCCAATAAATTTTGGAGTCAACTTTCTTGACTTAATAGCTCTGCCAACACCAGTTGTAGGTGTGACCCTTAGAAATACATGATCACCCTGCTCGAATTCTAAAGGTCTGCGACGCTTGTCCGCATAACTTTTCTGATGATCTTGCGAAACCTTCATTTTCTCTTGTATCCTCTTGATTTTCTCTGTAGTCTGTTCCACCATCTCAGGTCCAACAATCGTACTTTCTCCGTCCTTATACCAGCATAAAGGCGTCTGACACTTGCGTCCATACAGAGCCTCATAGGGTGCCATTCCAATACTTGTGTGAAAACTGTTGTTGTAAGTAAACTCAATCAATGGCAACACCTCATCCCAGTTTCCTCTATCATTCAACACACATGCTCTCAATAGATCTTCCAAGGACTGATTTGTTCTCTCAGTTTGTCCGTTTGTTTGTGGATGATAAGCTGAACTCAATTTCAGTTTCGTTCCCAATGCTTCATGCAGCACTCCCCAAAAATGAGATGTGAACTTTGGGTCACGGTCCGATACAATACTCGATGGAACGCCGTGTAATCTCAGCAATGTAGATTTCCGTCAACTTATCTACTTTATAAGTGGTTCTTACCGGTAAGAAATGTGCGGACTATGTCAATAGATCCACTATTACCTAAATCGAATCATTCTTTTTCCTTGTCTTGGAAAATCTAGTTATAAAATCCATGGAAATGCTATCCCACTTCCACTCCGGTATATCCAAAGGTTGCAACATTCCAGCAGGTCGCTGATGTTCCACTTTCGCTTTCTGACAAGTTAAACAAGCCGATACATATTCCGCTACATCCCTCTTCATTCCTGGCCACCAGAAATTCTGTCTTAAGTCCTGGTACATCTTGGTCGCTCCAGCATGAATACTTAACTTACTCTTATGAGCCTCTTCCAAAATCGCTCTTCTCATCTCTGCAACTTTCGGTACACAAACTCTTCCATTACATCTCAGAATATTATCTGGTCCGACTCTGAACTCAGTTGTCTGTCCTTGCGCTATCAGATTCCTCTTTTCTTGGATTAATGCGTCATCTTGCAAGTTCGCAATCTCTTCAAGCAAACCACTCGAAATTGTTATCATTCCACACTTTAAAATTCCTGGTGCAAACATTACATCCAAGTGTAGATCTCTAAATGCTTCCCACAACTCTTGTTGTCTGGCCATTATCATTGAAGACACTGATACGCTTTTCCTACTTAATGCATCAGCCACCACATTAGCTTTTCCAGGGTGGTACTGCAATGAAAAATCAAAATCCTTGAGAGTCTCCATCCATTTCCTCTGACGCATGTTCAATTCCTTCTGATCGAACAGATACTTCAAGCTTTTATGGTCACTGAACACCGTCAATGTGCATCCATATAAGTAGTGCCTCCAGACCTTTAACGCAAACACTACTGCAGCAAGCTCTAAATCATGAGTAGGATAGTTTCGTTCGTGAGTTTTCAACTGCCTTGAGGCGTAGGCTACCGCTTTCTTGTGTTGCATCAAAACACATCCCAAACCTTGGTGAGATGCATCACAGTATACTTCATATGGTTCCTCTGGCTGTGGCAAAACCAATACTGGTGAGGTTGTCAACTTTTCCTTAAGCAACTGAAAACTTTCCTCACACTTCTCCGTCCATGCAAACGGCTGGTTCTTTCTGGTGAGTTGTGTTAAAAGAGCTACAATCTTAGCAAATCCTTCAATAAATCTCCTATAGTATCCTGCTAGTCCGACAAAACTTCGTATGTCTGTGATAGTCTGGGGCTGTTTTCAGGCAAGAATTGTCTCAATCTTTGCCGGATCGACAGCGATTCCTTCTTTTGTTATCACATGTCCTAAGAAGTTTACTTTCTCTAACCAAAACTCGCACTTCGACAAATTAGCATACAATTACTTCTCGCGTAAGACTTCAAGAACTTGGCGTAGGTGTTCTCCATGTTCTTCTTCATCCTTTGAATAAACCAATATATCATCGATGAACACCACCACGAATTTATCTAGGAATGGGCTAAAGATTCTATTCATATAGTCCATAAATATTGCTGGTGCATTCGTAACTCCAAAAGGCATCACGAGATATTCATAGTGTCCGTAACGAGTCCTGAAAGCAGTCTTTTGAATATCTCCTTCTCTTACCCGAATCTGATGATATCCTGACTTCAAATTGATCTTTGAAAACATTGCTGCTCCCCTCAATTGGTCCATCAAATCATTGATGCGTGGTAAAGGATAACGATTCTTGATAGTTACCTTGTTAAGTTTCCTATAATCCACACATAAGCGTGAACTTCCATCCTTCTTCTTTACCAACAACACTGGAGCTCCCCATGGCGACACACTTGGTCTGATAAATCCTTTCTCCAATAAACCTTCAATTTGACCCTTAAGCTCTCTTAATTCCAATGGCGACATCCGGTACGGCGCAATTGAAATAGGTCCAGTTCCTGGGTGTAAATCAATGAAGAACCTCACCTCTCTTACCGGGGGTAATCCTGGAATTTCTGTTGGAAATACGTCCGGATATTCTTTGACTAACACCACATCTTCTATGTTCACATCCATCTTGGTCTCCACGTTAGCCAATGATAAAATTTCCTGAGTTCCTTCTCTCAGAGATACTTCGAGTTTGTTAGCAGCCAAATACCGAATGACTCCAGGTTCGGGGAAAATAACTAATTTTCGAGCGCAATCCAAGACTACGTAATTATACATCATCCAATCCATGCCGAGAATGATCTCGAGTGATTGTAGGGGTAGATAGATTAAATGAACCAAGAAATCTCTATTCTGAATCGTTACAGTACAATGTAAACATGCAGAGTTTACGGTCAAAGTCTTAGCAGGTGTGGAAACAACCAAATCAAAAGGTAAAGCAGACACAGATAACTTCAAACGATTCACACAGTCCATAGCAATGAAAGAGTGGGTTGCCCCCGAATCAAAAAGTACAGTTAGGGTGTTACCTGCAATCTCGCAATCTTGCTGGATTAAATTTGGAGCTTGATTCCCAACGTCAGCACCCATGTGATAAACGCGGCCTCTAGCAGTAGGACGAGTAGCCCTAGTCGCGTTCACAGTTAGTTCCACCTTCAGAGCCTTGCAATCCCTTGCAAAGTGTCCTGGTTTATGGCAATTGAAACAGGGAGAATCCTTTACGGTACAAGCAGTAGCGTAGTGTCCTTCTTTCCCACATCGGAAACAACAAACCCCTTGTCCTAATTGCCATCCAAAATTTTGATTTCCCAGCCGATTCTGGCCTCTCTTGTTGTTTTGTGGCCGGTTATATGGTTTAGCAACTTGCTTCCCTCTATTGTTCTGATAGTGCACCCGACTAGGCCCTCCAGAATTAAAGTTCCCTCCTCTGTTGGCCCTCCTGTTCTTCATCTCTTCAACCTCTCTACACTTCTCCACTAACACTTGGAAACGTTGAATTCCCAATGGTAAGACTGAGTCTTCAATCTCATACTTCAGTATCAACTTCTTCCTGGAAAAATCTAAAATGCCTTGATAGAGATTCAAACTTAGCTGTATATTCCCCCACCGTCATGTTTCCCTGGTGCAATTTCAGAAAATCGTCACCCAACTTGGTCCTAGTGCTCATCGGGAAGTATTTGTCCAAAAACTTCTTTTTGAACGACTCCCAGTTCACCTCCTCTTGAGCTGATCCCATCAGTAGTCTTGTGCTTCTCCACCAATACTCTGCATCCCCTATCAGCAGATACGTGGCATAATTGACTTTCACTGTTGCCCGACAATTAATCATCTCGAAGATTTCCTCCATCTCTTGAATCCATTGGTCCGCTCTTTCTAGACCCTCATCACCCTTGAACTTGGGAGGATTATGGCGACGAAAATCCTCTAGATTCCGCAGCACGAATCTCTCTTTCTCTTTTCTCCAGATCTCGTTGAGTCTTCGCAGCCGTCTGTGCAGCAACAGACGCAGCCATGTTATTCATCGCTTCAGCCATCCTATCCTCCCGGCTGACATTGGCTCTTGTGGTATCGTCTCTTCGTGGAGGCATTGTTTCCTACAAAACCATCATCACTTCAGTCACACCACAACTTACACAAGACTTGACACTTTAACTACTTGCTCCTATGCATGATCAGGTAATAACTCAAAACCATAATTTAAATCAGAGCTTTATCCCAAAAGTTTAACCAAATGCTCTGATACCACAATTGTAACACCCCGAGTTTAAAACACAGCGTGAGTGTAATTTTTTTTTTTAAAATAATCAAAATGTTTTTCCCAATTTATTTCTTCAAGAGAATTGAAATAAAATTTCCTTTAATTTGTATCATAAAATGGTACGTCGTAATTTTATCGATGAACGTAATTAAATAGTTTCAGAATAATATTACTAAGTACTTAACTTTGGGAATTAATAATAACATTAATACATTTCAAAATAAGAGCAGTGTCATAACATCTCAGAAGAAAATATCAGAGTGCGGAATGTGTTTAGCGAAAAAGTGGTTGAATAATTCCCAAATTAGAACAGATTACATTTTCCAGCTCAAAATCCTATACATCAAATCTAACTGATCATGCAGTAAGCTACAGTAGCACGGTCTCTGCCGCATCCTCTACAAGTCTCATCTTCAGCCAGTTGTCCGTCCCTCTGCGTTGTCCACAAAGACTCTGTATACGAATATCAAGGGAAACTAACGACGTCTCCATCGTTAGTGTAACCGTCGGTGGGACGGGTTTTGGGGTTCATCTGAGGGCAAAGCCCAATTTCCACAATAATAGTAAAGGGTCACCGACCGAAATTAACACATAACACATAGCATATATCTCACAGTAACAAATATAACCATGACATATCATAAAATCAATGATGATAAATAAAGATGCTCATTTTGAAATTTCATGACATGTATTTTTCAAAACAGCAACCAATTAATATGGAAAATAAGTTGTAAGTACAGCCAACACTTCAGCATTCACAATCATTCATCAGAATTTCAGGATTTATAACGTACTTACACACATCAGTTTCCAATCATCATCATATAACCAAATCGTGACCCATTGGTCAATCACCCCGATGCAATATGTATATGCTCATGTATTCAACTTCTTGGAATTACCAAGGTGCAGTCGCTCAACAGACCAACACAATTTAAATATGTTTGACTTTAACGGCCCTCAAGACCAGGTGCAATCGCTCAACAGACCAGCACTAGTGCAGTCGCTCAACAGACCAGCACAATTTAAATATGTTTGACTTTAACGGCCCTCAAGACTAGGGTGCAATCGCTCAACAGATCAGCACCAGTGCAGTCACTCAACAGACCAGCACGTTTTACGTATATGAATGGACCACCACGAACACACGACCATTCTGTAGTTTGAATAGAATGGACCACCACTAACACGCGGCCACTCTGAACCCATATAGAATGGACCACCACGAACACGCGGCCACTCTACAACCCATCATGGTTACTACTTTCACGTGTATTATCCTCTCACAGGCCAAATACACAGAAGTTAAATCTTCGCACGGATAGAATGGACCATCACGAACACGCGGCCATTCCATAGCCCACTACTGTGGTTACTACTTAACTTCGCGGACCATCACGGTTACCGCATTACTCTGTGGCCCATTGCGGTCACCACCTGACTATGAAATGGATGGACATGCAATGTTTTCTCTTCACTGAAAACAATATGCAATATCAGAAAAACTCAGCCTTTCCAGCATCCCCCCAAAATATCTCAACACAATTAATTTCATCATCAACACATCAATGATTAAACATTCAAGCAATCATTATCACTTTACATTATCTCAAAATTCCATTCTTAATTATCATAAGTCTTTCCCCCAACTCTTAAAATTCATAAAACAATGTTTAAAACTGAGATTTCTGGAAAATACGAATCTGTATTCGAATACAGCTTCTCTGTATTCGAATATAGAATGCCAAATCAATGCAGAATCAACACTCTGTATTCGAATATAGCCTTCTTGTATTCGAATACAGAGGCTGTCACATTATTAAAATCAGTATTTTCACAACTTCAGTAGAAGTCTCAAAGACTTCATCATTACCACTTCAAACTATCACAAAAATCCCATTTTAATTTGTCACAAACCTTCTCAATGTTCCCCAACACTTAAAGTTTATAAAACAATGTTTAAAACCTTGAATTTCTGAAAAACACGAATCTGTATTTGAATACAGCTCCCTTGTATTCGAATACATAAGCTAAAACTGCAAATTTAACACTCTGTATTCGAATACAACATACTTGTATTCGAATACAGAAGACAGAAACAAAGTAACTCAGCATTTTCTCCAAAATCATTAAAGGTTTCAAGAACCTCATCACCTCCTCTCCAAAACTATTTAAAAACTCCAATTTAAATCATTTCAAACCTTTCCAAGGTTTTCCAACACTTTAAAGTTCCCATGGCAGTGTTTAAAACTTGATTTTCTGAAAAACACGAATCTGTATTCGAATACAGCTTCCTTGTATTCGAATACATAAGCTAAAACTTGAGTTTCTGGAAAAACCCGAATCTGTATTCGAATACAGCTCCCTTGTATTCGAATACAGAAGCAAAAATTGTGAAAGTTAGCATCCTATATTCGAATACGAGGCGGTCGTAGTCGAATACAGATGCGAATACAGTGTTAAAATTTCACTTATGTATTCGAATACGACAGGGTCGTAGTTGAATACAAATGCTAAGTCAGAAGCAAAAATACTTCCTCTGTATTCGAATACAGAGGCCCGTATTCAAATACAAGTTTGAAAACATGAGTAAAACAGAAGCTTGGCAGGCTGTATTCGAATACATTCATGTTGTATTCGAATACACCTTCGAATTCAGTGAAATTTTTCCTGGTACTTCAACACATTTTCAAACTGTTTCTTTTGAAAAACCAACAAAACACCAAAACAGATTCAACATTCTTTTGAACCTCAAAACTCAGGCATTTTTCATCAATTCAACTTTTCCAGAAAAATGCTTTGATCATTTAAAATCCCTTTTCTTTTGAAAACATCAGCAACACCAGATCATTCATCATTGTTTTGCTTAAACCACTCAAACAGAATGTCAACCACAACAAAAGACATTTTTAACCATTTACATTCTCATCATTTCTTCAAAACACATGCAAAGCATTTCCAGCTTTCTCACGCAAACAGAATAACATGCAAAGCATTTTAGCTTTCTCACACCATCAAAACAACATTAACAGATTCAGCCAAACAGCAAGCATCACATACACCCAAAACACCAACAGAGTGCATTTTCGCATTTTATAACTAGCACAACAGTTTTTAAAATATGCATTTTATAACAACCAGCACAACAACTTTCCCAAACACAAAACAAAACAACATTACTGCATTCAACCAAACAACAACCATCACAGAATCATTACACATCAACATAATGCATTTTCTTCATTTTTTTCAAAATATCATTGCAGAAACAGTTTTTCTTTAAACAATGATGAAAACATCAGTAATGTCATGACAGTTATGCATTTACAGCCCTAATGCAACTAGAAAGTGGAAGGTGCCCTTACCCTTGTTGCGTTTTTGCTACTGCTCACGTTTCTGTTTTCGTTCCCGTTTACGCATCAAAAATCGGCGAAACTCCCGCTTGCGTTTGCTGCTACGAAAATGGGTTCTCTAGCTCCGGAATGATGAGGGGAACAATTTTTGTACTCGGGGTTTTCTGGTTTGGTGCTTGGATTTCCAATTAATGTCACTTTTGAGGAATTTCCTTCTTTTTTTTTTGAACGAACTGGAAACAGAAAACAGAATGGAAGGGAAGGAGAAGGTGGGTACTGTTATATGCAGTAAGGGCAATAAGGGAGGAGGAATGGTGTTCTGATTTTACCCATCCTTCTCACTCCTATATATAGGATTGTGTGGGTGCCACCTCACCCGACACTTGTCTAATCCTCAGCACTTAACCAATCTCGTCGCAATTAGCCGATAATCCCTTAATTAACTGTCCATTAATTTAATTACTCGTAATTAAATTAATTTACTCTTCATCCAATAATCTTAATTCATCTTCCAAAATAAATATTTATATATATATATTTACTCAAAACATACATATATTAAATATTTTACAAATATCCCCAAAACACACTTAATATTAACTCCATAATTAAATTTTAAATTTAAGGGTCTTACAAAGGTGCAAACACGAGAAGGGGGTTGAATTGTGTTTGCCAAAGTTGAATACTTTTTCTGATTTGATGAAAGTTGATATAAATTACTTGGAGAAGAAGCAATCAGATTCAGCAGCAGCGGATAATAAAAGCATAAGTATTTGGACACATAGATTTATCCTAGTTCACCATTAACTTGGCTACATCCAGTCCCCTCATTCAGAAGGCTTTAATCCACTAATTCAAATAGTTTGAATTACACAGCACCTGACCCTCCAAGCCAGTCTTCCCAAACAGCCTGACAGCCCTATAGTTTTGAGGAACAATAACACCTTGACCCTACAAGCCAAGTCTTCTTCTACCAATCTGACAACCCCAGATTTAAGAAGGAACTTACACCACCTTGACCCTATAAGCCAAGTCTTCTCCTAAAAATCTGACAACCCCAGATTGAAGAAGGAACTTACACCCCTAAAAATCTGGACAACTGATTATAACAACGACTCTCATACTCTAAGAAAAGAACACTTAGAAAATATTTCTCTTTCGCACAAGTGTTTCTCTCTTTGAACTCTAAGATGAATTTGGATTTTAAGCTTGACTTCTTCTACTTTCTTCTATTTTTTGATGATTTCTTCTTCAGCCTGTAGTATCTATTTATAGTTGAGATTTGGGCTTTCTACTTGGTCCAAGTTTAATTTCGAATTGTATTTTGTTCAGATTTCTTTTGTAAATTCTTCAACTTGATTTTGTTCTTCTTTAAATTTGAACCAAATCTTCTTCTGATTTAAATTAAATCTTCTTCAAATTTTGATCAGATCTTCTTCAAATTTCAATCAAGTCTTCTTCGAATTTGAATGAAATCTTCTACAATTCTTGACCATGTCTTCTTTCATACTCTAATGGTATCCTCTGATGATGTCCTCTGATACCTGTCTTTGATTTTTTCCTCTGATGATATCCTCTGATTTTTTCCTTTGATGATATCCTATGATTTTTGCCTCTGATGATATCCTCTGATTTTTTGCCTCTGGTGATATCCTCTGATTTTTGTTAACATCAAAACATTAAGTGTAAAATCAACTTGGTTCCAAGATATATGTAAGTTCATTATGAGATAGGTCAGATAATACTTCAATTTCTTCATCAACAAATTCATTGTCAGAGTCAGAGTGTGTATCTTCTGAAAAAGAATAAGATCTACATTTTTTATGAAAGACAAAAAGACTATGTGTAATGATCAAAAAGCAAACTCAAAGGAAAATCATCCTTCAAGTCTTATTAGGTAACTTAGGCCTTAAGGTACTTGATAATAATTCAAATTACATTTCAAATACAATATTATGAGAACCTTATATATTTAGCATATGCATTAAAAGTATTTTCTAAGTATTTAAATGCATAAACAAATATTTAAAATAAAGTTTTTGACAAAAAAAAAAGATATATTCGACTACAACTTCTCGTAGCCGAATACAAACAGTAAGTCAGTAGCAAAAACTGAACATCTGTATTCGAATACGAAGTGTCGTAGCCGAATACAGATAGCAAGTTAGTTGCTAAAACTGAAGATCTGTATTCGAATACGAAGTGTCGTAGCCGAATACAGATGTCAAGTCAGTAGCTAAAATTGAACATTTGTATTCGACTACAGCTTTGCGTATTCAAATACAACTCAAGTCAGTGGCAAAAATCACATACTTGTATTCGACTACGATGTGTCGTATTCGAATACGAAGTTCAAATTTTGAATAAAAACTGAACGTTACAGAAGTGTATTCAAATACATTATGGTTGTATTCGAATACAACTTAGAAACAATGCAATTTTTAAGTTCTGGATCATTGCATAAGTTCATCAAAACTTATGGGAACAATTGCCATTGATGTGAAGTGTTATCTACGAAGTATAAATACCTCATAGCTTCAGTTCTTACTTACATCATCGACCTACAAATCTTATAACTATTTTCTGAAATTTCAAAACACTTTTAAAGCTTCATTTTCATATTTTCAAGTACATGCTTTTCAATTTCATATCATTAAGAAAGGTTCTCGGTTGTACATGGAAGTGTGCTTGATTAGTATCATTATACTTAGTGTTATATTCTTATTCTTAGTTAAGAACATAATTACAAAATCATTTGAAGTTATTGTATCATTTGAAGAACTTAGTGTAGATTCTTCAAAGTGTTGATAACTAAGATAGTGGTGTGCTATCTCAGGCTAAGTGTTAAGAATTTGTAACTGAAGTCTTAGTGTTAGACTTGTAACTTATTCAAACAAATAGTGGAAAATCTCTTGTGGTGTGCAAGAGGACTGGATGTACCCTTGGTTGTAAGGGGAACCAGGATAAATTTCTGTGTGCTTTACTTTTAGTCTTTTATAAAAGCTTTCATACACTTATCACAAACAGTAAAACAACTCTCAAAACTCTAAAACCCAAAAAAAATTTTAAACACCTAATTCACCCCCCCTCTTAGGTGCGCCTCTGTTCTTACATCTTCCATCAGAGCGATGTTTGTATGCTCTTCATCTTCATTAGATGATTCATCAGAGTCAATCCAAGTAGCCATAAAACCTTTCTTCTATACCTTGAAGTCTTTTCTTTTAGATTTTCTTTCTCAAGCTTAAGACATTTTGATTTGAAATGACCCGATTCTTTGCATTCATAGTAGATGATTCTTTTCTTGTTTAAATTTGCACTTCCTTGTTTGATATTTTGGGATCGTCTTAAATCTCTTTTGGGGAAAGATTTATTCATGTTGTTCCACATGCGCTGGAATCTTCTTGAGATAAAGGACAACTCTTCATCATATGAGTCTTCACTCTGATCATCCAATTCACTTTCCTCTGAGTCTTCAATTGCTTGTAGAGCCTTGGAGTTTGTTTTATTTCCTTAGGATTTGAGAGCCAAGAACTTTGACTTCCTCTTGGGCTCATCATCGGATCTGAGTGAGCTCATCAACTCTTCCAAAGGTAGTTTGTTTAAATCTTTAGCCTCTTGAATCATTTTTACCTTTTGCCTCCACTAGTTGGGAAGACTTCTTAGGATCTTATTGGCGTGGTCAGACGTCATATAACTCTTTTGGAGAAACTTCAATATGAAAACTAGAGTTTGGAATCTACAAAACATTGTATCAATGTCTTCATCTTTTTCCATCTAGAAGACTTCATACTTCCTGACAAGTAAATTTGCCTTAGCTTCTTGTACATGCTTATTTCATTTGTAGTTGAGAACCAAGGCATCAAAGATACAATTTGTTGTTTCTTTGTTGCTGCATTTTTCGAACACTTTAAAGGTGATATCATTCGACATGAAAGTTATGGCTTTATGATGCATCTTGTATTGTTTCTTTTGATTAGGTTTGAGATCCTTTCTATATATTCAATACCAACAACGTATTTTGCAGCCTTATAGCCATCTTCGACTATGTCCCAAAGTTCAAGATCATGAGAGATGCAGAAACTTCTGAGCCAGTCTATCTAGTACTCGAATCTCTTTCCATCAAATAGAGGATACCTGTTAACATTTCCACCCGTAACATTGTCACCACAATTAGTCATAATAACACAAATCTTTACTCAAACACAGTTAAATGCTCAGCTTTTAGACTGAGCTATGATACCAATTGAAGAATGAGAAACACAAGAAAATGGGTTGGATTTATGTTTAATTTTAAAACGGTTTTAACAGAAAATGATGAAAACAAAATCAAATAAAAGAAAAACAGAATGACACACCTGATTAATCTCGGTTCACCACCAAAATGATAGCTACTAAAGATGCAAACACGGGAAATGGGGTTGAATTGTGTTTGACTATGTTCATAACTTTTTCATTATTGGATTAAACTAGTTCAGACTTGATGATTTACTTGCAGTAGAAGCAACAACAAAACTAAATAGTGTAGGACTAAAGTGAAACAAGTAATTTATTCTAGTTCAACACTAACTTGGCTACATCCAGTCCCTTCACCCAAAAGGATTTAATCCACTAATTAAACAACTTGAATTACAAAGCACCTGACCCTCCAAGACAGTCTTCTCAAACAGCCTAACAACCTCATACATTTTAGGAACACAACACCTTGACTCTACCAGCCAAGTCTTCTCCACACAATCTAAATATTCATATTGTTAAAGGCACGCTAACACCATTATCAGGTTTGAATACAAAGGTTTGGAACTTGAGTAGTCGCTTCTAACAAACTGATTATAACAATGATTATCACGCTCTAATAAAAACACTTAGTACGAATTTCTCATTCGAACAAGTATTTCTCTCTTTTAACTCTATGATGAATTTGGAATTTTGAGTTTAAGTTCTTCTACTCTTTCTTGATTTTTCGATGATCATCTTCTTCTGCCTTGAGTATCTATTTATAGATAAAATTAGGGGTTCAATTTAGTCCTTGTTTAATTCTCATTGTATCTTCATTCTTGGCTTAGTCAACAATGATCTTATTCAAAAATAATTCAGAACAAGATGTTTTTGGATAATATGTTCTTTAGCCAATTCTTTATTTATGAATCATCTAAGCAGTTATTCTAGATTGATTATGTTCGTATTTTGTTTAGATTGAGTTGGTAAATTCTTCAAATTGATATTGTTCGTATTATGTAAATTCTTCAGATTGATAATGTTCCTATTTTGTTAACATTGCTTTAAAAAATTCTTCAAATGGCACTTCCTTCTTATTGCTTGCTTTGATTTGGGCGGGAACATAGTGTTGACCGATTCATGAACTTTCACAATTAGGAATATGACTACGTCCAATTCAGTATTTTTTTCCTTTGTCAAATTCTTAATCGTATCTTTGTAGATAATAAATGTATCTTCTTGTGAGTGTTTCTTCTTGTAAACCATTATTGATCATAACTTGTAAATAATTCGTATCTTCTTGTAGATAAATCTTGATCAAATCTTCTTGTAAATAATTCATGTCTTTTTGTGATAAATCTTGATCAAATCTTCTTGTAAATAATTCATATCTTCTTGTAGATAAATCTTGATCAAATCTTCTTTTAAATAATTCATATCTTCTTGTGATAAATCTTGATCAAATCTTCTCGTAAATAATTCATATCTTCTTGTGATAAGATGTTGATTCCCTATGGTCAGCTTGAAAGCTTGCACAAACACATACACTAAACATGATGTTAGGTCTAGAGCCAAAAGGTTAAGTAGGGATCATATCATTCCTCTATAGGTAGGGTGCATTGGTGAAGCCATAGGATTACAATCACTCATCTTAAACTTCTTGAGAAGCTATTTTGTATATTTAGTTTGATGAATGTATATACCTTTTTGACTTTGCGAATTTGTATCCCTAAGAAGAACTTAATTTCTCCCATCAAACTCATTTGAAGTTCAAGTTGCATCAGTTAAGAAAATTCTTGGCAAAGAGTGCCATTAGTAGATCCAAAAATAATGTCAACATAAACTTTAATAATAAGAATTTCATCTCCTATTGATTTTCTAAAATGTGTACTATCTACTTGTCATCTTTCAAAGTTACTGTTAAGCAAGAAGCTATTAAGTCTATCATACCATGCTAGGTACTTGTTTTAGATCATACAAAGATTTCCTAAGTTTAAAAACATGATTTGGAAATTCATAACTTTCAAAACATGTGGATTGTTTAACATAGACTTCTTCACTTATATAACCATTTAGAAAAGCACTTTTAACATCCATTTGAAATAATGTAATGTTATTATTTACGGAAAGAAAAAAAGTAGGATACTAATAGCTTCTAACCTGGCAACTGGAGCAAATATCTCAGTGTAATCAATGCCCTCTTGTTGACTGTAGCCCTGTGCGACAAGTCTTAACTTGTTTCTGACCACTTCACCTTTTTCAGTTAGCTTGTTTCTAAAAACCCACTTAGTTCCAATAATTTTCTTCTTTAGTTTAGATACTAGATCCCAAACATCATTCCTTTTAAATTCATTTAACTCTTCTTGCATTTTAAGAATCCATCAATCACCTACCAGTGCTTCAGCAAAAAAAGGTAGGCTCAATTGATGAGAGTAAGCCAAACAAACTGGTATCTTTTAGTGATGATATGGTCCTCAAAGGATCACTTGCACTTCCAATTATTAAAGTTTTAGGACGAGATGACTTGTACTTCCATCCATATCTTCCTTCTGACTTATCTTGACTGTTTCTGACTTGATAAGATTCATCCTTTGAAGATTTGTCATCTTCTTTTGGTTTGCCTGTATCCTCTGATTTTTTCGATTCTTCTGGTTTGTTTGGATCTGTTTCCTTTGGTTTCGGTAATCCTGCACCATCATCATCTTGCTTTGACTTTTCAAGGTCAAGTTGTTTGTCATTAAATCTAACATGTATGTGAAGGTGCAAACACAAGAAGTGGGGTTGAATTGTGTTTGTCAAAGTTGATAACTTTTTGCAAATTTTATAAAGGCTGGTTGGTTTTTATGAATTACTTAGATAAGAAGCAATCAGGTTCAGAGGCAGCAAACAATGAAAGCATAAATAATTCAACTCATAGATTTATCTTGGTTCACCACTAATTTGGCTACATCGAGTCCTCTCATTCAAAAGGCTTTAATCCACTAATTCAAATACCTTGAACTACGAAGCACCTGACCCTCCAAGTCATACTTCCCAAACAGCCTGACAACCCCAGACTTTTGAGGAACAAACCACCTTGAACCTACATGCAAAGTCTTTTCCTAACAACCTGACAACCCAGATTAAAGAAGGAACTAAACTACTATCGGATTAGATACAAAAGATTTGAACTTTAAGTGTTTGCTTCTAACAAACCTGATAATAATAATAACTCTCACACTATAAGAAAAAAACACTTAGAAAATATTTATAACTTGAACAAGTGTTTCTCTCTTTGAACTCTAAGATGAATTTGAAATTTTGAGTTTATAAGTTCTTTAACTCATTTATGATTTTCGATGATCTTCTTCTCCAGCCTTGAATATCTATTTATAGATAAAATTAAGGCTTCCATTTAGTTCTTGTTTAATTCTAAATTGTATATTCATTCTGAGCTTGGTCAACAATAATCTTATTCAAAAATAGTTCTGAACAAGATACTTTTTGATAACATGTTCTTTAGCCAATTCTTTATTTCTGAATCCAATCTGAGCAGTTCTTCTAGATTGATTATGTTTGTATTTTGTTTAGATTGAGTTTGTAAATTCTTCAAATTGATTCTCTTCGTAATTTGTTCGGATTGAGTTTGTAAATTCTTCAGATTTATACAGTTCATATTTTGTTGTAGAAAAATCTTGATCAAATCATCCTCAAATCTTGACTATATCTTCTTTTCAACTTGGTCAAATATTTTTTTTCAATTATAAATCTGAATCAAATCTTATTTTTGATTTTCTTCAATTATAAATTTGAAATAAATCTTATTTTAGATTTTCTTCACTTATTAATCTGAATCAAATCTTATTTTAGATTTTCCTCAAAAACATGAATCTTCTTTCATACTCTGTGAAGTCAAATATATTGTTCTAATAAAATACTTTTGTTATCATTAAAACTCTAAGTATAAAACCAATTTGGTTCCAACAGTATGGATTCGTCCACAATTTGAGTTTCCCTATTAAACACTCTATAAGCCTTAGATCATTTAGATTATCCAATGAAGGTACACTTTTGAGATCTATAATCAAATTTACCGAGGTTATCTTTAGTATTCAACATATAACAAGTATCAACCAAATTGTTTAAAGTAAGAGATGTTACGCTTTTTACCTTTCCGAAATTCGTATGGTGGTTTATTCAACATAGACCTAATTAAAAATCTATTTTGAATATAACATGCAGTATTAATTGCTTCAACCCAAAAGTGTTTTGCAACATTAATCTCATTTAACACGGTTATGGCCATTTCTTGGAGTGATATATTCTTTCTTTCTACAACTCCATTTTGTTGGGGTGTTCTAGGAGAGGAGAAGTTGTTAGAGATTGCATTCTCATCAGAAAAACTATCAAAGAACTTGTTTTCAAATTCTCCTACAGGATCACTTCTAATTGTTATAATCTTAAGACCCTTTTCATTCATTACTGTTGGAACCAAGTTGGTTCTAAGTACTTAGGATTTTGATGTTTACAAAAGCACTCAATGTAATCTTATTTTGTACCTTGAATTATTAAATTAAATGCCACCAAAAGCTGAAGTAATCAGAAGCAGAAGATCAAAGGGTTCCAGAGATTGAATCCTTAAGGTACCAGAAGATACTCCAGGATGTCAAAATATCACCAGAAGATATCTTTGCTGGCCCAGATCAGAAGGAAGTAAAGTCAGAAGGAGACCTGGACCAGACCAGAAGGAAGCCTACCAGAGGGAGACTTGATCTAGACCAGAAGGAATCAAATGTGAGATTTATTCCAGAAGTTATTCTAACCAAAAGGTGGCCTGGCAGTGAAATAATAAACAGCCCAGACTTGATCCAGACTTAATCAGAAGGTAAATTAATGGGTCCATAACAAAGGAATTAATCAAGATTTGACCCAGACCAGAATATAGCATGGTTCAGGGTATGAAACTAAGTCCAGACCAGAAGAAATGATCTCCAGAATTGATCCAGAACTGATTCAAAACAGAAGGTAAAAATTCCAGACTGAAATATTATTTGTCCAGATTTAATTTCAGTTTAATCCAGACCAAGTCCAGAATTGATCCAGATCAGAGGGAAGATATTCAGATCAATGGTCCAGATTTGAGTATATGGCCCAGTGTTGGCCGAGATCAGAAGTTCAGACCATGGCCTAGTGTTGGCCGAAATCAGAAGGTCAGAATGTGTGGTCCAGCAGTGGCCGAGATCATAGGATCACAGCAGATCAGACCATGGCCCAGTGTTGGCCGAGATCAGAAGATCAGAAAGTGTGGTCCAAGGTTGGCCGAAATCAGAGGATCACAGCAGATCACTTAGTATGGTCCAGATGTGGACTAGCGTAGAAGATCAAATGGTCCAGATTTAATTTCAGTTTAATCCAGACCAAGTCCAGAATTGATCCAGATCAGAGGGAAGATATTCAGATCAATGGTCCAGATTTGAGTATATGGCCCAGTGTTGGCCGAGATCAGAAGATCAGACCATGGCCTAGTGTTGGCCGAAATCAGAAGGTCAGAATGTGTGGTCCAGCAGTGGCCGAGATCATAGGATCACAGCAGATCAGACCATGGCCCAGTGTTGGCTGAGATCAAAAGATCAGAAAGTGTGGTCTAAGGTTGGCCGAAATCAGAGGATCACAGCAGATCACTTAGTATGGTCCAGATGTGGACTAGCGTAGAAGATCAAATGGTCCAGATTTAATCATGAGGATTAACGGTGGAGATTTTAATTTATTTTGATCAAAGTATTAAAAGGATTTGTTACAAAAATAAAGTGAGGTCGTATAGAAGATCAGTAGCTGTTGGTGGGAAGAAACTAAAGACATGATTGGCCAGTTATTTTTTAAAGAAAATCTGAAGCATAAAAAAGATATGTTTTTTATTTAAGTGAAGCCTGATTGGTCAAGATATTTTTGCAAGAGAATCCAGCAAGATACAACTCGAAATTAAGCTTGGAAGAGGCCCTAATTTGCATCTATAAAATGAGGCTCAAGCAGAATAGTTAGCATCGAAAATTACAAAAGAGTCATACACTTCCAAAGCAAACACTCAAGTTTTCAGTGAGATTAATTGTGAGTTCCAGCTTTCAAGAAGCAAGCACACGTGTTATTTTCTTTCCCTTGTGTTAGATCTAAGTTGTTGAAGTAGAGTCTACAATCTGAGTGAGTCAGAAGGGGTAGCAGATTACTTGGCAATTAGATTCAAGGCGTTGTAAGTCCTTCTACAATCTAGGGTTGTCAGATTGGCAGGAGAAGACTTGACTTAAGAAGTCAAGGTGCTGTATTCCTCAAGAGTCTAGGATTGTTAGACTGTTTGAGAAGACTGACTTGTAGGGTCAGTGGAACTATTGTAATTCAAGGTTTCAATTAGTGAAATCCTTCAAGGTGAAGGGACTCGGCGTAGCCTCGTTAATGGTGATTTAGTATAAAAATTGTGTTTTATTTTTACTTTATATCCGCTGCTAACTCTGTTTTTATTCATACATCAAGTTTTGTTTTAAAAGTGTAAAAACAGGAAAAATATTCAAGTTAGTCAAACACAATTCAACCCCCCCTTCTCGTGTTTGCACCTTCAATTACTTGTTTGCAAAATGAGATAAACATTGTGGGATTCATCCTTACTTCTTAATAATTTTACCTGTGTCCGTCTAGTGTAATCATCTACTATAACAAAGCCATATTTCTCTTGGTTCTCTAAACTAAACAGAATTATCTTATAAATGTTGTTTTGCCTCTGACCTGTAAATAGTATAGATCAGTCCTTCTAACTAATTGCGCAACATGTTTTTTGATTAAATATAATATCATAATTATTATCACTTAATTGACTAATACTTAATATATTATGCTTAAGACCTTTAACAAACAAGACATCTTTAATAGAAGGGGATGTACCATTACCAACTTTACCTTGACCAATGATTTGGCCTTTTAGCTTTCCTCCAAAAGTCAATATGCCTCATTTGCTCAATGTTAGTTTTGAAACATAGACTTTCTTCCTGTCATGTGTCGCGAGCATCCAATGTCCATGTACCATGATTGGTGTTTTCACTTGATTTCTGAGGACATCTGCAACATAGACAATTTTGTTCTGAGGTACACAAATTTTGTTGGGTCTTGGTTTATTAATCTTGAAAGATTTCTTGTCTTTCCTTGTAGTTAACATAGGACAAGATAATTTGAAGTGATCTTTCTTAGAGCAAACAGTACACAAAATATTAGAGGGAATAAGTTTAGGTTCAGTTACAGTTTCTTCAAATCCTAGACCTCTTTTACCATTTCTACTAAATCCATAAATTATAGAAGCATACTTGCTTCTTTCCATACCATTAGCAAGAAAATCTTTAAATACTTCTTCATGCTTATCATATTTACATGTGGTATTTTCAATTGATGTTGAACTATGATTACTTTTCAAAGTTAGATTTTCAACCTTAAGTTTAGCAATATCAGTTTTCAGAGTTGCATTTTCTGTTTTAACTTCAATACTATGATTCTTTAAAACATTAATTTCTTCAGTTAGGTTTGCATTTTCTTTCCTAAGTATTTTCCATTTTAAAGACAATTTGTGATTCTTGCTCAAGAAGTCATTTATAACAATAATTAAATTAGATTGAGTTTAGTCAGAAAATACCTCAATTTCTTCATCTATTGATTCGTTTCCAAAGTCAGAATTTGTGTTGGATCCAGAGACTTAGTTGATATGAGCCATCAAAGCCAAATCTACTTGTTCTTCATCATAAGAGGATTCATCAGCATCATCGCATGTAGCCATCAGACTCATCTTCTTGGGTCTGGAATTTTTCCTCTGATGTTTCCTTTTCTCCAGATTTTGGACATTCTGACTTGATATGTCTAGGTTCATTGCATCCATAGCATATGATGTTTTTCTTGTCAGATTTATCATCCTTTCCTCTATTGGACTGCATGGATTATCTTTGGGGAAATTTCTTCTTTTAGTTATGCCACATCTTCTGAATTTTTCTGGATATGAAAGCCAATTCCTCTTTCTCTAAGTCTCTATTATGATCCTTTGCTTCCTGAATGAAGTGATCTTATGTCTCCACTTGGTTGGCAGACTTCTTAGTATCTTCTTCACATGATCAGCAGTAGTATAACTCTTCTCAAGTATCTTTAATCTTGAGAACAAAGTATGGAATCTGGAAAACATTGTTTCAATGTCTTCATCATCTTCCATCTTGAACAACTCATACTTTTTGACTAGGAGGTTGGCATTTGGTTCTTGAACTTGCTTACTTCCTTCATAGATCATAATTAGACTATCATAATACTTTTTTCTATCTCCTCTTTGGTGTACTTTTCAAACTCTTTGAAAGTGATTGCATTTATCATGAATGTTATGGACTTATGATGTATCTTGTACATTTTCTTTAATCAGCATCCATCTCTTTCCTTGGAATCTCAATACCATCAGTATTCTTTGGAGCAGTATAACCATCTTCCACCAAGTCCTAAAGTTTAGGATCTTGTGAAATAAAGAAACTTCTCAACCTATCCTTCCAAGACTCAAAACATTCTCCATCAAACAAAGGTGGTCTATTGATGTTTCCTCCAGCAGCTTCACTGAATCTAGACATGTTGAATCCTTCGATCTTTCATCAAACACTATAAAGTGATCAGTCTTGAGATCGAGCTCTGATGCCAATTGAAGGTGCAAGCACGAGAAAGGGCTTGAATTGTGTTTGAGTAAGTTGATAAATTTTTCATTATTTGATTAAATTAGTTCAGACTTGGTGATTTACATAGAGTAGAAGCAATAACATAACTAAGGAGTGCAGGAATAAAGTGACACAAGTAATTTATCTAGGTTCACCAATAACTTGTCTACATCCCGTCCCTTTACTCAGAAGGATTTAATCCACTAATTCAATAACTTGAATTACAAAGACCCTGACCCTCCAAGCCAATCTTCCTGAAATAGCCTAACAACCTCAGACTTTTGAGGAACACACACACCTTGACTCTACCAGCCAAGTCTTTTCCACACAATCTGACAACCCCAGATTGTTGAAGGCACACTAACACCAATATCGTGTTTGAATTCAAATGTTTGGAACTTGAGTAGTTGATTTTAACAATCTAATTATAACAATGACTATCACACTCTAATAAAAACACTTAGTAAATATTTCTCATTCCAACAAATGTTTTTCTCTTTAAACTCAAAGATGAATTTGGAATTTTGAGCTTGAGTTCTTCTACTCTTTTCTGATTTTTCAACGATCTTCTTCTTCAGTCTTAAGTATCTATTTATAGATAAAACTAGGGCTCCAATTTAGTCCTTGTTTAATTATGAATTGTATCTTCTTTCCTAGCTTGGTCAACAATTATCTTATTCAAAAATAGTTCTGAACAAGATGCTTTTTGATAGTATGTTCTTTAGCCAATTCTTTATTTTTGAGTCCAATATGAGCAGTTCTTCAAGATTGATTATGTTCGTATTTTGTTCAGATTGAGTTTATAAATTCTTCAGATTAATACTGTTCGTATTTTGTTAAGATTGAGTTTTTAAATTCTTCATATTGATACTGTTTCCTAGTTTCTTAAGATTGCTTTCGCAAATTCTTCATATGACACTTCCTTCCTATTGCTTACTTTGATCTGGGCAGGAACATAGTGTTGGACCGGTTCTTGAACTTTCACAAGTAGGAATATGAATAAGTCCAATTCAGTATTTTCTGCTTTGTCAAAATTTGAATCATATATTTGCAAATAATAAAATGTATCTTCTTGTGATTGTTTCTTCTTGTAAACATTTCTTGATCATATTTTCTTGTAAATAATTCATATCTTCTTGTAGATAAAACTTGATCAAATCTTCTTGTTAATAATTCATATCTTCTTGTGATATATCTTGATCAAATCTTCTTGTAAATAATTCATATCTTCTTGTAGATAAATCTTGATCAAATCTTCTTGTTAATAATTCATATCTTCTTGTGATATATCTTGATCAAATCTTCTTGTAAATAATTCATATATTCTTGTAGATAAATCTTGATCAAATCTTCTTATAAAAACTTCATATCTTGTTGTGATAAAATGTTGATCATATCTTCTTGAAATCTTGACCATATCTTCTTTCAACTTGGTCAAAGATTTTCCTCAATTATAAATCTGAGTCAAATCTTATTTTAGATTATCTTCAAAAATACGAATCTTCTTTCATACTCTATGAAGTCAAATATATTGTTCTCATATAATACTTTTGTTAACATCAAAACTCTAAGAATAAAACCAACTTGGTTCCAACAGCTACGTTCCATCCCTTCAACCTGAAGGATTTAATCCATTAATTCACTAACTAAATTACATTTCCATTGAACACCTATTAGTCAAACTATCTATGTTCAAGCCTTCTCAACCTTCTAGCTTAGTACAGTCAATCACTTGATGCGATTATCTGAGGCAAACAATCACTTGCTTGTCAAAGTTATTAGAGGCAGAGAGATTAGGTGCTTGTTTTGATTATCAGAGGCAGACGAGTCAGAGCTTTGCTTGTATTAGATAAAGTCACCAGAGGCGCGTTCTTAGAGCGCATTCAGCAGACTTAGAATGCGAAGAATAGAGTGGTGTCTTGGTGTTCGTTTAACTTGGACCAAAAAATCAGAGGATGCAACGTGAACTCATATAGAATAACCTGATGGGAAAATTGCACACTAAAACATAACATTAGTGCTTTAAATTGTTCTCACAAAATAATTTTGTTACCATCAAAACAAGTAAGGTTCATAGTTCTTCAAACCAATTTGGTTCTAAGACAAACAATTGCTTGTATAATTCATCACTAAGTATAGGATAGAATAGAGCTCTATATCTTTTTTTTTATCAGGTATGGAGCTTGGGTTACGTAGGTATTCAATAATTTCCATTATCTAATCATTGGGTTCGATCTCATCAATGTTCGTGACTTTGAATTCACGTTCATTGATAACATTCTGAGTCTTGATGATTTCATGAGTGTCTTCTAAATAATTTTTAACCAGAAGCATTTTAAGCCAATTCATTTTCTTGGAAATTTTCAATTCGAGGGATTCATTCCAATATTACTTCATCTAACAATGTTAACAATTTGTTAGGATGATAAAAGTATTTTAGCAAATTTGGACTCTCACATTTATAATTTCTGTTTAATTGGTTGATAACCAATTGTGAATCTCCTCGAATTAAAATATTACTAGCTTTAGAAATGTGCAACAGTTCAAGTCCTATAGTTGTGACTTCATATTTTGCTTCATTAGTCAAACATCTCTTAGATAACTTATACATAAACTTGGTTGGATATCCTTGAGGTGACACAATTATCATCCCAATGTCACTTCATTTACCATGACATAATCCACCAAAATAGAGTTTCCAAGGATTTACACCGATATAATTTTGCTCGAATATCTCAATGTCATCTATTGAGTAATTAGCCAATAAATCTTCTATTGTGCAAAATAGGTTTCAATAGCATGTGCTTTATCATAGCATAGTGAGAAGTTACCATTGCTTCAAATGGCTTTACATAATATTTCAATTTAGTACATGAATAAT
This sequence comes from Cicer cuneatum, assembly GCA_037974295.1. Taxonomy (NCBI): domain Eukaryota; kingdom Viridiplantae; phylum Streptophyta; class Magnoliopsida; order Fabales; family Fabaceae; genus Cicer; species Cicer cuneatum. The sequence continues at coordinate 34,019,571 of JBBPBO010000001.1, forward strand.
ACAGAGCCAAACAAAGCTTCTCTATAGCACTATATTTGACTTCGGCAAACTACTTATAGTCTCCTTCAAGGCAGAGACATATAATTTTAAACGTCTTCCTTTCATGGGAGGCATCATAATTGGAGGACTCACTAATTACCTTTTTATCTATTCGAAAGCTTTTTTATGCTCTTTATCCCAACTAAACTCGTCTTCTTTCTTTAATTTCAACAAAGGGATAAACACCTTTGTTCTTCCTAACAAGTTGGAAATAAACTTTCGAATGTAGTTTACTTTACCCACAAAAGAGTGAAGTTCTGTTTTGTTCTTTGGAGGAGATGATTATATGATAGTCTTGGTTTTGCTTCTTTTCACTTCTATTCCTTTCCTTTGAATAAGGAAACCAAGAAATTTACCTACAAATGCACCAAACACACACTCAACAGGGTTCTTTTTTAAATTAAATTTTCTCATTCTTGTGAAAGCTGCCCTTAAATGTGATAAATGGTGTAATCTATATTTTGTTTTAATCACTATCTCATCAACATAAACTTGGACAAAATCATGAAAAATGAAATTCATATCTCATTAAGCACCTGCATTTTTTAAACAAAAAGGCATCATGATCCATTCAAATGTGCAAAGAGGCCTTGGACATCTAAATGCAGTTTTGGAGACAACATATTCAGTAATAAATATTTGGTTGTACCATGAATATTTATCCTTTAAGTTTAAAATTTCATTTCCATAAATGAAATCTGGAACAGCTCAACTCTTACTATTACTGACACCTTTAATCACGATATTCTTGCCCCTTCCTTTCAATAGAAAATAACGAATTTTTATCTTCCGTGAAAATCAAACGAGACACCACTACCACATTCTATTCATTCTCATTGTGAATTAATCTTTCAATATCCATGCCTTTCTATAATTGCTTTCGTCGGAACTATGATGTCCAACCGTTGGATTTTACATATAACACATCCATAGTAATAATAGGTTTTAATATTCTTTTCAATTATCACACGGCACTATAATATGGAGTGGCAGTTGTGCTGTTAATCACAAAAACATGTAGCACTCTTATTGGTTATCCCTTACTATTCTTAAATCAAATCCTAATCAATATATTAATCATATAAGTATTATATTATCGCCGCAACCAAAATCGACGACATTAGACTCTGTCCACTAAACGCACGAAAACAACACCAAAACATTTTCACCCAAACATAAACACAAAAAACCAAACCTTTCTTCAACTATTTCAACTTTATTCATTTTCGACCAAACAGTTACACATCGTTCTCTCCTTCTGTGTTTCACACTTGTAACATACTAACATGTCTGTCTTGTTGTGTTTTCTACATCACATAAATTAACTAACTTCATATTCCTTTCTCTGTCTTAAACAAACACAACCCTTCAACTTCAATGGCTGAAACAACCAAATATGTTCCTTTAAATGTTTCTGGAAACTTAAACTCAGACATACAAAGCTTCTTCTCTTTTCTCAAAACCAAAAAAAGAATCACTTTTGCTTATGCTTTTACTCTTGTCTTTGTTTCTTTCACTATTTTCTTAGCCTTTTCTCCTTCTTCAAATGCTTCATCTCCTTGGTTCAATAACTCATTCACCACAAAAACTTCAACTTCTGATTCTTACAAATCTAAGCTTTCTTCCATTTTCTCATTCTTTTTCCACAATAACACTTCTTCATCTTCATCTCCATCTTCATTTTCATCTTCATCTTCATCTGCCTCTTTTAGCAACACTTCTAGATCTAGCAATAACACTCTTCAATCTTCTAATTCAACTACAAAAACATTTAAAGCAACCACTTTTGGAAACAAAACTCAAAACCCTCAAAATCCATTTAAAGATTCTGTTCCAACTACCAACCAAACCTCTAATCAGAACTTGAGTTCTTTACCGAAGGATGAGATTCATATGATGAAGTCTTTGAGAAAGTGTGATTTTTTTGATGGAGAATGGGTTAAGGATGAATCTTATCCTCTATATAAACCTGATTCTTGCAATTTGGTTGATGAACAGTTCAATTGTATACACAATGGAAGACCTGATAAAGATTATCAGAAATATAAGTGGAAACCTAAAGGGTGTAGTCTACCAAGGTTAGAGAATTTTGATGAATTTATTATTATTAGCACTAGAATCTAAATTTTCAATTTGTTGAGTGCTTCTGTTTGTCCAAATTCTACAATTATTTTGTTTTGTTGGCTACAAGTTAGTGATTAGTTTTGATGATGTTCAAATTGCTTTGTGAATGCAATAAATTATGAGATGCTGATGTGTGATAGAAATAATAACTCTAAACTGATTGATGATTGAAAAGGAACATGTACATCACACATATACGAGAAAAACCCAAGTCCCACATAGAATAGTGACAAGGTCTAAAATAAGTTTATAAATAGCGTCGCTCCTCGCTTTATAAGTTGGCTTTGTAAGAGTTGTGCCCAAATTTTTAAATAGTTCAGAGTCTATTCAAAATCTGTTATTGAAGTTGTATTGGAGTCCCACATTGCTATGGTTCTCGAGCTTGATGGGTGTATATATGTAAATGGACACCCTCATTCTTTGAGCTAGCTTTTGGGGTGAGATCCAAACACATTCAACATGATATCCGAGCTAAGGTTAAGGATAACAATGTCTGGATTGAACCCAGAATCCAGTCTAGGCGTAAGAAGTGTTATGTTATTACAATAGGTTTATGTTGTATTAGAATGTTTCTTAGAGGAATCCAAATTGGTTGATTTGTCGATATTTGTATTCTTGCAATTGCTAAAAGGTTGGATGGAAAAAGAATGCTGGATTTATTGAGAGGCAAGAGACTTGTTTTTGTTGGTGATTCCATCAATAGGAACATGTGGGAATCTCTTATTTGCATCCTCAGAAATTCTGTGAAAGACAAAAGTAAAGTTTTTGAAGCAAATGGAAGAGTCCATTTTAGAGGAGAAGCCTCTTACTCATTCATATTCAAAGTTAGTGTTGTTTTCATCTTCATTTTCAGTTTTTTTTTTCTTCCTTTTTTTTTGTGAGCAATATCTTCTTCATGCTGTATGTTTAATATTCACAATTGCCTTGCTTGTAGGATTACAACTTCTCGATCGAGCTTTTTGTATCGCCGTTCTTAGTTCAGGAGTGGGAAGTTCTGGTCAAGAATGGAACAAAGAAGGAAACTCTTCGCCTTGATTTGGTTGGTAGATCATCCGATCAATATAAAGACGCAGATATAATCATCTTCAACACTGGTCACTGGTGGACTCATGATAAAACTTCTAAAGGGTAAACAAAATGCATTTCAAATTCATTTTCCTCATAGAAGTCATTGCAGTTCTAGCTTGTTATTTTCAACCTTATGTTGATCTTGTTTTATAATAGGACAAAACTTTGGTAAAGTTCTTTGGACACTGTTCTTTCTGTTCCTCACTTAAAATAGAGTATAACAGTACAAATTATTTTAAGGGTCTCTTTGATAAAAGAGTTGTATTTTTGTGAGAGAAAAAGTAAAAACTGTATGTTATGAGTTGACTCATATCTTACAAAGGTGTGGGTTCAACTCCTGTTGTCGACATGAGAACTTCGTTTATGGATAATTTGTAAGTACTGTTGTCAGCGGTCTCTAAGCCTTGAGGCTTCCTTACCCTTTGTGAGCCCTAGATCCAACTCACCTAAACTTTTTTGCATTAAAAAAAACTGTCAACTAACTTGCCCAAGAAATTTTTTCAGGAAGGACTATTACCAAGAAGGTAGTCATATCTATAATGAATTGAATGTTTTGGAGGCATTCAGAAAGGCTATAACAACATGGAGCAGATGGGTCGATGCCAACATAAATACATCCAAGTCTATGGTCTTCTTTAGAGGCTATTCTTCTTCACATTTTAGGTAAAGTAAAAAATGAATCTGCGGTTATCATATTTATCTTGCTGTGTTGCATTACTTGTTTTATGAGTAAGAATAAACTCAGTACCTCAAAGTTTACAACACTCACACACTACGCACCACCAACCACTTACATTATACTCTGGTTGCATTACTTTATGGTTCAGTTTCAGTGTCATTTATCCGGTTCACATTACTCATCTTAATGACAATATATATATATATATAAGATACACGATACTGACACTGACACATATGTTTTTCTAATTCTATCACATTGTAGTGGCGGGCAATGGAATTCAGGTGGACAATGCGACAGCGAAATCGTTCCTATACAAAACGAAAAATACTTGAGGGAATACCCTCCTAAGATGAGAGTTTTGGAAAAGGTACTGAGGAATATGAAGAATCGCGTCATCTACTTGAATGTCACTAAAATGACCGATTTCCGAAAGGACGGTCATCCTTCTGTCTACAGAAAGCAAAACCTATCAGCGGACGAAAGGAAATCGCCGTTGATGTACCAAGATTGCAGTCATTGGTGCCTTCCCGGTGTTCCTGATACATGGAATGAGATTTTCTATGTGGAACTTCTATTGAAAAATTATCATCAACAAAAAAAACAATAGGTAAATAAACTACCAAAGAAACCTACCATTTTTGTCCCTTTAATATTGAAGATAGGGAATGAAACAAACCATGTAGAAAAAGGCTATTTTTTTCCAAGTTTTGTAAAGGTTCAATAAGTTTTTGTTATTCATTCAAAAGATATAGGAGGAGTTCTTTTATTTGAAACTGGTAAATCAATTTGTTCAAATAGATGGTAACAAGTTGATTAGGACAAGATAGAATGCAAAGGGTGGTTTAGATTGTTATTGTAATTTTGTAAACCACACCCTCCCTTTCAACATAATTTTATTTCACAAGGCTGAGTCTTGTTGTAGTTTTTGTTTAATGTAAACCAATTTATTCACATGTAGTCATCTCAAATATGTAAATGCAGTGAAGTGAAGGTTACTTTGAATAATTTATCTTGGTGTTGCAATAGAACATTGATTAAGGAATAAAAACGATTTTAATGGATAGAAATAAAAAACGAGTTTAATGGGTAGAAAGAAAAACGATTTATCTTGGTGTTGCCATGCAATGGAAGTTATTTATTTTTCCATATTATACCATTAAAGTGAATTTGTAGTGAAGTGATGTGGTGTGGGATATATGAATATTATTAGACATTATCTAAAATTATTTTATATTAACAATGCATTTTTTTTCTTAGGAGCCTCTTTTTCTTAAAGGATAGAAGAGTTTTTGTTCAATATTATAATATTTAATACTATACTATATGTTTTTTTCTTATAGACAAATATTATAAATTAATAGTTATAATGTTTACTATATTTGTTGTTTACGGTGTTATGTATGAAACTGTGGAAACAATTATATGTGATTTTCACCGTTTAGAGTGTTTTTCTTTTTACATGAAAAGTGAAAACAATGTAACATTTTGTAATTGAAACCCAAAGCCTTAAAAAAATAAAATATTTTCCAAAATATAATAGGTCCTAGTATATCCACGCATCCAAAGAAGAACATGAAACAAACTAAGTTCAAAGATACAGGGTCATTTATATTTTGTTGGATTCATTAGATTCAGACCCTATCTAAAGAGTTCCAGTAGAAGAGATAGGTGTTTTAATCGTATTTTATCATTTAAACCTATGTGTTTATGTCACTTATATTAGAAGTTTTGAAGGTGAAGTATAGTGGTATGAGTTGGATCATTAAAAGATTAAAAGTAGTTAAAGGGTCCAATCTTCATTAGGGCAGTGGGCATAAATTATGGAGTATATTAGTTTTATTTATTAATTTTCGAACCCTCTAGTTTTAGATCATTTTTGGGTTCAATGCTAGAATTTTTTTGAAAGGTGAAAACAATAACTAGTTGAAGTCTTTGTTGTTTTAGCCAAACAAAAATCAATATAATTATTTCATTCCATGTGTATAAAGTATGGGTGTTCGTGGTAGAGTTTAGATTGGTTTGTAATGTAAAATATAATTTGATTCAAAGATTAAAATTTTATCGGTTTGAATGATAAATTGAAGAAAAAAATTGATCTAAATTAATACAATTTAAATTGAATTGGTTTTCTGTTAATTCAAATTAAAATTTATAAAATATTAATTTAATATTAATATTATAAAATTGCATTAATCCATTATGTTTCATATTACAAAATAACATTGATTCATTATGTTTGAAATATATCACATAATAATATAAATATATCAAATTAAACATATAATTAAAAAATAATCAAAACTAATAACAAGTAATAGTTTAATATAATATTTCATATTAAAAATAAAAAAAATAAATAAATTTGTTTTGGTTTTTAAAAAATGAATTCAAAACTTAATTTGATTCGAATGATTTTTATAGAAGAAAATTTAAATATATCTAATAATTTTTAATTTTGTGTGATTTTTAATTTTTTTAATTAGTTTTTTTGTTTCATATTGAATGTGAATGCCCTATTATAAAGAATTCAAATGGACGGTGAATTTTCTTTATCGTCACATGAAGTCTTTGACTAATGCGAGTCTTGTATGCATATGTTTGTAAAAAGTATTATATTTTCTGTTATATTGGACTATTTAAATGACTGAGTTGACAATATGTTTCTATTAATCATTTGGATTGGAAATTTAGGCCAACATACCCAATTATTTAGAAGGACGCGTTTTAGCTGTCGTATTAAATTGATTTAAATATAATTTTCTTTCTTTATTTTTATTTAAATATGAATTTTAGAGTATAAACTTAAATTTGAGTTTGCAGATATGTTTTTTAAAGTTCCCAAGAATTGCAGTTTTCAAAATTAAAAAATTTGAAAACCTGTTTGATAAATAATTTTTGTAATTGTAATTTAGAAAGTTGGGGTTCACTTTTTAGTTTTGGAAACTAAAAAAATCAAAACACATAAAAGCTGAGGTTTACATTTTAGTTTTGAAAGTAGACAAAAATAAAAAACACGGAGAACTATGAATTTATATTAATGACATTGATATAATTTTTTGTAACTTCAAGTGAAATACTTTTGTTTAAAAAATAGAAGGCATTTCCATATTGTTTATCCATCATTACTAACCATTATATCAGTTAGGCTAATACACCGGTTACCATCTTTTTTCAGCGTACCTCTCTTACTCATTACACATTTTTTTATTATTAAATTATTACTATATTTTTATTCTTGAATTTAATGATTGTATACTATATATAAATTTTTGTTGTCCTTTATATTCTTTATTTTGTATGGAAATATTATAGTACTGACAATTCGAATTTTTTCAAAACATTCAGAATTTTGTTGAGTAGAATAATTTTTCAGTTTTTTCTAATAAAATCATCAGAGACAAATTTAGATTTTAGAAAAATTATTGAGAGTGGGGGCTATGATGATGGGTATAAGAGCGGGACTGGGCTTCTCGATATTTAAAATCATTTAAATTGAGCCCAAGCAGCCCAATGGACAAATATTATTCGGCAAACCAAGTATGACTGCTGCTAGTGATTCTGATTCCAAACGTACTAGCTGAATACAACAATCCTTAGTCATCTCAAGCTCCAAGTTTGCCAAATTTCCTTCAACAAATTAGGTGTATATTCAAACTTTAAAGTTAGTTGAGGATTTTTCAATTAATAGCTCTCAAACATCGATTCTTTTTTTTTTCTCTTCCAAATAATTACACTAAGGAAAGAATTTTATTTCTTAATTGTAAATTTTTTAATTACTTTAATGAGCATTAAGCGAACTAATAGATGTTTTGAGAATAAATTTTCTAAGAAAAACATAACAAAATAAAAACAGATAAATAATTGTGAGTAAAAATAAGTTTTGATTGATTGAGGTGTGTTTAGAATGATATTTACAAGTAATATCATATCAGTCATGATTGTGACCAACTATAACCATGCTTAATTATCGTTACTCTGCATAACATTCCCACGTTATGTGGTTGTTTCTTTTGTGTCCATGTGCTCCTTTTCTCTCGTGATAACGCCTACTGAAAATTAGTCACCGCGCATATTTGTTCTTTTTAAATAAATTCAATTAATTTAAAAAAGAAAAAGAACATTGACGTCGGATTATACACTTGTTATGAGTTTGAATCCCTCTGGATTTAGGAGCGATAAAATGAATCTCTTTGCATCTAAAAATGACTCAACAATAGTGATTTTGACTATTGTCACTTCAACTTATCAAGCATTTGTTACTCCAAATTTGACTTACGCTAAATATGATCTTCCTATTCTGGTTACACATGATACACCCAAAACCCTATATCTTGTTGAAACCTTTAGTAATGTCAACATTAACTTTGAATTGAGTTTAACAACTATACACTGAGAATACAAGTATAATTAATTTATATAGATATTTAACCATATATATTTTACAAATATTCTATTTAATATTTAATTAAAAAATATGTATTTAGTTCTTATAAAATTACGATCTTTTAAGTTTAGTCTCTAAAATTTTTTTATTCACTTTTAATTCCTATTTTGATTTTATAGAGACTTTTTTGAGGGAATAAAATATCAACTTTATACAAAAAAAAAATTAAAATAAAGACTAAAAGTCAAATAAAACTTTTTTAGGAACTTAAAAGTTGATAATTTTTTTTATAAAAACTAAAAATAAAATTTTATAGAAACTTAACTTATTTAAAAAAACAGACACCCTCTCATATAGAATGGGTTTGTTTAAACTTTAGTGTATATTAATTAAATATTAATTTTCCAGTGATAAATTGTGATTGCTATATCTATATTAAATATAAAGAAAATACTCGATAATATACATAAAGGTAATATTAAGTTTTGGTGTGATTTTGTTTTACAATTTTATTATCCATTTAAGTTTTCTGTTTACAATTGTATACCTTTTTTTTTAGGTTACGTTTATCTTTGGATCCTTTAATTTTCTTTTAGACTTTATTTTAATTATTTAATTAATTTTTAGTTTCTTTTGAGTCCCTTAAATATGCTTTCGTTAGTCAATTAAGTCATTTTCCTCAATTTTATTGAAAAATCATTAAATCATGTCTACTTGTCACTTTGGTTTGATGACCACCAGGTGTAACCCCCTAATTTTAACCAAAGTTTTACAATAAAAATAGATTCACAGTAACATATGCCTTTGGGGTACATTTTAAAGATAACAACAGTAGAAATTTTTTTATTGAAAAAAACAATGTTTAAATTTTTAAATAATTGAAAACACAAGTTTCAAGATATACTTTCTACCTTTGAATGATTAATATTTGCCCTTGACACTGAGGTAAGCATTTCCCATATAATTAAAGCTATGTTTTCAAATGATTTCAAAGTAAAATAAATTCTAAAGTTCAAGAATAAAAATTTGAAAATTTAATTTGAATAAAACACTTTTCCGTTGAAGTATACAAGAATTCATTTTTAGTTACTTAAATACATTAGTCAATGGATAAGAATACACGTATAGAAGCAAATAACATAAACAAAATTAAAATAATCCTAAAACATAGACTATGAGTGTGATATGGTATATGTGACTTCACTATACATTTAATACTTCACTCTACGTTAAATAGCTGATGAGTAATCTAAATATATTCTTCAATTCTTCAATGCTAATAATATCTAGAAAACATCTGTCAAACAATATAGTGAGTTATAAAAACAGTGTAACATAGAAATTATAAAACAATTTTAAAGATGTTTTGAATCTATGCCAGTGTTTTAAGCATGGAAAAATTCTCTCATTAGTAATTCTTAAAAAAACTTAACCATAATCTAATAAAATAAGATTTGAATTCTTTAAACTATAATTCTAATAAAATAAGATTTGAATTCTTTAAACTAATTTTTCTTTCCACATAAAATAAATCAATAAAAGAATTTTCCGAATTAATTCAAGGGAAATAAAATAAAATTTTCATCAGTTCATTTCAAAAGAGAACACCCGGCCTGTGGCCACTAAATAGCATCAGAGTGCAGAATAATACAGCGGAAAAGTCATACATTAATTCCCAAAATAAAATTACATTCCCTAAAACTCAAGACCCTATACAAAAGTCTAGTCTGATCATGCACTAAGCTATAGTAGCACGGTCTCCACTGTATCCTCTACAAGTCTCATCTTCAGCCAGCTGTCCGTCCCTCTGCGTTGTCCACGTAGGCTCCGTACGTAAAGATCAGGGGAAACTAACGACGTTTCCGTCGTTAGTGTATCCGTCGGTAGGACGGATTCGGGTAACATTTGAGGGCAAAGCCCAATTTCCACAATATAATGGCAAGGGTCACTGACCGAAATTAACAAATAATCACATAGCATATATTTCATAGCAGCAAATATATCCATGGTTTGGAGCCTCATGAAGTCTCAACTTAGTGGGACCAGGTTCTAACTTTTGTAACAAATTGGCTAAGGGAAAACATGGAGTATGGAAGACACTTGGCTACTCAGAATTCTGTTGCTTTCCAACTTACTGCAGAGATCCTCTATATCTGGGTTCTACATTTTTAGAAATCACATGAAATTTGACAAGGAAGAATCTAACTGCTACATCATAAGGCACTTCGAGGGAAGTTGTGTCTCCATCTGGCTCTAATCACTTGGAAATCCAAATAGTTTCTCCCCTAACACCATTTCTGTTTGTTGTGGTCATTCCTCAAATGGAGATTCCTCTCCATTTCCTAGGAGTGATATTTTCTTTCATATTGTGAATGTGAAGGTTCTAGAGAATCTCCAATGCCTCAAAAACCTTAGGAATGTATTTCCTAGTTTTTGGTTCTCTTTTTTCAATTATGGTTCTCTTTTGAGTGCGTGCATTGCATATTGGTAGGCATGGCAACGGGGCGGGGTAGGGTCCGATTTTTCCTCCCCCGTCCCCACACCCAACTAATCGGGGAAAACCCACACCATCCCCCGTTTTTAGTGGGTGTGAGATTTATGCCCCATCTCCGCCCGCAAGAGGTGTAAAATTTAAAAATTACAATAGTATTACTAGTTAGGCGGCTTCAAGTGCAAAGTGGATATCAACACCCCAAAACCTATCCCTGCCCTCGAATTTTAATTTCAGAGAAAACCTGCACCAAATCAAAGCGGATTTTCCCCGACTAAATCAAGACGAGTTCGGGTGGATACCAGTGGATTATGTTCCAATCCCTACATATTGGCTTTGTGAAAACCTTGAACCTTAACAGTGCATAAAGTGTTCAAGTATCCAAAATTGTCAAGTAAAGATGGAAGAGAAAAAATGCATGGTTGAGTCGGTGGGATAAGAATAGTAGAATCAAGGCTTGGAGTTTTAACAAAAAAAAAAAATAGTGTGTCAGACCCAACAAGAGAAGATGAACTATTGGTAAGGGACACAAAGGCAGGGAAAAATTGTGATACATTTCCAGGTACAAATTTTGAGAGATCAAGAAGGGGAACTCGACCAAATTGAGTGGAGCCTATTTATGTGGTTGTTAGAGTGACTGCATGCATTGAGGTGTAATCAACAATCAATTCAAAGTTGATTTCCTCATTGTCCATTGCATGATCAAAATCAACAACATTTCTAGCATATCAGCAACATCTTCATGGAGAACGTTCTCTTCTTGGGGAGACCATTCAGTTTCTTCTAAAATTGCTTCAAGCAATTGTTCCATTTTGTTGAACTGTTGAGTTTTCCCAACCTTTCTCTTCTTCAAAGTTCAGGAGAGGATGAAACAACTCTCTTTGTTGTAGAATTATTTTTCATATGGCTCACATTTTTTATTGTGAAATTTGAAAATGAAGGAATTTTGAAAGAACAATGCCATATGGGATTACGATATTTTGGTTGACAACAAGAGCTGCAGACATCATATGATGAAGATTTAAGTAGGGAATATTCATTTTGAGACCATGAAATTGATGGTAAAAGAGCAAGAGGTCATAGTCATATACCTTATTATTGTTTCCCGATCTAGGGAGTAAACAATGTTGACATATATTGTATAACGTTTTGAAATCAGGTTTGAGAGTGGAGGAGTCAAGAATGGTTTCATCCATAAACATTTCCTTGATGACTTCATTTTTGTCGACATTGAGGGTTTGGTACCACGAGCCATCATATAATTTAGGTCCTTTAGTAGGGAGTTTCAAAATTTTGGCCCAAATATCAGGAGAAAGGATGATGTTAGGTTCCTTGAGGGTGAAGTTAAGAAGGTTCTTGTCTGCAAAAACTTGTGATCTGAAGTAAAATCTTTGATTGGCCTTTGGGTAATAAACTTATTGAATATCAAAGAAGTTTATTCATCCCAATGGATTTGTATACTTCATTAGATCAATCCCTTTGAGAAGAAGATTGTCAAAGTTGAAGTATTGACCTATTCCAATAGGTCCATCAATCTATTTTTCTTTGAAGATCATATCATAGCCATTATAAACAAGAGGTGGTTCTTGGTTTCTGTTTTCGAAATAGTAGTTTTTGGGAAGGTAATAAGAAAGTGGTTTCTTTCCTTTGATTTTGATTGTGGATTTTTCAGAAGATTTGGTTGAAGAGGATTGGTTTTTTGAATTGGTTTTCTTTGGTTTTTTAGGGATTGGTTCATAAACATTGAGAGTAGGTTTGGATTTTGTTTTTGAATGTGTTTTAGTGGAGGCAGAAGATGACGACTTTGGTTTGGTTTGAGATTTGGCAGGGGAAAGTTTTTAGGATAGATTAGGAGAAGGTTTAGAATGAGGTGGAGTTGGTTTTTTAGTAGAAGGTTTGGGAAAATAATTTTTTTGTGGAGAAGTAGTTGCTTCAGAGTCAATATCATGGATGATGTGTACATTGGTGTCTTTCTCAACGTTTTTCTTGGTACCAATTCCAACTTAAATGCTTGAAGATCTTTTGATTTTTCCAAGATCCATATATTTGGTCTTCTTGGGTTTAACCAAGTGTGGTGGAGTGATTGTAATGCATAGAGCCGTGGTTGTAGGATTGGGAGGATGAGTCATATCGAATGGTTCCATTTCAACAATGTGATCAGATGTAGGACTTTTAGAAGAGGGATATGGTGGAGAAGGTGATCATTAGATTGGTGAAATTGGAGGTGAGGGAGATGGTAAGTTTGAAGGAAGAAGATCATGAACAACCTTTGTAATAGATTCCTTCGTTCTTGCCATGGTGATTATTTTATTTTCAAAAATGAGAAGAGAAAAATGAAGGAAGAAAGAGCTGACGTGTTTTGAGAAAAAGATTGACTTTTAAGAGGGAAGTACAAATGAATAGTATACTTGATGGAAATATAAAAAGTTAAGTTAAAAGATAATGATCCTTATTTAATGTAACTATTTGAGCCTAGTAAGCATGCTCCATAGCGGTTAGAATGATCACCAAATGGCTATTTTAGCATATAAAATTCAAAAAAACTTGGTTTGGAAAAAAATGTAAGATGCTTCACATTCCTATAGAAGAGAATGTTCTCTTCTTTGACAAGACCATTCTAAATGTAAAAAATAAAGGATTTTGCTCAACCAATGTTGAACAGGATTTTTCACAATTTTCAACTTTTCCTTGATATATTCAAAACAATCCTCAACCAAAGATTTTGTGAAAATATCAGCTAGTTGATTTTCTGTATTAACAAAAATTAATTCAAAATCATTTTTTTCCACATGATCACGAATAAGATGATGTTTAATTTCAATATGTTTTGCTCTTGAATGCTAAATGGGGTTTTTTGACCAATTAATAGCACTTTTATTATTATAGAAAATTGGAATATTTGTGTACCTTAAAGAAAAACCGTCAAGTGGATTTCTTATCCATAAAACATGGGAGCAAAAATTTGCATTTGAGACATATTTAACTTCAGTTGCTGAGATGCAATAGTGTTTTGCTTTATGCAGCACCAACTTACAAGAGCTTCTCCAAGGAATTGACAAGCACCACTTGTGCTTTTTCTTTCAATTTTTTCACCAACATTATCAGCATCACTATAGGCTACAAGATCAAACAAGAACCTTTGATGTACCAAAGGCCAAGATAATTAGTACCTACTAAATATCTGAAAATTCTTTTAATAGTAGTTATATTTGATTCTTTAGGAGATGTTTGAAATTTTGCACATAAACCAACTGCAAAGACTATGTCAGGTCTACAAGCAGTTAGATAAAGGAATGATCAATCATTCCTCTATATTCCTTTTCAAAATACATTTTCCTTTTTCATCTTTGTCCAAATTTGATGATGAATGCATGGGAGTTGTCATCATTTTGGCTTCATTCATTCTACATTTCTTAACAAGGTCCTTGGGTGTATTTTACTTGACAAATAAAAATACCATCATTTTGTTTCTTGATTTGCAGGACAAGAAAAAATATTAATTGTCCCATCATGCTCATCTCAAATTCACTTTGTATAAAGTTTGAAAAATCGTTACACATTTTATCATTTGTAGCACCAAATATGATGTCGTCAACATACACTTGCACAATTAGTAAATGAGATTTATTAATTTTCCTAAAAAGTGTGAACTCGTGTCTCATTTTCCTAAAATGTGAATTTTTGGACTATCAAACTGTACAACTCATGTCTCAAAAAACTCAAAGAGTAAAAAGATGTCTCATCTAGTTAACTTTTTTAAGAGTATTTTTTATTATTTTCGATTTTAAAACTGAGTTTTAAAACCACCAAGTGGTACAACTTGTGTCTTAACAACTCAAATATTAAAAGAATGTCACATCTAATTAATCACATTTTCAAAATTTGATTTTGAATTAATTTGTTAAAAAAATGAGTTTTAGAACTAATATGATGTAACAATTTATATCTATACATGGCTTGAACTAATATTTTCTTTGATTTTTATGACTTAATAAGCTGAAAATGCAAGCAAACTAATACAACCCTGCCTCTGCGTAAAAAGAAAGTCTACACCTAGTGCTTAATAAGCTAAAAATGCAAGCAAACTAATACAACCCTGCCTCTGCATAAAAGAAAGTCTACAACTAGTGCTTAATAAACTGAAAATGCAACCAAACTGGTATAGCTCTACCTCTGCGTAAAATGAAAGTCTACACCTAGTGCCTTGCTTGATGTGATAAAACTTACACCTAGTGCTTTGGCTAGTATGATAAAACCGATACTTAGTGGTTTGGCTAGTATGATACATGTAACTATTACTGTGTTAGGAATGTATGAAACAAATCAAGTTTCAATTTAATAATCTCTCAATTTTAAACAAATAAAAGGTATCGCTCTTAGACATAAGTTCATAAATTTTATCAAACAACCAACAATTAAAAGGCATCATTTTTAAAAGATGAAATCAAAATTTTAGCATACAAAAACCGAAAATGAAGTGTCATATTTATAGAGATAAAGAATGAAATAAACGTCACACAAATATGTGTATAACAGCGAAGAAAAAGACAACAGTGGTGTAACGGTGGTCGGCGATAGTTACCGGTGGAAGTTGAAGTGATAGTAATGTTCTATGTTTCTAATTTTCTATCCTTCTTTTAGTTTTGAAGTATATGATGTTGGAACCAAGTTGGTTCTAAATAATTAGGATTTTGATGTTTACAAAAGCACTCTATGTAATCTTATTTTGTACCTTGAATTATTACATTAAAAAAAAACCACCAGAAAATGAAGTTTGCAGAGGCAGAAAATGCATCTAGAATGCATCCTAGAATTACCAGAGGATACACCAGGATGTCAAAACACTACCAGAGGATATCTTTGCTGGCCCAAAACAGAAGGAAGCAAAGTCAGAAAGAGACCTGGACCAGACCAGAATGAAGCCTGCCATTGGGAGAATTGATCCAGACCTGATCCAAAATCAAAGGTAAAATGTCCAGACTGAAATATTATTTGTCCTGATTTAATTTCAGTTTAATCCAGACCAAGTCCAAAATTGGTCCATATCAGAGGGAAGATTTTCAGATCAATGGTTCAGATTTAATTATTTGGCCCAGTGTTGGCCGAGATCAGAAGATGAGACCATGGCCCAGTGTTGGCCGAAATCAGAAGGTCATAATGAGTGGACCAGCAGTGGTCGAGATCAGAGGATCACAGCAGATCAGTTTGCTGGATCAGGATGGCCGAGATCAGAAGATCAAAAGGTTAGGAAGTGTGGTCTAGGGATGGCCGAAATCAGAGGATCACAGCATATCAACTAGTATGGTCCAGATGTGGACTGGCGCAGAAAATCAAATGGTCCAGATTTAATCATGAGGATTAACGGTGGAGATTCTAATTTATTTTGATCAAAGTATTAAAAAGATTTGTTACAAAAATAAAGTGAAGTATTGTGGAACTCAGGAGCTGTTGGCGGGAAGGAACTAAAGACTTGATTGGCCAGTTATTTTGAAAGAAAATCTGAAGCTTAATAAAAGATATGTTTTTTATTTAAATAAAGCCCAATTGGTCAAGTTATTTTTGCAAGAGAATCCAGCAAGATTCAGCTCGAAATTAAGCTTGGAAGAGGCCCAAATATGCATCTATAAAAGGAGGCTCAAGGCAGAATACTGAGTATCGAAAATCACAAAAGAGTCATACACTTCCAAAGCAAACACTCAAGTTTTCAGTGAGGTCAATTGTGAGTTTCAGCTTTCAAGAAGCAAGCACTCTTGTTATTTTCTTTCTCGTGTGATCTAAGTTGTTGAAGTAGAGTCAACAATCTGAGGGAGTCAGAAGGGGTAGCAGATTACTTGGCAATTAGATTCAAAGTGTTGTAATTCCTTCTACAATCTAGGGTTGTCAGATTGGCAGGAGAAGAAAGGTGCTGTATTCCTCAAGAGTCTAGGATTGTTAGACTGTTTGAGAAGATTGACTTGGAGGGTCAGTAGAACTGCTGTAATTCAAGGTTTGAATTAGTGAAATCCTTCAAGGTGAAGGGACTAGACGTAGCCTCGTTAACGGTGAACCGGTATAAAAATTCTGCGTTTTATTTTTTACTTTATATCCGCTGCTAACTCTGTTTTTATTCATACATCATGTTTTGTTTTAAAAGTGTAAAAACAGGAAAAGTATTCAAGTTAGTCAAACACAATTCAACCCCCCTTCTCGTGTTTGCACCTTCATATGATTTTTGAGAATGGATTTAAATTGTTTCTCTTCTGCTCAACTTCATTTTTGTTTTAGAATTTCTCTTTTAAAAAATTTCGCTTTTATTTCTTTTCTTCTTCTTTTGAAAAATAAAACTCCTTGGAACTGATTTTTTCCTTAATTTATAGATTAAAAGGTTGAATCTTTGTGTCAATGAGATAAAAACTATGTTCTGGATTTTGCATTGTTTTGTAGCAAATATTAAACAAAATCAGATTTTGAGTGCACAAGTGTACAAATTATAACTTTATTAAGCTAAACACGAAAACAAAAGAAGCCAATAAACTGGTTTGTAAACAAGTCGAAGGAGTGTCTACTGTGAAATATCATGAAAGGAAGGAAGAGAAAACATGTTGTAGTCCAAAACTCTTTTTTTTTTTATAAAATGATGATTTTTTAGATTTTATATTAATTGTAAAAAATTTATTAACATATTGTTACTCTATTTTTTTGAGTTATTTTTAATTAGTCGGACATAATTGGGCTACTACAGCTGCCCCTATTTAATTTTAGTGGTTGTAAATTAAGATTAGTAAATATAAGAATTCAAAAATTGTACGTCAAATTTTGCATAAAATAAAAAACAACATAATATATAAACAAGTAAAATGTAGAATGGAATTGAGAAAATTAAAAATAATGTGAAAAAATGGTTCCTATTGACAAAAAATAAAAATGATCGTATCTAGATTGCTTACTGATGCGTAGATCAAAAAAATGAAAAAATCATCGTCTTCTGATTGGTTTAGATCAACATGAATGAATAAATTATCGTATTGGGATTGATTACCGATGTGTAGATCGACATAAATGAAAAAATGATTGTTGGGTTGGCTACCAATGTGTAGATTGATATGAATAAAAAATGCAAACCATAAACAACCTAGAGGTCTAGTTTAGAAAGAGAAATGTTTTTTTTTTTAAAAAAAAGAAAAAGAAAATATGTTAATGATAATTGCAAGGCAAACGTATAATGAGCAATGTAACACACTGTTGAGTATAAATAGAGTATAAATATAAGATATGCATGATTCACTAATTATGCATTCGACAAGGTTGTTGAGTATAGATCATGTGTCAATATATGAAAAATGTGATTGTAAAATGTAAAAATCATGTGTAAGTATATGAAAAATATGAACGTAAAGTGCATGGATTATGTGTTATGCAATATAGATAAATTCTTGTTGATTTTTTAGTTCCCCGATCCTTGTATGACCTTATACGCCCAAAAAATTTATTGGATGCATGAAGATAACAACCATTTTTGCATGATATATCTAGTACATCTTGTGTGACCCTTTATCGAGAAAAAGCAAATTTCATTGTTTAAAATGATTACCCTCCTTTTTTTTACACACTCATATATCTTGAGAATCTATCGAGCTCCCGTGTATATATTTTTCAAATGTCAAAATACTTAAGATATTTTTTTATATGTTCACATATTTCAAATTCAACATTTATTACCATAATTTTTTTTTTTTAAAATGATAGAACAATCAACCATGAAACTGAATTAGTTTAGAAAGAGTGTAACTTACAACATCGAATGACAATGTTGGAAAAAGTACATTCACTACATTGGGAACAAAAAAATTGTGGTTACAATATATGGATGAGTGTGTTTGAGTTTAATTGGAGGTATAACAAGCGCTATTCATTCTTATAATTACGGACTCCTGTTGGTCAGCGTCTAAGAATACTAATTGCCCCTACTTGATTTTTGTTAGTTTTTTTTGTCCCCAACTTTTGCATGGACCGTTCTTCCAAGTTTTCAATTTATCGGGATGTTCTAATTTTGCCTAGGTTGGAGTTCAACCTAGCGAGCGCATTTTCAATTTTCTGTTTTTTTTAAGTACAGTATTTTTTTATTGCATCTGAATTTACTTGGAGTGGAAACTCCTCTCCATCCATTTTTGCGAGTATTAGAGCTCCCCAGTGAAAGCCTTTTTCACAACATATGGTCTCTCGTAGTTTGGAGTCCATTTTCCATGAGAATCCTTTTTTATGGGCAATATTTTCTTTAACACTAAGTCTCCTTCTTGAAACTCTCGAGGACGAATTGTTTTCTCGAAGGTTTTCTTGAGTCTTTTTTGATACAACTAACCATGGCACAGGGTTATCATTCTTTTTTCTTCATTGAGATTCAACTGGTCAAATCGTGATTGAACTCACTCTGCCTCTTCTAGTTTTGATTCCATCAAGACTTTGATCAAGGGGATTTCAACTTCAATGGGAAGTACCGGTTTCATTCCATATACCAATGAGAAAGGAGTTTCCCCTATTGAGGTTCAAACAAATGTTCCATAGCCATGTAATGCAAAAGGAAGCATTTCATGCCAATCCTTATAAGTTTTTACCATCTTTTCTATCATTTTCTTGATATTCTTATTTGCTGCTTCTACAACCCCATTCATTTTCGGACGATAAGGCGAGGAATTATGGTGCTGAATTTTGAAACTATCACATAGCTCCTTCATCATTCTATTGTTCAGATTGGCTGCATTATCCGTGATAATCTTATTTGGCAACCCATATCGACAAATCAATTCTCTCTTGATGAATCTGACCACCACGCTCCTTGTCATACTGGCATAAGAAGCAACTTCAACCCATTCTGTGAAATAATCAATAGCTACTAGGATAAATTGGTGCCCCTTTGAAGCCTTAGGTTCGATGAGCCCAATAACATCCATTCCCCACATTGAAAAATGGCCATGGTGATGTTAAGACATTCAAAGAGGTTGGCGGTACATGTACATTATCAACATAGATTTGACATTTATGACATTTCTTTACATAACTAAAGCAATCAGACTCCATGGTCAACCAATAGTAGCCAGTACTTAAGATATTTCTTGCCATTGAGCTCCCATTTGCATGAGTTCCAAAAGAACCTTCGTGAACCTCTTGAATGATTTTCTCTGCTTCTGTTTTATCCACACATCTAAGGAGAACCATATAATGGTTTCTCTTATAAAGCACATCACCATTTAAGAAGAATTTCATTGACAACATTCTCAAAACCCTCTTGTCGTTTACAGAAATTCCCAATAGACATTCCTTATCCTTAACATAGGATTTGTTATCATAAAACCATGGTTTCCATCAGGCTTCTCTTCTATTGATAAGCAATATGCTGGCTTATCCTTTTGTTGGATTTTTATTACCGGCACATCCTGACTTGTGCTTATTTTGAACATTGATGAGAATGTGGCCAAAGCGTCGGCCAATTGGTTTCCTTCTCGAGGGATATGATGAAAAGTGATCTTCTCCAAGTATTCTGTCAATTCTTTGATATGGGTATGATACGGAATCAATTTGGAATCTCGAGTTTCCCACTCTGCTTTTGTTTGATGGATAACCAGCGATGAATCTCCATATAGCTCAAGAAATTTTACATTTGATTCAATAGCTGCTTTAATACCCATGGCACGTGCCTCATATTTTGCAATATTGTTTGTGCAATCAAAACACAATCTAGCCATAAATGGAGTGAAATGGTTCTCTGGGGAGATCAAGATGGCTCCAATTCCATGTCGTAACGGATTAGAAGCACCATCAAACATCAACGTCCATTTTTCTTTATCAGATGATTCAGTCTCTTCAAATAAAGTCATTATGCTTTCGTCGGGGAATTCACACTGCATTGATTGATAATCTTTTCTACAGGTTGTTGGGCCAAATACTCTGCTAATGTGGTTCCTTTGATAGCCTTCTGTGCAACATACACCAAGTCATATTCTGATAACAACATCTGCCAATGGGAAATCCTTCTAGTAAGAGCAGGTTTCTCAAAGATGTACTTAATATGGTCCATTTTAGACACCGACCAAGATGTATGACATAACATGTATTACCTCAGCCGATGAGTAGCCCATGCTAATGCGCAACATGTTCGTTCAAGCAGTGAATATCTTGTTTCACAACTAGTGAAATTTTAGCTCAAATAATAAATAGTATGCTCCTTCTTACTAGATTCATCGTGCTGCACCAGTACATAACCCATTGACTCATCAAGTGCTGTTAAGTACATAATAAGTGGTTTTCCAAGAACTGAAGGTACCAGGATTGGAGGTTTTAACAAGTACTGTTTAATCTTCTCGAAAGTTTTTTGACAATTCTCATTCCATTCAACATTTTGGTCTTTGTGCAGCAACTTGAAAATTGGCTCACATGTTGTAGTTAGAGTTGATATTATGTAATTCAATCTCCCCAAAAAGCCACAGACTTCTTTTTCAGTGCGTGGAGCTGGCATTTCTTGTATTGCTCTTACTTCATCTGGGTTGACTTCTTTCCCTTTTTTACTAACAATAAACCCAAGTAAGTTGCCTAATCTCACGCCAAAAGTGCATTTAGCAGGGTTTAAACGGACTCTAAAATTCCTTAGTCACACAAATAATTTTTGAAGGTTAACAATATTGTCTTCTTCAATCCAGAACTTTGCAATCATATCGTCCACATAAACCTCTATCTCCTTATGCATCATATCATGAAACAATGTCACCATTGCTTTTTGATATGTTGCCCCAACATTCTTCAATCCAAATGGCATCACTTTATAACAGAAAGTTACCCATTGTGTAATGAAGTGGTTTTCTCCATATCCTCGGGAGCCATCTTGATTTGATTATACCTTGAGAAACCATCCATGAAGGAAAAAAGAAAATATTGAGCAGTGCTATCCACTAGGACATCAATATGAGGCAAAGGAAAATTTTCTTTAGGACTAGCTTTATTTAAATCCCAATAATCAACGCACAGTTGAACCTATCCATCCTTTTTTGAAACTAGGACAATATTAGCTACCCATTGAGGATATTTTGCTACTGCTAAGAAACTAGCATCAAATTGCTTTTTGACCTATTCTCTAATTTTAAGTGACATATCAGGCCTCATCCTCCTCAATTTTTGTTTAATTGGAGAACATTTAGGCTTGAGTGGTAGCTTGTGTTCAACTATGTTAGTATCTAGCCCAGACATATCCTGATATGACCATGCAAAGACGTCCACATAGTCAAATAAAAGTTTAACCAACTTTTCTCGTTCACTTCCTTTCATGGACCTACCAAATTTAATTTCTTTCTAATCATATTCAGTCCCCAAATTGATCACCTCAACAGGTTCTTGATAAGGTTGGATTACCTTAGCTTCCTATTCCATTAACCTTTCTAGTTCTGGGGGAGGCTCACAATCGTCTTCACAATCCTCATCAGCGTAATTGATTGGGCGTTCAAAAATTACAAGAAGGGGTTCTAGTGCTGGTGTTTTCAACATGTTCATTTTCGACTCTGCATTGTTAAAGGAAAAAATAAAATATGAATAAAGGTTGCAACTTTAAGAAAAAGAAACGGTTGGAGAATTCCAAAATGCATTTATTGATAATAAGTACAGAATTGAAATAGATGTGCCCTAATTAATTATCCTTATAGCCTTGGGCATAGCAAGAGGAGTTGAAATACATAATTACTTCGAGCATGAATTAACAAATATGGGAAACCCAATGATCTTCCAATTATTGAGGTTGGTATTCAGAAGACAAGGGTACACTAATTTGAGGGTATTATCACCAACATGCTCTTCTTCCACCACAACCACATGGTTGGCATATATTATTCCGACGCTTTGAAAGGTTTGGCGAATGTCACAAATAGGAATATTCTGTGAATTCAGTGTCTGGTTTTCCAGAAGAGCCATCCTGCTTTCCTTTTCTTTATCCTACATATCCCAACCCGTATTGATCATTCTTTTCTAGTATATCTAACAATTTCCCCAACTTAACAAAAACTCCTCCTTCTAACATGGATTTGGTAGACTTCAATGATGTGGTAGACAACTTTGGTTCCTTTAAGCGAGATTCTTCACCCCTGAGACAACATTGGCGATTTCTAATATTTGAAAGGAAGTCTATATGGCTTTCTCCGAATCTTCAATATAGCCCGTAGAAGATAGATGGCTCACTATCATATCTTCTTCCCATATATTATTACCAGCTTATTGTTCACTATAAACTTTAGCTTTTGATGGAGAGTAGATGTCACTGCTTCAGCAGCATGAATCCATGGTCTCCCTAAGAGAAAACTGTATGCGAGTTTAATATCTATCACTTGGAAGGTTATTCCAAAGTTATGGGTTCCGATTTGAACCAATAGGTCAATCTCACCAAAAACTTGTCTGTTGGATCCATCAAACGCTTTCACCACCATGGCACTGAGCTTCATACATGCTCCATCAACAAATGGTTTTGCTAGTGTCGATTTCGGCATGACATGTATTGACGAACCATTATCAACTAGCACTCGTGCAAGAATATGATCATGACACCTCATAGATATATGTAGTGCTTTATTAAGCCTTGTCGCTTCTGCTGGTAATTCGCCATCGCTAAAACTCAAACAATTATTAGTAGTGATATTATTGACAACTCCATCAAACTGGTCGATCTCGATATTATCAGTAACATAGAAACCCTTGATAACTTTCATCAGTGCCCTTCTATGTGCTTTAGAGTTTAATAACAAAGAAAGAACATATATCTTGGAAGGGGTTTGATTTAGCTGATCCACCACTTTATATTCACTTGGCTTGATAAACTTCAAAAATTCGTTAGCTTCTTCTTTAGGCACCGTCTTATTACTAGTCTCTGGCCCTTTTATAGCATGATTCAATACTTCTTTACCCTTTTCCCCATAGCTCTCCTTTTTCCTAGGTTGTTCAGGGGCGTATACTCGACCACTCCGAGTCATCCCACCAATCCCTAAAATGTTGGTGACATGAGTTCCTTTAGGTTCACAACTATCACTTGATTGATGATTCGCCAAATAGGATGTGACTTCATAATTCCATGGTACCGCCTTGGTATTTTCATAAGGAAAAGGGGTTGGTGCTTGGACAATTATTAGATTTGACCAGTTTGGAGTTGCCTTAAGATTCTCTTTTCTATATTGGATTTCCAATGGTCTTGGGAAATATCTATTATTCTCCACATACGACTCTAAGGTCAGCACATAATTATCTTTTACACAACTTACCTGTATGAAATTCTTTTCCATTAATTATTGAAGGAATTCCTTGAGCTCTTCACAATTTTTTACGGAACGTGAACCAGTTAGGTGAAAACCACAAATACTAACCTCATTGTTAATTGTCTCAATCAAGTTTAACTTGCATAACTCAACAAAAATCATTTTCATTGAGGTTTTCACATGTTCCATACACTTAATTGTACATTGGTTTACCCCATCTTCAATGACATTGACAGAGGAATTCTCGTGGCCCGACAAGGGATTACTCCTCACATTGGGACTGTCTTCCTTGAAGGTAAGCCATTTTATATTAATTAATTCTTGCACTTTAGATTTTAGTGCTTAGCAATCTTCGACAAATTGTCCTACAGCTCCTGCATGGTAATCGTGGTTCAAGACGTTTCATGGGTCACGGGTTATCTTCTTTTCTCAATTAACTGGTGGTTTGTATTGATTCGGGATTGGATTTTGAAGGTGCAAACACGAGAAGGGGGTAGAATTTAGTTTGACTAACTTGAATACTTTTTCTGTTTTTGCAGTTTTATAACAAAACCTGATGTATGAATCAAACAGAGTTAGCAGCAGATATAAAATAAAAATAAAAACACAGAATTTTATACTGGTTCACCGTTAACGAGGCTACGTCTAGTCCCTTCACTTTGAATGATTTCACTAATTCAAAACCTTGAATTACAACAATACCACTGACCCTCCAAGTCAGTGTTCTCAAACAATCTAACAATCCTAGACTTTTGAGGAATACAGCACCTTGACTTCTCAAGTCAAGTATTCTCCTACCAATCTGACAACCCCATATTGTAGAAGGAATTACAACGCCTTGAATCTAATTGCTAAGTAATCTGCTACCCCTTCTGACTCTCTCAGATTTTAGACTCTACTTCAACAACTTAGATCTAACACAAGGGAAAGAAAAACACGAGTACTTGCTTCTGGAAAGCTGAAACTCACAATTAACCTCACTGAAAACTTGAGTGTTTGCTTTTGGAAGTGTATGACTCTTTTGTATTTTCGATGCTAAGTCTTCTGCCTTGAGCCTTCTTTTATAGATGAAGAATTAGGGTCTCTTCCAAGCTTAAATTCGAGCTGTATCTTGCTGGATTCTCTTGCAAAAATAACTTGTCCAATCGGATTTCTCTTAAATAAAAAACATATCTTTTTCTGCTCCAGATTGCCTTCGAAAATAACTTTGACCAATCCTGACTTTAATTAATTCTGGAACAAATCTTTCTTCCCGCCAATAGCTTCTAAATTCCACAAGACTTCACTTTATTTTTGTATCGAATCTGTTTAATACCTTGATTAAATATAATCACGACTCCACTGATCATGATTCAATTTGGACCGCTTGATCTTCTGCTGTCGTCCACATCTGGACCATACTAAGTGATCTACTGTGATCCTCTGATTTCGGCCAACACTAGACCACGCTTTCTGATCTTCTGATCTCGACCACTCTGGACTTGCAATCTGATCTGTTGTGATCTTTTGATCTTGGCCAATGCTGGACCACACATTATGATCTTCTGATCTCGGCCAACCCTGGGCCATATGGCATGATCTTCTTATCTCGGCCAACACTGGGCCATATGCTTAAATCTGGACCATTGATATGAAACTTTTCCCTCTGATCTGGACCAATTCTGGACTGGGTCTGGAACGAACTGAAATTAAATCTGGACATAGTATATTGTAATCTGGACATTTACCTTCTGATCTGGATCACGTCTGGATTAAATTTGGACATCATTTCTTCTGGTCTAGACTTAGTTTTATACTCTGAACCAAGCTACCTTCTGGTTTGGGCCAAATCTGGACTAAGTCATTTGTTCTGGACCAATTATCTAAAGCTCTGGTTAAGTCTGGATCAAGTCTGGACTGATTATCATTTCAATGCCAAGCTATCTTCTGGTCAGAATAACTTCTGGAACAAATCTGACTTTTGATTCCTTCTGGTCTGGAACAAGTCTCCTTCTGGTCTGGAACAAGTCTCCTTCTGGCAAGCTTCCTTCAGTCTGGTCCTGGTCTCTTTTTGGACTTAGCTTCCTTCTGATATGGGCCTGGAAAGATATCCTTTGATGGTGTTTTGACATCCTAGTGTATCCTCTGGTGCATTCAGGATGCATCCTCTCGTACCTATAGGATGCATTATCTGGTGACTTTTGGAGGTGTATCCTCTGGTATGATTTTATCTTCTGATTACTCATCTTCTTCCTCTGATAACTTCATCTTCTGGTGGTATTTAATATAGAAATTCAAGGTACAAAATGAGATTACATGGAGTGCTTTTGTAAACATCAAAATCCTAAGTGCTTAGAACCAACTTGGTTCCAACAGATTTTTGTTCCATTGGTTTTGTTGGGAAAATGTGACAGGTGGTGGTTGGACTAGGGGTGGTTGATAATAAGGTGGCCTTGAAATGTGATATTGGGGGTATGGAGCTTGTGAGGTCGCAGCCGCATATGGATAGCGAATGTATGGAATTTAGGGTCGGAGGCTGAAAATTTGGAGATCGGTCAGAATTCATGGATGGGGAATAAGAGACCCTTGGATTTTCCATTACAGCGTTAACATCCCCTTCTTTCTTCAATGTGAACCCCATATTGGGCTTCTTCACACCATTCATTCTACATGCAATCTTACCATTCCTCATCCCACTTTCTACTCTTTCTCATATCATGACCATCTCATAAAAAGTTTGATGACATATTTTCAATCATCTTATCATAAAAAGGTGACTTGAGAGTATCCATAAACATACCCACCATTTATCGTTCAGGTAAAGGACGATCTACTTGCGATGCCACTTCTCTCCACCGTTGTGCATATTCTTTGCGTGTTTCATTGTCCTTTTTCAACGAATTTTGCAATTGCATCCTTTTAGTGGCCATGTCAATGTTGTACGTGTATTGTTTCAAGAAGGTACCAGCCAAGTCATTCCACAAACAAATTCGATTTAGCTCAAGATGCATATACCATTTTGTCATCATGAGCATGAGAAGCCATTTTTCTACAATACATGGTCATGAGTTTTAGGACATGTGGCACCTTTGTACTTTTCAAACTCAGGTACCTTGATTTTTGAAGGGATTGCTACATCAGGAACCAAGCACATATCAAAAGCATCGAGACCATTGGCATTACTCCCCTCCATTCCTTTTATTCGTTCTTCTAAAACATGTAATTTTCTTTCGAATGTGTATCTTCACCGATAAACTGAGGTTGTTGCCAATTTCCATTAGCATCAAATTGGGGTATTTGGGGTGCGCGTAATGGAATATTTTCTGAGGGTAGAGTGTTTTGGGGTGGCACGTAGCCCAAAGGAGATGCGATTTGTGGTTGGTTTATATTTTGGGAGTTTATAGTTGAGTGGTTTGGGTTGTTGTCCATGAGGTTGATGACTAAAAGCGGAGTATAACCAGGTAGGAGACCATACGTAGGAAATTGCATAGCTTTCGAACAAATCTGTTGGGTAGTCGGCGTAAAGCATAGTGGGTGAGTAGGGGTGGTTAAGTATTCTTCATTTGATGTTGGAGGATTCCCATCTGTATTCTCCTTCCTTGCCAAGGCCTGTATAGCCTCTAGGATTCGATCAACCTTGTCTTTCAATCGGCTAACATCTGCTCTCATCACCTCTTGGTTTTGCTCAAGTTCATCCATGATTTTGGAGTTTGCACGAGTACAATAAGGGTGTCGGCGAAACAGTTTTATTAATTTTTTCTTTTTTTTTTTAATAAATGAAAAAAAATTTATGAGTATGTATTAAATATGAATGGAATGAAAATGAAATCATTTATTTAATTATCTCTTTTTTACATTATAGTTGGATGTTGGGGAATCATAAGCTTACATGAATATTCTTAACAAAACAAGCAAATATGGGGATCGATAAACAAGACAACTAAATCCTTCATTGATGAGAAAAAGAGTACATCACATTAAAATTAAAAACTATATCAACTACGGTATTTCAATCTTCTCTTTTAATAGGACAACTAATCTTCTCCTACAATTCTTCTACCGAACTTTTGCAATATTTAATGAACTAGTAGACTTTGACTTGAGTATTGAGCGGATGCATTACTGCATCAATCTATATTAGATGCTTTGGAATTTTTATGATTACTTGATTAGCTATCATTGCCAATTTTGAAAAGCAGTGTTTCCAATGCTTGCTTTTATCTTCAAGCTCTTTATGGATCTCTTGATTATTCAATTGTCCAAGCAAAATCATAACACGTGTTGGATGTTAGTTAGTTTTACATTTAGTTTTGATGTTAGCAAAAGTATTATAAGAGAACAATATATATGACTTCAAAGAGTATGAAAAAAGATATGGCCAAGATTTGTAGAAGATTTGAAGACGATTTAATTAAGATTTAAAAAACATTTAATCAAAATTTGTAGAAGATTTGATCAAGATTCGAAGAAGATTTGATCAAAATTTGATCAAGACTTATCTACAACAAATTAAAAATAGAATCAATCTGAAGAATTTACAACCTCAATCTAAACAAAAAAGGAACAGAATCAATTTTAAAAATATACAAACGCAATCTGAACAAAATACAATTCAAAATTAAACAACTGCCAAATTGAAGCCCAAATTTTAACTATAAATAGATATGCAAGGCTGAAGAAGAATTGCATCGAAAAGCAGAAAAGAGTAGTCTTAGAGTTCAAAGAGAGAAATACTCGTTTCAAGTTAGAAATATTTTTTGAGTGTTCTTTTCTTAGAGTGTGAGAGTTATTATTATTATCAGCTTTCCAGAAGCAAGTACTCATGTTCCAATCTCTTGTATCCAACCCGATAGTGGTTTAGTTCCTTCTTCAATCTGGGGTTGTTAGGAGAAGACTTGGCTTGACGGTTCAAGGTTATGTTGTTCCTCAAAAGTCTAGGGTTGTCAGGCTGTTTGGGAAGATTGGCTTGGAGGGTCAGGTGCTTTGTAATTCACGGTATTTGAATTAGTGGATTAAAGCCTTCTGAATGAGGGGACTGAATGTAGCCAAGTTAGTGGTGAACCAGGATATATTTGTGTCAAATTAATTATGCTTTCATTGATTGTTGCCTCTGAATCCGATTGCTTCTACTCCAAGTAAGTAACCAAAAACCAAACTAGTTTTTAATTTATTTATATATTATCAAAAAGTTATCAACTTTGGCAATTACAACTCAACCCCCTCTTCTCGTATTTGCACCTTCAATTGGCATCAGAGCTCGGTCTCAAGGTTGAGCACTTTACAATGATTGAGAAAAGATCCAAGGATTCAATATGTCTGGATTCAGTGAAGAAGCTTCTGGAGGAAACATCAATAGACCTCTGTTTGATGGAGAACGTTTTGAGTATTGGAAAGACAGGCTGAGAAGTTTCTATATTTCACAAGATACTTGTGAAGAGTTATACTATTGCTGATCATGTGAAGAAAATCCTTAGAAGTCTGACAAGCAAGTGGAGACCTAAGATCACTGCCATTCAGGAAGCAAAGGATCTGAATACTCTAAAGCTGCAAGAATTCATCTGCTTTCTCATATCACATGAAATTGAGCTTGAAGAAGATGAGCCCAAGAAGAAGAACAAGACTCTAGCCTTGAAATCCAAGCTGAAGAAGATTCTAAAAGCAACATCAAAATCAAAATATAGTGATTCAGATGATCAGAATATGAACTCAGAGGAAGAGGAAATCAAAGATTTGAAAACTGAAGTTGCAAGACTCAAGTCTGAAAACCAAACTCTGAAAAATAATAATTGTTCCAATTCTGAGACTGTTTGTAAATCTAATATGCATGAGCAATTTTTTCAAAACTTTATTTCAAATGGAATGGAAAGAAGTAAGTATGCATCTATGACTTATGGAAATAGCAACTCTGGAAAGAGAGGTCTTGGTTTTACAGAAACAAGTACTGAAAATAAAACTGCTTATTCTGATGTTTTATGTATTGTCTGTGCTAAGAAAGGTCACTCTCAATTATCTTGTCCAATGGTAAAATCTGAACAAGATCAGAGAGCTGTTAAGACTAACAAACCTGGACCCAATCAGTTATGGGTACCAAAAGATCAAATTATCTATGTTGCAGATGTTCTGAGTAACTAGAAGGAGACACCAACAATGGTGCCTGGACAATGGATGTTGGCATCGCACAAGCAGAAGAAGGTTTATGTTCCATCATCTACCAAATAGAAGCCAATTGACTCTGGTAGAAGAAGAACTGGTCAACACAATCAAAACCAGAACCAGAATCATAGGAGGAACAGGAAATATTAAAGATATAACACGAATCAGAACAGGAACTAGAACCAGAATCAAAACTGGAACCAGTACCAGAAGCACAGAAACTGGAACTAGAACCAAAACTGGAACCAATATCAGAG
Organism: Cicer cuneatum; assembly: GCA_037974295.1. Classification (NCBI taxonomy): domain Eukaryota; kingdom Viridiplantae; phylum Streptophyta; class Magnoliopsida; order Fabales; family Fabaceae; genus Cicer; species Cicer cuneatum. Next base: position 34,050,004 of record JBBPBO010000001.1, read on the forward strand.
GTACAGGAACTGGAACCAGAACCAACACTGGAACCAGAACCAGAACTGGAGGCACAGAAACTGGAACCAGAATCAACACTGGAACCAGAATCAGAATCAGAATCAATACCAGAACTAGAACCTGAACAGGTATCAGTATCAAAGGTTGAGGTATGATCATCAGAACTACTTTAATTATCACAATCAGTATAATTACCAGAATCACCATAAGTTCCAGAATCACCAGAGGAACATGGTATATTAGCCAAAAGAGATGAATCAGAATCAGAATCAGGAGAGTTCTTCAAATACTCCAGTGAGATTCATCAAAACTACAAACCTGGAAGGGAATTCAAATTCCCTCATCCAAACCATGTAATCTCAGAATATATAGATTAGGAATCTGAAAATCAGAAGCAAGAGGATTTTCAGAACTGAGGCTACATCTTGCTGTATATACTATTATTATTTTATATTTATGCTTACTGTGATAACTAGAAGCTTGATCTTAACAAATCAAAGCTAGATAATTATTCTGCAGGTTTTCAAAACATCAGAGGAACCAGGTGATTCACACGAATTGAACACTCAGAAGAAACAGCATTCCAGTGGTTTCAAAAACAAACAAAAACCACCAGAAGCAGAAATAATGGTTTGGCTGTACTAAGTTCATTTTTAACTTAATGGATTTATATTATGGAATATGACAAACTGCTTGACAAATCAAAGAAAGATAAAGATAGTACAGGTTCATCGGAACCAAAGGGAGCAGAAGCAGAAGTAGAACGAAAAGTTTGGCTGTATTGAGTTAAATTTTAAAGTATTTGATTTGCATTATATAATATTACAAACTGCTTGATCTTGACAAATCAAAGCAAGATAAAAATAGTGCAGGTTCACCAGAACCAAAGGGAGCAGAAGCAGAAGAAACAGAAGTACCTAGACAGATTCACCAGAACCAGAAGCTGATTCATCAGAATCAGAAGCTGTTACAGAACCAGAAGCTGATGCGAACTAAGCATTGTTGATGAAGTTTTGGCAGAGGAAGGTTGGATACTTGCAATGCAAGAAGAGATGAATGAAATTCAAAGGAATGATGTTTGGGATCTGGTATCCAGACCAAACAGAAGCATTATTGGAACCAAGTAGGTATTCATAAACAAATTCAATGAAAAGGGTGAAGTTGTAGCTCAAGGATACAGTCAACAGAAAGGTATAGATTACACTGAGACTTTTGTTCCAGTGGCTAGGTTAGAAGCAATTAAAATTCTTTTATCATTTACTGCTTATCATGATATAATGTTGTATCAAATGGATGTTAAAAGTGCATTTTTAAATGGCTACATAAGTGAGGAAGTCTATGTCAAACAGCCCCCTGGATTTGAAAATTCTGATTTTCCAGATCATGTTTTTAAACTTAAGAAATCTTTATATGGTTTAAAACAAGCACCAAGGGCATGGTATGATAGACTTAGTAACTTTCTGCTTAAGAATGAAATTAATAGAGGCCAGATTGATAATACTCTATTTAGGAAATCCATTAAACATGATATTCTGATTATTCAAGTCTATGTTGATGATATCATATTTGGATCGACTAATGGCACTTTGTGCAAAGAGTTTTTTGACCTAATGCAGAAGGAGTTCCAAATGAGCATGATGGGAGAACTTAAGTTCTTCCTGGGAATTCAGATTCATCAAGGCAAATCAGGTATACTCATTCACCAATCAAAATATACTAAAGAACTTCTCAAAAAGTTCAAGATGAGTGACTGTAAGCCAATGGCCACCCCCATGCACCCAACCTGCTCACTTGAGAAAGATGAAACCAGCCAAAAGGCAGACCAGAAAACATACAGAGCTGGAAAGGAAAAGTATAAGTGGCAACTGCACTTTGTTCTGTGATAACACTTCAGCCATAAACCTAGCCATAAACGCTATCTTACACTCTAAAGCCAAACACATTGAAATAAAACACCATTTCATTAGGGACCATGTTCAAAAAGGGACTTTGAGCATCCAGTTTGTGGACATTGATCATCAATGGGCTGATATCTTCACCAAGGCATTACCAGAAGATAGGTTCGAGTTCATTAAGAAGCATCTCAGCATGACCTCCATATCTGACTAGCTCAAGTAGTCATCTTAGGAGTTTTTAAAATTTCTTGCAATTTTATTTTATGTCTTTTAATTTCAGTTTTTACTTTGTGTAATTTGTAAAGAGAAAAACAAAAAAAATACAAAAATAGTAGGACTACTTTTTGGCTGATGACAAAAAGGGGGAGAAAGAGAGAGAAAGAAAGGAGAAATAAGTAGAAAAGGAGAGATAAAAAGAAAGAAGGAGAGAAAAAGAAAGAGAGAAAACAGAAGGAGTTGAAAAGGAGAGGAAATGTGAAGAGAGAAAAAGAAAGATAGCAAAAAGAAGGAGTTGAAAAGGAGAGGAGAAGAGAAGAAAAGAAAGAGAGAACAAAGAAGGAGTTGAAAAGGAGAGTATCAGACTTAGGGGGAGAGATTGGTCTGAGGGGGAGTAATTCAAAGTCTTCGAGTCATAAGTTAGCAAAATAAGTTAAGGTTTTGTCATCATCAAAAAGGGGGAGATTGTTAGAACCAAGTTGGTTCTAAGTACTTTGGATTTTGATGCTTACAATTGTACTCTATGTAAACTTATTTTGTACTTTGAATTATTAAGTTAAATGCCCAGAAACTGAAGGAATCAAAAGCAGTGATCAAAGGATTCCAGAAAAATGAATTCTGGAATGACTAGAAGATACTCCAGGAATGTCAAAACATGACCAGAAGATATCTTTGATGGCCCACATCAGAAGGAATAAAAATCAGAATGAAACATGGATCATACCATTGGAAAACCTGTCAGAAGGAGAGTTGTTCCAGACAAACAGGAATCAAATATCAATTTTATTCCAGAAGTTATTCTGACCAGAAGATGGCCTGGCAGTGAAAAATTACACAGTCCAGACTTGTTTCAGACTTGACCAAAAGGTATGTTTATGAGTCCAGAAAAAGAGGATCAATCCAGATTTGGCCCAGGCCATAAGATAGCATGATTCAGGGCATGGAACTAAGTTCAGACCAAAAGAAATGAGTTCCAGAATCAATCCAGACCTGGTCCAAAATTAAAGGTAAAATGTCCAGACTGAAATATTTTTTGTTCAAGTTAATTTCAGTTTGTTCCAGACCAAAGTCCAGAATTTGTCCAGATCAGAGTAAAAACTTTCGGATCAATGGTTCAGAAATAATTATTTGGTCCAGTGATGGTCCAGATCAGAAAATCAGACCATGGCCCAGTGGTGGCCGAAATCAGAGGGACAGACTGTGCAGTCCAGCAAAGGCCGAATTTAGAGGATTTTAGCATATCAGGTGCGCGTCCAGGGAAGGCCAAAATCAGAAGATCAGAGGGTTAGGATGTGTGGTCCAGGAATGGCCAAAATCAGAGGATCACAACATATAAATTAGGTTGGTCCAGTTGTGGACTATCGCATGAAGATCCAATGGTGCAGATTTGATCATGGGGATTAAAGGTGAAGATCTTATGTTATTTTTATCAAAGTATTACAAAAGATTTGTTATAAAAATAAAGTGGAGTAGCATGGAAGTCAGGACCTGTGGCGGGAAGCAATAAAGGATTTGATTGGCCAGTTATTTTGAAAGAAAATAAGAAGATATGTTTTTTATTTATATGAAGCCCAATTGGTCAAGTTATTTTTAAAGAGAATCCAGCAAGATTCAGCTCGAATTTAAGCATTGGAAGAGGCCCAAATCTGCATCTATAAAAGGAGGCTCAAGGCAGAATACTCACAATCGAAAATCACAAAAGAGTCATACACTTCCAAAGCAACCACTCTCAAATTTTCATGTAAGTCAATTGTGAGTTTCAGCTTTCAAGAAGCAAGTACTCGGTTATTTTCTTTCCACTGTGGCAAATCTAAGTTGTTGAAGTAGAGTCTACAATCTGAGGGAGTCAGTAGAGGTAGTAGGTTACTTGGCAATTAGATAGGGTTGTATCTAAGTTGTTGAAGTAGAGTCTACAAACTGAGGGATTCAGAAAGGGTAGCAAGGTACTTAGCAATTAGATTCATAGTGTTGTGAATTCTTCTACAATCTGGGGTGTCAGATTGGCTGAAGAACAGGAGTTTTTTTTCCTCAAAGAAGTCTAGATTGTTAGACTATTTCAGAAGACTGACTTGGAGGGTCAGTAGCAAGGTTTTAATTCAAGGTTGAATTAGTGAAATCCTTCAAGGCGAAGGGACTGGACGTAGCCTCGTTAACGGTGAACCAGTATAAAATCTGTGAGTTTTCATTTTTATTTTTATCCGCTGCTAGCTCTGTTTTAATTATACATCAAGTTTTGTTTTGAAAGTATTAAAACAGGAAAAGTATTCAAGTTAAGTCAAACACAATTCAACCCCCCCTTCTCGTGTTTGCACCTTCATTCGAACCTATCTTCTGGTAATGCCTTGCTAAAGATATCAGCCCATTGATGATCAGTGTCCACAAACTGGATGCTCAAAGTCCCTTTTTGAACATGGTCCCTAATGAAATGTTGTTTTATTTCAATGTGTTTGGCTCTAGAGTGTAAGAAAGGGTTCTTGGTTAGGTTTATGGCTGAAGTGTTATCACAGAACAAAGTGCAGTTGCCACTTATACTTTTCCTTTCCAGCTCTGTATGTTTTCTGGTCTGCCTTTTGGCTGGTTTCATCTTTCTCAAGTGAGCAGGTTGGGTGCATGGGGGTGGCCATTGGCTTACAGTCACTCATCTTGAACTTTTTGAGAAGTTCTTTAGTATATTTTGATTGGTGAATGAGTATACCTGATTTGCCTTGATGAATCTGAATTCCCAGGAAGAACTTAAGTTCTCCCATCATGCTTATTTGGAACTCCTTCTGCATTAGGTCAGAAAACTCTTCGCACAAAGTGCCATTAGTTGATCCAAATATGATAACATCAACATAGACTTGAATAATCAGAATGTCATGTTTAATGGATTTCCTAAATAGTGTATTATCAATCTGGCCTCTATTAAATTCATTCTTAAGCAGAAAGTTACTAAGTCAGTCATACTATGCCCTTGGTGCTTGTTTTAAACCATATAAAGACTTTTTAAGTTTGAAAACATGGTCTGGAAAATCAGAATTTTCAAAACCAGGGGGCTGTTTGACATAGACTTCTTCACTTATGTAGCCATTTAAGAATGCACTTTTGACATCCATTTGATACAGCATTATATCATAATTAGCAGCAAATGATAAGAGAATTCTAAATGCTTCTAACCTGGCCACTGGAACAAAAGTCTCAGTGTAATCCATACCTTTTTGTTGACTGTATCCTTGAGCTACAACTTCACCCTTTTCATTGAATTTGTTTCTGAATACCTACTTGGTTCCAATAATGCTTCTGTTTGGTCTGGATACCAGATCCCAAACGTCATTCCTTTGAATTTCATTCAGCTCTTCTTGCATTGCAAGTATCCAACCTTCCTCAGCCAAAACTTCATCAACAATGCTTGGTTCGCATCAGCTTCTGGTTCTATAACAGCTTCTGATTCTGATGAATCAGCTTCTGATTCTGATGAATCAGCTTCTGGTTCTGGTGAATCTGTAACAGTTTTAGATTCTGGTAAATATCCAGATTTCTCTTATGACTTATCTTGGCTGTTTCTGACTTGATCAGATTTATCTTTTGATGATTTGTCATGTGTTGCTGACTTGCTTGTATCCTTTACCTTTCCAGGTACTTCTGTTTCTTGTGCTTCTGCTCCCTGCACTATTTTTATCTTGCTTTTGATTTGTTAAGATCAAGCAGTTTGTCATTTTACATAATGCAAATCAAATAAGTTAAAATTTAACTCAATACAGCCAAACCATTCGTTCTGCTTCTGCTTCTGCTCCCTTTGGTTCTGATGAACCTGTACTATCTTTATCTTGCTTTGATTTGTCAAGGAGTTTGTCATATACCATAATATAAATCAATTAATTTAAAAATGAACTTAGTACAGCCAAACCATTAATTCTGCTTCTGGTGGTTTCTGTTTGTTTTTGAAACCACTGGAATGCTATTTCTTCTGAGTGTTCAATTCGTGTGAATCACCTGGTTCCTCTGATGTTTTGAAAACCTGCAAAATACTTATCTAGCTTTGATTTGTTAAGATCAAGCTTCTTGTTAACACAGTAAATATTAAATAATAATAGTATTTATAGCAAGATGTAGCCTCAGGTTTACTCTGAAAATCCTCTTGCTTCTAATTTTCAGATTCCTAATCTATATGTTCTGAGATTACATGGTTTGGATGAGGGAATTTGAATTCCCTTCCAGGTTTGTAGTCTTGATGAATCTCACGGGAGAGTTTGAAGAACTCTCTTGATTCTGATTCTTTAATTTCTGTTTTGGCTCATACACCATATTCCTCTGGTGATTCTGGAACTTATGGTGATTCTGATAATCATACTTATTTTGATAATTAAAGTAGTTCTGATGATCATACCTCAACCTTTGATATTGATACCTGTTCAGGTTCTGGTTCTGGTATTGATTCTGATTCTAGTCCAGTGTTGATTCTGGTTCCAGTTTCTGTGCCTCCAGTTCTGGTTCTGGTTCCAGTGTTGGTTTTGGTTCCAGTTCCTGTACCTCTGATACTGGTTCCAGTTTTGGTTCTGGTTCCAGTTTCTATGCTTCTGGTACTGGTTCCAGTTTCTGTGCTTCTGGTACTGGTTCCAGTTCTGGTTCCAGTTGCTGTTCCTCTGATACTGGTTCCAGTTCTGATTTTGGTTCCAGTTCTTGTTCTGATACGAGTGATATCCATGATATTTCCTGTTCCTCCTATAATTCTGGTTCTGGTTCTGATACGTATTGTGTTGATCAGTTCTTCTTCTACCAGAGTCACTTTGCTTCTGTTTGGTAGATGTTGGAACATAAACCTACTTCTGCTTGTGCGTTGCCAACATCCATTGTCCAAGCACCATTGTTGGTGTCTCCTTCTGGTTGCTCAGAATATCTGCAACATAGACAATTTGATCTTTTGGTACCCAGAACTGATTGGTCCAGGTTTGTTAGTTGTAACAGCTCTCTGATCTTGTTCAGATTTTACCATTGGACAAGATAATTCAGAGTGACCTTTCTTCGCACAAACACTACATAAAACATCATAATGAAGAGCTTTATTTTCAGTAATTGTTTCTGTAAAACCAAGACCTCTTTTTCCAGAATTACTATTTCCATAAATCATAGATGCATTTTTACTTCTTTCCATTCCATTGCAAATAAAGTTTTGAAAAACTTGCTCATGCATATCAGATTTACAAACAGTTTCAAAAGTGGAACAATTATTATTTTTCAGAGTTTGGTTTTCAGATTTGAGTCTTGCGACATCAGTTTTAAAATTTTTGTTTTCAGTTGCATACTCAGAATTTCGATTCTTTAAAACTTGGACTTCTTTGGTTAGATTTTCCTTATCTTCCCTAAGAGTTTTCAGTTTTAAAGACCTTTTATTGTTTTCATTTCACAAGTCTTTTAAAGTCTCAATTAATTCAGATTTAGACATATCAGAAAATACCTCATTGTCTTCATCGTCTGATTCTGTTCCAGAGCCTGAGCCATATTCAGAACTTGACTTGGTATGAGCCATCAGAGACAAAATTGTTTCCTCTGATGTGCTTCAAGATTTGCCAGAATGATTGCTTCGATCATTCTTCCTTCTGCCTGTTTTCCTTCTGGAATTTGTGCCTCTATGAGGTCCAGAAGCAGACATGATGTGAGCTATCTTTGCTGTTTTTGCATCTTCTTCATCAGAAGATTCTTCCTCTGATTCTGATACATCCCAGGCAGCCATCAGACCTTTCTTTCTGTATCTGGAACTCTTCTTGTGTTGTTTTCCTTTTTCCAGATTTGGACATTCTGACTTAATATGTCCAGGTTCATTGCATCCATAACAGATGATGTTCTTCTTGTCCCTTCGCCGTTAACGAGGCTACGTCCAGTCCCTTCGCCTTGAAGGATTTCACTAATTCAAACCTTGAACTACAACCGTGCCACTAACCCTCCAAGTCAGTCTTCTCAAATAGTCTAACAATCCTAGACTTCTTTTAGGAAAAACAACTCCTGGCTTCAGCCAATCTGACAACCCCAGATTGTAGAAGAAACCACAACACTATGAATCTAATTGCTAAGTACTTGCTACCCCTACTGACTCCCTCAGTTTGTAGACTCTACTTCAACAACTTAGATTTGACACAATGGAAAGAAAATAACACGAGTACTTGCTTCTTCAAAGCTGAAACTCACAATTGACTTATATGAAAATTTGGGAGCGTTTGCTTTGGAAGTGTATGACTCTTTTGTGATTTTCGATTCTTCAGTATTCTGCCTTGAGCCTTCTTTTATAGATGCAGATTTGGGCCTCTTCCAATGCTTAAATTCGAGCTGAATCTTGCTGGATTCTCTGTAAAAATAACTTGACCAATTGGGCTTCATATAAATAAAAAACATATCTTCATATTTCCTTTCAAAATAACTGGCCAATTAAATCTGTTGGTTCCTTCCCGCCACAGCTCCTGAATTCCACAACACCTCACTTTATTTTTGTAATAAAATCTTTATAATCCTTTGATCAAAATAAATTAAATTCTCCACCGTATAAATTTCCTGATTAAATCTGGACCATTGGATCTTCATGCGCTAGTCCACATCTGGACCATACTGATTGTTATGTTGTGATCCTCTGATTTCGGCCTTCCCTGGACCACACTTCCTGACCCTCTGATCTTCTGATTTCAGCCAGCCTGGATGCGCGCCTGATATGCTGAAATCTTCTGGACTCGGCCATTTCTGGACTTGCACATCCTGTTCCTCTAATATCGGCCAACACTGGGCCATGGTCTGATTTTCTGATCTGGACCATCACTGAACCAAATAATTATTTCTGAATCATTGATCTAGAAGTCTTTACTCTGATCTGGACAGATTCTGGAATTTGGTCTGGAACAAACTGAAATTAACTTGAACAAAAAATATTTCAGTCTGGACATTTTACCTTTGATTTTGGACCAGGTCTTGATTGATCCTGGAATTCATTTCTTCTGGTCTGGACTTAGTTCCATGCCCTGAATCATGCTATCTTATGGCCTGGGCCAAATCTGGATTGATCCTCTTGTTCTGGACTCATAAACATACCTTCTAGTCAAGTCTGGAACAAGTAATTTTTCACTGCCAGGCCATCTTCTGGTCAGAATAACTTCTGGAATAAAATTGATATTTGATTCCTGTTTGTCTGGAACAACTCTCCTTCTGGCAGGCTTTCCAATGGTATGATGCATGTTTCATTCTGATTTTTATTCCTTCTGATCTGGGCCATCAAAGATATCTTCAGGTCATGTTTTGACATTCCTGGAGTATCTTCTGGTCATTCCAGAATTCATTTTTCTGGAATCCTTTGATCACTGCTTCTGATTCCTTCAGTTTCTGGGGCATTTAACTTAATAATTCAAAGTACAAAATACGTTTACATAGAGTACATTTGTAAGCATCAAAATCCTAAGTACTTAGAACCAACTTGGTTCCAACAACGTGTTGGTCTGTGAGCGACTGCACGTGTGCTGGTCTGTGAGAGACTGCACAGGTGCTGGTCTGTGAGCGACTGCACCTTGGTATACGTAAAACGTGCTTGTCTGTAAGCGACTGCACGTGTGCTGGTCTGTGAGTGACTGCACTGGTGCTGATCTGTGAGAGATTGCACCATGGTCATGTTGGCCATTAAAGTCTAACTTATATAAATCGTGCTGGTCCGTGAGAGACTGCACGTGTGCTGGTCTGTGAGCGACTGCACCTTGGTTATTCCAAGTTGTGTACATTGGCATATACATATTGCATGGGATGGTTGACTGTGAGTTATATTTCAATATGAGTTGATGAGTGGAAATCAATGTGTGTAAGTATCTTATGAAATATGAGTTTTCTAACGAATTCTTGTGATTGTTGAATTGATATTTGTACTTACAACATGATTTTTATATTAATTGGGTGGCTTTTTTGCAAAGGCACAAATGTCATATATTTTCAAAAATTAGCATCCTTATTATCATCATTGTTATATAACATGCCATGAATATACTTGTTTTTATTGACATAAATGTTATGTGGTATTTGTTAATTTCGGTCCGTGACCCTTTACTATTGTTGTGGAAAATTGGGTTTTGCCCTCGGATGCCCCCCAAACCCATATCACCAGTGGGTACCCCGCCGATGGAAACGTCTCTCGATTTCCTTGACCATCTTTTGCCTACTGATTGGGTATACGACCCCGTCTCAAGCAGGGCGACGTACACGGGGAGATTGACGAGGACTTGCAGGACCAACGGGGTAGTGGATTACGTGGAGCACACCCACACGAGGATTGACTTTCCGATACCTTCCAAATTGGTATTGGAGGCGTACGGAGTTTTTGAGGACGCAAAGGAGCCGACTGGAGGGGCTGAGACGGAGGCCACGGTTGGTGTGGTGACTCCTAACCCGGTGGCTGGAGGGGTTGTGCGTGAACCCGAGGCAGAATAGAAGAATGAAGGACTGACGCTAGTAGCAGCTGTTTTTTTTAGATTCCGGTACCGCTGAAGCGACCCCGATTGTGTATTGATCTGACTTCGGAGGAGACTGATCCTTCGTCGTACGATGAGGAGGAGGACATTACGTCGAGGCGAGCTGCGGATTCAGATGAGACTTGTATGGGATGCGGAGGGAATCCTTGCTACTGTAGATTTAGTGCATGATCAGTTTAGAATTTTTGTATAGGGTCTTGATTTCGATGGATGTAATTATTTATTTTGGCTGATCTTTCCGCTGATCTTTTCCGCACTCTGATATTGTTTAGTGGGCCGCAGGCCGGGTGTTTTTTTTAGTTGATATGACACCGTCATTTTGAAATGTATTAACTTTTATGATGACAAAACCTTAACTTATTTTGCTAGCTTGTGACTGGAAGTACTTGAAATACTCCTCCTCAGACCAATCTCTCCCCCTAAGTCTGATACTGACTTTTTCTTCTCCTTTTCAACTCATTCTTGAATCACTCTTTCTTTTCTTCTCTTCTTCTCTCATTTTCAACTCCTTCTCTTTTCATTTCTTTCTGATTTATTTTTCTTATTCCCTGTTTTCTTCTCCTTTTCAACTCCTTCTCTTTTCACTCTTTCTTTTTCTCTCTTTATTTTTCTCTCTCCCTGATTCTTCTCCTTTTCAACTCCTACTCTTTTCATCTCTTTCTTTTTCCGCTCCTCCTTTCTTTTTATCTCTCATTTTCTACTTATTTCTCCTTTTTCTCTCTCTCCCCCTTTTTGTCATCAGCCAAAAAGAGGTCATACTATTTTTGTGTTTTTGTTTTTTTTTGTTTTTTTTTTTTTACAAAGTACAGAAATTAAAAACAAAAAATAAAAGACATAAAATTAAAATTACAAGAAAATTAAAAAAAAATCCTAAAAAGACTACTTGAGCTAGTCAGATATGGAGACAACGTTGCGATGTTTCTTGACGAACTCGAACCTGTCTCCAGGTAATGCTTTGGTGAAGATGTCAGCCCATTGATGATCAGTGTCCAAAAACTGGATGCTTCAAGTCCCTTTTTGAACATGGTAAGAGGATTAGTTAACAAGATAATCAAAATGTAAATAAAACTATGTACTATATTTACAATTGCTCAAGATAACAACTAAAGCAATGCTTTTGTATTTAGACGCAATTCCCAGGCAACGGCGCCATTATGATGAAAGTGTTTTACCAATCTACTTTCAAATCCCTTAGGATTCAATTATAGTATAGCAAAAGGTTGTATCGTATCCACAGGGAATTGGAAATACAATGTCGTTCTTTAATGAATCACTCGAGCAATAAGTTTTCAAGTATTTGGATGATTGTTTTGTTAACCAAATTGAAATGTAAAATAAGCAATAATAAAAAAAGATTTAAAAACACTAATAGAAAACTATGGGAATTGGATTCATCTATTAACTCTTCAGTATCCTATTGATTCAACATACAAATCATGTTCTATGCTTAATTTCATCACATCAGTTCTTATCTATCTCATTAATCTCTTACATGAGAAGATTAACAATTCCCTAATCTAATTACCGATCTCTCGCATAATTAAAAAGGAAAACCGTAACGAGTTCAGATGTAAATTGACAAACAGACTTAATTCTATTTCAACCAATCAAGCTTGTTAGATGAGATAATCTAAGTCCGACTTAAACATGTAGTTCTCACTCACATATCAAATCTAAATTCATGCCTTAGGTGATCAAGCTAAAATATGTATGAAGAATAAGATTAAATCATTCAAATCATAGCATAAAAACAGATATCTGTATATAGAAATCAAATTAGAAACATCCAAGTTAAAGAGTTACATCCAATCCCAACAAAAGAAAATTGGCAATAGATAGCCATGGATGCTTTCAAGCTCAAAGCAAAGATCTAAGAAGAAAGGACGGCTCAGTGATGTCTCGGGAACAATTCCAGCTCTTCGGTTGAACCCCAATCAAGCAACCAGTTCTTTTCTTTGTCTTCTCTCTTGATTTCTCTTTTTTAACTCAGTAACCGCCTTTTTTGATGTCTGTCTGTGCGTTTTTAAAGGAATGAGTTGATGGTTTCGCTTAAGCCAGGCCAATCTGGCTTAAGCCAACACGTTTCTTCATGCTTAGGAAAGGTTGCCCGCTTAAGCTAGAAAATATATGGCTTAAGCCAATTGAGTTCTTCAAAATCCGTCTCTGCCTCATTTTCGCTTAAACAGTCCTTCTGGTTTTGCTTTCAGCATTCTTCTAGCCTAAGCCAACCTGTTTAGGCTTAAGCCAAGTTCTTCAACTTTGACTTTTTGCTTTTCCTTTGCTTGGACCACTTTGATATTTCTCCTACAATTAGACACAAAGAAATTAATACTTATAATTAACATATTTACCTTAATATTTATATAGAAACTAACTACTTGCTAAAATAACCAATTGATGGATAATTTAACATATATCTTAAACATTTCAAACGTATAAGTGCCCAAAAGATCATGGAAAATTAGATAAATTTGGCACTTATCAACTTCCCCCAACTTAAGACTTTGTTTGCCCTCAAACAAAAGGTTATCTCAAGAAGTAACCGTCAAAGAGAGAGCCATGGCTGCTCACACATTGTTAGAGCGGGAAGGGTTTATATTCATTTCGCGTTGCATGAACCTTTCTATGGAAAATTCGTCCACCGGGTTTTATCAATTTGCAAATTCTTCCTCAATTAGTTAAAAGAATGAAATTGGATGATATTATGACAATACTAGGTAGCATAGATATCATTATGGGAGAAATTGATCGTTGAAATGATAATTGAAACAACGGAAGTCCAAGATATAAATTCTTTTTATTTGAAGTATACAATCGAATTTTTGATTATTCGAATCCATAAATATAGTATTTATATATCGATTTGAATTGGATTCCTTAATATTTATATTAAGGAATTTTTTTTCAAAAAAAAAAAATAAATTCTGAATTTATAAGTAAATTAAGATTTTTTTATATATAAAATTCAAAATTCGTGTCATTACTCTTACTGATCAATAAAAATATCTACCAAAAAGGAGGGGAGAGAAAAGCTTTCATTTCATTTTATGATAAAAAATTCATTTATACCTGTTATTTCACAAAAAAAAAAAGAAGAAAACCCACCAATCAAAAAATATATATAGACAAGGTTCATTCAACAAGTTGGCTACATGAATAATCAAAATCAAAAAATATTTCCACTTTGCATGATCAAAGCTCCACTCATAAAACCCCCTAACAGAATATGTGATACACAAGTAATGGTCATAACAATGATATGAATGTAAATTCCATGAATCCATTAGGCAAATCACACTATCCATGTTTTCAACCAAAGGAAATTTCAATGATTCACACAAGGTCTTTTAGAACCAAATCAAGGTAAGTGTTTCACTCATGTTCAGCCATTGAATCACAACAAATCAAATTTGTTACCTGTCTCAACAATTATCAAGATTGCATAGTTAATCAAGGATCACTAAGGGCTTTTCAAGGTTGTAATGTGGCCAGGTTTCAAAGAATATTGGTTTTTCTGGATATCAAAGTACATTCAAACTAAGAGAGCAATTATAATGAGATTTACAATAAAACCATGCATTCATGCTCACTTCACTTTTCCTTTTACCAATCCCTTTTTGTCACCCTTCTTTTCACATTTGGATTTATATAACCCTTTTTCTTATCATTCTCATAATTTTCTCAATCTTTCTCTTTATCTTTCTGTTTTTTTTTTTTGAAGAACAAGATTATGTACTAAAGATTTGAGAAAATCTGAACAATTTTGCTTTCTTCGCAAAGAGAACAGAAACACCTTCCACTTCCCCCAACTTTGCATAAATGCATACAATCCCATTATAAATGCTCTTTTAACTTTAAAAGTAAGGGATAAACATTGTTTTTCTTTAGGGTTTGGGATTAAACAAAAGAACAAAAATACTTTTCATTTCAGGCTCAAAATGGGTAGACAATGGATATTCCTATACAAGGGTAGGCTATTTGGTCAAGTAGCTATATATTCTAATGAACAAAAATTGCCTTGATCATTTCCTATCATTTCCATGCAAACAAAATAATCAGAGACTCAAACAAATCCAACTGTGCAAAACAAATGGCGAATCTCTCATACTTACATTGTTTAAGGTCACACTCCGTCACCAAGTTCAGGTACAAATTTCCTGATTTCAAACATTTCAAGGTTATGCCAATGACTTTCATGTGAAAAATACAATTATACATGTCATGGCATCATGAGTGCAACCACAAAATCCATCAAGGAGATATATTTCTAACTTTTAAATTTCAAAATAATCATGCAAAACTTTTGACTTTTCATGAATCATACTTACGAAAATGAACCAATCATCATGCAATTAAGTACCAGGAAAATACGGTATTGTCAACCAAAAAGTACTAATTAACCAAACTAAACAATGAAACAAAGTATTGAAATAAAGTGCTAGAAGTGAAAATAAAATGGCAGAAATTAAAATGAACTCTTTTTTGTGATGTGGTGTGTGATAGCTCATCAATCCTCATCCTCTTGGTCTATTTGATCCACCATGTGTTGCTCTGTTCCATCTTTCTCGGCCTGATCAACTCCATCTGCTCCTGCTTCTGTGGTTGTGCCAGTAGCTGCTCTCTAACTGCCTTCTCCCTCCTCAAAAATTGGCATGTCCCCAGGCCAAGCACAATGTGATTGAAATTCATTATAGGATAGCCATCTATATGGTGGAGGACCCCCATGAACCGAAACAGCGTATGATTGTTGATAAATAGCATCACTGGCCCTGTAATTAGCAGCTTCTTGTCTGAAAATATGCTCATGTCGGTTGTAAAGCTGCTCCTATCTGTCATACATAAATTTCAGTCTGGAAAACATCTCTGTTATCTGCCTCTGCATATGCTCTTGGAGTAACAACATCTGCTGCATAGGATCTATCGGTTGTTGTGGAGATGGTGGAGATAATGCGGCAGGTTGTGCTCCTCCTATTTCCTCAGTTGGGTTTATGCAATGTTGTCTGATAAGGGCATCATTGATTGCAGCTCTTTCAACAATCAACAAGTCTAATTCACATTCATTCCAAAGACAAATTCACTCTATTTACACAAGTGGATACCTCAAAATTTGTTTCGCACATTTTCAATGACCTTCAAGGCATCATACCAACTATCCACCATATAAGAAAGTTGTGTGAATCTTAAAATCAACAAAAGATGGACTATTTCCACAAGATTCCAACTTTTACCCACAAAATTCACTTCAAATGCAATTTTTACATATTTTCACAACCCAACACTTCAAATTTTGCATTTCTCCCATTTCTTACATTCTAATCACTCAAACTTTCCATTTACATCATAAGAAATTTGTGGAAAGCGTAAAAACACATATTCAAGCATAATCTCTCATGATCACATTCCACACACATGAAAAACACAACTTAACATCTGCCTATACAAAATCACAACAACATCACATAATTCACAATAAAACTTAACTAAACAATTGAAAATTAGCATTTAAACACAATCAAACTAAAAAGCAAGTTAAATTAACTCAAAAACCTAAGTTGACTCCCAACAAGCGCTTCTTTAACGTCATTAGCTCGACGCCTTTGTATTTTCACAGATCATTCAAGTAGAGCATAGTGGTAATCAATTTAATATCACCACATAAGTATGGCTTTAATCTCTGACCATTCACCACCCATGTCTCTTTGGACTCATGATCTTCCAATTCAACTACTCCATAGGGTTTTACCTCTTTGATTACAAATGGACCTGACCATTTTGATTTTAGCTTTCCCAGAAACAACCTCAACCTGGAATTGAACAAAAGTACTTATTGGCCTGGCTTGAAGTTTCTTTTTACAAGCTTGCTGTCATGATACTTTTTCACTTTCTCCTTATAGAGCTTTGAAGATTCATAAGCTTGATGCCTTTATTCCTCTAATTGATGCAGTTGTTTCTTTCTTTCAACTTCTGCAACATTTAGATCAAAATTAAGAAATTTCATGGCCCAAAAGGCTTTGTGCTCCAATTCTACCGGTAAATGGCATGCTTTGCCATAAACCAATTGAAATGGAGTTAAGCCTATTGGTGACTTATAAGCAGTTCTATAAGCCCATAAGGCATCATCCAGCTTTTGTGACTAATCCTTCCTTGAACTTGAAATTGTTTTGTCCAGGATCTTTTTAATTTCTCTGTTAGAAACGTCAGCTTGTCCATTTGTTTGTGGATGGTAAGGCGAGGCTACTTTGTGCTTTACACCATAATGTTGCAACGCCTTGGCCAACTGTGAATTGCAAAAGTGTGACCCTCCATCACTGATTATTACCCTGGGTGCTCCAAAACGAGTGAATATGTTTTTCTTTAAGAACTTCACTACCGTTTTGCCATCTGCTTTAGGAGTTGCTATTGCTTCCACCCACCGTGAAACATACTCCACAGCCACCAAGATGTATTCATTGGAGAATGAAGATGGAAATGGGCCAATGAAGTCCATGCCCCAGCAATCAAATACCTCCACTTCCAAGATGTTTTGTAGAGGCATTTCATTTCTTTTGCTTATTCCACCTAACCTTTGGCATGCATCACACTTTTGCGCATGGAAATGTGCATCTTTGAATAGGGAGGGCCAGTAAAAACCATATTGAAGAACCATCACAGCAGTTCTCTCACCATTGAAATGTCCTCCATAAGGTGAGTTGTGGCAATGCCACAATATACTCCTAACCTCATCAGAAGCTACACATCTCCGCAACAATTCATCAGCTCCGATCTTGAATAGATAAGGATCATCCCACAAGAAATAGGTGGCAACCCTGAGAAATTTCTTTTTCTGATGATGATTGAGATCATCAGGGATTACACCTGCTGCTTTGTAATTGGCCATATCAGCAAACCATGGCCTTTCTTGTACAATAAACAGCTTTTCATCTGGAAATTCATCTATTATTTCTTTTTCCTTTGCGGTCACCTCATTATTTATCAGCCTGGATAAATGATCAGCCACTAAGTTTTCCTTGCTTCTTTTATCTTTAATTTCAAGATCAAATTCATGCAGCAACAAAATCCATCGAATCAGTCGTGGTTTGGAATCTGCTTTTGTTAAAAGGTACTTAATAGCTGCATGATCTGTAAAAATAACAACTTTAGATCCAATCAAGTAACTTCTAAATTTCTCTAAAGCATACACTATAGCTAGTAATTCTTTTTCAGTGGTAGCATAATTCATTTGAGCATCATTCAACACTTTACTAGCATAATGTATGGCATGAAACATTTTATTCTATCTTTGACCTAGCACTGCTCCTACAGCATAATCACTAGCATCACACATTAATTCAAAGTCAAAGTTCCAATTAGGTGCAATAATGATAGGAGCAAAAACTAAATTTCGTTTCAATTGTTCAAAAGCTTTTAAACATGCATCATCAAAACGAAAAGGAGTATCCTTATTCAGAAGATTGCTCAATGGCTTGGAAATCTTAGAGAAATCCTTGATGAAATGTCTATAAAAGCCAGCATGCCCGAGAAAGCTTCTAATCCCTTTGACATTTGTTGGAGCTGGTAGATTTTGAATGACTTCCACCTTTGCTTTATCAACCTCCATACCCTTTGATGAGATTTTGTGGCCCGGGACAATTCCTTCAGTCACCATGAATTGACATTTCTCCCAGTTCAAGATAAGGTTTGTTTCAACACCCTTTCAGTACAATGTCCAAGTTCACCAAGCATAAATCAAAAGAAGCTCCAAATACAGAGAAGTCATCCATGAAAACTTCTATACATTTTTCCACCATATCTGAGAAAATAGCTAGCATACATCTCTGGAAGGTTGCAGGAGCATTGCATAGTCCAAAAGCCATCTTCTTGTAAGCAAAAATACCAAAAGGGCATGTGAAAGTTGTTTTCTGCTGATCTTCTGGATTTACAGTGATTTGATTGTAACCGGAGTAACCATCCAGAAAACAATAGAAAGCTTGCCTAGATAATCTTTCCAGCATTTGATCCATAAAAGGCAGTGGGAAGTGGTCCTTCCTAGTGGCTTTATTCAGCTTCCGGTAGTCAATACACATTCTCCAACCTGTGACAGTTCTGGTTGGAATTAATTCATTTTTTTCATTGGCTACCACGGTCATTCCTCCTTTCTTTGGTACCACCTGGACTGCACTCATCCAGGCACTATCTGAAATAGGGTAGATCATTCCGGCTTCAAGCATCTTCACCACTTCTTTTCTGACTACTTCTTTCATGGTTGGATTCAATCTTCTTTGAGGCTGGGCTACAGGTTTAAAATCATCCTCCATTAGAATTTTAAGCATACAATATGAAGTACTAATACCTTTCAAATCAGCTAGTGTCCAGCCTATTGCTCCTTGATTTGTTTTGAGAACTTCAATTCCCAGGCAACAGCGCCATTTTGATGAAAGTGTTTTACCAATCTACTTTCAAATCCCTTAGGATTCAATTATAGTTTAGCAAAAGGGTTGTATCGTATCCACGGGGAATTGGAAATACAATGTCGTTCTTTAATGAATCACTCGAGCAATAAGTTTTCAAGAATTTGGATGATTGTTTTGGTAACCAAATTGAAATGTAAAATAAGCAATAATAAAAAAAGATTTAAAAACACTATGAGAAAACTGTTGGAATTGGATTCATCTATTAACTCTTCAGTATCCTATTGATTCAACATACAAATCATATTCTATGCTTAATTTCATCACATCAGTTCTTATCTATCTCATTAATCTCTTACATGAGAAGATTAACAATTCCCTAATCTAATTACCGATCTCTCGCATAATTAAAAAGGACAACCATAACGAGTTCAGATGTAAATTGACAAACGGACTTAATTCTATTTCTAGTAATCAAGCTTGTTAGATGAGATAATCTAAGTCCGACTAAAACATGTAGTTCTCACTCACATATCAAATCTAAATTCATGCCTTAGGTGATCAAGCTAAAACATGTATGAAGAATAAGATTAAATCATTGAAATCATAGCATAAAAACAGATATGTGTATATAGAAATCAAATTAGATACATTCAAGTTAAAGTGTTAAATCCAATCCCAACAAAAGAAAATTAGCAATCCATAGTCATGGATGCTTTCAAGCTCAAAGCGAAGATCTAAGAAGAAAGGACGCCTCTATGATGTCACGGGAACAATTCCTGCTCTTTGGTTGAACCCCAATCAAGCAACCAATTCTTTTCTCTGTCTTCTCTCTTGATTTCACTTTTTTAACTCAGTAACCAACTTTTTTGAAGTCTGCCTGTGCGTTTTTAAAGGAAATGAGTTGATGGTCTCGCTTAAGCCAGGCCAATTTGGCTTAAGCCAACAGGTTTCTTCATGCTTAGGAAAGGTTGTCCGCTTAAGCTAGAAAATATATGGCTTAAGCCAACTGAGTTATTCAAAATTCGTCTCTGCCTCATTTTCACTTAAACAATCCTTCTGGTTTTGCTTTCAGCATTCTTCTGGCTTAAGCCAACCTGTTTTGGCTTAAGCCAACCTATTTTGGCTTAGGCCAAGTTCTTCAACTTTGACTTTTTGCTTTTCCTTTGCTTGGACCACTTTGATATTTCTCCTACAATTAAACACAAAGTAATTAATACTTATAATTAACATATTTACCATAATATTTATATAGAAACTAACTACTTGCTAAAATAACCAATTGAGGGATAATTTAACATATACCTTAAACATTTCCAACGTATAAGTGCCCAAAAGATCATGGAAAATTAGATAAATTTGGCACTTATCAGACACAAACACTTAAACAAAATGTCAAGTCTAGAAGCAGTTAAATAAAGAAGGGATCCAATCATACCGGTGTATATTTTCTGGTCTACATTTTGGCTGGGTTCATCTTTCTCAAGTGAGCAGGTTGGGTGCATGGGGGTGGCCATAGGCTTACATTCACTCATTTTGAACTTTTTAAGAAGTTCTTTATTGTACTTAGATTGGTGAATGAGTATACCTGATTTCCCTTGATGAATCTGAATTCCTCGGAAGAACTTAAGTTCACCCATCATGCTCATTTGGAACTCTTTCTGCATTAGGTCAGAAAACTCTTTGCACAAAGTGCCATTAGTCGATCCAAATATGATATCATCAACATAAATTCGGGTGATTCTGATAACCTTGATGGTTCTGGTGATTTTGATATGCTTGATGGTTCTGGTGATTCTGGTTCTTGTTCTAGTACTGATTCTGATTCTGGTTCCAGTTCCTGTGCCTTTGATATTGGTTCCAGTTCCTGTACCTCTGATACTGGTTCCAGTTCTGATTCTGGTTTCAGTTCCTATTCTGATTCGTGTGATATCTTTGATGTTTCCTGTTCCTCCTATGATTTTGGTTCTGGTTCTGATAGGTATTGTGTTGACCAGTTCTTCTTCTACCAGAGTCACATGGCTTCTGTTTGGTAGATGTTGGAACATAAACCTTCTTCTGCTTGTGCATTGCCAACATCCATTGTCCAGGCACCATTGTTGGTGTCTCCTTCTGGTTGCTTAGAATATCTGCAACAGAGACAATTTGATTTTTTGGTACCCAGAACTGATTGGGTCCAGTTTTGTTAGTTTTAACAGTTCTCTAATCTTGTTCAGATTTTACCATTGGACAAGATAATTCAGAGTGACCTTCCTTAGCACAAACAATACATAGAACATCAGAATGAACATTTTTAGTTTCAGCAATAATTTCTGTAAAACCAAGACCTCTCTTTCCAATGTTAGTGTTTCCATAAATCATAGATGCATATTTACTTCTTTCCATTCCATTAGAAATAAGGTTTTGAAAAAATTGCTCATGCATATCAGATTCAAAAACAGTTTTGGAAGTGGAACAAATATTACTTTTGAGAGTTTGGTTTTCAGATTTGAATCTAGCAACTTCAGTTTTAAAATCCTTGTTTTCAGTTGCATACTCAGAATTTTGATTCTTTAAAACTTGGATTTCTTTGGTCAGATTTTTCTTATCTTCCCTAAGAGTTTTCAGTTTTAAAGACATCTTATTGTTTGCATTTAGAAAGTCTTTTACAGCCTCAATTAATTCAGATTTAGAGAGATCAGAAAATACCTCATTGTCTTCATCTTCAGAATCTGTTCCAGAGCCTGAGCTGTATCCAGAGCTTGAGTTGGTATGAGCCATCAGAGCCAAATTTCCTTCCTCTAATGTGCGTCCAGACTTTCCTGAAAGACTGCTTCAATCATTCTTCCTTCTGCCTATTTTCCTTCCTGAAGCTATGCCTTTATGAGGTCCAGAGGCAGACCTGATGTGTTCCATCATTGTTGTTTATGACTCTTCTTCATCAGATGATTCTTCTTCTGATTCTGATACATCCCAGGCAGCCATCAGACCCTTCTTTCTGAAACTGGAACTCTTCTTGTGTTGTTTGCCATTTTGCAGATTTGAACATTCTAACTTGATATGTCCATGTTCATTGCATCCATAACAGATGATGTTCTTCTTGTCAGATTCTTCCTTATCTTTGCTGTTATGTTTCTTCTTGGAATGTCTCATCTTCCTGTTTTCCCATATCTTTGTTGTTACGTTTCTTCTTGGAATGTCTCATCTTCATGGGACCTGAGTGAGCTGATCAGATCTTCAAGTTTTAAGTTGTTCAGATCTTTAGCTTGCTGAACTGCAGTAACCATTGGTCTCCACTTTGTTGGTAAGCTTCTTAGAATCTTCTTGACAAGATCTGCTGTTGTGTAGCTTTTCTTCAAGACCTTCAGTCCAGATATCAGAGTCTGGAATCCGCAGAACATTCCATCAATGTTTTCATCATCTTCCATCTTGAACATCTCATACTGTTTGACCAATATCTTAGCCCCTGCTTCTTGAACCTATTGGCTTCCTTCATAGGTCAGAACCAGACTATCGAATATGCTCTTTGTTGTTTCTTTATCTGTGCATCTGTCAAATTCCTTGAATGTGATGGCACTGGTCATGATGTTTCTGGACTTGTGATGCAGCTTGTATAATTTGCTCGGATCTGGTTTCATATCTTCCATGTCCAGTTCATTAGTTGGATCTCCTGGAACAGTAGGTGCAGTATATCCTTTGACTACCAACTTCCATAATTCAGGATCTTGAGATATGAAGAAACTTCTCATTCTGTCATTCCAATACTCAAACCTTTCTCCATCAAACAGTGGTGGTCTGTTGATGTTGCCTCCCAATTCTTCTGACATGTTGAACACTTGGACCTTTACTTAAACACTGTTAAGTGCTCAGCCTTGAGACTGAGCTCTGATGCCAATTGAAGGTGCAAACACGAGAAGGGGGGTTGAATTGTGTTTGACTAACTTGAATACTTTTTCTGTTTTTGCAGTTTTATAACAAAACCTGATGTGTGAATCAAACAGAGTTAGCAGCGGATATAAAGTAACAATAAAACACATAATTTTATACTGGTTCACCGTTAACGAGGCTACTTCCAGTCCCTTCACTTTGAACGATTTCACTAATTCAAAACCTTGAATTACAACAATACCGCTGACCCTCCAAGTCAGTCTTCTCAAACTGTCTAACAGTCCTAGACTTTTGAGGAATACAGCACCTTGACTTCTCAAGTCAAGTCTTCTCCTACCAATCTGACAACCCTAGATTGTAGAAGGAATTACAACGCCTTGAATCTAATTGCTAAGTAATCTGCTACCCCTTCGGGCTCCCTCAGATTGTAGACTCTACTTCGACAACGTAGATCTAACACAAGGGAAAGAAAAAACACGAGTGCTTGCTTCTGGAAAGCTGGAACTCACAATTAACCTCGCTGAAAACTTGAGTGTTTGCTTTTGGAAGTGATTGAATCTTTTGTGATTTTTTATGCTAAGTATTCTGCCTTGAGCCTCCTTTTATAGATGTGAATTAGGGTCTCTTCCAAGCTGAATTTCGAGCTGTATCTTGTTGGATTCTCTTGCAAAAATACTATGACCAATCGGGTTTCATATAAATAAAAAACATATCTTTTTATATCCGGATTTGTTTTCATAAATAACTTGGGCCAATCCTGTCTTTAATTAATTCTGGAACAAATCTTTCTTCCCGCCAATAGCTTCTGAACTCCCATACGACTTCAACTTATTTTTGTATCAAATCCTTTTAATACTTTGATCAAATTTAATCAAATCTCCATTGATTATCATCTTGATTAAATCTGGACCGTTTGATCTTCTGCTCTAGTCCACATCTGTGATCCTCTGATTTCGGCCAAAACTGGACCAAACTTTCTAATCTCGGCCATCTTGGACTTGCAAACTGATCTGATGTGATCCTCTGATCTCGGCAAATGCTGGACCACACATTCTGCCTCTGGAAACTTCATCTTCTGGTGGCATTTAATGTAATAATTCAAGGTACAAAATAAGATTACATGGAGCGCTTTTGTAAACATCAAAATCCTAAGTACTTAGAACCAACTTGGCTCCAACACAATGGATGTTGGTTATGCACAAGAAGAAAAAGGTTTATGTTCCAACATCTTCCAAACAGAAGCCAAGTGACTCTGGTATAAGAAGAACTGGTCAATACAATACCTATCGGAACCAGAACCAGAACCAACATTGGAACCAGAACCAGAATCAGCACTGGAACCAGAACCAGAATCAGTACTGGAACCAGAACCAGAACAGGTATCAAAGGTTCAGGTATGATCATCAGAATTACTCTAATTATCAGAATCAATATAACTACATGAATTATCAGAATCACCAGAACCATCAAGGTTATCAGAATCACCAAATTCACCAAAGTTACCAGAACCAAAACATGTTCCAGAATCATGAGAGGAACATGGTGTATCAGCCAAAGCAGAAAGAGAAGAATCAGAATCAGGAGAGTTCTTCACATACTCCAATGAGATTAATCAAGACTACAAACCTGGAAGGGAATTCAAATCCCCTCATCCAAACCATGTAATCACAGCACATACAGATTCGGAATCTGAAAATCAGAAGCAAGACGACTTTCAGAGAAAAACTGAAACTGTTGACATAGAGGTTACATCTTGCTGTAAATACTATTATTGTTTGAAATTTATGTTTACTGTGATAACAAGAAGTTGATCTTAAAAATCAAAGCTAGATAAGTATTCTGCAGGTTATCAAACAGTTAGAGGAACCAGATGATTCACACGAATTGAACACTTCAGCAGAAACAACAATCCAGTGGTTTCAAAAAAAAACAAGCAGAAACCACTAGAAGCAGAATTAATGGTTTGGCTGTATTGAGTTCATTTTTAAATTATTTGATTTATATTATGTTATATGACAAACTACTTGATCTTGACAAATCAAAGCAAGATAAAGATAGTGCAGGTTCACCAGAACCAAAGGGAGCAGAAGCAGAAGCAGAAGAAACAGAAGTACCTGGAAAGGTAGAGGATACAAGCAAGTCAGCAACACATGACAATCTTCAAAAGATAAATTTGATCAAGTCAGAAACAGCCAAGATAAGTCAGAAGAGAAATCTGGATATTTATCAGAATCAGAAGCTGTTGCAGGCAAAAGAACTTGAAACAGCAGAAGCTTCAAGCAAGAATACGAAAAATCATCAAATCTGAAGTAGAAGGTTGGATACTTGCAATGCAAGAAGAGCTGAATGAATTTCAAAGGAATGATGTTTGGGATCTGATATCCAGACCAAACAAAAACATTATTGGAACCAAGTGGGTATTCAGGAATAAACTCAACGAAAAAGGTGAAGTGGTAAGGAACAAAGCAAGACTTGTAGCTCAAGGATACAATCAACAGGAAGGTATAGATTACACTGAGACTTTTGCTCCAGTGGCCAGGTTAGAAGCATTTAAAATTCTTTTATCATTTGCTGCTAATCATGATATAGTTCTGTATCAAATGGATGTTAAAAGTACATTCTTAAATGGCTATATAAGTGAGGAAGTCTATGTCAAACAGCCCCCTGGACTTGAAAATTCTGATTTTCCAGACCATGTTTTTAAACTTAAAAAATCTTTATATGGTTTAAAACAAGCACCAAGGGCATGGTATGACAGACTTTGCAACTTTCTACTTAATAATGAATTTCATAGAGGCCAGATTGATAATACTTTACTTAGGAAATCCATTAAAAATGATATTTTGATTATTCAAGTTTATGTTGACGATATCATCTTTGGATCGACTAATGGCACTTTGTGCAAAGAGTTTTCTGACCTAATGCAGAACGAGTTCCAAATGAGCATGATTGGAGAACTTAAGTTCTTCCTGGGTATTCAGATTCACCAAGGTAAATTAGGTATACTAATTCACCAATCTAAATATACTAAAGAACTTCATAAAAAGTTCAAAATGAGTGAATGTAAGTCTATGACCACCCCCGTGCACCCAACCTGCTCACTTGAGAAAGATGAAACCAGCCAAAAGGTAGACCAGAAAACATACAGAGGTATGTTTGGATCCCTTCTTTATTTAAATGCTTCTAGACCTGACATCTTGTTTAGTGTTTGTGTCTGTGCCCGTTTTCAAGCTGACCCTAGGGAATCCCATTTAACTGTTGTCAAACGAATTCTGAGATACCTTAAAGGAACCACCAACCTTACCCTTAAAAGCACCATTGCCATGTCAACAACTGAAGCTGAGTATATATCAGCAGCAGGATGCAGCTCCCAGTTAATCTGGATGAAACACCAACTTGAAGATTACAACATCTTTGAAACCAATATCCCTTTGTTCTGTGATAACACTTCAGCCATAAACCTATCCAAGAACCCTATCTTACACTCTAGAGCCAAACACATTGAAATAAAACACCATTTCATTTGGGACCATGTTCAAAAAGGGACTTTAAGCATCCAATTTGTGGACACTGATCATCAATGGGCTGACATCTTCACCAAAGCACTACCTGAAAACAGGTTCGAGTTCATCAAGAAGCATCTCAACATTACCTCCATAACTGACTAGCTCAAGTAGTCATCGTAGGAGTTTTTAATTTTCTTGTAATTTTATTTTGTCTTTTATTTTTCTGTTTTTACTTTCTGTAATTTGTAAAGAGAAAAACAAAAAATACAAAAATAGTAGGACCTCTTTTTGGCTGATGAAAAGGAGAAATAAGTAGAAAAGGAGAGATAAAAAGAAAGGAGGAGCGAAAAAGAAAGAGATGAAAAGAGAAGGAGTTGAAAAGGAGAAGAAACAGGGAGAGAGAAAAATAAAGAGAGAAAAAGAAAGAGTGAAAAGAGAAGGAGTTGAAAAGGAGAAGAAACAGGGAGAGAGAAAAATAAATCAGAAAGAGATGAATAGAGAAGGAGTTGAAAAGGAGAGAAGAAGAGAACAAAAGAAAGAGTGATCAAGAAGGAGTTGAAAAGGAGAAGAAAAAGTCAGTATTAGACTTAAGGGGAGAGATTGGTCTGAGGGGGAGTATTTAAAGAACTTCGAATTACAAGCTAGCAAAATAAGTTAAGGTTTTGTCATCATCAAAAAGGGGGAGATTGTTGGACCCAAGTTGGTTCTAAGTACTTAGGATTTTGATGTTTACAAAAGCACTCCATGTAACCTTATTTTGTACTTAGAAACATTATATTAAAATGCCACCAGAAGATGAAGTTTCCAGAGGCAGAAGATGAAGACACCAGATAATGCATCCAGAAGGTACCAGATGATGCATCCTAAAATTACCAGAGAATATCTTTGCTGACCCAGATCATAAGGAAGCAAAGTCAAAAGGAGACCTGGCCCAGACCAGAAAGAAGCCTGCCAGAGGGAGATTTGATCCAGACCAGAAGGAATCATAAGTCAGACTTATTCCAGAAGTTATTCTGACCAGAAGATGGCCTGCTAGTGAAATGATAAACAGCCCAGACTTGATCCAGACTTAATCAGACGATAAAATAATGGGTCCAGAACAAGAGATTCAATCCAGATTTGACCCAGACCAGAAGATAGAATGGTTCAGGGTATGAAACTAAGTCAAGATCAGAAGAAATGATGTCCATATTTACTCCAGACTTGATCCAGATCAAGAGGTAAATGTTCATAATTAAATATCCTTTGTCCAGATTCAATTTCAGTTCAATCCAGACCCAGTTCAGAATTGGTCCAGATCAGAGGGAAAAGGTTCAGATCAATGGTCAAGATTTAAGTTAGATCTAAGTTGTTGAAGTAGAGTCTACAATCTGAGCGAGTCAGAAGGGGTAGCAGATTACTTGGCAATTAGATTCAAGGCGTTGTAATTCCTTCTACAATCTGGGGTTGTCAGATTTGTAGGAGAAGACTTGACTTAGGAAGTCAAGGTGCTGTATTCCTCAAGAGTCTAGGATTGTTAAACAGTTTGAGAATACTGACTTGGAGGGTCAGTGGAATTGTTGTAATTCAAGGTTTTGAATTAGTGAAATCCTTCAAAGTGAAGGGACTGGACGTAGCCTCGTTAATGGTGAACCAGTATAAAATTATGTGTTTTTATTTTTATTTTTATATCCGCTGCTAACTCTGTTTTATTCATAATCAAGTTTTGTTTTAAAACTGCAAAAACAGAAAAAGTATTCAAGTTAGTCAAACACAATTCAACTCCCCCTTCTCGTGTTTACACCTTCACAAAGAACAAAAATTTGATGGCAACATGGGATGATTCTGATGAATGTTCTGATGATGAAGAAGCAGAATTAGCCATGATGGCTCAGATCAATTCTGCCTCTGGATCCCACTTAGAATCTAACTCTAGAAGTGAATAAGAATAAGCATAATTGGCTCTGATAACTCGCACTCATTCTGCCTCTAGATCAAATTCTCTGAAAGTGAATCAGAAGAAGCAGAATTGGCTCTGATGGCTCACATTTATTCTGCCTCTGGATCAACCTCTGGAAGTGAACCAGAAGAAGCAGAATTGGCTCTGATGGGTCACATTCATTCTGCCTCTGGATCTGACACAAATGATGACTCTGGAAGAGAATCAGAAGATGAAGAAGCAGAATTGGCTTTGATGGCTCACTCCAATACTGCCTCTTGATTCGATACAGACTTTGATTCTAGAAGTGAATCATCAGAAGAAGAAAAACAGGTATTTTCTGAATTCACTCGGTCTGATTTAATTACTGCAATGAATGCTATTTTAAATGTCAATAACAAACTGTCTTTAAAACTGAAAACACTTATGGAAGAAAATAAAATTCTAACCAAAGAAATTGATGTTTTAAAGAATCAAAATGTAGAATGTAAAACAAAAAATGCAACTTTAAAACTGATATTACTGAGCTTAAGTCTAAGAACCTAACTCTAAAAAGTAATCTTTGTTCAACATTAGTAAAAATATTGTATGTAATTCTGATATGCATGAACAAGTTTTACAAGATTTTATTGTTAATGTTATGGAAAGAAGCAAATATGCTTCTATGATCTATGGAGTTAGTAACAATGGTAAAAGAGGCTTAGGATTTAATGAATCTATAACTATAATTAAACCTATTCCCTCTAATGTTTTGTGTGCTGTTTGTGCTAAGAAAGGTCACTCAAAATTGTCTTGTCCCGTGATAAAATCAAGGAAAGACAAGAAACCTTTCAAGACTAACAAACCCAGACCCAACCAGATTTGGGTACCAAAAGATAAAATTGTTTATGTTGCAGATGTTCTAAGCAGCCAAAGTGAAACACCAGTCATGGTGCTTGGTCAATGGATGCTGGCAATATACGAAGGGAAAAAGGTCTATGTTCCAACATCTACCAAACAAAAGCAAACTGACTTTGGTGGAAGAAGAACTAGTAAACAAAATAACTAACAGAACCAGAACCATATGAAGAATCAGAAATAGCAAAGAAAGCACACACATCAACCATATCAAAATAGGCAGAGAAATCACACATATCAACAACACTGGAACTACCAGAAGAATTAGAATTATCATAAGTTCTAGAATTATCAGAGGAACCTGATATATCAGCATAAAGAGAAGAATCGGAATTAGGAGATTTCTTCAAATACTCCAGTGAAATTCATCAAGACTACAAATCTGGAAGGGAATTCAAAGCCCTTCATCCAGACCCTCTAATCATAGAATATGCAGATTCATAATCTGAAAACCAGAACCAATAGGATTTTAAGAGTGAAACTGAAACTGTTGACATAGAGGTTCTCAAACTGTCAGAGGAATCAAGTTATCCACATAATATGAACACTTCAGCAGAAACAGCATTCTAGTGGTTTCAAAAACAAGCAGAAACCACCAAAAGCAGAACTGATGTTCTGGTTGTATTAATTTCACTCTTAAATTATATGATTTTTATTATGTTATATGACAAATAGCTTGACCTTGAAAAGTCAAAACTAGATGATAACAATGCAGGTTTACCAGAACTAGAGGAAGCTGATGCAAATTTACCAGAACCAGCTGATGCAGATTTACCAGAACCAGAAGCTGATGCAGATTTACCAGAACCATAAGCTGATGCAGATTTACCAGAATCAGAAGCTCATGCAGATTTACCAGAACCAGAGGCTCATGCAGGCAAAAGAATCTGAAAAAGCAGAAGATACCAGCAAGCATACACAAGGCTTCAGAGGATAAATCTGAAGACAAGTTAGAAGAAACATATACATGGATCCGAGCAACACAAGAAGAGTTAAAAGAATGATATTTGGCATCTAGTACCAAGACCAGAAAGGAACATTATTGGAACCAAGTGGGTCTTCATGAACAAGCTAAATGAAAAAGGCGAAGTTGTCAAAAATAAGGCACGACTTGTTGCACAAGGATACAATCAGCAAGAAGGTATTGACTACACTGAGACTTTTTCCCTAGTGGCCAGGTTAGAAGCTATTTATAACCTACTTTCCTTTGATGCTATTAATAACATTTCATTATTTCAAATGGATGTTAAAAGTGCATTTTTAAATGGTTATATAAGTGAAGAAGTCTATGAAAGTTCTGAATTTCCAAACCATGTTTTTAAAACTAAAAAAATCTTTGTTTGGTTTAAAACAAGCACCTAGGGCATGGTATGATAGACTTAGTAACTTCTTACTTAAAAATGACTTTGAAAGAGGACAAGTAGACAATACTTTGTTTAGAAAATCAATAAAAGATTATATTCTGATTATTCAAGTTTATGTTGATGATATTATCTTTGGATCTACTAATGGTACTCTATGCCAAGAATTTTGTAAATTGATGCAACAGGAATTTCAAATGAGTATGATGGGAGAACTTAAGTTCTTCCTAGGGATACAAATTCAGCAAATTCAAAAAGGGGTACTCAACATTCAGTTTGTAGACACTAAACACCAATGGGTTGACATATTCACCAAACCACTACCTGAAGATAGGGATACAAATCTTTGTATTCACCAAATCTCACATTCAAATGGTATCAAGAAAAACCTAAATATCTTACTGACATTGCATTCACTTTAAAGTAGTTTAGTTTTAAATTGGTTTTATATGTTTTCTTATATTACGTTCTTTTCATGTTATTTTAAAAATAAAAATAAAAAGCAGAAGATAAAAAAAAACAAGAACAAAAAAACAAAATAGCAGAATATGCGGGGAAAAAAATCTAAGGATCTCCTTTATTCCTTCATTCCTTTTTTTCTGATGACAAAAGGGGAAGAAGATGTATTTGATAAAGTATTAGAAAAAATGGGACATTAGACTTAGGGGAGAAAAATAATTGGAGCATAATCTTAGGGGAAGTCAAAGTCAAAAGAAAAAAAAATAGTTATCAAAAATACAAAGTTTTGTCATCATCAAAAAAAAGGAGATTGTTGGAACCAAGTTGGTTCTTTCAATTAAAGTTGTGATGTTAACAAAAGTATTTTATGAAAATCACATTTTGACTTAGAAGATTAATGAAAAATCTGAGGAAGTGAAAAATCAGAGGATGACGTCACCAGAGGATACACCAAATGATGACGTCACTAGAAGATACCTCTAGAAGATACAACCAGAAGATACCTCTAGAAGATACAAATCAGAATATATCAATGTCAGCAGAAGATGTCATCAGAGGATGACGTCACCAGAAGATATAAATGTCACCAGAAGTTACGGCCAGAAGATATCACCAGAGGATACATCCAGAGGATACAGGTGGATGTCATCAGAGGAGATATCCAGAGGATACCAGAAGATACCTCCAGAGGATACTAGAAGATACCTCCAGAGGATATCACCAAAGGATCCCATCAGAAGCAAGAATCAGAGGATGTCATCAAAGGCAAAAATCAGAGGATATCATCAATTAGAAGATATCATCAGAGGGAAGAAACAATGACATTATCAGAGGATGTCATTCAAGGCTCAGACCAGAAGGAAACCTTGTTCAGAAGCAGACGTTGCCCAGACCAGAAGGAAACCTTGTCCAGAAGAAAACATGATCCAGATCAGAAGCAAACATGGTCCAAAAGGAGACATGGTCCAAACTAGAAGGAAACATTATCCAAAAGATAATACGGTCCAAATCAGAAGATAGCATGGTTCATAACAGAAGAATTATTCCATACTTGAACTAGATCAGAAGATCACACTGTCCAGATCAGGAAACAGAATGGTACATATCAGATCACATGGTCCAGACTTGGTCCAGATCAGAAGATCATGCGGTCCATATTTTAAATCATGATGCAGATCAAGCGAAGACTTGATCAAAATTAGAAGAAGACGTGACTGGATTTTGAAAGAGAACTGATCGTAGGCTTAAGATGATTTGATTCAAAAATCAAAGAAGACCTCAAGAAAATTCGAAGGAGATCTGAAGCAAGAAGATATGGTTCGAAATTAAAAATAAACAAGATTGGCCAAAAGAATTTTCAAAGGAAATCTGAGCAAGATTCATCTCGAAATTAAGCTTGGACAAATCCCTAATTGCAGCTATAAAAGGAGGCCTCAAGCCGCAACAACTGGCATCAAAAAGTAGAATAACTCAAGCATAAAATCAAGATTCATCTTAGAGTTCAAATCGATCGAAAAACACAAGAACTCAAGCTTCAAATTCAAAGTCATCCAAGAGTTCAACAGTGAGAAACACTTGAGTGCAAAAGAAATATTCTCTAAGTGATTTTTCGAGAATGAGAATCAGTGCAACAATCTGCTTTCTAGAAGCAACTAAAGAGCGTGAAAATCATTGCAACATTCAGCTTTCTAGAAGCAACTACAGAGAGTGAGAGTCATTATTGCAATCAGCTTTCCAGAAGCAACTATGCAAAGTTCCAAACCCTTGTAATCAAACCCGATAGTGGTGTGAATTCCTTCCTCAATCTGGGTTGTCAGATTTGTAGGAAAAGACTGAGCTTGTAGGGTCAAGGTGTTGTTGTTCCTCAAAAGTCTGGGGTTGTTAGGCTGTTTGAGAAGACTTGGCTTGTAGGGTTAAGGTGTTGTTGTTCCTCAAAAATCTGGGGTTGTCAGGCTGTTTGAGAAGACTGGCTTGGAGGGTCAGGTGCTGTAACTTAAAGTTTTAAATTAATGCATTAAACCCTTCTAAATGAAGGGACTGGATGTAGCCAAGTTAATGGTGAACCAGGATAAATCTTTGTTGTAACACCCCAAGTTTTTAACAACGCGAGTGTATTTTTTTTTTAACCAAAATAAATAAATAAAAGAATTTTCGAATTAATTCAAGATAATTAAAATCAAATTAAAATTAAGTCATTTCATAAAATAATACGTCATAATTCAATCGATGAACGTAATTAGATAATTTCATCATAATATAACTAAGTAATCAAACTTTGGGAATTAATACTTCAATATAATAAAAGTTAATACATTTCAAAAAGACGGTGTCATATCATCTAAAAAAAACACCCGGCCTGTGGCCCACTAAACAGTATCAGAGTGCGGAAAAGATCAGCAAAAAGTTATACAATAATTCCCAAAATAAATAATTCCATCCACCAAAATCAAGACCCTATACAAAATGTCTAAACTGATCATGCACTAAAGCTACAGTAGCAAGGATTCCATCCGCGTCCCATAAAAGTCTCGTCTGACTCCACAGCTCCCCTCGACGTAACGTCCTCCTCCTCATCGTACAACAAAGGATCAGTCTCCTCCAAATTTAGATCAATACACAATCGGAGTCGCTTCGGCGGTGCCGGAATCTCA
The DNA here is from genome assembly GCA_037974295.1 of Cicer cuneatum. NCBI lineage: Eukaryota > Viridiplantae > Streptophyta > Magnoliopsida > Fabales > Fabaceae > Cicer > Cicer cuneatum. Next base: position 34,083,630 of record JBBPBO010000001.1, read on the forward strand.
AAACTATCATCGGATGTCCTAGATGGACCCGGAATATCATCTGCTACTAGCGTCTGTCCTTCATTCTTCTCTTCAGCCTCGGGTTCACGCACAACCCCTCCAACCATCGGGTTAGGAGTCACCACACCAACCGTGGCCTCAGTCTCAACCCCTCCAATCGGCTCCTTCGCGTCCTCAAAATCTCTGTACGCCTCCAATACAAATTTGGAAGGTATCGGAAAGTCAATCCTCGTGTGGGTGTGCTCCACGTAATCCGCTACCCCATTGGTCCTGCAAGTCCTCGCCAATCTCCCCGTGTACGTCGCCCTGCTTGACAGGGGGTCGTATACCCAAGCAGTAGGCAAAAGACGGTCAAGGAAATCGAGCGACGTTTCCGTCATCGGGGTACCCACTGGTGATATGGGTTTGGGGGGCATCTGAGGGAAAAGCTCAATTTTCCACAATAACAGTAAAGGGTCACCGACCGAAATTAACAAATACCACATAGCATTTATGTCAATAATAACAAGCATATTCATGGCATGTTATATAACAATGATGATAATAAGGAAGCTCATTTTTGAAAATATATGACAACAATAACAATAACAATTAATATAAAAACAGCCACCCAATTAATATAAAAATAATGTTGTAAGTACAAATATCAATTCAACAATAACAACAATTCGTTAGAAAACTCAGGTTTCATAAGGTACTTACACATCGATTTCCATTCATCAACTCATATTGAAATATAACTCACAATCAACCATCCCATGCAATATGTATATGCCAATGTACACAACTTCTTGGAATAACCAAACAGCAGTCGCTCACATACCAGCACACGTGCAGTCTCTCACGGACCAGCACGATTTATATAAGTTAGACTTTAATGGCCAATATAACCATGGTGCAATCTCTCACAGATCAGCACCAGTGCAGTCACTCATAGACCAGCACACATGCAATCGCTCATAGACCAGCGCGTTTTACATATACCAAGGTGCAGTCGCTCACAGACCAGCTCCAGTGCAGTCTCTCACAGACCAGCACACGTGCAGTCGCTCACAGACCCGCACATTTCACGTATGTTAGCCTCTCACAGGCCAGAACATACAGAAGTTAAATCCTCGCAAGGATAGAATGGACCACCACGAACATGCGGCCATTCTGTAGCCTATCACAGTGGTTACTACTTAACTTCGCGGACCATCACGGTTACCGCATTACTATGTGGCCCCATCGCGGTCACCACCTGACTACGCAATGCATGGACATGCAATGTTTTCTCTTCACTGAAAACAGTATGCAAACATCAACAAAATTCAGCCATTCCATCACTTCCTCAAAACCATCTCAACCCATCTCAATAATTCCATTATCATCACATCAACAAAGAATTCAAGCACCTCATCATTACCACCACACACTACCTCAAAAACTCCATTTTAATTCATCACAAGTCTTTCCAATGTTTCCCAAACTCTTAAAGTTCATAAACACATGTTTAAAACTGAGATTTTCTGAAAAAGAACAGTCTGTATTCGAATACAGCTTCATTGTATTCAAATACAGAAGCTAAAACAGTGCCAAATCAACACTCTGTATTCGAATACAGCTTCCTTGTATTCGAATACAGAAGCTAAAACAGTGCAACATCAGCATTTTTCACAACATCAATAAAGAATTCAAGAACAGATTTTCAAAACACCTCCACCCATTTTAAAAATCCTATTCTCTTAAAAACCACCATCAACACAACAACAGCAACTTTTCCAAAACACCTTCAACCATTTTAAAATCCTTTTTCTTTTGAAAAACCCCTATCAACACCAGATTGTTAACAAAACACAGCAGAAACCAAATTTGCTAACAACACAACAGAAAACAGAATCACCAAAACCAGAATAACATCTCAGTTTTCTTTATTCACCAAAACAGAAAGTCAACCACAAAACAGTGTAGCACTAACCACTCATGCATTTGGATCATCCTCAAAACAACATGCAAGGCATTTTTCAGCTTTCCCACACAAACAAAACAGCATTGATATATCAACCAAAACAGAAAACATCACAGATCATTAAAACATCAACATAATGCATTTTTCGCATTTTATAACAACATGCACAACAGTTTCATTTTTCAAACCAAAAACTCAAATATAATCACACATCAATCATGCATTTACAGCCCTAAAATGCAATCTAGAAAGTGGAAGGTGCCCCTTACCTCTGTTACGTTTCCTGCGCTCGTTTATGCTACCGCGACAAAGTCGGCGAAACTCCCGTTCACGTTTGCCGCTACGAAAGTTAGTTCTCTAGCTCCGTAACGAGGAGAGGAACAACTTTTGTTCTTGACACTTTCTAGTTCGGCGCTTGGATATCCAAGTAATTTGGCTTTTGAGGATGCTCTCTTTTTTTTTTCTACCAACAGAAAAATAGAAACGAGCAGAGAAAGAGAAACGGTTGCATGCAGTGAGGAAGGAGGGAAAAATGTGTTTTTCTGCCTTTGTTCTTGCTACTCCCTCATATATATAGGCACATATGTGCCACCTCACCCAACACAGTACTATTATAATATGGTTTGACCATCAGGTACTTAACCACTCTTGTCGTAATTAGCAGATAACATCTTAATTAACTGCCCAATAATTTAATTACTCGTAATTAAATTAATTTATTCTTCATCCAATATTTTTAATTCCACCTCCAAAAATAAATATTTATATATATATATAAAATTATACATATATTTAATATTTACAAATATTCCCAAAATACACTTAATATTAGATCCATAATTTAATTTTAAATTTAAGGGTCTACATTACTACCCCCCTTAAATTAGTTTCCTCCTCGAAACTCCATGTCGATAAACAACTGAGGATGTTGTTCCCTCATCTTACTCTCTAGTTCCCATGTCGCGTCTCTAGTAGTCGGATTCCAAATTACTTGTACTAGTGGGACTTCCTTGTTCCTCAACTGCTTAATCTTCCTGTCCTCAATTCTTACAGGTAATACTTCGAATGACATGTTATCCTTCAGTTGAATTGTGTCTGGTTCAATCACATGGAATAGATCCGAAATGTATTTTCTTAACTGCGACACGTGAAATACGTCGTGAATATTGGACACTATGGGAGGTAAAGCAATCCGATAAGCCACTGGTCCAATTCGTGCAGCAATCTGGTATGGTCCAATAAATTTCGGCGTCAACTTTCTTCATTTAATAGCTCTACCAACTCCAATTGTAGGCGTGATCCTTAGAAATACATGATCACCCTGTTCAAATTCTAAAGGTCTGCGACGCTTGTCCGCATAACTCTTCTGATGATCCTGTGAAATCTTCATTTTCTCTTGTATCCTCTTGACCTTCTCT